>CM038223.1:25290903-26490903 GCA_021442155.1 Cymbidium sinense | reverse complement strand
GATCAATGGTTTCAATAACTTTAGTATATGGTGGGTTAGCTAGTTTAGGATTCATTTGGGCTAAAGGTTGACTTAGTTTGACCCAATTCAAGGTAGTTGATCCCCCTACGATGATTGTTGATAATGATATGAGGTTTGGATGGGCTTTGTTAAATCCAATTTGGGTGGGTTTATAACTTGGCTCAAAAAGGCCTTTTAGGTCACTTTTGGTCAAGTGGACCTAAATGGGTCATTCAGTTTGGTTTTAGCTTGATTCAAGTTTATTTGAACTCATACATGAGCTTAAGATTGAAATATAAATTCAACTACAATCAATTTGGGCTATGAGGGATTTTGGCCCATTTAAAGATTTAAGTCAAAAAGGCTAACTTGGGATTGACTTGGGTTGACTTGAGTTTGGTTTGATAATTATAGTTTATGTTAATATTTGGGTAAGTGATTGAAGGAATGATTAATTCATGAAGAAATCCATGGGTTTTGAATTGGTTTGAATATGATTTGGCTAAGTTCAAGAAATTGGCTTAAAAGGCTAAAATTGGAAGTTTGATTTGATTTGGGTTTGGTTTTGGCTATTTAGATTTATATTTCATTTATATTTGTGAATATAAATGAAGATATAAATGATTCATCAGAAACTCACTTGATTTTGGAATGATTTAGAAGCAAATTTAACCAAGCTGAAGGATGTAGGTAAAAAAGGCTTAAGTAGGGAATTGATTTAGTTTGATTTATTTTTGGTCATTAGAGGGTAGGTTTCATTTATATTTGTGAATATAAATGATGTAATAATTGATTTATAAAGAAATCAATTGAGTTTGGGTTGATTTGGGTTGAGATTTGATTAAGTTTATGGAGGTAGGTCCATATGGCTTAAGAAAGGACTTGATTTGGTTTGATTTAGTTTGATTTGGTTTGGCTTATTTGAATTTAGATTTTATTTATATTTGTGAATATAAATGAAGGAATGATTGATTCATAATGAAATCAACCAAGTTTGATTTAGTTTAAAGGGGTTTTTGCTAAACATATGAAGGTGGTTCATATAACTTAGGAAGGGATTTTGGAATTTGATTTTGATTTTGGATTTCAATCACTTGGAGTTGGAATTTGGATTGACATTTGAATTTGAGGTTGAATTGATATTTGAGAAAATCAATTAAATTGGAGTTGATTTGAATTTTATTAAGGCTAAGTCCATAAAATCAAAGGGCTTAAGAAGGGTTTTGGAATTTTAATTTGATCATGGGTTTCAATCATTTGGCTTGGAATTGATTTATGATTTGGATATACAGTGGATTTGGTTTGAGGAATGAAACATGGATTGGGTTTAAGTCTATAGGGTAGGCAAGTTTTCCTAAGTCCCTAAGGCATAATCTATTCATATGACTAATCCTTCTAAGTCTCTAGGCTTAGGTTAAGTGTTCACCTAATCACTAGAAGTGTTTTAAGATTAAGGAACTCTTAGTGTCTATAAGAGTCCTAGATCTAAGATGAAGAAGTTGATAACTCACTCCAAAAATGAGGTCAACAAGGCGTTTAAACCTCCTAGCAGTTTCTTCAGAGCTTTAATCTCATTGATGATGAACCAAGGAACATAACCTTCTTTGTTCTCCTCTAATAAATGGATAAGTGTCATGGAGTTAGATTCAATCCAATACTTCCTTAATGTGTGAATAGAGGCTACCTTGAGTGTAAAAATATAGGCTACAACTTTAGCTTGTAGTGGGGACAAGGTAGCATAAGGCATGGAGAAATGGCTTAAGTACACACCATTCTTTCTTTGGAAAATTCCTCAAATACCAGCATTTCTAGTTTTAAGATCAATGCTTCCATCTATATTTATCTTGGTTATTTCATGGGATGATTTTTTCCAGTGAATGATATCCCATCTATGTCTACTGTTGTTAAAACAAGGTCCTAAGATGTTTACATATTGCATCCATCCAACTAATGAGCTTTCAAATTACTCTATTATGTATTGCTTTGTGTAGATAAGTTCTAATATTTTGAGTGACAGTAACTATTGTTATGTTGTCCTAATTATGCTTAATCTTATTTCTAGCCATCAAAATGATCCATGTGATATTCAGAGGGCTGATTAGCATAATATTGATCTTCAAGTGATCTAGGGGCTGCCAACTAGCTATTAACTCATATATAGAATAAGCCTTAAAATTCATGTAAATTTGGAATAGATGAGTAAATATCTTGCATATATGTGTACTAAATATACAATTTATGAAATAATATGGTATGCTCTCATATTCCTCCTTGCATAGCAGAGATATTGAAGGTAATCTTAGGCCTTTAAGCTTGAGGATGCCGTCCATTATGAAGTTGTGAAATAGTCTTCAACACAAGAAAGAGATCAATGGTTTAATTGTTGAGTTCCAAATTGCATTATCTCATGGCAATTTTTTGGATGTGACCCACCATTTCCTATGTATAATTTTAGTAATGGATGCTGCCTTAGATCAACTTTTAATGATTAGCTTGTCCATTTTGTTTTTTTCCATTGGCATATTGGAGATTTCCTTGCATATATGTCTGGAAGTTGCTCTCTCAGCTTGAGTTCATCCCAATGTAAATCTTCCCAAAAACTTGAGATCTATTGTGAGTGTTTTGGTCTCCCTTCAACCTTCCTTCTCAAAAGAGCATCATCCCCAATCATGTGATTATTCTAGAAGTAAATATGATCATATTATATGATTGTATACTTTTATTATTTATTTTCAAACCCAAAGATTAAATTTATTAATTATAATTTTGCCAAACTTGATTGATCCTACATTATAATGTATATCATATAATATAAATTTATTTGGTAATTATTCTATTTGAATTCTAAATTTGAAGTATTCTATGAAAAGAACTTTTTCCTTATTAAATTCATATTAAATAATGAGATTGTACAAGAAAAATAAGTAAAGAGCTACAATATGACGATTAGTTGCATAACATGATTATGTTGGTTATAGAGATGACCGTATCATCAAATTTTGGTTAAATAGAAGAAAATTTAATTAATTATATAGTATGGTTGAAAAATTTTATTAAAAATATTTTTTAATTTCTTATTTACCATCCTCCACATAAATACCCATTTCAAGGTGCCTACTCTTTTAAACTTGAATGTGAGAGAGCTTAACAGAGACTTAGGGAAGGGTGTTCTTACGGTGATTAAAAAATCTGATGAGGACACTACATAGATCATGGGGTTTTTATTTAGGTGATCAAACATGAAATCAAGGAATGATCTACTAACCTAAAAGGTAGAGATATCACCCTTGGATAGATTCAATCAATTACTAACGACTCTTAAGGCTAATGGGTCCATATGTATTGAAGATTTTCTTTCAATCTTACATGGATGAAGTAATGAAAGATTTATTTTAACATGTGTTACAACTCCTTATATGGGAAATCCTTATAGTTAATTACATCCTAAAAGGAGCCTCCTAAAACTCTTTATAAATGTAATCAATTATTATCTCTATAGATTTTAATGTTTGAATCAAGGATTGCTAAATTTTAGCAATTCAATAGAATAACTCAAATAAGAATATTTCTTTTTAGATTCTAAAAGAAGATGAATAAAAATTGCCTGGATACTTGAAAGCATGTAAGCACTTCAGTCTATCCTATAAATGGGTTATATTTTTTGAATTAAATATTTATTTTTATTTTTGGTTAATAAATTATTAGAATAATATGCATTATATCCTAATAGAACTAGATTGTTAGAATGCTTAAAAGGTAAGGATTTATATTGGTAGAAAATAAGAAATAAGTTTTTTCATATCCTAAATAAAGGCACTTGAACACAAGCTAAAAGGCTGACTAGTCTAATGAGGGAAAATTTTAGATGCATTGGTTCATTCCCTACTAAAGAGAATGAAACCATCCTAACTCTTTTGGACTTATTAACCTCATATATAAGTTCCAACTAACCCTTCATATGTTTTAAATCCATGTGGTTAATTTTATGCAGTGAAAAATGGAAATGTTTGGATGTTAAGCAATTATTGATTAGTGTTGAAGTCTAAGAATCTAAACTCACTCCCTAAACTCTAAGACCATGATTTTTATGAAACATTTTCATAAATAATCCTATAATTTTCAATTTTTATACATTTGTTACACTAAATTCATATAGAGGCTTAAGTATACAATCATGCCTACATGCATGATATGAAAGTAGTTATGCTCTAAATCACAGTAAAAGTTAGAATTCGAAAGTAGGTGGCTCAGATTCCCTAATCTATAATGGGAAAAATGCATAATTCAATTGAGATGAATAAATATGGAGCATAGTTTAATTACTTTTAATATTTATGGATAAGGATTATTATGAATTATATTATTTTTACTTTACATTGGTTAAATAAATTATGTGGAAAAAAATTTCACTAAAGAGCCTAGCCACGAGTCCAAGTAATGAAAAAATAATACATCATATAAAATAAACCTAAAAATGAAGGTAATTTCTAATGCATAATCTTAAGAAAGCACATCATAAAATAATTAAATTAATATAAAAATGATGGTGTGGCTAGGTTCCACTATACACCCTAAAAGAAAATGAAATTGAGTAGTTGAGCCCTTCTCAAAAATAGCCCAACCTAGAACTAAGTAAAAGAGAAGGTAATATGGGTCTTCATTTTTATCCCAGTGGTGAGTACTCCAAGCTTCATCGGGTCTCCTAAGTATATTCCTTCTAGTTACTACTCATCATAAACCCCACCTCTCTAACCTAGTTCAATTACAAATTATAATTTAAAATTTTAAAATTACATCCTAAAGTAAACTTACAAAATAGTTGTTTGGTAAAACACATATACACTCGATTAGTTATTTTCATACAATGGGTCTTCACGCATTCTGAGCATAACTTTCATAATGGGCTATGCTAAATAACACCGACAAGAAAAACTTATTAGCTTTAGTTTCATTATAGTGACCCATTTTATTAAACATAATCCTCTACAAAAAAAGGTATTAGTCTAATAATTATTACACTAACATCTAATTTAAGTGCAATCCTAACATTGAGTTTAAAATAATACATCTTAAAACAAGAAAATCAGTACACCACAACAAATCACAAGTCAAACCTAAGTTTAGTCTGATAGGCTAGTATAGTTAGACAAAGCTAGGCTTTGATATTTAAGTTGTAGTTTAAAAAATATATTTAATTTATTATCATTGGATGGTTTCAACTTCAATGATATTGACTTAGGGATGAATTTTAAGTCATAATTTGATTTAGGTTTGCATTGGATTTAATATTTTAAAGATTTAGAGGAATAGTAGGCTAATGCCACTCTTCTTTTTACCTTGGTCCTAATAGGGTGAACAATCTATTAAAATATGAGGGTTCAGCCTAAGAGTGTATGTAATTTTTTATATATTTTTTTAATTAATCAATAACGATGTGTTTTTACTTAAGTTCTATGTGTCATCCATTCAACCTCAAATAACTTTATAATCTTATGAAGTATGTCCTATGATTCGACAAATGTCTTACAGATTACCCTATGATATTTTTAATTGATTATAAAACTTTTATTATTCTTTTATTGAAAGAGACAAAAAAAATATATCAAAATATAATCAAAGTGACTCCCAAACTTAAGTAAATACTCTTTGAAGTTGGCGAACTTCAAATGAATATCTCATAAAATTTTGGGACTAGATCAAGTTAATATGAGTTTTCTTTAACTATTTTATCACTAATGACGTAAAAAAAATTTTAAAATTAAAATAAAACTCATAACATCATGAAACTATATATGGGTCCTAAGGATGGAGTGCTAACACTCTTACCAAAATTTCAGGTCATTTAGAGCTTAACTTATTTTTCTGTGATTTATTTAACTTAATATTTAAATAATATAAAAAATTTGAATATTCAAAATAGATGAATTTTAAATTTGTTATGTCCTTTTTCTTTATTCAATTTATTATGAATTTTCTTAATCTAATAGGAAATTATTATAATTTTAATATTAAATTAAATACATATGCATTTAAAATTAAGTCTACTTAGTTTCATCAACTACAAATATCATGGGATTGTTCCTTACGTTCACGAGCGACCTTAAAGACATTCCATAAAGATTTTGGGGTTCTAGTTTTATTTAATAATTAATAATTAATTAATTTAGGTAATTATAACTTAAAAGGAGTACATAATATTAGAATGATTTTATATATATATATATATATATATATATATGCAAGGATGTTTCCTCTCATTAATGGCATTGAGAGGCAAACGTTGCATGATCTATAAATTGATTCACATAATTTATGTAATTTTATAATTTCTTAAATAATATGTAAATAATCACTTATAAATAATTTTAAAATACGTGTGTCATTTTAAACCAAAATATCATGAAGATTCTACCAAGTATTTTCATCAACCCTAAGATTAATCATAAGATTTTCAATTTACTTGAACATAGAGTATGCCACTTTATAAGATTATTAATTTAAGAGATTAATTAATCATAGAATGTGAATAAGTAAGCCAAATTAAAGTGATTATTGTAATTAAGACTGGCTAGAATTAATTGACATTTTTCCCATGACCATCTCTTCTCATTAAATAACTTCATGTTTTAAGATGTCATTTTAGGATCTTCTTAATTTTAGAATTAATTAATTCAATAATCTCTTGAATTAATCCTAAGGTTCTACAAAATCATTAAACATAAGCCTAAAACTTTTGAAAAAAATCACACAGATGTATAATCATATACATAATATACCCAAAAATTTAAAATATTTGGGCTTATATTTTACGACTAATTATATTAATTCATATTTTAATAATTAGTAAATTACTATTAAAATGCCTAATACCAATTGGACTTTTAATTTCATTGAATTCCTCTCTATTATTTGAGCATAAAAAAGGGTTATTTGTGGTTTTTTAAATTTTACAAAATTAGTTATGATTTTCTTAAGTTCAAATTTAATTAATAGATTATTAATGACTAATTAACCCTAATCATGATGATTTTTTTATTTTAACTACAATTATAGGTCGTAATGATTTTTCTAAGTTCTTGTATGTTATTTAAATGTGTTCAATTATTAAAATATAAGTTTGATAATTTTTTTAAATTTTAATAAATTATTAAGTGAGTTTAATTATTAGGTAGTTTAAAATATATAACTTTTAGTCTACTCACCTAAATTATAAAAAATATCTAAGGTGGTATAAAACATCATTAAAATACCCCATAAGTATTTCAAGTCATTTAAGTAAGTATTTTATAGTTAATTTCAAAAATACATATCTCAATCAATCGCAAATTAACCTCAAACAATTGATAAAGGAGTAGAAGTTTTATTTTTTTACTATTTGTCGCTAAATTCTCTTTCTAATGAGAAACCACTAACATTTTTTAAATTATTGGATGATTTATTATGAACTTTCAAAGTTTAAGTTCATTTATGTGATTATTTAGGATTTAATGAACCTTAAATTTGACTATTTTTGTATTTAATCAAGATCAAAGATCTTAATCATTTTATTTAATTTCTTCATATTAATAAAATTGTTCTAGAGATAAAATTGCATTTGATATGGCTTTTAAATAATTTAAGTAATTTATTAAATGTTTTCTTGTTATTTGTGTTTAAAAATTCATAACTAGTTTTTTATGAAGCTACAACAACAAGGCTTTATCCCACTATGTGGGGTCGGCCACATGATTCCTTTATTTTCATTGTGTCCAATTATGTGTCGAATTCTCATTTAATTCAAGTATACTAAGGTCATTTTTTATACACCTTAACCAAGTCTTTTTAGGTCTATCTCTACCTTTCTTAACATAAGGCTAATCTAATGCATCTACTCTTCTAACCGGGTTATCGGACGACCGATGCTTTATGTGGCCAAACCATCTAAGGTAGCTCTCTATAATCTTATTTGCCATTAGAGCTACTTCAACTTTTTCTCGAATACTCTACAAAATTTTCATGCTATTTGGGAATATATTTTGATGTTAATTTCAAAAATAAGATTTTAAATAATGTCTAATTAGTCACAAATCGAGCAATGAATTTCTATGCATTTATTTTTCATAGGTTCTCCTTTGTTTCCTAAGCTCATAGAGCCTTTATTTATATTTTTCTTCTTTCCTTATTTTTTAAAATTTTTCCAAAATTTTGATGATGTAATTGAACCTTGTTAGCTAATTTATCTTCTTTTAGTGCACTTTACATGTAGTAAGCAGATTATTGACTAGTAAATAGTTGGTTTGGTGAACTTAGATGCTAGCATGAAAAGTATGTCTCTTAATGGGTTTGAATCTACAATTTTGGGAAAACAAGTTTGGATTTAATATTCAAACCCATGATAGTACAGTTATGCTATTGTCCCCTTCCTCTCACATAAACCCATAATCATTCACCAAAATGATGATGATCTAAGAGATTCTGACAACAAAATGATATGACTACATGTCCAAATAAATTATGAGGAAGAAAGCAAGATTTTTATTTGTTGGATCCTAACGTCAAGCATGTTCACTTCATAAAGCATTAATAGTTATTTGGCTGAGCTAAGAGTGTGGTATTTACCTCAATGGACCTATGTTTTATGGCTCACTCACATGAGATAGCTTCATCTTGAAGAGAAAAAGCTTTCTTGTTTGCACTAAGCTCTGTCGCCTCTTACCAGCTCTTGGTTGAACTCCATTCTTGGCTACTTGAAGATGGTGGGAGAAGTTTTAATTTTGCTGAAGTAGCCCTCAAAAACACATTCAAAGGATCAAGGTAAGCTAGGATAGCATTGTGGATATGGTCTTTGAAGTTTCCCCTCTAGGAAAATACTTTCTCCCCATAGGGCACTGTTCATTGCTATTGTTCCATTGCTTTGCTCTTCGATGGATAAACTTTCCTAAGTTGGTGCTCTCTCTTCCAATAACCCATCCTCTAATCCTAATGATCCCTCCATCAAACTCATTATTCCGCAATCCTATAATGATAAATTTATGAAAGGCAATGACTCTAGTTTCCTCAAGAAAGCTAGTAAAAAAATGGTAAACCTTCTATTTTCATTATTAAAACTGAAACTGTACAGCTAGAAGAACCTCTCAAATTTGCTATGGTTGGAAAATTTACTTATAAACATCCCAAGATGGATATAATCCATAAACACTTTGATGAACTTTGACTCCTTGGAGGCTAAAATGTGGGCTTCTAGATGGTCAACACATAGCCATTAGACAAAGAAAAGAGGAAGACTATGCAAGGCTCTTCATAAAGAAACTCTATCAAATTGATAATGTACCCATGAAAAACTTCAAATGGACCCCCATCATTTGATTATAGCATCGAGTCACCCAATGTCCCCATTTAGATCAAACTAGAAAATCTGAAACTTCATCTCTTTAATAAACAAATTTTGTATTCCTTGGCAGCTACTTTTGGAAAACCACTCAAACATGATTTGACTACCTTCAACCTTATAAGGCCCTCAAGTGCTCAGGTTCTAGTGGAAATGGACATAATAATAACTTATGCTGATGAGATATGGATTGGAACTCCAACTAATAGCTACTGGCAACAAGTTATAATAGAGAAAAAGCCACACTACTATACTAAATGTCAAATATTTGATCACCTACTTGAAAATTGCTTCATTGCTAGTCTTGAATTAAAAATAAGGCACTCCAAGACTGCTAGAAAAGAAATTAAAAATGCTATTGAGCCACTGCCCCCTTGAGGTTCAACTAAATTGGAAAATAACATAATAATACATGAACAAACTGCTAATCCAACAGAGCCAAACTAATAAAGATTGGAGAAATTTTAAAGCATGATGCTAATTTAATCCATAATCTAAAAAACATAGCAATGGAAGCACCTTCCAACCAAATAACTAGACAACTTGGGAAATAACCTCTTATTCAATCATCTCTTATTCTTGTATAGGAAGAAAATGCAAACATTGTTTTTACAAACTACTTTAGCTTTTAGCTCTAACAAACCCAACCAGATGATGTATTGTCACCAACTACTCGACATCATGACTCCCATTATGATGATGTAGCCTAAACTGTGCAAGTCATTGAAGAGGAATGGAAGTTTCAGAAGTCCAAAAGAAAGAAACATAAAGGAATAAGGAAACTTAGATAGACATGTAAATCTAGCAGTAGCAACAACTACAGAAAGTGTCTCTACAGCTGGTATACTTGCCAATTAGGATGATCAGATTACTACTAAAGCCTCTAGAGGCTCTAAGTACTCCAAACATGACTAATTTTATGATTTGAAATATTATATCCATTACTTATCCAAAATGCCTCTAATAGACTCAAGAATCTCATTTGATCTCAAAACCTTTATGATTTTGCAATATTGGAATCTTTAATTCAACCCAACAACATTGAGAGAGTTAAAAGGAAATTCAATAATTTTAATTTACTTCAAACTGTAGCAATAAAATCTTATTTTTCTAGAAAAGTCCTTTTAAAGTTGATCTTATTATTGATGAACCTCAATTCATCCACATCCACATTACTTGTAGCAATTATAGCTTCCAAGCAATCATTATTTATGCTTCATAGTGTAGGGTGACAAGGAAGGACCTATGGACTAGGATAATTTCCATTAGTCTCTGCCAACACAACTAGCTTATTGGGGGAGATTTCAACATGATTACAAATGCAAATGAGAAAAAAAGAGGAAGAAAACCCAATAATAAAATAATAATGGAATTTGTTAATTATATTGATGATGCACAATTGGTTGTCCCTAGTTTCATAGGCTGCCCATACATATAGAATTATGGTCGAGCCTTTGAAAGACTATACATGATCCTGTTAAATGCCAGTTGGTTCAACAACTTTCATCACACAATAGTTAGCCACTTGAATAGAACTTGCTTAGACCATGCTCCTCTCCTTATATCAGTGGATTTCATACCAAAGCCAACCAAAAAAACATTCAGATTTTGGAACATGTAGACTAAACATGATCTCTTCATCAATTGCCTTCAAGATGCATGGACTTCTAGTACAACTGACCCTTGGATTAGACTTTGGCATTTAAATAAGAACCTCACTACATGTCTCAAGAAATGGAATCAGGAGGTCATAGTTGACATTCACCAACAGGTTGAAGCCAATGAACAGAAAATTTTGCTTTACTTGAATCTATGTCATCAATAATACATCCTTGGTAGCTAAAACTAACCTTAATAAAGCTTAGATGGACCTAAAAAATTTGATGACCATGGAAGAAGATTTCTTATCTCATAAAGCAGCTATTACCAATTTAAAAGAAAATATTATCATGCTTGTATAAGGAAAATCATCAAATTCAATGTTCAAGATAGATGGTTATATGAAAGAGAAGACATCACTGAGAGTGGAATCAACTATGATAAATTACTTTTCCAAGAAGGAGAGGTTGATCTAAATTTATTTCAGGAGGAACTATTGAATCTTAGTCAAGTCATTATAAACCACCTTGCTCTTGTTCAAATCCTAATGGAATATAAAATCAAGGAGAATATGGAATCCCTTAGTGGTTCGAAAGCTACTAGGCTTTCACTACCCATTTTTACCAACACACATGGCATTGGATCAAAACTGATGTAACTATAGCTATACAGGCTTTCTTCCTAGGCAAAGATATGCATAAAAACTTCAACTCTACCTCCATTACTCTAATACGCAAAAACAATAACAAGTACACTTGGGAAAATTTCAAACCCATAAGTCTCACTTCAATCATTAGCAAAATTATTAGTAAATTATCTCCAATCAGATTCAACCACATATTCAAAATCTTATCTACAAAAGCCAAATTGCTTTGTCAAAGGGAGGAACATAAGTGAAAATAAATTACTTGCCCAAGAACTGATGCAAGAGCTGTACTTGAAATGTAGAGGAAGGAATATGATTATAAAACTTGACATTAAGAAGGCCTTCGATACACTAAATTGAAACTTCATTTTTGCTTCCATGAAATCAAAAGGGTTTCAAGATGATTTATGTGTCCTGACTAAGAGGCTACTCCCTAACAACTATTACTCCATTCTCATCAATGGGGAGACCCATGGTTTCTTCTAAGCATCCAGAGGCATCAAGCTAGGTGACTTTTTTTCCCTTCCCTCTTTAAACTAACCTTTGACTACTTTTCTAGGTTACTTGAATCCAATCATACTTCCAATATATCTCTTCAATATAAGACCAAAGGAAAGATAAACATATCTCATTTGGCCTTCACTAATAATGTATTATTATTTTGCAATGGATAAAAAAATACATATAGAGAATTATAAATTAGCTCAACAAATTTGAAATCATTTTGGGCTTGACTTTCAACCAAGCTAAATGCTTGTTCATCTCGGGTAAGCATAGCAATACTAATCAAAAATGGATTACTAGTTTTATTGGTTTCACTCTTTCTTATACTCCATTCAAATATCTTAGTGTTAATATATACAAAAGGAAAAATGAAATCATAGTATTTTGAAGATGTCACCAACAACATCCAAAGCAATATCAATTCTTGGGAAAAAAATTTTCATCTCGATTGGTGGTAGAATCACTCTTCTGAATAACATACTTTGCTCATTCCTTTTATTTATTCTAGATAATACTGATGCCCAAAAAAAGAAACAAATCCAAATTAAGCATATATTCAATAAATTCATTTGGAGTGGGCAAAGAGAATCCCTTCACTGGGTTAGATGGAATAAAGTATGTAAACCAAAATAGGATGGTGGTTTGGGACTCTAGGCTTTTATTGATTATATTTAAATCAACCAAATAAAACTTTAATTCAATTTTAGATAAAAAGATTCACTCCAAGCTCAATTCTTATTCAGTAAGTACTATCATAAACTCCACCCAACAAAGGTGTAGCCAAAAGCAACTGATTCCTAGCAATGGCAAAAATTATTACATTATCGAGAGGTTACTAAAAATTTGATCTTTTGATAGCTAGGATAGGGTAACTTAAGCTTTAATAATGTTCACTAGTATTCTAAAGGCCCGATGACTAGCTACATTATACAACCTATTTCAAACAAGGTTGTGTTTTTAATTTCTTGTATGATGGCAATTGGAATACCCTTAAGCTCAATCAATATCTTCTAGAAGGTATAATGAAAGAGGTTAGTAACACTCTTCCATCTATACATAATGATAAGCTGATCCTAAAAACTTCCAACAAAAGCTTTTATTATCTGAGATCATGCTTCAGAACATATCTTGGCCATCTACATGTAATAGTTATCTTCCCTCCTTTTAGGGTGCTAATGGCAATTGGATTACCCTTAAGCTCAGTCAATATCTTCCTGAAATGAAAGAGGTTATTAATAATCTTCCATCTATATAGCATAATGATAAGATGATCCTAAAAACTTCCAACAAAAAGCTTTCATTAGCTAAGATCATGCTTCAGAACATATCTTGGCCATCTACATGTAATAACTATCTTCCCCCCTTTTAGGGTGTTATAATTAAACCTTCTATATCTTTTTTTGCTGGTCACTTTGGCATAAATTTATCCCCACTAATGATATCTTGAAGCTTAAAGGATTGAAAATCTCATTGATTTATCACTTGGGTCATAATGAGGAAGAAAGCCTTAATCATGTGTTTATCCTTTGTCCTATTTCTAAACAAATTTTGGATGCAATCTCTTCAATGTTTTAGGTTGAAAAGTCCTCAAATAAATCCATCTCTAGTTAATTCAAAGCCTAGCACTCTACTCCAACTCATAAAGGTAGAAATACATATAATCATATTATTCCTTCAATCATCTTTGGTTTATTTGGATGGCTAGAACTTCCTCAAAGCATAATGATCAATGGGTGAATGTTCAAGATATACTCATCTAGGTTAAAAATCATTTGAATAAACTAAGAGGTACTAATTTATTTGGAGACTCAGTAACATCCATTTATATCAAAAAGTCCAACACATCATTTGTTAGATAGATTAAACCAACTAATGATTGCATCAAAATTAACATTGATAGAAGTTTCAAATATGACTCAAACATTGTCATCCTTGGGAGTGTTTTCAAGAACAATAATGTCCACTACATTTTCTTATTTTCTATCCCATCTTATGCATCAAATGCACTTTAAACTAAAGAAATGGCTTATCTTATGGGCTTGAGGATTGAAGCTTCCATATCAATTTGAAATATTTAGATTGAGATTGACTCACTTCCTGTTTGTAACTTAATCACTAATGGAGATAGATGGCCATGGTTCAATATCTAAATAGAAGGATTAGTTGCTTCTCCAACAATTTCATTATAAAGTCAACCACTTTTTTAGAGAAGGGAACCAACCAGCTAATTTGTTGGCTAAATTGGGATCTCGATCCAACATGCCTTTATTCTCTAACCAGCCATTATCTATCATCATCTAGCCCTAAAGGGGATTTACTTGACTTACCTCACATTAGATTAAAGTAATTTTTCTATTCTTGGCTTCGCTTTCCTCTACTTATTATCTTTAATTTCCCAATTAGTTGTGTTCACTTGTCACAGATTGTAATTTTTTCCTTAATCATATCAATGAAATCATATTAGCTTAAAAATGTTTAAAGGATCAATTTAAGGAAGTAGCTCCTAGTTTTTTGGTTTGTGTGTATTGATGAGGCGAGGTTGAGAGGTTCAAATGGATATTGGGAGTATTTTGGCAGTAAGATTAGATGCTCAAAAGGTTAAAATATATCTTAGTTTACTAGGAAGCTTAGTGGAGTGGGCATTACAAATAATTATGCTTACTTTGAGGTAATCTAATTAGGAATTATTTATATTTGTTTTGCATTAAGTTTGCTTCGAATCCATTGATCACTTATTTGAGCTTTAGTTTGATTTGAGATAAATTTAATTGCATTTATTTTAATGGTTAATCATTTTGGTCAATATTAATTTTAGTTGATTTAGGTTTGTAAATTAGTTAGTTAAGTTTGCTGATTTGTATAGGTTAAATTTTGAGTAACTCAAATGCTTTATTTAAATTTTAAGTGGATTATTGTTGGTTTCAATTTATAAACTTCATTTTGAGTTATCTTAAATTCATTTTTCTTGTGAATTATCTTAGATTGATTTTGGCTTTTAATTTAGTTTCACTTTGGTCTTAATGGGATTATATTTTGGCATTAGCTTATTATAGTTCATTTAGGTCAAATAATTCAATTGGCTAAATTAGGCCTTAATTTGACATGGGTTTTATTCAGTTCCACATGTGTGTTGATTTTAATATTTTAGTTTGGACCAATTCGGCTTGGATTAGGTTTAATTTGATCTTGATCCTATCTGGTTCAATTTGGTCTACTTGGGCTACATGGACCATTAACCCAATAAGGCCTCAAAGATTTTTGGTTAGTGTTTCTAAAGCCTTGGGTCTAGTCAATTTCAACTAACTTTGATTTAATTTAAATTTAGCCCATTAATGTCTAAATGGGTAAAGTAGGGCTAAGTGATCTACTTAACCAATTTGAGCTTCAATTAGGATTCAATTGGATGTGAGTATTTTGGCAATGTTCAGGTTAATTTGGTTTTAATAAATTCTTCTTTGGTTTGTGTTTAGGTTAAAGTGACCTAATTGATTCTAATGGGTTAAGTTAGGCTAGGTGGTTGAATTAGCCCATTTAGAAATTAATTTTGTTGGGTTTGTACATGGTTAGATTGGGCTTAAGGTTGAGATTGGTTTGCTTTGATTTGGTTTAGCCTAGGGATGGCCTAAGTTAATTTAAGCCATAAAAGCTAGGTGGGGCCCACTAATCTTGTTAAGCTAACCCTTATTGCTCAACCTTATTTGTCTTGGGTTGGGATTGGTTTCCCCTTAGTCATTAAGGGTGTCTTAATGCTCCAAGTGAGGGAGCTCTATTGCTATAATAATATCCTTATGACTAAAAAGGTGTGTATGTTAACCTCACTAAAAATGAGGTTAATAGTTCTCTAAGAGAAAAGTGGAGATAATCATATCCTTTTATTTTCCCTTAAAAGATCCATTCTTTGGTAAGCTAGTAGTCTATTTTGTTTATCTTTTCCATCCATTTTGCCATGGAGAGTTGAGCTTCAACTTTAGAAGTTATTCTATACCCTTAAGAGGGAGTGACATCCTTCTTGTCTTGAAAGAGAAGGGGAGCATTACAAGGTTTTTTTATTACCCATTAAAGAGAGAGGCAAGTAATATCACAAAATATCAAACAAGGTAAAATTTTAATTTCATCTAAATATACTTAATTTTTTGTATCTTCAAAAATCATCATATGTATATTTATCAAATCCAACCTTTTATTATAAATGAAATAACTTATATATATATATATATATATATATATATATATATATATATTAATTCAATTAAAATTTATCAAAATAACATGTTATTGCAAGTCCTGACTTTGCACTATAACCACTTACCTCATTTTTCACTTTCTTTAACATGCAATTGTTGATATGAGTGGAAAGAAAAAGTGTTAAGAATAAGATTAATCTTATTATTACTTTAATCTACCAATAAGCCAAATTTCTTTCTCCTTAAACCCTAAAATATATTTTTTGGCGTTGTGTTTCCCTTTTTTATTTAGTTGATGTTGTGGTTTTTTTTTCCTCATTTACTATAGATAGGCCTCCTTTTTCACTAGCTACTACCCATGACTTCTCCCTTATGGAATACTACCCATGCATTCTCCCTTCTTCCTGACCATTGTCCATGACTCATTATTGGTTCCTATCCCTAGTTTATGTTGTGGAGTATTCATTGTAAAGTGGAATTTGAGACAACCAAAAGGGTGTTGGGTTCTAGTATTATAAGCATCAAAGTGTATTAGTGTTGGACATTGGGAAAAGACTGATGTTTAAAAGTAAAAATTCGAATATGACATTTAAATTTGTTTATGCATATAAGTATGTATAACCATAATATATAGGAATGGTTAGTTTTTTTTTTCTTGTTCTTTCCTCTTTCCAAAATTTTGGTAGTTGATGATTTAATATATGCTGAAATGAAATAATTCAAAAATCTTGAGGGAATTGTGTCCTTCATCTAGTGTTGGTTATTTGTTGAGTATCCTTCCCTATTTTTATGATGCAGGTGTGTGAGTTATATTTGAAATTGCTATTATAGTTGTGCTACCCATGGATTTGGGCTATTGTGGTGTGTATGAGTTATGAGTTTGGATGTTATTTTTGATGTATAAATTAGTGACTTAGGTCGTATCCATGTGTGTGTGAGTTGTGGTGTCTTGTGCAACTATCTCTATGTGACTTATGGTTTTTGGTGCAACCTTATTTGTGTGTGATTCTGGATTTATGTGCAACCATGTGTGTGTGAGTGGATTCTAATGAAGCCTTGAGTGTGTGAGTGGAATATTGTGTAGCCTTATTTGTGTCAAAAATGTTTAAGTTGTTCAAATATTTATTTTAGTTTTGTGGGGGTGTATGTCATGACAGTGGTTGCTACTTTGAGTGTGTGAGTGTGGCATGAATGGCTATTAAAAAGCTATAATTAAGAATTAAAAGGGAACTTTGGTTATGGGAATTGTAAAAAAAGCTATTATGAGGTATACTATTTCATTCTAAATTATTATGTTTCTTGTGCTTCCTACAACACATCTCTTTACTATTAATCAAGGTATATTATGTGAAATGGATGTAGGAGAAATTGTAGCTCCATATTAAACTATGGTCCTTAATTGTTATCTTAGTTTCTCTCTAGCTGAGTTCTTCCTGAACCTATATTTCTAATTGAGTGGTTCATATTGAGGTTCTAAATTCAATTAGAGTCTATTTAGATAACCTAAAAGCTATTGTGTTGGATTATTTTGTTAATAACAAGTATTATTGTTGGATGGCGAGAAGTAGGTAGGCAAAAAAAAAGAAATAAGGAAGTAGTAGAGTGATTAATGTACTAAAATACTATATAATTTTTTGATTTTTATTAATTGAGTAGGTAAATCATATTATATTTTTTTAAGTGATTCATATTAGTGGTATAGTAGTTTAATTACATAGGATCAAATGTGCGGGGTCAAATTCAAATAAGAATACCATTTTAAATTATAAAAGAATTAAGTTAAGTTGATTAAAATTTTGAGTATTAATAAGAAAATCCTTGATTATTAGGTTGTGAATTCGAGGAGATGATAAGTATTTAACATTACTAGCACAAATAATGAAGCGATACATAGAATTGCTAATCTAAACTTAGAATTCTATAAGACTATTGGTTACCACTGCTCCTAATACTTCTTGTAAATATTTTATATATTATAAATAGATAATTTTGTGATATCTTATTTAAATACAAATGATTAGTTGCATAGCCTAGAAATATATTTTACTAATTTACTATGACTATAATCTAGTCAAATTTATTATAATCAAATTATATTGTTGCGCATATTAGTAATTAGTTCAGTGTTAAATGTAATTCCTATGATAAAATGAGAAATTCTTAAAATTTCTATAAGTGGACATTTTATGAACCTACGTAAGTAAGCAAAAGTTCTAACAAGATGAACCTTTAATAGAGAACCTTAGAATTTCTGTCTCTTAGCATGTAAATTGGATTAAACTAAATGAATTCATGGGGACTATTGGTAAGAAGTATGCATATGTGATGGTAATCTACATTTTTTAGAAAACTATTAATCTCAACCAACATCTAACAATAATTTACATTTTTTATGGATTTGTGATGGATTGAGCCACAATAGCAAAACCTTGGTTGGAAATGATTTTTGGTAGACAAAATATCTAACGAAAATTAGTTTTGGGATATTTTTAGCAAAAATGTTTTTCAAGAAGAACTAGTGAGAAAACCTAATTGCTCAGGAATAACACCTTCATAAACCTCCGCCATCTTTTTAGGGATGTTTAGGAAGTTCATTCTTCATGCGGCAGATTATTTTATATTCAACCAGATTTACCCCAAAATTATGTTAGGGTTTATTTATATTTGGGTTCTACTTCTTATGAATGCAGACATTCATAGTTAATTATCCCTCTTATTGTAGTAAGAGAGCACTTTCAATTAAGGTTGTAACATAAATCTCTGGTATAAATTAGTGTCTAGTGATGTGGTGTGGATGATAGTCTAAGGGAAAAAGGAGTGTAATCCCTATCAAGATCCCATGGTTCTATCATCTTGGGACTACATTATTCTAGTCTAGCAACATTAGAGGGCTTTAGTCATAACATCCAAGGAGTCTAATTAATAGCCATTAGTTGCCTCACCTAAGATATCATAGGCAAACTAAAGTTTAATATAAATTTAATGGTGTAGATATTTATTGAATTATTTGAATTATACTTAATTTATAAGTTTATCCAATAATTTAATATTAAAATGTCTACCTTGCAGACATTTGTAGGGCTTATATCAATTGGATTGCCATATTTTAGAGAAGTTCACCTTTGCAAATATGTGGCTAGTATTACATCTATTAGAAAGCTAGTTATAGAGCTATTTATATAATGAACAAATAGATTAGACTTATACCTCTTTAAAATTCCATATGGAATTAAATGTTCACATAATGAATGGAAAGATTTGACTTTCATCTCTTTTAAATTCTGTATAGAATTAAATGTCAACAAAATTAATTAAAAGATATGACTTACATGTCTTTAGAATGACAGAATTATAGAGGTTTCCGCATAGCGAATATATGGGTTGGACTTACATCTATTTGGAATGTGATATAGGGTTTAGATTTTGTTTGCATAGAAAACATATGTAGGGTTGGTCTTTCATCCATTAGAAAGTCAGTAGGATTTACATTCTCATGGTGAACATATAGGTTAGACTTCCTCCACAAGGAGTGCCAATAGGATTGATGTTCACATGTTGAACATGTAGGTTGGACTTACCTCCCTTTAGAGTTCTGATTGGATTTATTTTTCAATGATGAACATATAGGTTAGACTAACCTCTCTTTGGAGTGCCAATAAGATTTATGTTTGCATAGTGAGCAAGTAAATGTTTGAGTTTTATTCCTAGGGAACACAACCTCAAAGTCAGAGAAGCACCACAACACTAGTGGGTTAGCACCATGATGATGATCAAATAGAACTTTGGAGCCTAGCTTTCAACACTTTGGCTTTGAAAGTTAGTACCATAATACCGGCTAGGTAATGCTTTGACACCTAGCTTTCAGCATTAGAAGGAAAAAATATAAGCCTCAAAACTAAAGAGGCAATGCTTAAGCACTATGAACTCACTACCGCAGTGCTGGGGTGCCACAAACAATAGAAGTAGGTTGACCAATTGACTGGATAGAAACACTTCCAAAGCAGCACTGCGATGCTAGTCAAAAATCCTATCAAAGGGCCAATAAGCTGCCAGGTGCATTTAACAAAACTTCTTTCCACCATCGTGGTACTCCATCAATATCTGACACACTTTTCATTCTTTTGTTAGTTACAAAATTAATGGTAATAAATATCATAAATGTATCCTTTTAATGGGCACAGATATTATCTTGACCAATGCTTATGTGCTGTATGTAGAACACTACAACGCTTGGTCCCACATCTTAGAAACTGAGAGGCCAATGCCATGGCATTGAGTCTAGTCTATAACTAAGATTTAAGATGCCAAAATTTTCAATCTAAATCCTTTATTCTCTCAGGAGTTCTATTAACCATTTTTCTTCTTAGGATTCACTTAGCTCCAGGATAACAAATATGTCTCTCGAGTACTTCCACAAGGGTAAAAGGAGGACAAGCTCCATTGACACTGATTGATTTGTTAGCATAGAAGTGGATAAGAGGTGGGCTTACATCCATTTAAGAGAGGAGCTTCCGCAATCTGGGTGGGAGCATCGAGAGGATTATTAATGAGTGAGGTTGTAAACATATTGCCAATGACAATACAGCTTGTGTCCTCCCTGTGGTGCAAAAGTTATTCACCAATGAAAAGGAGCACTAGGATAATAAAGTTTTGTTAAGGGGAATTAAGTTTGTTTCAATAATACAACAACAACAACAACAACAAACCTTTATCCCACTAAATGGGGTCGGCTACATGAATCCTTCATCTCCATTGTGTCCTATTATGTGTCAAATTCTCATTTAATTCAAGTATACTTAGGGCATTTTTTATACATCTTAACCAAGTATTTTTAGGTCTACCTCTACCTTTCTTAACATAAGGCAAATCTAATGCATCTACTCGCCTAACGGGATCATCAGACGGATGACGCTTTATGTGGCCAAACCATCTAATGTGACACTCTCTAATCTTATCTGCCACTGGAGCTAGTCCAACTTTTTCCCGAACATACTCATTTCAATAATACTATTATTAATGCATATTTCAATTTACATAGTTGTGTATATGATCAATATCTTTCAATCCTATGGCTCATGGGTATCCCAAACCTTCTTTGGGTTAAGTGAGCAAGTGGTCTTCATGCCCATTTCAAGCTTAGGGTGAATGCCAAGGGTAGGACAATGGGTTTGACCATCCAAGAATGGGTTTGTCCCATTTGGGAGGCTTTACCCAATGGGTAATGGGTCAAATTAGGTTCAACTTTGGTTCGGTTTGATTTGGGCTAACCCATGGTGACCCAAGAATTGGGCATGCTAATTTTGAATGTTTTTGGAGTTGGTTTGGTTGAGTTTGGCTCAATTTGACCCATGTAGGTCAAATTGGGCTAGGTTGGGTCAAGTTGACAAATTAATTAAATTAGGTCAATCCATGGGTTGAGATAACTTTAAATCATGATTTGGGATGTTTTGGTTCAATTAGTTTGATTTGGTTTTGAGTAGATTTGAATTTGACCCATATGGGTTTGTATGGGTCAAATGGGCTAAGTTGACCAATTTGTTCAAATTGGCCAAATTGGTTTAGGTTAGGTGTTGGTTTAGGTTCTTGATCATTTTAAAATGATTGTAATCTTGGATTTCAATTAATTTAAATTTAGTAATGATTTAGCCTAATTTGACCCTTTAGGTCTATTTGGGCTAAATGGGTCAATTGGGTTCAATTGATCAAATTGGGTTCAATGGAGGTTTTGGTCATGTTCAATAATTAATTTTTAATGGATTTTAGTCATTTGTTGTAATAAATTTGGATTAGAATTTGATTTGGCTCAATTTGGCCTTTTAGGTCAAATTAGGTCTACTGGGGTCAAAGGACCAATTAGACTTGGTTTGGCTCAATTAATGGCCAAGCATTGTTCAAGGGTTGGTTTATGATTGATTGGAATCATTGGTTTCAATTGATTTGCTTTGGAATGAGTTTGGTTCATTTTGCTCATGTAGGTTAATAGTGTTAACTTGGGTCAAGTGATTGAATTGAGTTGGTTTGACCAAATTAATTGCAATTGATCAGTCAATGATGATCAACAATCAATATAAGAGGTTTTGGATGGTTTGGTTCAATCCAATTTGGGTTGGATTGGAGTTTGGTACAAATGGGTCTTTTAGGCCACTTTGGGTCAAGTGAGCCTAATGGGTCAATTGAGTTAGTTTTGGGTTGAATTGAGTTTCATAATTGATTTAGGATTGATTGTTAGTTTTGATTGCAATTTCCGTTCAGATAGCATCGATCATGTCATGAGATATTTTAGTGGATTGATTCTAAAAATGAAGTTTACTTTATGAGAAACCACATAATGTCATAGCTTTTGAGATGCAAAGATTAAAGCTTGGCAATGCTACTTAATGGATGGATAGCTTGCTCCAGAAAGGATTAGGCAAAAGAGATAGTAGAGTGCATTCTCTTTTTTTTTGTGGTTGGCTTGGGCCAACAAAGTGTTAAGGGAGTCATCTAATGCAACATTAGTGTAAGTGGCTTGCCTGAGAAAGGGGAGGCTAGGATTGGCGGCATCATCAGGCACTACTTGATGCTCTCGAGGGCACGTCGACACTGGTAATCCCACTTGAACTTCACATCCTTCTTGACCAGTGCTAAAAAGATTTATATTTGCCAGATAAGTTGGATATAAGGCATATTAGATATTCTAGCCTCCCTTGGAATGATCTAAGTTGAGTTAGAATTTTAGGGGGTGACATTTCTATTATAGCTTTCATCTTCTCTTAGTCAATTTTTATTCTGCGATGCTGGACAAAGATCCCAAGAAATTTTTCTGAAGCTACAGTGAACACACATTTCAAAGGATTCATTTTGAGGTCATATTATCTTAATCGCTTGAAAACTGCACTAAACTCAAAGAAATGGTCTTCCTTTTCTTTTCTTTTGACCACAAGATCATTAACATAGCATTCTACTTGGTGATGAATGAGTTTGTCGAAGGTTCAAATCATGGCCCGCTGGAGGCTGAAAGGCATGATCTAATAGCAATAAATTCTGATTGGGGTGCTGAAGGTAGTGTTTCTTTCAACTTCTGGTGCCATCTTTATTTGGTTATATCCAGATGTATGGTCCATAAAAGAGAAGACTGCATGAGATGAGGCAATGTCCACCATTAGTTCTGGTATTGGTATTGGAAATTTATCCTTTGGACATGCTTTGTTAAGATCCCTAAAATTAACACATATGCGAATTTTGCCATTCTTTTTCTTAACTAGGATGGCGCTAGCCAATTAGGTGGGATATTTTTCCTTTCAGATGAAACCAGCAACCATCAGTTTCTTAACTTTAAAAATTACCTATTATTCAATGTCTAATCGCATGCATCTAGGAGCTTTCTTGATAGGGTTAGCATTAGGCTGTATCGCTAGCTTATGAACTGCTATGTTAGGAGACAATCCAAGCATTTCTTCATAACTCCATGTAAAGAAGTCCTTAAACTCAGTGAGTAGCCCTACAAAGTCTTTGGTTTTAGTTTCGTTCAACATGGAACTGATGTACGTCAAGCATGGATTATCTTCAATTCTCAAGTTGATTTCTTTGAGTTCGTTAATGGTTGATTTAATTTCTTCTTCAAATTTTGGAGGTGCATCCTTGCCTTGGAAATCATCTAGATCATCTGAAGTTTCTAAGTATATCTCATCATATGTGTTAATGTGATTTAAAAATAACCTATCATATTCGAAATGATTGGTGATGACTAAGCAGTAATCATCACATCGGCTGGTCATATTGTACAAAAGTCTAGTCCAGGTCTTGATTGAGAGCTTTTCCATTTGTTGTTTCATAGCCTTTTGAAGTAGTTTGACCTATGTTTAGACCATGTATGTGGGATTAAACTTTTTTTTGCTAAATTTAGAACACAACCTGAGTACCAATCAAAAGGTAATTATATTAATTCTCTATATGAATCATCTTTAAGTTCTACATCAACTTTTTTACTTGAGGATGATTCTCCAAG
Source organism: Cymbidium sinense (assembly GCA_021442155.1). Taxonomy (NCBI): domain Eukaryota; kingdom Viridiplantae; phylum Streptophyta; class Magnoliopsida; order Asparagales; family Orchidaceae; genus Cymbidium; species Cymbidium sinense. Next base: position 26,466,616 of record CM038223.1, on the reverse strand, counting down.
ATAAAACATCTAAATTTTTGTATTTGCAAATCTTTTCATGGCCTCCATAACTACCAAACCCTTAACTTTTTGTGAGGAAAGTGGGATTAGAGCTAAGGTTCCCAACTGATGCCTAACCATTTCACATAATGAGAATTTGGATACACTTATGCTTTACTTGGGAATCCAATCTTCATTACTGTCTGCCTTGAATTTTACCTCCAATGAGATATCTATCGAAAAGAGCTGGACGGTGTGCTAACCATAGAAGACTTATCATCTGAACTAGATTCTAAGCCTATGAGGATAACAGGTGTGCTCCTAGAAGCTAGGATGAATCACTTGGTGGGTGGTAAGTATGGAGGCCTTCCACCTCAGGGACTCACTCTAGACTTGCCTCATCATCGTCCTGGTGGATGTTTGGTCCTCCTCCCCACTTGTTCGAATGGGGTAACGAACTGTGGGTGGAATCTAATCTCAGGCTCCACTTCCTCCATAAGGTTTATTTCTCACTCTATTTTCTTTTCTTTTTTGGTTTTTTTTCTATTTCTTTTCTTTCCTTTTTTCTCACAAATGGGTTTTGAATAAATTCATGAGAATAGACTTTTTGTTTCTCAGGGAGGTAGTAGGTTGCATCCTCATATATCTCGACCTCATGAACTGCAAAGGGCTTGAGATCTCCTTTGACATAATACTTGATTCCACCTCTTAGAAACTTAATGAACTAAAGTAAAGAGGATGGAACTATGTTGTTACCATGTATCCATAGTCTCCCAAGCAAAGAATTAAAAGATGTGTATCTGAGTGTATTATATGAAACTTTGCTTCAGTCTTCCAATCATCTTTCTCTAAGGGCAACACTATAGAGCCTAAGGCCCTCTCACTTTATTCATTGAATCCTTTAAACATCATGCACTCTGTATGGAGTTTAGAGATGTCATTCCTCAAGTAAGCAAGGGTTCTTAAACTCATAATGTTGACTGATGCACCGGGATCAACCAAAACTTTGGAAAGCTAGAATTTGCCAACATCCATTATAATATAGAGGGGACCTTTATGCTCGATCATTCCTAAAAGTAGATATTTATTTGTGAATGTAACTCCTAGGCTCTCTTTTGAATATCATGCTTCTTCTCTAGTAATGGTCAGCTGAGCTAAGCACATCTCTGGATCAAAGAAGGCTTTAATTAAAGATTTCCTCATCTCTTGGATAATATAAGGGCATCATATATGCTTAACTTAGCTAGCTACTCTCTAAGATGTACAAGGACATTGTAATCAACTTTGGACTAGTCCTCCATAAGCATATCCATAGCTAAAGCATCTTGTGAATGGGCTATATGCTCTCTATAACCAATGACATATTTACCCTTATCATGAGGTGCTACCCTAAGAAGTAGAACTTTTCCATGGTGGAGGTTGACTTCAATGACTTCTTTGAATGAGGGGTTTGTGGTAAGTTCTACTACTCATCATGTATACCTATAGCTTGTCCTAAAGGATCATCAGAGTCAGATAACTACAAATCAATTTGAAGAGGTAAACCCTGATGATTCAGAAAAGGGAAGTCCATTTCTAAATTGGATTGGATTGATCAGAATTATTTGAGTTATTACTTTGACTTGGAGAACTTTTAATTGGAATAAAATTGATAAGAACATCAGAAGTGGAAAAGATGTAAGTGGAATCAAATTTTTTCATGGATTTCTTTAATTTCGAGGAGGTACATAGTAGAAATCAAGTAAATTAAGTAGGATGAGGGGTCTGGTGCCCTCATTTGCTAATACAATGTTCCTACTAGAGGTGGTGGAACTAATGGAGGTGGTAGTAGCTGCAATGGTGAAAGGAGTGCTTGACTTAGATGATGTTACGCTATAGTTCTATCCCGACCAAGTGAGGTAGGCTGTTGCTGCTACTGGGGCTTCCACCTTCCGTGAGTTTGCCCTCATAATTGACAAACATTCATTGGTGTTGGAGGTTTGTGCTGATTTAGGCACCTACAAAGAAAGTTTCTTGATTTTATAAATTATCCTTTTAGAGGTACGAGATAAGAAAATATCCCAACCTTCTTTCATCTTCAGAGGATCAGAGGTATCCCTAAGGATTGCTCTAATGGAACTGAATGGTTGTTCTACTAAGTATTCTTTGGGGATAACTATAGCTCTTGACTAGTAGCTACACTTAAGCCAATTCTTGGAGGATATGCAATCTTCTAAGATGTGGCCTAACATGTAGTGGTAAGGGTAGTAGTTAGGATCATCACTCATGACCACTTCCTCTGGCTACTTAGGCTCACATAGTTGAAAATCAAGTTTTTTCAAGATATTCTTGAGAATCTTTGGGACTACCTCCCTCTTGAAAGAGTATGGTTTGTTGCATCTTTTAATATAGTAGGTGGAAAATAGCTACCTAGTGGTGGATACTGATACTGCTGCTGAGTACGTTACTGTGGTGGTTGTGGTGGCCGTTGTGGTGGCCGTTGTGGTGTCCGAGGTAGTGGAAGAGCAGGTGGTAACTGATGCTGCTAAAATCTTGGCCTCTTAAACTAAACTCTCATTGGCTACTTTCCCTTATTGACTGCCACTACTATCCCAGGCTTCTTTTCAAAGACCTTCTGAGGCCTTGGCTTAGATGATTGGTCCAAAGAGGGTACTTGTTTGGCTTCCTCTTGAAGGCTAGCCACCATGTTGATTAGCTTCTCATGTCTTAATGGTGATGCCCTTAATCTTGAAGATGATTGGGCCATGGATATTCTTGAGTAGAATCTCAATGGCATGTTGATCTTATAGCTATGGTTCAAATTCCATACTCAGGTTGAGGCATCTAAGAATATAATCAACAAGGGACTCATTTGGCATTTACTTCTCTATAATAAGGTACCCTACAATCACCCTTTGTTGCCAATCAAATGCTACCTCTAACAATCTATTGACAAACTACTAGAAAATAAGTGCATCACTGCCACTGATATTGCAGCAACTATCCCTGAAGAGTACTATGTGTTGCCTTGGGTTCCTACTACCATCAAAAATCTTGATGGATGGTGGCACAAAACCTTTGGGGGTATTGAACTAAATAAAATTCCTCCAGTAAGGTCTACCCTTTGCAATAGATGAGCCCCCTAGGCTTGTGCAGCTTCCTTCACTTGCTACTCTACCATCTACTTTATGTACTTTTCATGCATGGAGGTGCTATTGATGACCTTCTTATGCAAGATACGCTTGGGATGATCTACAGTATGAACTAGCTCAGGCCGATCGGTCTCCATGGGGGAAGACTATGAAACTAGGCTTGGTTCTATAAGGCTAGAACTACTACCATCAACTCCTCTACCCTTCACACCATCCTATTGATCTGATCATCCTTCTGCTTGATTTGTTGGAGGAGGCATTGAGTTGAGTTTGATGCCTCACCTTCCTCAACTACAACGCTTTCCTAACTAGGCTGCTTCTTGTGCAAGGATCCTTGACTATCAACCATGTGGACTTCTATTAGGTCATCTAAGATATCATTCACATCAATATCAAACTCTAGTCTACCCTGCTCTTGGTTAAACTGATCATCTCCAACTATCTACCTCACAATGACATGATAGTTTTTCAGAATATCATCCAAAGAATGGTTATATACTAGACCCTGCTCTACTAGAACATAGGCTGCTGATGACTGACCACTGGATTGAGCTATGTAAAAGCTATGAATTGAATACTCTATATTGGTGGAGTACTCTCCACGATTGATTCAATAATCATTGGTGCTACCTCAATATCCCTCCTTCTCATCCTCTAACTACTGTGGTGGAGTGACCACGACACTCTTGGGCACCACTCCTTCTTCACTAATGTTGGGATGGAAAGTCAAGCGGGGAAGCACGGCCTCACCTCAATAGGTGGAGTAGATAGAGTGAGATCCTTGGGCCATAGCAGAATCACCAAAGGAGAAGCTCTCTCTCTAGATGTGAGCTTGTGGAACTTGGTGGTGACTGCAAATGGTGGAACCTGAACTAGTGAAGGTGGATGATGAGTGGAGTTGTGTAATGATGGGGACATTGGTTGCCTCTCCATCAAAGATCTCCTTCTATGACTGGTGGTGTCGATAAGGATAATGTGTTTAGAATGTTCAGCTTCGTTAGCTCACCGATTAAAAAAATTAATCAGAGTGAAGGCCGCCAACTGCCTAGCAAAACTTTCTTCTCTCTCTTGCCCATTTGGGAAGTATCCTTGGCCTTAGTGTCCCTCTCTCAATGAATCTGATCCCTAAAATTTTTAGGGATCAGCCTCCTCAAACCATGCAATGTGGTAGACTCTGAGCGTCTATGGGCTCTCTCAACTTTGTGAAGCACAGACCATAGACCCGCATAGGGCTTCCTATCCCTAGCCAGTGTCTCATACTCTATAAATGATGGGGGTAATGCAATAATCTTTTAATAGTCCTCCTCTCTCTCTGAAGTAGAAAGGGGTTGAAACCTACTGCCACCCAAGAGTGGAGAGGACTCACAAGGGGAACCCTCCTCAGTGACATGTCAGGCTTGTTCTATCTCCTTGATTGCACACTTGTAATGTCTCATGATCTTATAGTTCTTATTACGATGCTAATTTTAGTGAATGAGGCTAGACAAGAATTAGAACTGACCTCAAAGGTGGGGGAGACTATCTTAGAAGCCAAGATAGCCTTCCTCTTTAGAGTAGGTGAAACCATAGAGGCGGTACTAGCCCGTGCTGAAACTACAGTAGGTAACTGACTAAACTGGCACTAGTGGCTAAATTGGGAACACTAGCAGGGGAACCTCTACTATTTCCTCTTTAGTGAGGGGAACTCAGAATCGAACTGCAGGTCAAACTGTAAGAGTGGCTTCTTGCCAACCACCTCTCCTCTGCTAATAATGGTAAGGGTTTGCCCCTTTCATGTGACTTTGAAGTTGTCAAAGCCAAGTCCAAACTTCATGGGGGTCAGTGGTGAGTATGGCCTAATCCAAGGCCAAATCCACACTAGAAGAAAAGGAGTAGATTAGCTTGCCAGAAGACATGGCTAAGGATTGACTGAAAGAAGGAGAGAAGAAGATTGACTGGTATATCTGCTGCATTATTGGAAAAGATAACCGAACTAGACTTTGCTTTGATGTTATTGATTTGAATTATTGATTTCAATTTTGAATTTGAATCCACATTCAACAAGTTTGATTATGTTAAATGGGGTTCAATTGCATGTTGGAGACATTTGGAGATCTTTGAAGGAGAGATTCTTTGCTTTGGTTTATTTTGTTGGATTTATTTTTGATGATGTGTTGGAACCCGCATTTAACAAATTTGGTTATGTTGGGTGGGGTTCAATTGTGTGGGGAGATCTAAAATTTTTTGGGAAGGAGGCTTTGCTTTTGATTGTTGATGTTTGGTTTTGATTTGATTTTGAAAGAGGAACTCTCACTTAAGAAATTTAGTTATGTTAAATGGAGTTGGTTATTTTTATTTGAAAATAGTTTATAAATTTTTCTTCGAAGAAGGGATTTTTTTTCTTTGTTGTTGTTGTTTTGATTGATTTTTGATTTTGAATGAGAACCCTCATTTAATAAATTTTTTTAATGTTAAATGGGGTTCATTAATTTGGTTTGAAAAGTTTAGGATTTTGGAAAAGATTTTTCTTTATTTTTGGTACAGATTTTTTTAAATTTGTTGAGTATTGGATGAACCTTACTTCACCAAGCTAGTGGTAAGAGGTTCTTAATATTATTTAATTGATGTTTGATTATTGTTCTTTAATTGATTGATTTATTTTTACCTATCGGGGACCTAATAGGGGTTTTAAGACCTACTCAAAGTGAGTTCCTGAAACCTAAAGGATATTGGCCACCTTTACTTAAGGATGAAATAAACAAAGTGCCAATGGAAAGAAAGATACTATTGGGCTTATATAAAATATAATTCCACTATATGTTCTTGGAGACAATTATTGACTACTAAAGACATTAAGAGGAACAATCCTCAATAGAGTTGATAGAAAAATCTGTTGTGTTTATTTTCAGATGCGCTAGGTGGACACCACGTAGATCTTAGGGGTTATACAAGCAATTTTTCATAAGTAAATTTCATTTGATTTTGAAAATATGAATGCATGATATCACATGACATACAACATTTAGGGTGATTAAAAAGGAATAGCCAAACATTTCCACATAATTCATTCAACTACACTAATTCCTAAAGACAATCACATTAAATAAAATCATTTAAAGAAAACCAAAGCTTCTTATTAATTTTATTTTGGATTTTGATTAAACCTAAAGAAGAGGAAACATTTGTTGTTTTTATCCCATCCCCATGTTGGTGATTTTAATTTTTTTAAGGAAAGATAGTTAAGTGATTTTTATAATTTGATTAAGTTGAACCATTAAATAATCCATTTAATTACACTTTCCTATCTTTCTTTAATTTAATTAACCATTTAAGCATGAGCCATAAATGATATGCACATGAGGGAAATAAAATTGCAATGTTTCTAAAGGAGGCTAATGCAATTGGCTCGTGATTATAAATTAATTAGATTAAAGAATCTAATTAATTACTTTTATTATTTTCCCACACTTATGGGCTAATCATAATTTCCTTAAGTGTCTTTATGTTATTGAACACATAAAGAGGAATCCATGATTTGAATGTTAATCATCTGAAGTGATTATTAATTTAATTTGATTTGGTTTCATTATCAATTGTTTAATTAATCTCTTCATTAAACCTCACATTATTTAATTCTCTTTAATGAAATGAATTTGAAAAAGTAATAAGGAAAGAGGTCTCAATTAGTCACACTCATCATCTCACTATTAATCAATGATTAATATAGTTAAATTAATTAATTTTTACTGTATAGAGCCTTAAATAATCATTAAATCACTTAAGAGGGTAATTAAGGTTTGAATTTTGAACTTTCCCTAATTACATAGCCAATAAATCCCAATAAAATCATGGGAGGTAGAGGTCATCCCATTAAATCAACAAGCTAAGTTTTGGATTAATTGCCCAAGTAATTAAGTCTTAATTAGGCTATTTAAGGAAACATTCAAACCCTAATTAAGCCATAATCACTGTTCAAAATTAAATGGAATTATTTTTATTAAATTCTCCTCTATTTAACCTTTCCAAAATGTATTTATTTGTATTTTTGTATTTTTCTATAATTTGTTATGATTTTTGGAAGTATTAGGGAAGTTAAGCACCTTTTAATGCTTAATTAATCTCTAATCTAATCGGCGCAATGCGGGAGGCTGACGTGGCAGCACTTTCCACCTAGCGTCACAGGATTGGCCAGTTAAATAATCCGATGAGGCAGTTAAGTCAACAGCGGTTGATGTACTTTCATCCTTGCCATCCTATCTTGGATCTAATGGTGAGGATTAATCCTGTAGTTCATAAGGATTAAATTGAATTAGTCATGGCCATACATTCCAATCATGCAGAGTGGATGGCAGATGATCCGTTGTCCCCCCAATGATGGAACACAGACACCATCCACCCTCCTCCACTCGATCCGAGGTCATCGAAGCTCGAAGGCCTTGAGATCAACTCTAAAAGCTTCAAAAAAAGAAATCTAGAGGGATCTAACATTATAAAACACATGAGAACATAGTTTCTTTCACAAAGGCTAAAACAAAAATTTTATTTTCCATAGTTTGCCATAATTTACCTGGCCGGAGCTCAGGACCAGTTGTCCATCAACTAAGGTAGCTTTGTCTTAAAGAGATGAAGCCCTATTGAGAAGCTCAAGTTTGGCCTCCTCACCAATTGCTCTGTAGAATAAATGTCACTAGAATCCTCATCGGAGTTGGTCTTAGAAGGGTTTTGATGCTCAAATCTATCGGGAATCAATTCGTTCTTCATTGATGGAGCTTGGTGAAGGTGTGGGCAAAGTTAATTTGGGTTTGGTGGATTTTAGGAGGGGCTAGATGTAGTGGAGGCTCTATCCTATTTCAGGTTTGGTGTTTCTAGCAATGGGGAGGCCAAGGAATTTTGGCAAAGTGCTTAGGAGGCTCATCTCGACTCACTCTTGCTTTGAGGATGCTTGGTTGTGTGCTTGAGTGAAATGGGGAGGAGTATACTATCCTCTCCCCTGAAATCTAATGACTCAAATTGGTCCTAGTTTGGCTAGACGTTCGGCCGACGTAGGCAGTCGGGGACGTCAAAGGGAAGTTGATGTGGTTCGGTTTGAGAGGGTGAGGGTTTGAGGTGGGCTGCTATGGCTTGTCCATACTTCTTATGGTGAGCCAATAAAAGGAGGTGGGTTAACTCACCTCCCTTGACCTACAGATAACTCAACTAACTTTGGGTCAGGTTTGCCATAGGGTTAAGGGCCCAAACTAAGCTAAGGGTGGCTGTCAAATCCAAAGGAGAGGGTTTGACCTCCAAAAAGTTGATTTAAGGGTCCTAGGTGGGGTGTTTTACCTAATGGGTAATGGAACAATTCAATTTTGGTTTGGGTTCAATTTGATTTAGGCTGACCCACGATGACTCAAAGATGGGTCATGCCAAGTTTGAGTGGGATTGGAGTTAGTTTACTTGGGCTTGGCTCAATTTGACCCATGTAGGTCAAATTGGACTAGGTTGGGTTAACTTGACCAATTAGTCAAATTGGGTCAAACCATGATTGGGTCAAGTTCAAATGACGATTTGAGATGTTTATGATCAATTGGTTTGACTTGATTTAGATTGTATTTGAATTTGACCCATATGGGTTCATATTGGTCAAATGGGCTAAATTGACCAATTTAGTTAAATTGGCCAAATTGACTTGGGATAGGTTCAATTGATAATTTTGAGATGATTGTAGGTTTTGATTTCAATCAATTTGGAATTAGGAATGATTTAGACCTATTTGACCCTTTAGGTCAATTTGGGCTAAATGGGTCAATTGGTTGACTTGGTCAAATTTGGTTCAACTAAGGGTTTGATCATGTTCAATAATCAATTAGTGATGGATTTGAGCCATTGGTTTCAATCAGCTTGATGTAGAATTTGATTTGGCCCAATTTGGTCATTTAGGTTAGATAAGGTCAACTTGGGTTAAGAGGCCAATTGGACTTGGTTTGGCTCAATGGATGGTCAAGTCATATTCAAGGGTTGGTTTATGATTGATTGGAATCGTTGGTTGCAATCAATTTGATTTAGAATAGAGTTTGGTTTAATTTTGTTTATGTAGGCTAATTGGGTCAACTTTGGTCAAGTGACTTAATTGACATGGTTTGACCCAGTTGATTGCAATTGGGCAATCAAAGATGATAAAAAATTATTGTAAAATAGATTGGATAGGTTGGTTCAATCCAATTTGGGATGGACTGAGTTTGGCTCAAATGGGTCCTTTAGGTCACTTTGGGTCAAGTGAACCTAAAGCGTCAATTGAGCTTGTTTTGGGTTTAATTAGATTGAGTTAAGTTTGATGATTGATTTAAGATTGATTGATGGCTTTGATCATAATTAATTTGGGCTTAATTAGATTTTGGCTCATTTGGACATTTTGGGTTCAAATGGGCTAGCTTGGGTTAGTTGAATGGATTTTGATCAATTAGTTTGATTTTTGTTTTTAGAAGAGTCTGAAATAAAGATTTGAAATGGTTGGAATGCTCTTGTGCAGATCAATTGAGTTAGGTTTGATTGAACTAATTTGGGTTAAGTCCATAGATGGGTTTAGATCATTAGGCTTGGAGCTTGGATATGAAATGGAATTAATTTAGGTTCTGGTTGGATTTACTTAAGGTTTGATTTGGTTAAAGGGAATAGGCATAGGTTTGGTTTAGGCCATAGGATAAGTAGGTTTCCTTAGATCCTAAGGCATACCCTAAATCTAGCATGCTATCCTTAAGTCTCTAAGCTTAGGTTTAGTGTTCACCTAACCACTAGAAGTGTCCTATGACTAAGGTAGTTCTAGTGACTAGAGGACTCATAAGTATAAGATAGGTAGGGTGAGTCCTCACTCCGAAAGTGAGGTCAATAATAATTATTGAAGGAGTTATGCTCTATAAATACAAAAGTCAAAATTTACTCTAAATTGAACGATTAAACTGACAAATCAGTATTAACATTAAAGTATGAAAAGAATATTTTCATCTCAAAGGAAAATCCCTTGTCCTAAGATGTAGTATTATATTTCTTATAATGCAAGAAAAATTCATTATCAAAGAGAAACTCATCAAATTAAAGAAATCTAAACTTAGATTCAATATGTCCTAAATGGATTAAATCTAAATTTAAATTTAGATCTATCATTGTGGGAATTTTTATTTGGAAAACCACATAGTTCTTTGAAGTCTTATTTAGGTAATCAAATATATTATTTTGAAGGATAAACATATTACCTTATAATGGATTTAATTACTTAATAATGACTCCTAAGGCAGTTGGTCTTTGATGTACAAAAGATTCTTCCCTTGAACTACATGGATGGGTAAAACAAGTTTATTTTGTTATAGGATTGGTAGTTCACTATAAGGGAAAGCTCTTATAAATATTTAAATCTTAGAAATGAAGGATCTCTTCCTAAGAATACTCTCATTTAAAGAAATAGATTTTTATTTCAATTGATTTCAAATCCTGTCTTAAAAGAATGGTAATTTGAAAATTCAAAAGGGAATAGTTTCAAAGGGGAAAGAGTTCTTTTGAAAAGAAAAATGGGAATAAGTAGAAAATGCTTTCAAATACTACAAATCTCAATAAGAATTTCAACTATCCTATTATTTAGCTTTATAATTTTAAATTTAGAATTATTATGATTTAAATTAACATTTGATTAAAAATCTAGGGCTTAGATTCTAGCATCACAAGTCTGTTTGAAATGCTTAGTAGTGAAGACTTACTCCAGAAGGATGCTTCAAACCCTAAGTCACCAAATTCTGCTAACATAAGTTAGAGGTTCGACCTAGTTTAATTTACTAGAATTATTGTTCCTTTCTCTCACTTGAGGAAATGAATAAATCCTTAATTCTTTTAGACTTATCACCTAATTGGAATGGTTGTTAGCTAACACCACCTAAATAGCAATAATAACAAGCCTTTATCCCACTATGTGGGGTCAACTACATGAATCCTTCTTCTGCATGGTGCCCTACTATGTGTCAAATTCTCATTTAATTCAAGTATACTAAAGTCATTTTTATACATCCTCACCAAATCTTTTTAAGTCTTCCTCTACCTTTCTTAAGGTAAAGCAAAGTTAAAACATCTAATCCCCTAACCAGGTCATCAGATGGTAGATGCTTTATGTTGCCAAACCATCTAAAGTGACTCGCTCTAATCTTATCTACCACTAGAGCTACTCCAACGTTTTCTCGAACATACTCATTTTGCATTTTATCTCTAAGAGTAAAGCAACTCATCCTCTTGAGCATCCTCATCTCTACAACAGTTAACTTAGTCTTATGCTTCTCTTTTATTGGCCAACATTCTGCATCATAAATCATTGTAGGTCTTACCAAAATTTCATAAAATTTCCCTTAAGTTTAATTGGTAATTTTGTATCATAGAATAGGCCAAATGCATTCCTCCACTTCAACCATCCAACTTGAATTCTACTAATAACATCTCCATTTATTTCACCATCATTTTGAAAAATTAACACCACCTAAGAGATTTTAAAAATTATCAGTCTAGTTTTAAGTATTAATGATGGCTAGGCAATTGCATTTAGAAAGAACTCTAAGAGCCTCACTCCCTAACCATAAGATAATGTTTGGCATATTATGCACCTAACTAATGCAACAACTTTCATCATATATATATATATATATATATATATATATATATATATATATATATATATATATATATATACTCATATATATATATATATATACTCATGATTCATTTTCAGGCTTGTGGTATGTAGTTCATGCTTACAATGATATGTTGTTAAAAGTGGTCATGGGTCAAATCAAAAAGATAACTCACACTTTCCCCAAGAAGGGTGTTCATCATAATAGGTCTGATTGTCCCCTTATGTGTAATGGATGAAGTAGCTAATTCAAGAGGAACAAATAATATGCTATCATATTTCTCAAAAGCTAATTCTTTCTAGTTATTTTCAAGTTATACATAGGGATTTTAATTAATAGGAGGTTTTGAGTATCTTTATTTAATATTTGAGTTGTTTAAGTTTAATGGAATAAAAAAATTTATTTTTCCTAGGAGCCTAGCATTCTAAGCATTTCATCATAAAAACATATCACATAAAGAAACCTAAAAAAGTAAAGAATTTATATTGCACACCAAAAATAATTCAAACTAAATTTGTTAATAGAACAGGCCAATACAACTAGGTACTACTATACATTTTGAAACAAAAAGAAAATGGGCAGCTGAGCTCTACCTTTATATAGCTAGTCTTAGAACTAAAGTTTGATCTATTGGGGACTTCTTCCAGGATCGTCACCTTCTTTAGGGGCATCCATGGGCTTCACAAGAGACCACCAACTCGTAAAGTCAACACCTATTATTCCTAGACCCTATAGATCTTAACCTAATTTTAGGCTTAAATTATATTTCAAAATTTTAAAATACATAATCTCTGTAAGACAAATATCAAGAAATACATATAACACACCAAGAGTTTACATTTCAAACATACGGGCTTAGCCTTGGTTGTTTTCCAAGCCAACCTATCCTATTGAGCTATGCTTAGGGATTAAATCATACATACAAGTAGATAACATGTATATATATATATATATATATATTGTGGTGTTTTAATTTGGAGTCACAACGACACTTGGTAAATCTTTTGGGGTACTTATTGAAGTGATCAAGTGCAACATTAAGGTATGATATATTACATTGAAAGATAGAAATATAACCCTACAATGGACTCAATCACCTAATAAGAACTCCTAAGATAGATTCATCTTTGTGTAAACCAGAGATCTTTCCCCTACTTTGCATGAATAGAGTAAAGTAGGGTTTAGTTTAAGCCAAGTTCTTTAGTTCCCTATGGTGGCAAGCCCCCATAGTTAATTACATCATATAAAATGAAAGTTTCTTAAAAACACTCTTGATTAAAGTAATCAATCAATGCCTCCAAATATTTTAAGGCTAGACTATCAAAGATTTGGTTATTTTTAGAAATCAAGTTGGGAGAGTTCGAATGGAAAGGCTTATTTACAGATTCCAAAAGAGAATAAGTAGGAAGCACCCTTGATGTTAGGAAGCCTAGTGAGTGCTTCAATCTACCCTATAGTAAGGCTTTATATTTTTGAAGAGAATAATTTGTTCTTGTTCAAGTTGAAATTTTATTAGAAAGTTGGGACTCACATTCCTGTGACACAAGATTATGGAAATGCTTAAGACGTGCGACCTTATACTAATAGCAAATCATAAACGAGCTACCTTGGAACCTAAATCTAGAGTGCTCAAATAGGAGTTAAGAGCTCAAACTGATTCTACTCAGTGAAAGTGGGATATAATGGTCCACCTCCATAATAGAAGCTGAACACATCCTAACTCTCCTGAACTTATAATTGCCTGAAGTGGCTACTAGCTCACACCTCCCACGCTTTAAAATAATGTAAGCAAATCTTATGTAGATGTAAGATAATGAGGTTGTTATTTAAATAGGAAGGAAGCTATAATCGTAGTCCTACTCCCTAAGAGACTAGATAAGGTTTGGTATGCAAACATGGCTTAGACTAAAGTTTACAATTTATAAGTTTTTAAAATCATTTGACACATTTATTTTTAGACCAAGGCTTGGGACAATTATGCCAACATGCATGGTTACATTAAGTTGTGGGCTAAATCACCTAGAAGAGTTGTTCTCCACTACAAAAGATCACACTCATAGGTCAAGCATATCCCTTATTATGCAAGAGTGGAGACCCTCTCTATTCAAGAGTGACATAATATGATATGCATATTGTTGTAGCATACAATCATTCAGCTAAAGGTTTCTTAAATCTTTTAATATCTTAATTAAAAACCTAGGCTTTAAAATGAGGTTGTGAGTTACATTAAGATTTAATTATGAGTTACTTAGTGAGGATATAAAATTTAATTTGTATCTTAAAGAACCTATCGCATCTAGGCCACACATCATCACACTTAAAGAAACCTATGAAAAGCTTGCTATTTCTATTGCACAAACTAATGCCAATAATCAAATATTTGAATTTATAAAGAATAAGAGGCCAATGTGGCTGGGTACCACCTTACACCCCAGAGAAGAGAAAAAGTTGGGTAACTGAGATCTACCTTTATACAACCCAGTTTACAATTAAATTGTACATATTCCTTCTTTGGATCTATTCACTTTAGGCTTTACCAAGCCTCCCAGGTCTTTTCTTTCTACTCATTGCTCATCCTAAATCCTATAGCACTAATCTTAATCCTATTATAAAAATTACATATTCTTGAAAAATAAACTCTAACTAAACCTACAAGATAGATATTAACTAAACAAACATACAAGCTAAGAAATTATATTTCACTTATTTGGAATTAGTACCTTGAACTTGGGCAGCTAAGCCCACCTATCCTAAACTGATTATGCTTAGGAAAATAAGTAGTATTTACAAGAAAGAACATTTATATTCATTTATTATTACACCAACTCCTTTAGCACAATCCCATGCATAAGACATCATTAGGCTAAAAAACACCTAACATCTAATCTATGTACAAATAATCCTAACATCCAATCTAAAATATTACATCATAAAACAAAACACATCACCATAACATACACCAGCCTAACTTAATACTAGAATCAGTGACTTAGCATTCTAATGTGTGTGTTAAGTTTTAGTGTGGTATGTCTTCGTTAAGCCTTGAAAATATGGTTGTATAAAGTTTTAGAATCATTTTGATTGATCATTATGGATGGTTTCACTCAAGCATTTTTGTAGATTTATTGATTTTAATGCGCATGTTCTCTTTTTATTCAATACTTACTTAGCATCCAACTATTATAAAAAGAAGAAAGAGGCTTAGCCCCCTTCATCCCTACCCTAAGTTATTTTCTAAAAGAAAACTATTATAACTATTATTTTCTTAGTAAACCACTTATGAAATTTTTTTTATTAAGCCTATGTTTGCATTAGTTTCAAGGAATCTTATTCAAACATGAAAGGCATCTTAGGATTAATGAATTTAGTCATCGTCACATGAGTAATATTCCACTACTTCCTTTCATTATCAATAATGTTCACATTCTTTCATCGTTAATCTTTTTAATATTTTATTTATCACATATACAAGAAATATACTCATATTTTAGCACACTTAATGAATGTTAATACATGAATTTGATAAAAAAGAAAGATTTCATCTCATAGCTTAGCAGATACAAACATGTATTAGATATTTAAGCAAGTATGTTCCATTGTTAAACTAGGGAAGTGACATTATCTAAGACCACCTTAGGGCTAATTAAAGCCCTGTGTTCTTGGCATGTCTAGATTATATACTTGCTAATTTAAATACATGTAGACATACACATAAAACATAAATATAAAATAGTCTATTTGTATCTTTAAGATACAACTAAGTAGAAACTTCATTAAGTACTTACAACAAACACTGATTGAAAGTTTATATTCTTTGATTCATGCTAAATTTATAATTTTAAAATAATTTAAGATTTATTAGTGATAATAGCTACACTATATAATAAAATTTATTCAACTCATGTGATTTCAATGCAATCATATTCTTTTAATTTTCTTTTTTCAAAACATGAACACATGAAACAAATGGAATGCACATTTATCATAATTGAAAGTATGTAATCAAATGTCACCACATAACATACTCAATTTCATTGAATCTTAAGGAAAATCAAGCCAAATAAACATTAATTAACATTAACCATAGTTTTTATAAGATTTAATTTTAATGTTAGTAAAACCTAAAGAAGAGAACTGATACTTTGGATTCACCCCATCCCATGTTGGTTATTTGACATATTTAAGGAAAGAAATTAAATATATTTTATGAGTTGATTACCCTTCCCAAAGCTTATTTAATTTAATTAAATACTTGATCATGAGCCTTCAATGATATTCTTTTGGAAAATAAACTCAATAATACACCTAAAGTAGCCTAATGCAATTAGGCTCATGCCTAAGAGTTAATTTAATTAAAGGAGAAAAAAATTAACTTAAATACTCTTATGATTTGTCCACACCAATGGGATAATCATAATTTCTTTAATGACTTTATGCTATTAAACACATGAAGGGATTAATGGGTTGCACTTGAGTTATCTAAATTAATTTAAATTTAAATTTTATCTTTAATTTTTTCTGAATTATTCCTTAATTATTAAATATATTAATTAAACCCTCTTAAAGAAGTATGCTTTGGAAAATAATTAGGAAAGAGGCCCTAAATAGTTTTTTCATCATACCCACTATTTACATTGATTAATTATCACTAATTACTTAATTTTTATTATCATTAATTTTATTATTTATTTAATTAATTAAAGATGGTAATTAGCATTAAAATTCTAAAATCTTTAAACCACATGGCAAATAATTTCAAAAAAATTATGGGTGGTAGAGGACATCCCATAGAATCATCCCACCAAATTTTAAATTAATTAGCCAAGTAATTTAGCTTTAATTAAAGTAATTAGCTTAATATTTAAACTTCAATTAAGCATTATTTATTATATGTTAATTATAGATTTTGTTTTTGTTAAATTTTTCTATGTCTAAGCTTTCCAAAATGGGTTTATTTGTATTTTTTAGATTTTTTTATAATTTGTTATAATGTTTGAAGTTCTGGCTATTTAATTAAATTTTTAAACCTTAATTAATCCTTTTAAACTATTGGCGCCATGCGAACATTGACGTGGGAATGATTTCCATCTGGCGTTGTGGATTTGGAAACTTAAATCGTCTGATATGGCAGCTGACTCAGCGGTGACATATATGGTTTGATCTTGACTGTTCTATCTCGGATCAGACAGTCAAGATTTCTAACATGATTAATCATGGTTGCCCATTCTAATCATGAAGAATGCACAACTAGTGATCCATCATCCTGCTAGTGCTGGAAGATGGATACCGTCTGCCTTCTGTCACTCGATCTAAGCTCATCAAAGCTAGTTTTATGGTGGAATTGACTCAAAAATGATTAGGGGATAAATCTAATGAGATCTTACATTGGAGATTGTCGGAAAACATGATTCACATAAAAAAAAGACCACCACCTAATGGCTAAGACTATGGTTATTAGATTTTTACCTCGCTGGAGCTATGGACCAGTGGTCCAACAATTGAGGTAGCTTCATCTTGAAGAGACAAAGCTCTGTTGAGAAGATCTTGAGCTACCTCCCTGCGGATCTATCTGTGGACCAAACGTCACCTTTAAGCTTGCTAAAGTTGTTCTAGGGATGTCCTCTTGTGGTAAAATTGCTCAGGAAATAATTCATATTAATTTGTTAGAGTGAAGTTAAGGTGTGGGATGAGTTAATTTAAGTTTGGTGTAAGTTTGGGGAGTTTGGAAAGACGAAGCACTTGGGTTTGATCAGTAGCTGGTCTTGCTTACGATAGAGTGCACGAGAAGCTTAGGAGGGAGTGTGGTACTATGCAGAATACTCTGAGGAAGCTTTATGGTGAGTTTGAATAAACAGGGAAGAGTATACTCTCCTCCCCAGTTGAACCAAGGGCTAGGATTGGTTCAACCTTTGGTAGCCATCGGGCTGGAGTAAGTGGTCGGAGGTGGCAGGGGACTATTGAGGTAGATGAGTGTGAGAGGTTGAGGGATTGTAGTGGACTGCCATAAGGTGTACACTCTTCTATAGGTGGATCAATGGTTTCACATGGGTGAACTCACCCACTCGTGGCCAAAGGCTGAACCCAACAGCCTTAGGTTAGGCTTGGTTAGTGGTCCTTTGTCCAAGAAACTGTAAAAGTGGCTACCAAGGAGTAGCGAGTTGGAGAACCCTTCCAAATGGGGATTTTTTCCCATTTGGAGGGCTTGGTTCAATGGGTTTAACACAAACTTAGTTCACCATGGTTTGGGCCCACTTGGGCAGGCCCATGGTCAACTTAGAGCAACATGACTTATTTGGGTAAGTTTA
This sequence comes from Cymbidium sinense, assembly GCA_021442155.1. Taxonomy (NCBI): domain Eukaryota; kingdom Viridiplantae; phylum Streptophyta; class Magnoliopsida; order Asparagales; family Orchidaceae; genus Cymbidium; species Cymbidium sinense. The sequence goes on along the minus strand of CM038223.1, from coordinate 26,448,580 downwards.
ATTGGTCATTTGGAATGAGTGAGCATAATTGCTTTGATTCAATTTGGGTTGGATTTAGATTTGGTTCATATGATTAAATTTAGGTCAAATGGGCCATGTTAACTAATTTGGCCAAATTGGCTTGAGCATAGGTTAGGTTTATGTTTAATTCATCATTGGTAATTAATTGGAAGAGTTGATTTGAAGTGATTTGGACTAGGGAATGATTTGGATCAATATTACCTTTTGGATCAAATTGAGCTAAGTAGGACGATTAGGTTGGGTTGACCAAATTGGGTCCAATTGAAGGTTGGATCATGTTCAAGATATAATTGGTGACTAACTGGAAGCATTGGTTTCAATTAATTTGGTATAGGAATTGATTTGATTTAATTTGACCCTTTTAGGTCAAATTGGGTAAACTTGACAAATTATCTTAATTAGATTAAATTGATTTTATTGTAGTGTTTAATAGTGACCTACAATATTTAATGAAGAGATTGGATATCTTGGTTTGATCCAATTGGGATTTGGTTGTAGTTTAGCTTAATTAGGCCTTTTAGGTCACTTTGGGTCAAGTGGCACAGTCAACTTGGACCAATTAGAGTTATTGATGGTTAGGATGTTTTCAATGATAAATTTGAAGCTGATTGGTGGCTTTGATTGTAATTAATTTGGGCTTGATTGGGTTTTGTCTTATTTAAATCTTTTAAGTAAATTGGGCTACTTGGGTTGATCTAATTCACTTAGTTCAATTGTTTTAATTGCAACTATTGGAGTAGTTTGAAATGATACATTGAATAATTGGAGTGATTGAAATTATTAAATTAGATTTAGTTTGCTGGAATGGGTTTGAATGGAGTTATAAGATTATGGTGGATTAACTCAGGTTAAGGTCAAAGTTAATTTAGCTTGGAGCCTAGATTAGAAAACTAAATTCAATTAAGATTAATTGAATAAGTTTAAGTTAGTTTAGCTCTAATCATATGAGCTTAAGTTTGGATGAGTTGATGGGCATGGGTCTCGATTGAGTCCTTAGGGTAGGTAAAACCTATTTGTCTTAAGGAAAACTTTAGGCTTAGGGTTATGCCCTATAAGTCCTTAGGCTTAGTTTTAGTGTTTCCTTAATTCCTAGAAGTGTCCTAGCACTAAGGAAGTCCTAGTGTCTTGAAGGTACCTAGGTTTAAGATGGGAGGGATCGATTCTTACTCTAAAAATGAGGTCAACAAAAGGACTCCCAATAGGTGTGGTGTAATTGAAAAGGCACACCCCACGTATTGGCATTGATTGAGATGATCAAAAACATCCAAGAAGATTATAAGAATCAATGAAGAATGTCCATTCCTAAAGGGAGGGGTATATAAAGAACTTAGATCTGAATGTAATCTGGTTCATTTTGTTTTATGTGAGGGGTATGGGAGGAGGATTGCTTTAATTTGGTTTAATTTATCTATAGTTTGGTTTCATGTTAAGGACACAAAGATTGATTCTACTAAACCATTTTCCTATGGATAGTAGATGTTTGAGTACCACCAATTTATATTGTGCCTTTGGGAAAAAATTATGATCTTGGTGCTTTTGAAAGTGGTACCATTATTGAATGTGATTTGGTAGTGTAGTCCAAATTTATACAATATAGTTCCTGAAAAATTATAGGACATGCTGAGATTCAACTTCGCAGTGTGAAATCATTTCCACCCACTTGGAGAAATAATTTGTAGCTTCTAAAATGAATAAGTGAACCTTGGTCGATGGAGGATCAATCGGATCCACTATGTTAGTACCCCAACACTTGAATGACCATGAGGTTATAGTCAATTGTAAAATGTTGGGTGGTTGATGTAGAACTACTCCATGCACTTGACATTTGTGGGAGTGCTTCGCTATATCCATGCAATCAGGGATCATCGTCAACTAGTAATACCCAAGTCTCTTGATTTTGGCTTTCATCTTGGGACTGAATGGATGGCCTCCACATACTCATGAGTACACCTCGATCACAATTTTATGGGAATCTCAATTTTCTAAATAGCATAACCACATATGATCGAAGGACCGTCAATATAAGACACCATCAATGAGAGTGTAAAAGAGTGTCCTCTGCTTGACTTGATGGGCTTGAGATTTCTCTTGACATAACTTGCCTTTAATTAGGTTATCAATGAAGTGTTTCCTCCAATCTCACTCTTCATCCTTTTTGGCAATAGCAACCTCCCCTTCAAAAGTGTATTTTTTGATGAGTTCAACATCAATAAGAAGCAAGACTTGTCTATTGTGAACCTCTATTGATATGGACTCATATTCTAGACATTCCAATTCTTTAGAGTGTTTGGGTAAGGCATTAGCTATGATATTTTCTCCTCAAATGATCTTATAAATTGTGACCTCTAGAACTTGAGCTAGTAAGTCCATGGTGTTCTTGTGGTAGTGATGGAGTTTATGCCTTAAAACCTTGTATGACCCAACAATCTGGTTGACAACTAGCTCTGAATCCCCAAAGATACTAATACTTTAGATGCTTAATGAGATGGCTAACTCTAGATTGGTAATCAGAGCCTCATATTTGGCTTCATTATTGGTGTAGGCTTCAAACAAATGATATGACAATCACATCATATCACTGTCTGGTATTAGGAGGACTATCCCTACCTTCGCTTTACTTGAAAAAGTAGATTATGGTTCTTCTCCTATTTAAGAGGAAGCTACACCATCAAAGTACATCTCCTAATGGTGAATGTTTGCATCACATAGATTTATGATTTGTTCATCGAGAAGATTATCATTGAAAGGGGAATCTATAGATGCGGATGTGCTACTATGAAGTCCACAAGTGCTTGTCCTTTCACTACATGAAGGAGTACAAATGTGATATCAAACTATGATAAAATCATGGACCATCGTGCCAACTATCTGGATAGTATCGACCATGTCATGAGATATTATAGTGGATAAACTCTAGAAATTAAATTTACTTTGTGAGAGACAATATAATGTTATAGCTTCTAGGCTACAAAGATTGAGGCTAAGTAATGCTTCTTAATGGATGGATAATTTGCCTTAGCAAGTGTTAGATGATGATTAAGATAGTAGAGTGTATTCTCTCTCCCCTCATCATTGGTCTGGGCCAATAAAGCCCCAAGAGAGTCATTTAATGTAGTAGTGTAAAGTATGAGTACTTTACATGGGATAAGGGTATCTAAGAATAGCGGCATCTTACTTTCAAATGCATGTTGGCATTTATCATCCCAATTAAACTTGGCAACTTTCTTGACTAGAGTTGAAAATGGTTGAGATCTACCTGATAGGTTGGATTTAAAGCATCTTAGGTACGCCAACCTTGAGATAAATGAACTGATTTAAATTAGACTTTTAGGGGATGACATTTCCAATATTGTTTTGATCTTTCCGGATTGATCTCAACCCTGCAGTGTCAGACAATGATCCCAGGAAACATCCCTGAAGTTACCCCTAATGCACACTTCAGAGGGTTCATTTTAAGGTTATATTATCTCAACCTCTCAAAAACTACTTTCAAGTCAAAGTGGCACTCTTTCTATTCTTTGCTTTTGACCACGAGATCATCAACGTAGCATTTGACTTAGTTGTGAATGAGTTTACAGAAAATTTGATTCATGGCCTACTAGTATGTGGCACCAGCATTCTTGAGGTCAAAAGGCATGACCATATAATAATAAATTCTGAACAAGGTTTGGAAGGCTGTGTTCTTTTAATTCTCATGGTCCATCCTTATTTAGTTATACCTAGATTAAAAGAAAAGCCTACATGAGATGAGGTGATGTCCACCATCAGTTCATGTATTGGTAGAGAAAATTCAACTTTTGTGCATGCTTTATGAAGATCCCTAAAATCGATGCATATGTGAATTTAGTCATTTTTCTTCTTAACTAAGATGATGCTGGTCAACCAGGTGGGGTATTTTTTCTCTCAGATGGAACCATCATTAATCAATTTTTGGACTTTGAAAATTACTTGTTATTCAATGTCTAATCACATGTAACTAGGAGCTTGCTTAATAGGGTTAATGTTAGGCTATATCGCTAGCTTATGAATTGCTACTTCAGGAGCTAATCCAGGCATTTTTTCATAACTCCATGCGAAGAAATCCTTAAACTTAGTGAGCAGCATAACTAAGTTATTTATTTCAAAGTCATTCAACAATGAGCTCATATATGTTGGGCATGGATTGTCTTAAGTGCCCAAGTTGATTTCTTTGAGCTCATCGATGGTTGACTTGATTTCATCTTCAAATTTTGTGATTGCATCTTTGACTTGAAGATCATCTGGATCATCTAAAGTTTATAAACAAATCTCTTCATATGAGTTGATATGATTTGAGAAGAACCTATCAGATTCTTAATAATTGGTGATGACTAAGCAATAATCGTCATTGTCCACTAGGCCTACTATAGTAAAGCCTACTATGGGTCTTGATTGAGAGTTGTTGTATTTATTGTCCCAAAATTTTTGGAAGTATTCTGATCGATGCTTTGACCATTTTTATGGAATTAAACCTTTCTTTGCTAAATTAAGAACACAAGGGGAGTACCAATCAAATAGCAAATCTAATAATTCCTTGAATGACTCATCTTCAGCTCTACATTAACTTCTCAGCTTCAGATGACATTCTTGGATGAAACCTTTGAGGCTTAGTATTTTTATATGCTTTAAGGGCTTCTTTAAGTACCAAACCCTTAACTTTTGTGGGAAAAGTGGGGTTAGAGCTAAAGTGGCCATATGTTGTCTAATAATTTCACATAACAAAGACTCATACACACTTATGCTTTGCTTGGGAACCAAGTATTCATCACTGTCAGTCCCTAGTATCATGTCTAATAGAGTCTACTAATGTATATAAGTAACTGGTGTGCTCACTACATAGGACTCATCCTCTGAACTAAATTCTAGGTCATGGCAGGTATACTCCTAGTGGGTGGTAGGTATGGAGGTCTACCATCCCTGGGGTTCCCTCTAAACATGCCTCTTCCTTATCCTAATGGAGGTCATGTCATCCTCCAAAGGAAAAATTATGGGGTCTATGGCCCTCTCGCTTTGTTCATTGAATATTTTCAACATCATCTTCGTAGATTAAAGTTTAAAAATGTTGATTCTTAAGTAAGCAAGGGTTCTTATACTCATAATGTTCATTGATGCACCCGGATCAACCAATACTCTCGATAGCCGGAACTTGCCAAAATCTAATATTATGTAGAGGGGATGGTTGTGCTCTATTGTCCCTAGTAGTAACTCTTCATCTGAGAAGGTGGCTCCTATGAATTCCTTAAAAAAACATGCCTCCTCTTCCACAAATAGTATATTTTTATATATTCCTATTTTCATTTATTCTCTTGTTTGAAAGGATGGGGGATAGATGAAGGCAAGAAATGTATAAGAATATTTTCACCACACCAATAATGAGGTTTTTTCGAGACTACCTCAATTGGCCTCTTCCTCTGGTGGATCATCCTACCCATATATTCTTGTTAATGAAGGATGGGTGGAATCTAATGTCAGGCTCCACTTCCTCCTCCAAGTCTATTTTCTCTCCATTTTATTTCCTTCTCATTTTCTCTTTTCGTTTCTTTTTTTTCTCTTTATTTTTCATTTTTATTTTTTTTATTTTTAAACTTTGGCCAATTTTGTTAGAATAGACTTATTGTTTTTGAGGGAGGTAGTAAGCTATATCCTCATATATGACAACCTTGTGAACTATAAACTAGATTAGTAGTATCCAACTAACCTAAGCATATTTTAGGGTCAAACAATGCTTTGATTAGTGACTCCCTCATATCTTTAGATAAAATGAGGGGGTTATATATGCCTTGCTTAGCTAGCAACTTTCTAAGATGTGTTAGGACATTGTAGACAACTTTAGGCTGATCCTCCATGAGCATATATAAAGGTGGAACATCTTGTGGAGGGGCTATCTGCTCGCTAGAACCAATGACCTATTTACCCTTATCATGAGATACTACCTAAGAAGTAGAACTTTTACACTATGGAGGTTAACTTCGATGACTTCTTATGATGAGGAGCTTGTGGAAAGTTATACCTACTCATCAGGTATACCTACAGCATCTCCTAAAGGATGATTAGAGTCAAATGATTCCAAATCTATCTCAAGTGGTGAACCCTAGAGATTTAGAAAAAGGATAATCTATTTTTGAATTATAATGGAATTGATTGGAATTATTTAAATTATTATTATTATGACTTTGAGAGCTATCAATAAGAATAAACCACTAAGATCTTACAAAATTAGATAGGATGTAAGTGAAATTATTCTTCTTTATTGATTTCTTCAATTTTGGAGGTACATGATAAAAGTCAAGCAATGTAAGTGGAATGAGTGGCTTGGTGCCCTCATCCATGTATACAACACTCTTACTGGTAGCAGTGGTGCTAGTAGATGTGATAGCTAAAATAGTGGAAGAGAGAATGCTGGACTTAATCAATGGTGGTGCTATGGAACTATCCTGGTCATGTGGTGGCTACTACTACTAAGCTTTCAACCTCCCTCAGTTGTCCCTCATAACTAGCATACCTTCCTTAGTTTTTGAGATTTAAGATGAATCAGGTGCCTACAAAGAAAGCTTTTTTTTTTATCTTAGAGATGATATTTTTAGAGGTACGAGATAAAGAGATTTCCCAACCTTCTTTTGCCTTAAAAGGATTAGATATCTCCCCAAAGATTACTTTAATGGATCCAAAAGGTTATTCCACTAGGAATTCTTTGGGGATTATTATGGCTCCTGTCTTGTAGCTATGCTCAAGCCAATCTTAGAATATAAAGCAATATTCTAAAACATGGCCTAGCATATGGTAGGGGTAGTAGTTAGGATCATCACTCCTACCTTTGTCCAGCTTTCTAGGCTCAGGTAGTAGAAAATCAGCTTCTTAAGGAGGTTTTTAGAGATTTTTCTAACAAACACCCTTTCAATGAATATGGCTTATTTAGTTTATCATCAATAATAGGTAGATAATAGCTACCTAGTGGTGGATGCTAGTATCACTACTGTGTAGGCTACTATGGTAGCCTTTGTGGTGGTCGAGGTAATGGAAGAGGAGGTGGGAGCAGAGGCTGCTGAGCTCTGGGAATCTCAAGCTATGTTCTCACTAGCTACTTGCCTTGTCCACTACTACTGATATCCCTAGTTTCTTATCAAACACTTTCTGAGGCTTAGGCTTGGATGACTGGTATGAGAAGGGTAACTATTTGGCTTCCTCTTGTAGATTAGCAACCTTGCGAATTAACTTCTTAAATATTTTGATAATAAAGCCCTTGAGCATGAAAGTAACTTTTCCATGAATATACTTGAGGAGAATTTCAATGGCATGCTGATCCTACAGCTATGGTTCTCATTTCATACTCAGGTTCTGCCACCTAAGAATATAATCAATCAGGGACTCATTGGATTTTTATTTTTCTACAATGAGGTCTCCAACAGTCACTCTCTACCGAGCTCCAGTAAATCTTTTAATGAAAAGTTGCTCTAACTTTGTAAAAGAGTTCACCAAACTATTGGATAGTTCAGCATACCAATCAAAGGTGACTCTAAAAAGGCTTATGATAAATTTTCTGAAAGAAGGGCATCACTACCACCGTTGTTGAAATAACTTTCATGAAGTATGTTATATGTTGCATAGGGTTCCCACTGTCATCGAATACCTTGAAGGATTGTGGCATAAAACCCTAGGGGTATTGAACTACATCAAACTTTTTCGAGTAGGGTCTACCCTGTGGAACAGATGAGCTCCCATGGGCCTACACCAAAGCTTACTTCACTTTCTGTTCTACCATTTATTTTATGTCTTTCTTATGCATGGAGGTGATACTGGCTATCTTCCTATGTAGGCTATTAGTATCCTCATCCATTGGAGCAATATGCTCTTAGGACGATCCAAGATATGCACTAACTCAAGTTTATTAGCCTCCATAGGAGTGTTCTAAGGGACATGCATTTGATTCTGCAATGCCAATACTACTGTGATCAACTATTCTACTCTTCTCTCCATTCTATCAATCTGATCATCCTTGAGTTTAATTTTTTGGAGAAGGTGTTGAGTTGAGTATGATACCTCACCTTCCTAAACTATGATGCTTTGGCCTTCTTGGCTAGGTTTCTCTTAATGTAAGGAAAACCAGGTATCAATGATGTGAACTTCAGTGGTATTATCTAAGAGGTCATCCTCATTAGCATTGAAATCTATCATGTCATCCTCTTGGTCAAAATGGTCATCTCTAATTATTTGCCTTAGCTTAGCATGATAGTCTTCCAATATCTCCTCCAATGATCGGTCATCTACTCTACCTAGGACTACTAGGACATATAGTGAGTGATGACTCACTGTTGGATTATATTCTAAAGAGGTGATGCACTATATGTTTTGGACTGGAGGGGTGCAAGCCATGACTGGTTCAACAATCTTAAGAGCCAACCTAGAATTCTCTTCTTCCTCCTTCTCAGTCTAGGGTGGCGGAGTGACTTTGATACTCTTAGGCTGCCACTACTTCTTCTCCACCAATAGGGAAAGAGGTCTAGTTAGAGAGCTCAAGTTTGTATGAAGTGGTAAAGTGGATGGAGTGTGGTCTTTGAGATGTAGGTGTGTCACCAAGGGGTAGGACTTCTCTCTAGATGCTAACTTATGGTACTTAGTGAGAACTTTAAATGATGTGATATGAACTAGAGATGGTGGTCAGCGAGTGGAGCGGTGTGGTGGTGATGACGGCTACTATCCACTAAAGGTCTCCTCCTATAGCTTAAACAAGTAAGGAAAATTTGATTTGAATGATCGGCTCTCTCATCTCACTGATCAGGGTGATTAGTCAATGCAAACCTCCTCCTATCTCTCTTGCCCACTTGGGTAGCAACCTTGGCCTATATGGCCTTCTCCTTATAAATCTAATCCCTCAATCTCCTAGGGATTACACATCTCAAATCATGAATGGTAGCAGACTTAGATTGTCCATGGACTCTCCTTACCCTCCTAAGTACAAATCTCAAACCAGCATAAGGCTTCCTCTTCTCCTTATCTGGTGTCTTATACTTTTTGGGTCATAAGGGTGATGTTGTTATTTTCCTCACATCCTCCTCTCCCACTACATCTAAGAGGGGGTGATACTTAATACCACCAAGAAGGGGAGAGGTCTCATGAACTAATCCCTTTTCAACTACATGGGAGGCTTCCTCAACCTCCATAGCTATGGACTCATCGTTTCTCTTAATCCTCTTATTCATATTATAACACTGAGTCTTAGTCAAAGGTGTATGATGAGACCTAGTACCGACCTCAAAGGTGGGAGAAACAACCTTAGATGCTAAGATTGACTTCTCATTATGCACTATGGCTACGGTAGAGGTAATATTAGTCCTAATAGAAATTATGGCATGCACAAATGGTGCTCGTGGCATGGGAACCTCTAAGGCTTTCCTCTTCAATGATGGGAACTCAATTTTTGACTAAAGATCAAACTACAAAAGTGGCTTCTTGTTAGCTACCTCCTCCCTACTCACTATATTGAGGGTAAGACCATCACAAATAACTTTGAAGTGCTCAAACATAAGACTGAACCTGATGTTTGGGGAAGAGGTGACTATGGCCTGATCCATGGACAAATCCACACCAAAAGTGAATGATAAAATGTTCTTTCCAAATGACATGGTGATTGAGTGCTTGAAAGAAAGAAGGTTGGGATTTTCCTCTTTGTTGTTGGATAAGAAAGGCATAGGATTAGACTTCATTTTAGCAATTATTCTTTTAACTTGATTTTGAGTTGAAACCATCATTTAACAAATTTGATTATATTAGATGGGGTTTATATATGCATTATATTCCTTGGAGAGATTTGTAATTTTTGAGGAGGAATTGTTTGTTTAATTTGAACTTCACTGAAAGTGAGCTCAAATGAATTTTGAGAATGTTGAATGAACTTTCTTTGCCATGCTCGTGGTAGGAGGCTCTTGAAAATTCTAGATTGAGTTTATTTAATTTATAATAGGAAACTTTTTTGATTACTTCTTCTTTCCTATTGGAGATCTAATGGAGGTTTTAGAACCTTCTGGAGTGAGCTTTTAAAACCTAAAGGATGTTGGCAACACTTGTCTAAGGGCAAAATAGATGAGGTACCCAATGGAAGAAATGATAGTCTTTAACTTACATAAAAAAACATAAGTCCACTATCAATGTGTGGAGATAATGCATGACTATTAAAGATGGAGAGATGAACTCTCCCCAATGGAGTCCCTCAAAAAATCTATGGTTTTTTTAATTTGGAGTTGTAAAGACACCACACAAATCTTAGGGGATACTTATTGAAGTGATGGAGTGTGACATTAAAGTATGATGTACTACCATGAAAGATAGAAACATCACCCTATAATAGACTCAATCCCCTAATGAGGAGTCCTAAGGTGGATGGGTTTTTTTATATATTAGAGATCTTTCCCCTACTTTACATGGATAAAGTAAAGCAAGGTTTATTTTATGCTGGGTTCTTTAGTTTCTTATGAAGGCAAATCCCTATAGTTAATTACATCCTAGGAAATGGAAGTTTCCTAAGAACACTATCTATTAAAGTAGTCAATAAATGTTTCTAAATATTTCAAGGCTTGACTATCAAAAAATTTATTATTTTTTGAAATCAAGTTTGGAGATTTCGAGTGGGAAGCCTTATTTACGGATTCCAAAAGGGAATAAGTAGGAAGTACCCTTGATACTAGGAAGCCTACTAAGTTCTTCAATCAACCCTATAATGAGGGTTTATATTTTTAAAGAGGATAATTTATTATTATTTAAGATGAAATTTTATTAGAAAGTTAGGACTCCTATTCTAGAAACACAAGATTATTGAAATGCCTAAGAGTTGATGACTTATACTCATAGAAAAAGTGATATGAGCTTCCATGGAACCTAAATCTAGAGTGCTCTAGCATGAGCTAGGAGCTCAACCTAATTCTACTAGGGGAAAGTAGGATTTAATGGTCCACCTCCACAAGATAGAGTGATCACATTTTGACTCTCCTAGATTTACAACCACCTAGAGTGGCTGCTACTAACACCTCCTACACTTTAAAATTATATAGGTGAATCTTATGTAGATTCAAGATAGCTAGGTTGTTATTTAATTAGGAAGGAATATAGAATCCTAAACCCACTCCTTATGAGACTAGATAATATTTGGTATGCAAACATGAATTAGACTAATGTTAAAAATTTATAAGTTTTTAAAATCATTTGACACATTTATTTTTAGATAAGGGCTTAGGACAATTATGCCAACATCCATGTTGAAATTAAGTTATGGAATAAATCTACTAGAAGTGGTGTTCTCCACTATAAGTGATCAGCCATAAAGGTCAAGCATATCCCCTATCATGCAAGAGTGAAGACCCTCTATATTCAAGAGTGACATAATATGATATACATGTTATTGTAGCATACAATCATTCAGCTAAAGGGTTACTAAATCTTTTATTATCTTGATTCAAAGCCTAGGCTTTAAAATGAGATTGTGAGCTACATTAAAATTTAGTTATGTGTTACTTAGTGGTGGTATAAAATTTAATTTTTATCCAAAAGAACCTACCATAAGCAGGCCACACATCATCACACTTAAAGAAACCTACGAAAAGCATGTCAGTTCTATTACATAAACTAACGACAATAATCAAACATTTGAATTTCTTAAGAGAATAAGAGGCTAATGTGGTTGGGGACCACCGTACATCCTAAAGAAGGGAAAAAGTTGGGTAACCAAGATCTACCCTTATACAACCTAGATTACAGTTAAATTTTACAAATGAAATGAATGTTATGGGGGTCTTCAATTCTTCTTTCCTTCTTTATATCTATTTCCTTCAGGCTTGATAGGGCCTCCGTAGTCATTTCTTTCTAGTTACTCCTCATCCTAAACCCTATAGAACTAATTCTAATCCTATTATAAACATTACATATTCATGAAAAATAAAGTCTAACTACTTCTACAAATTAGATATTAACTAAACAAACGTACAAGCCAAGAAATTATATTTCACCTATTTGGACTTAGTACCCTACACTTGGTAGCCAATCCCACTTGTCCTAAGTGGATTGTGCTTAAGGGAATAAGCAATATCTAAAAGCGATAACATTTATATTCATTTATTATTATAGCAACCCCTTTAGCATAATCCCCTACATAAGAATATGTGACTTAGCATTCAGTATATGTACAATGAAACCTAATATCTGGTCTAAAAACTTACATCATAAAATAAAACACATCACCATAACATACACCGGCCTAACTTAATACTAGAATTAGTGACTTAACATTCTAATATGAGTGATAAGGTTTAGTGTGGTATGACATGGTTAAGCCTTGAAAGTATGGTTGTCTAAAGTTTTAGAATTGTTTAGATTGACCATTAGGGATGGTTTCACCACAAGTAGATTTATTGATTTTAATGTCCATGCTAACTTTTTATTCAATACTGAGCATCCAACTATTATAAAGGGAAGAAAGAGGCTTAGCCCCCTTCATCACTACCCTAAGTTATTTTCTAAAAGCAAATTATTATAGCTTTAATTTTCTTAGTCAACCACTTATGAATTTTTTTTATTAAGCCTATGTTTAGATTAGTTTCAAGGAATCTTATTAAAACATGAAAGGTATCTTAGGATTAATGAAATTAAGTCACCGTCACATGAGTAATATTTCACTACTTCTTTTCATTATCAATAACTTTCACATTCTTTCATCATTAATCTTCTTAATATTTGATTTAACACATATACAAGGAATATACTCATATTTTTGCATAATTAATGAATGTTAATGCCGGAATTTGATAAAAAGAAAGATTTCATCTTATAGCTAAGCATAAATAAACATGTATTAACAATTTAAGCAAATATGTTCCATTGTTAAAGTATGAAAGTGAGATTCTATAAGACCTCCTTGGGGCTACTTAAAGCCTTGTGTTCTCGAGATGTCTCAGACAATATACTTGCTAATTCAAATACATGTAAATATACAACATAAATCATAAAGATAAAATAATTTATTATTATCTTTAAGTTACAACTAAGTAGAGACCTCATTAAGTACTTACAATGAACACTGATTTAAATTATACTATTTAATTCATCATTAATTTATAATTTCAAAATAATTTGAGATTTATTAGTGATAATAGCCACACCATATAATAACATTTATCCAACTCATGCGATTTAAATGCCATCATATTCTTTAAATTTTCTTTTGAAAATATGAGCACATGAAATAAATGGCACGCACATTTATAATAATTGAGAGGAAGTAATAAAATGTCTACACATAACATACTCAATTTCATTGAATCTTAAGAATAATTAAGGCAATTAAACATTCCTTAACACTAAATAATGTTTTTGTAAGATCTAATTTTAATGTTTATGTTATTAAAACTTAAAAGAAGAAATGCTACTTAGGATTCACCCATCCCATGTTAGTTATTTGACATATTTAAGGAATGAAATAAAAAATGTTTTATGAGTTGATTAAGTTCAAGCCATTAATCACATCAATTTGATTATCCTTCCCCAAGCATATTTAATTTAATTAAACACTTGATCATGAGCCTTCAATGATATGCTTTGGGAAAATAAACTCAGCAATGCACTTAAAGAAGTCTAACATAATTATCCTCATGCCTAAGAGTTAATTAAATTAAAGGAGAAAAAAATTAAGTTAAATACTCTTTTGATTTCCCCATACCAATGGGATAATCATAATTTCTTTAATTGCTTTAGCTATTAAACACATAAAGGGATTAATGGGTTGCACTTAAGTTATCTAAATCAATTTCAATTTTATTTTATCATTGATTTTCCTTAATTACTCTTTTATTTTAAACACATTAATTAAAACCCTCCAAAGTACACTTTGGAAAACAATTAGGAAAGGGATCCTAATTATTTCCCTCATCCATTCTAATTATGCATAATTGATAGCCAGTGATTCATCATCACGCGAGCACTAGATGATGGACACTGTCTACTTTTCGCTGCTCGATCAGAGCTCCATAGAGCTCATTCAATGGAAAAATTGACTCCAAAATGACCAGGAAATAAATCTAAGGATATCATATGGTGGAGATCGTACGAAAATATTATTCACTTCAAAAAAGTACAACAACGAATGGCCAGAAATACGATTACTAGTTTTTTACCTCGCTGGAGCTATAGACTGATGGTCCAATGACTGATGTAGCTTTATCTTAAAGAGATGAAGCCCTTTGAGAAGATCTTGAGCTACCTCCCCATTGAATGATCTGTGAACCAGACACTATCACAAAGCTCATCGAAGTTGGTCTAAGGACGTCCTCCGATGGTTGAATCATTTGGGAAACATTTCATTTTGATTCACCAGAGTGAGGTGAAGGTGTGGGAAAAGTTAATTTCAGTTTGGTTTAGGATTAGAAAATTTGGATTGACAAAGCTCTCGATTTTGATCAGGAGTTGGTCTCGCTGGTGGTAGGGTGCACAAAAAGCTCAAGAGAGAGTGTGGGACTGTGCAGAATGCTCTAAGGAATCTCTGTGATGAGTTTGAATGAATGAGATGGAGTACTTAGTTGGGATTGGTTCAACCTTTGGCAACTGTCCGGCTGGAGAAGGGGGCCAGAGGTGGCAGGGGACTACTATGGTGGATGAGTAAGAGAGGCTGAAGGAGGAGTGTAGTGGGTTGCCATGAGGTGTACACTCCTCCTTTGGTGGACTAATGGTTGCCCATGGATGAATTCACCCTCTCTTGGCCAATGATTGAACCAAACAACCTTGGGTTAGGTTGGGTCTGTGATCTTTTATCCAAGAAAGGATAAAGGTGGTTTCTAAGGGGTGGGGAGTTGGAGAACCCTTCCAAATGGGGACTTTGGAGGGCTCAGTTTAATGGGTTTGACCCAAACCAAGCTTACCATGGGTTGAGCCCACTTGAAAAAGCCCATGGTGACCTAAGGATGAGTCATGCCATGTTTAGTTGGGTTTGGCTCAATTTGACCCATGTAGGTCAAATGGATCATGTTAGGCTAAGTTAACCATTTTGACCAAATTGATCAAAGTGAGAATTTAGGTAAGTTTAGTTGGTCATTTGGAATGAGTGAGTCTAATTGGTTGGATTCAATTTGGGTTAGATTTGGATTTGGTTCATATGGTTCAATTTAGGTCAAATGGGTCATGTTTACCAATTTGATCAAACTGGCCAAATTGGCTTGAGCATGAGTTTGGTTTATATTTAATTGATCATTGGTAATTGATTGGAAGAGTCGATTTGAATTAAGTTAGATTATGAAATGATTTAGTTCAATATGATATTTTAGGTCAAATTGGACTAAGCAAGTTAATTGGGTTGGGTTGACCCAATTGGGTCTAATTGAAGGTTGGATGTTCAATATTCAATTGGTGACTAATTGAAAGCATTGGTTTCAATTAATTTGGTCTAGAATTTTATTTGGTTTAATTTGACCCTTTTAAGCAAAATTAGGTCAACTTGGGTCAAAGGGAAAATTAGCTTGATTAAGTTCCATTGATTATAATGGTGTGTTTAATAGTAACCTACTAGTACTAATGAATAGATTTAAATGGATTGGTTTGATCCAATGGAAATTTGATTAGAGTTTAGCTTAATTAGGCTTTTTAGGTCACTTTGGGTCAAGTGGCTTGGTTAAATCAACTTGGACCAATTGGAGTTATGGATGGTTAGGATGTGTTCAATGATAGATTTCAAGCTGATTAATGGCTCTAATTACAATTGATTTGGGCTTGATTAGACCTTGGCTCACTTAAACCTTTTAGCTCAAATGGGCTAACTTGGGTTGATCAAATTCACTTAGTTCAATTAGTTTGATTGCAAGTGTTAGAGAGTTTGAAATGATCCATTGAATAATTGGAGTGATTTAGAAAATTAATTTGGGTTTAGTTTGCTTAAATGGGTTTGAATGGAGTTAAAGGATTATGGTGGATTAACTCAGGTTAATGTACAAGTTAATTTTTCTTAGAGCTTGGATTGGAAAAAAAATTCAATTAAGATTAATTGAATAGGTTTGAACTGGTTTAGCTCCAATCACATGAGCTTAGGCTTGGAT
Organism: Cymbidium sinense; assembly: GCA_021442155.1. Taxonomy (NCBI): domain Eukaryota; kingdom Viridiplantae; phylum Streptophyta; class Magnoliopsida; order Asparagales; family Orchidaceae; genus Cymbidium; species Cymbidium sinense. The sequence goes on along the minus strand of CM038223.1, from coordinate 26,432,480 downwards.
GAGTTTGTGGGCATTAGTCTCGATTTAGGGCTTAGGGTGGGTGAAACCTATTTTTCTAAGGAAAACTTTAGGCTTAGTTTTAGTGTTCCCATAATCACTATAAGTGTCCTAGCACTAACGGAGTTTAAGTGTTTAAAAGGCTCCTAGGTCTAAGATGGGAGGGATTGATTCTCACTCCAAAAATAAGGTATATATATATATATTACAATGGTCCTTTTTACCACAGCCTCTTACAAAAAATATTATTAGTCTAAAAAGAACGCCCTAATATCTAGACTAGGGGGAAAACAACCCAAGCCATCTAGTCTAAAACATTACACTATAAAAATATGAAAAGCATCACATCATAAAACATCATAGATCATAGGCCTAACCTAAGTCTAAGGTTGGCGACCTAATAATCTATTATGTGAGAAAATAGCTTGTGTGGTATGGCATTACTAGGCCTTTTAGATTTAATTTAAAATTTAATCTTTCACTTTTCATAATTTTACTTCATAGGTACGTGTCTTTGTTAAACCAAAAGTTCAAGGTATCAAGACCACCTTCAGACTAGTAGTCCTATGACCTCAAGTCTTCAGATTATATACTATATAATTACTAATTATGAAAAGTTTTGTTTTTATTGATTATTTTTTATTTTATTCGTAGAATTTGTTCAAATTTTCATTGGGTGGTTTCAATTTAAGTGATTTAATAGATTTATGAGTTTATTTTCATTTTTAGGTTTATGTTTGTGTTCAAGTTGAAGTTTAAGTTTTAAAGAATGAAGAAGAGAATAAATTCCTCTTTAGGTAGAACCCATTCTATTCAATCATCCTAAATCCTAGTTGAATGAAAGTTTCAACAATTTTTAAGGGTCAAACTAAGATCTTAGTATCTTAATTAGCCTCCTTTAAATTGATTTGAATGATTTGCTTCCATTGGGTTTTGATCTAATTAATTTTTTGATTTTTCTTTTAAAGTTTATAGTTTATGTAATATATTCTTATTAAGATTTTAAAGACTTCATTCTTATTTCATTTCTTTTATTTTGATTAATGTTACGATTAATTAAAATTCAAATAACTTCTTAGTTTGATTTATTATCTTTAATTAAAATTTAAAATGTTTCTTTAAATAATTAAAAGTTAATGTCATGATTGAGTAATTATGTTGAATTTGATTTTTATTTTTGTTTAGTTTATTTTTTTTTAGTTGTTTTTTTATGTATATATATATATATATATGTATATATATATATATATATATATATATATATATATATATATATATATATATATATATATATATATATATATATATATATATATATATATATATATATATATATATATATATATATATATATAATAACTCTTCTTTATGTTTTATTTTAAGTTTCTTTTGATTATTGTTGTTTAAATGTTCATTTAATCTTATGTGCTTGAATTGTTTAGTTTATTTGATTGAATTAATTTTACTCATCAGTTTTATTAATGTTAAGTGCTGGTTAATTTAAATGAATTACCTTAGTTAATTTAAATTGTCTTTTACTTCGTGCTTTGTTTAGATGTTATGATTTTCTTATTTAAGTGATTCATTATTCCTCAATTAAGATGAATTATTAACTTATATATTTATACTTCATCGTTTGGGTTAAGTTTAATGAAATATTACATGTCAAAATTTCATTATTTAGTTTAATCCCTTAGGGTTAGAATTTGTTTATCAATCATAATCTAAGAAACTTAGGCTACTTTGGGCAGCAAACCTAACCTAAGGCATTTCAACTTTTTAGGTTATTTAGATTAAATGATTTGATTAAACATATTTTATTTTCATTTTAAATTATCAATATTCCTTAACATTAAAATGACCATAAATAAATTTTAATATTAATAAATTTCTTTATTTGGATACATAGTTTAGAAGTTGATTAATTTTGATTTTAACTAGTCAATTTATTTAGTATATATTTAACAAATTAGTTTACGTAAGGTATGGTTGAACATTATGTTCTTCATGATTTCAATAATCCTTAAATCCATAATTAATTAAAATCCTTAACTTTAAAGTGTTAAGAGATTTTTCTTAGGTTTTGCGATGTTAATGAAAATGTTTTTAGTTTCATAATTTTTTTTAATTTCTATAATTTTTTTATTTATAATTTCATTTAAATTGACCTAGGGATTGGAAATTCAACAACTTCTAATTCATAAGTCATTTGACCTTGAAATTTTTATAGAAAGTGGGCTTTCTTGCTAATTTAACTTCTCTTATATTTCACCTTAATCAGATACATAATTTAAGATTAATTAAGGTTTTAATCATCTAATTAAAAGTTTAATTAAGCTAAATTAGAGAAAAATAATTAGTGATTTTAATTTTTCTAAATTTATCTCTAGAAGATGAAACCATATAGGTTTTATTTAGATTTTTTACAGTTCTCATTAATTTATTATGATTTCTTAAAGTTTTGATCAATTAATTGAATTAATTAATTTTTGAATTTCTAATTAAGGTCATTTTGGGGATTATAAAATTTGAGTGAGTTTTAATGGTATTTTAAGATTCATTGGTGCTCATTATGATGATTTAGGCTAATTTTATAATTTTTTATATTATTTTATTTAATATTAATTTATTTCATTACATTAATGGTTATGGCTTAAAATTTTTATATCTATGATTTACTTTCAAATATATCTTGAGAAATTTATATATGGTGTGTTTTAAACTTAATTTCAATTTCCTAAAGTTTCAAGTTGATTTGATTAATGGTTTGAGTTTAATTTTAGTTTGACTATTATTTATTAAACATAAACACCTAATAAAAATTGAGGATTTTATGTTTAATAAATTCTTCCAAATGAGAGGAATCCATAGACCCTTATTTGCATTTTTTGGTTGAGTATTTTATTTATTGTAATTTTCTAAAAAATTTAGGATTTCTTTATAATTTTTAAAATACAAAAAATCAAAAATTCTATTTTAAAACTGTTGGCGCTACATGGCACTGATGCGACATTATTTGCCACATGGCGTGGTGCCATTGGACCAGCTAGATCCTCTTAGATCCAACTCAAAAGTGGCAGAGTCCATGGGTTTATTTATTGGCATTCCTTAAAGGATTTAAATCAGATCATGTGACTAAATTAGAGTCATCCATTCCAAATGGGAGTGGATGGCAAAAATTTTGTCCCTGCTCTTGTCGATGAGAACCACAGACCATTCGCATTTTATGGCCAAAAGTTTTCAATCTAGGGAGGATTTCAATACATTTTAATTTATAAAATGTTTAAGACTATATTTTCAACAAATATATATGGTTTGATCACACTTACAATTAAACATCCCTCACAAAGGACCAAGCCGAATTTAATAGGATGTCAAGTTGGAGGCATAACATTGATCCTTGATGGTGGAAACATTTCGAGTAGCTTTGTGGGGATGCAGCGGGCCACTAGGTGTAAGGAATTGGATTACTTCCTCACTAATTTCTCCATAGGCCAAGCTCCTCATATTCGTCGGTAGCTTTTCTCAAAATCTGGCTTGCTAAGAGAGTGAAAAATCAGGGAAAAGGTGGTTTTTTCTTGTTTCACTTTAGGAAGGAGAGTGAATGCATATAATAGCTTAAGAAGGTATATCTTTCCTTTTTCTATGATTGGTAGGGAGCTATATGGGGAGGATGTTAGTTTTGATTTTTCCATCGCGATTACCACCCTAGGAGGCAAGCTTCAAGGGGTGGTCAACTGATTGAGGTCACTCCAAATTAACTTGGATGAGAAGTGGAAGAGGAATGGAGGAAGTGTCTTAGATTGGGGAGGATTTGTTTTCATGTCCCACATCAATTTTCCATGGCATATTCCTTTTATTTTGGATTTAATTGAGAAATTTAAGTTCTCTCAAATTTGGCTTCCAATCCTTTTAAACTCGTCCTATAATGAATCTAGTTGTATTGCAATGTGATTAGTGTATGTGTAAGCTCACATACTCACATTTAGTCCATTTGAGTTTAGTTTGATTTGGATTAGGCTAACCATAAAAAATGTTTATTATTTATTCATTTAAATTAGCAATTAATTATTCAAATCATACTTAAGATGATTCATGAGTTAAACAAACTCATTTCAATTAGGGCTATGCACAAATACTTTAAGTTAGTTTTCTTAAGCATTTGTTCCCTTTGGTTTAATTTGATTTATTCCATTTGATGGATTTGATCTACCTTTAGGATTTAATTATGTTTATTTAAGTATTTGAGATGATTTAGATAAATTTACTTTATTTCATTTGAAGTTAATTTTGAATTTAAACCCATTTTGACCCAAATTGGGCTTAATAGGTTAACATGGATTCAATTGGGTCAGATGACAAAATCCATTAAACTGAATCACATAGTTGGTTAAATTATGTTTAAAGATGATTTTCAAATGATTTTGGATATTTAATTTGAGTTTATTGACTATAAGTTTAAGTTCCATAAGGTCTGTTTAGGCTTATTTAGATTAAGTGTTTTAATTAACCTAATTAAGGACCTATTGGATTTAAATTTGACTTGATTCATATTTAAACAAGTTCATTTTATGATTTTGAGTTTTTGGAACAATTTAATTTGATCAAATTTTAGTGGGTTGACCTTTGACTAGGTGGGACCGACATAAGTCAACTCTTCGTAAAATGGTTGACCATTTTTTACTTTTATTTGAATTTTGTTTTAAATCTATTTATGTTTATGTAATGATTTTATGCTTTCATTTAATTTGATTTCAATTTATTTTTATTTTATTTTAATTTCTTTGGGTTTTAGAGATTTTGAGCATAGGTAGGTTAGTTGGGTTAACTACCTCAATAACATTAATTTAAGCTTAGTTGAATCTCGATTTCAAATAGAATGTGTTTTATTCAATCATTTATTTATATTTGAGTTTGTTTAGGTCCACCTAATCCTATTAGGTTAGGTTAACCCCTAGAAGGGCTCACTAGTTCACTAAGTATAATGTCCTAAGTCCTTGAATAGGAATCCCTAATCTAAGATTAAGTATCCTAATCAACAGAATCGAAAATGATGTTAAACCTTATCCAAAAATGAGGTAAATAATTAGACGTATAATATGTTAATCCCTAATCTAAGATTAAGTTCTCTCAAATTTGGCTTCTAATCCTTCTAGACTCATCCTAGAATGAGTCTAAGTGTATTGCAATGTGATTGGTGTAGGTGTAGGCTCACATGCTCACATTTAGTCCATTTGAGTTTAGTTTGATTTGAATTATACTAAGCATGAACAATGTTTATTATTCATTTGTTTAAATTAGGAATTAATTATTCAAATCATACTTAAGATGATTCATGAGTTAAACAAACTCATTACAATTTGGGTTATGCACAAACAATTTAAGTTAGTTTTCTTAAGCATTTGTTCACTTTGGTTTAGTTTAATTTATTCCATTTGTTGGATTTGATCTATGTTTAGACTTTAATTATGTTTATTTAAGTATTTGGGATGATTTAGATTAAATATATTTATTTCATTCGAAGTTAATTTTGAATTTAAACCCATTTTGACCCAAATTGGGCTTAATGGATTAACATGGGTTCAATTGGATCAAATGACAAAATTCATTAAATTAAATCACATAGTTGGCTAAATTATGTTTAAAGATGATTTTCAAATGATTTTAGATATTTAATTTGAGTTTATTGAATTTAAGTTTAAGTTCCATAAGGTCCATTTAGGCTTATTTAGATTAAGTAATCTAATTAGCCTAATTAAGAACTTATTGGATTTAAAATTGACTTGATTCATATTTAAACAAGTTAATTTGATGATTTTAAGTTTTTGGAATAATATAATTTGATCAAATTTTAGTGGGTTGACCTTTGACCAGGTGGGACCCACATAAGTCAACTCTTTATAAATGGTTGACCATTTTTTACTTTTCTTTGAATTTAGTTTTAGATTGATTTATATTTATGTAATGATTTTATGATTTTTATTTAATTTTATTTCAATTTATTTTTATTTTATTTGAATTTCCTTGGGTTTAAGAGATTTTGAGCATAGGTAGGTTAGTTCAGTTAACTCCCTCAATAACCTTTGTTTAAGGTTAGTTGGATTTAGATTTCAAATAAAATGTGTTTGATTTAATCATTTATTTATATTTGAGTTTGGTTCAGGTCCACCTAATCCTATTAGGTTAGGCTATCCCCTAGAAGGTCTCACTAGATCACAAAGTATAGTGTCCTAAGTCTTTGAATAGGAATCCTAATCTAAGATTATGCATCATGATCAATAGAATCGAAACTGATGTTCAACCATATCCAAAATTGAGGTCAAAAATTGGACCTCCAATATGTGTGGTGGACTAAATAGAGTACACCGCACATATTGGCATTGACTAAACTAATTAATAGATCCTAGTAGTATTATAAGCATAAGCCTGAAGGAATTTGAATTTGGTTTTGAAATTTGAACTTATTTTGATTTTAAATTTTATTTTTAATTTGATTTAGTAAGATAGACATAAACATGCAAAATTTGTTTCAATTTAGAATGATTTATTCTTAGAGACTTAGATTCATTAATTTCCAAGAAGAATAAATATGTCATTACGAAATGATGTAATGAATAATCTAATCTTAGCACAATCATGGTAGTTAGATAAAATGCCTTCTAAAGGGCCTATTTTAACTCTAACTATTATAGATTTTCAATTGCTAACTAAGAAAGAAGACACTAGGACTCATCTCTTTCTAAGTGAAACATGATAAAAGGTAGCCTAAGTGACTAGCCAATTTAAAAGAAAGGGTATACAAGTATATCCTAAGGTTATATTTTCTTAGAAAGTATTCCACTATAAATACTTCCTCCTATCTAGAGGCAATAGTTAGAGAGGATGCCAATATGGGTACTTAATCCTATCCAACTATATAAATTTTAATAAAAGATAGATACCTCTTGGGGGTTTTACTCTTATCTTGGTTAGCTATTATGAAGGTGCCTTTAAGGAGTTGATTCTAACCTAAATAGCTAACCTTGAAAGAAAAGAGGTTTTCAATGACGTAATTCCTAAGCCTTAAGAATTTGACTAATAAGTAGCAGTCACGTGGACTTAATTCTTTTCTTGATTTAAATTATTTTATTTTAAGCTGGAAAAGGGGTCATCAAAGATAAAAATATTAATTTAGTGAAATTTAGCTTAACAGGAAGGGGCCTTCAATGGATTAATTGAAACCTGAATAGCTTGAAAAGGAAAGGGGTCATAAGGACTTAAATCCTATCCTAATTTTCTTATAAGGATGCCTACTAAGGGGCTTAGTCCAATCTAATTAGCTATTAAAAAGGGACCTTCAATGGCTTAATGCAGTTTTGAATAGCTACAATGAGGAAAAAGGGCCTTAATGACTTAATCTTATACCTCACATTTTTTACTAGTAGGAAAGGGATCTTGTTGACTTAATCATAACCATGTAGTCTATTTGATAAGAAGGGGTCTTTAATGACTTAGTCTTCTCCATCTATTTTAGAAAGAATGCCTACTAAGGGACTTAGTTCTATTTGGTTAGCTATTAAGATGGGGCCTTCATAGGCTTAATTCCAACATAAATAGGTAAAGGGAGGAATAGGGTTTTAATGACTTAATCATATCCTCAAATTCTGACTAATAAGAAAATGGACTTAGTGATTTATTCCTAACCAAAATAGTCTATTTGACAGGAAAAGGGTCTTAATGACTTAATCCCATTCTATGAATAGTAGGAATGGTGCCATAGAAGGCTTGCTCCAAACTTGTGGATTTTATAGAAAGAGTGCTATAAATGGGCTTGCTCCTATCCTATGTGAATGCAAAAGTAATTTTTAAAAGTATTTAAGAAATTTTGCAAAAGTGTAAGAGACATTGTACAAAATTCATTGATAAAATGCAAATTTAAAAGAAATAATATTTAGTTCTAAATAGGTTATGAAGATAAAGATACATCTATTAATCATCATCTTCAAACTAAAGTACATTTTATACATAATATTTCTTTAAGTGTCATCCATTACTAGGTGGCATTGGAAGTTCATCATTGCAAGTTATTCATTGATAGGAACCTCCTTCATAGCCTTTCTCCATAATGAATGGTCCTTTCCATGTTGGCTCAAATTTGTCGCCCATGTTGTGATGAGCTAAAATTGGCCTTCTATTAACAAAGACAAAGTCTCTTACAAATAAAGTTCTAGGATGGACCAATTTATCATGAGCTTGAACCATACACGATTGATATAGTTCAGGGTCTTGTTGAGCTTTAAGATATTTTTATTTAAGACTTTCAAGTTCTTCTAGTCAAAATTTATTATTATGATCTATTGTGATTTCATTACTAACTGTTGTCCTTAAAAAAGGTAGTTATACTTTAAATGGAAGAATAGCTTAGTTCTGCAAACCAAAGCATATGGTGTATATTGAGTGGGTGTTCTTTATGTGATTTGATAAGCTTATAAGGCTTCAACCAACTTTTCTTGCCACTAGCGTTTAGTCTCATGAAGTACTTTTTTTTAGAATTCATACCAGAGTTTTATTGAATGCTTCAAACAATCCATTTTCCCTAAGATGATAGATGGTCAAATATCTCCAAACAATTTTATGTCTAGCCAGAAAGTGATTTAATTTATTGGACATAAATGATAGACCATTATCAGATATGATTCAATGAGGAATGCCAAAATGATATATGATATTTTCATAAAAGAATTTAAGCACATGATATGATTTCACTTCTTTTAGTTAAATTTTCTTATCCTATTTAGAAAAGTAATCAGTTGCAACTAAGATAAAATGATGTGCTTTTGATGAAGGAGGTCAATAGGCCCTATGATGCCCCAACTCTCAAAGGGCAAGTGGCAATCATGGGGTGCAGTACATTAGGTGGTTGCTGTAACACTACAACATGTACTTGGCATTGATGATAACAACACATAGTTTCCATGCAGTCATTTAACATTGATGGCCAATAATATCCAAGTCTTTAAATTTTTTATTTTATTTAAAGACCAGATGACTGAGCACCACATAATCTAGAGTGTACCTCAACAATAATCTTATGGGATTTTTGTTTATTTAAATAATGTAGCCATATTTGATCAAATGACCTATGGTACAACACCTTATTAATTAATGCATAAGATAAGACATGTTTCTTTATTTGATTTGCTAATGAATTATCTTCAAGGAGCCTCCCCTCAATTAAAAAGTCAATGAATGACTATCTCCAATCATATTCCTCTTGACTTTCAGTAAGGGTAGCTACTCCTTTCATTTTTATTTTCCTATTCATATAATTTAAACCTATAAGATAAATAATTTGTTGATTTTAAACTTTTATAGGTATAGATTCATTTATTGGACATATGATTTCTTTGGAAAATTTAGCCAAAGCATATGCTATAAAATTATATTTGCATGATATTCTATAAAGAGTCACAAAAAGAATCTTTTCAAGCAATTTCATTGTATACTAGTAATAATGAAAAAGCTTTATGTGCAAAACCTTATAGATTTTTCCCACTTGGTTAATAACTACTTGAGAATCCCCATAGATTTTTCTATTTTTATTATCCATAAAGATTGCTAACTCTAACCCAATTATAAGAGCCTTAAATTTGGCTTCATTTTTCATACAAGTTTTAGACAAATGATCAAAATAGAACATCATTCCTTTGTCTAGAGTAATAAAAATTAGTCTAATTCATGCCTGCCTTGGGATTGAAGAATTGAATTATTTACTTTTCATTGATGATGTTGCACCAACAAAGTATAACTCCTAAGTGGCATTAGTTTTATCCTTTAAAGTCATGATTTGCTCATTAAAAAGATCATCATTTAAAGGTGAACCTTAAGGTACAGGATGTGCTACTAAGAAGTTAGCTACAACTTCACTCTTTATAGCACGCAGAGGAGTAAATGTGATCTCAAATTGCAATAAAATCATTGACCAACATGCTGGACATCCATACTATATTCGGTGGGCAAATGGTAAAGAATTTACTCTTGAAATCTGATTTACTTTATTCAAAAGCTTATAATGCTTTAGATTGAGCGATGAAAACTAAAGCTAAATAATGCTTTTTGATAGGAATAATTCATCTTCGATGGGATGTGTCTATGGCTTACATATTAAAGGGAGTTTTCTTTTTATTCTTCATTAACTTGGGCTAACCACACTCAAAGTGATTAATCTATACCTGTAGTTTACAAAATTAATGGATTTCTTGAATATCCAAGATAAGAGGATTCATCAAATACTATTTTAAACTTTCAAATGAACTCTGGCATTTCTCATACCAAGTAAATTTGGAATCCTTCTTTGTCAATGCTACAAAAGGGTTGGAATCTTCCATATAGGTTTGATATAAATCTTCTTAAATATGATAGCCTTCCCTAAAATGATATTAATGCTAGACTTCTAGGTAGTAGCATTTCTATGATATCTTTTATCTTTTCTAGATAAATTTCTATTCCATGGTGCCTCACTACAAATCATAAAACCTTCTTGAAGTTACTCCAAAAGCACACTTCAAGGAATACATTTTTAGGTTATATTGACACAACTGTCGAAAATAAATCATAAATCATATAAATTATTTTCTTTTTCCTTATTTTTAATTACTAGATCATTGATATAGCATTCAACTTGATTAAGAATTAAGTCATCAAATATTATAGACATTACTTTTTGATAAGTAGCCCCATTAATTTTGAGACCGAATGGCATGACCATGTAGCAAAATCTCTTAATAAGAGTTTTGAATGTTGTATGCTTTTTATCCTTTGGGGCCATCTTTATTTGGTTGTATCCAAATGATCAATCCATGAATGAAATGATCTCATGTGATGAGGCTATGTCCAACATAAGTTTTGGTATTGGCAATGAAAACTCATCTTTGGGACAAGACTTATTCAAGTCTCTAAAATCTACGCAAATGCGTATTTGACTATTCTTTTTCATTACTGGGACAATACTTAATAACCAAAAATGATACTATTCTTCTCATATAAAGCCATACTTAATTAATTTTTTGACTTAAGTAATCACGTATTGCTCAATCTCTAGATGCATGCGTCTAAAAGCTTCCTTTACTAAAATTGCATCAAGTTTAATCTCTAGTTTATGAACTGCAACATATAGAGATAAACCTAGCATTTCATCATAATTTCTTGCAAAATAATCTTTATATTAAAAAAGTAAGTCAATCAACTCATCAAAATATTTTGGACCCAAAAGTGAACTATTAAAAGTTGTCCTTGGGTTTTCTTGAGTTCCTAAGTTGATTTCTTTTAATTCATTAATGATAGATTTTATTTCTTCTTCAAATTATAGTGTCAAATTTTGAATTAAGAAATCATCTAGATTATTCAATGTTTCAAAATAGAATCCCTTTAAAGGGTCAAACACATTTCCAAAGAGTTGATCATAATCCATATGATTGGTTATTATTAAATAATATTCATCATTATCCAAAGGTCTAATGATGCCAAACCCAACACCAGCATTGCATTTTAAATTTCTATTTTTAGTATTCCACAAGCATTCCATACGTTGAGTTGTATCCTTAGGCCAGACATTAGGAATCAAACCATGTTTTATAGCATTCTTAACACAGTTAGGATACCCGTAAAAGAAAGTTCCATTATTTTATTGGAAAATGGATCTTTAAGCTTTAATCTCCATTTGAACTTGAAGATCCCTACACAAAATAAAACTTTGATAACTTTCCAACTTACCTTGAAAAGTTATGGGCTACTTTGACTTCCAACTATGAGATTTTATTTTGAGAAAAGGAGTTAAAGTCCAGGTATCCACATACCTTTTCATTTTCTCATAGTTAAATAGCTTAAGTTCATTCTTTAATGCTTGTATTTATTCTTTATCGCTATCTAGCTCTAATAAAATCTCAAATTTTATTAAGGCGTCCTTCTGATTGGAATCTTCATTAGAGCTATATTCAAATTCAATTTGTATTATTATATGTTCTTTTCTTTTACTTCCACTTTTTCTTTTTCTTTTTGTTTTTTTTTTCTTTAACTTTTCTTTCTTTTTTTTCATTTGTTTGAATTACTTTTCTTATTATCTTGGATGCCTTAATAATCCTTGATTTCATAGAATCAAGCACTTGCCTTTTGGGCATATAATAGGTAGCATCTTCATGAAGTTTAATCTCATGAATTGAGAATGGTTGTCTATCACCTTTTATCTTGTATTGTGCTCTATATTTTGTGTACTTAATGCACTGAAGTGATGATGGAACTATTATATACTCATGTATCCATGGCCTACCTAAGAGGGCATTAAAGGATGCCTCTGAGTCAATAATATGGAATTTTTCTTTAGTCTTTATTCCTTATATTTCCAATAATAGAGTGATTGAACCTAATGCTTTCTTACCTAATTCATTGAATCCCCTTAAAAATATTTTATCTGAACTTATCCTTCATGTATCAATTCTCAAAAATGACAAAGTCTTAGAATTTATAATATTGACTGATGCACTAAGTTCAACCAAAACTCTTGATAATTTGATGTTCTCCACTTCAATAGAAATATAAAGTGGTCGATTATGATTCATGGTTTCCAAAAGTAAAGCATCATCAAAGATGGTAACCCCAAGGATCTCTTTGAAGTAGCATGCCTCATATGAGGATGTTGTTGTGATTAATGCCTGGACAAATGATTCCTTCATTTCTTTAGATAGAATAATGGTTTCATAAATGTTGAGTCTACCATGAAGTTTTCTATGATGGGTTAAAATGTTGTAGTAAATCTTGAGAATGGTTGGCTCAACTACTGAATCCTTCTCTTTCTATGGAGGTTAAAGACATTGATCAAAAATATGTTTTCCTTTATCTTTAATAGATGATAAGACCTTCCCAACTATAGAGATTAACTTCATTGATATATCTTAAATTAAATGCAAGGGTTATGTTAACCCGTCCCATATTATTGATGTCTCTTTCTAATGATTAATTTTAATTTGAAAGTTCTAATTCTATATTCACAGGATTGCTTTACTAATTAGCCATAAGACTCTTACTCTCTGACCCTAGTTCACAAAGTACATCACATTTAATATGAGAAGTTTTTTTTAGCTTCTTCTTTCACTTCATTCACAACATGATTACTAAAAACAATAAGAAATTCCTTTAGAGGTAGGTTTTTATTCATAATTTCAAAATGATTACATAATGATATAAGAGTATAAGGCCTAGCCTTTCCAACCTTATAATAAAAAATCATCTTATATATAATAGAAATTCCTCTCTCACCACACTCCCTAGATATCTGAACATTTGATAAAGTTGAATGGGGTTGAGGAAGAATTAACTCCCGTAATGCTGATGGATCAACCTGGATGATCTTCTTCTAGGTCTTCATCTGATCCTATGATGAATGTTTAAATTATTTCATCAAATATTTTTTAGAAGAATGAGATAAACCAATATCTCATTCATTTAAAGGAGAAGAACTAGAAGAGGCAAAAGATTCACTTGTAATTACCTTAATGGACCCTTCTTTAGGATACATCAGGTATTCCTTGGGAATTATCATCAAACCCTTCTTATAGTTTCTTTCAAGCCAATCCTTGAAAGTGAAGCAATCTTCAATGCTATGACCTAGCATTTAATGATATGGATGGTAATTTGATTCATTCACTTTGCTGACTTTGTTTGTTATTTTTGGATTAGGAAACTTAAAATATGGCTTCTTCTTTAAATTTTTGAAAATGTTTCTTACTTCCTATCTCTTGAAAAATTAAGTTTGGTTCATTCTTTTATTGAAAGGGGTAGTAAGAGCTTTCCTAGGTAGTGGTGATCGTTGCTGTTATGATGGCCTATAAGGTTGTGGACTGTCTACTTGGACTTGAATTAGAGCTTTTCCTTTATTCACTACAGAGACATTACCTATCCAATTTTCCAATACTTTCATAGGTTTTATTATTTTCATAGTAGCTGGTCTCAAATGAATGACATTCAAGGAGCTTCTTCTTGTAAGCTAGAGGCATTATTTAATAGTTTTTCAAAAGTTTTAATAGTAAAACCTTTCAATAAGAAGACAATAGGGCCATGGATATTTCAGAGGAGTATTTCTATAGTGTGTTTATTTTGTAGGCTCACATTATAAGAATTCTCCATCTTAAGATACAATCAATGAGGGATTTACCTAGTTTTTATTTTTCAAAGACTAGGCCACTTACAGTGATGTGGTGTTCTGTGCCAGTGAATTGCTTTACGAACATTTTTTCTAGTTCAATGAAAGTGCACACTGAACCATTTAGTATCTCTGCATAACAATAAAAGGTGACCCTAGTCAAACTACCTGAACAACAGGCATCACTCCCTCCGGCATTGCAACAACTTGCCCAAAAATATGATAAATGTTGTTTGGGATTACTTGTCCTATTAAAAACTTTGAAAGAAGGAGGCACAAATCCCATTAGATATGTTACAGAGTCTTGTTCTTTAGGGTAGGGTCTACCCTTTAGAATAAGTTTCGTATCATGGGATTGAGCTAAAGCTTCATTCACCTACTGTTCCATTAGAGACTTCAAGTCAGTATTAGGAAATATATCATATGTTGGTTTAGATTCTTTGTGATACTCTCCTAAACCAAGCTTTATCTCATCTATGGGATGGGACTCTTTTGATCTCTCTAAAGAATATGGTTGAGAATGTTATTCGACTATAGCACCCGAGGGGCAGTTAATTGGGTTTATAAAAATATTTTCAAATCAAAACTTAATTTGGATTCTTTGTATAAAATTAATTACAAATAAATATTCCTTAAATTTTGATAAAAATTAGAGAAAAGTAAATCGCATAAAAAATAAAGAGAGAGAACACACAGATTCTTACAAGGTTCAGCCAAACCCCAAAACAAGCCTATGCCCATGCTTAGCCACCCAGGGTAGGAATTTACTAAATCAAAATTAGATTACAACAAATCTACCATACTCTCATGCACATGTAATTACAACCCAACACATACTTTCTTATAATGGGAAAGTACAACCCCAACATGTACTTTCCTACAACGGGCAAGTATAGCCCTAACACAAATCAAGAACATGACAATAAGAAAGATACAAATGTCAATCTCTTAATTTTAAAATGGTTTTACACACATAACCCAAACTATTCGAATATTAAGGAAAGTGATAAATATATCACTTTAACTTTACATTAAAATTGAAATAAGATCTTCTATCAAGTATTTAATGCAAGTAACTTAATGTTGCTTTGAATGATCTTTAAAAGTTTGAAATATTTTTTTATTTGACTTTGAAATGTAAACTAAAAAGTAATATGAATCAATTTAATATGCAATATTAAATCAAAAAACATTAACTTGAATTATTTTTCACACAAGATAACTTTCATTCAAATGATAAGTGAATTTGCAATTAGTATAACTAAATAATCAACTGAATAAAGATTTGAAGGATACCACAAGAAAGCTATCACATAACCTATATATATAAACCACTTGAAGACAATTAATCAACATGCACAAAATAATTTATGCCAAAGATGAAGTGGTTGGCCAAAATAGAAAACTAAATGAAATGTGATGTTAAGTACAATCAGACTTAACCAACCTTCATTAAACTTTAGACCAAAGTGATAAACAATAGATATTTAAATGATTAAGCACTAGATAATCAAAAGACCATATAATGGATTTTGGCTAAACAAAAAAATAAAGCTTATGAAATGAATAATCACAATTAAACTTGAGTAACATATGTGTAGTTCTCGACGAAAGAAAGAATCAATAAGTTCTAAAGTAATTAAGAACTAAGCAAATTAAAACTTTTTATTTTTGATTTTAGCCTTTCAATATAAATAGATTATGAAGTGAATAAGAATAATATGTTTGAAATAACCTTACAAACTTCAAAGCCAAGATGAAATAAAAGTAATATAAGCACTTAGCACCTTAAGAATTTAAAGACAAAGGTAGAACCTTTCGGTCAAGGAAAGAACCTCATAAGTCATTCATTTTTCCAAGTCAATCTTCAAGCCAATTAATTGTCAAAGAAAATAGGAGAATGATGAGAAAATTTTGCACTTAAATCACCAAATATTTCCAAGAGTTTGCTTTTGCAAGGATCGGCCAAGGTGGAGAAGGTGAGCAAGAAAGCAGAGGAAATATTAACTTTTTTGGGACATTTCTCAAGTTGAAGCAAGTCACTTAAATAGAATAGAGAGGAGTCTAGGTTCGACCAAATCATGCGGGAATGAGAGGGAAATGAAAGAGGCAACAATTTGAATTTCAAAACTATGCAATAATGGATTTGCTAAAAGATTTGCAAGAGGTTCCTTTACAAATTTGTCCAAACCAATATGGAATGTTTTCAATGTCAATCATGGCTAGAGAGAGAGGAGAAACCTATGGGAAATTCAATAAAGGAGTTTTGATATGAAGGAAGGAATGTTGGATAAAATAAATCCATGGAAAATACCCTTAAGGAATTTGCCAAGAGAATTTCCATAATTAGGAAATTCTCGAATTCATGCATGAATCAATTAAGATGAAGGCTAAGTATATTATATGCTTATTGAATGTTTAAATATATATAAATTTATTTAAATTTAAAAGAAATTGGTTAGTCCCAAACGCTTTTCTAAAATGGATTAAATTAAAAAAGAATTATTTTGAAAAAGAGGGTTGATTTGAATTTAAACTTAAATTAATATTGTAATAAAATAATTATACTATAAATAATCATAATAAATAATACTTGGGACATTCGAAATATTTCATGAAAGATTTCATTTGATTTAGTAAGTATAAGTCATGAATAAAGAAGTTTGAATTCAAAAAATAATTCAAATTCAAAAATTCAAATAAATGAATTTTAAAAATATTAAAAATAAGGGAATATTATATTGAAATATTTTTAATGAAATTCAAACATTTTATTAGACAAAATGAATTTAAAATTTCGACCAAAACAATATTAAGATGAAAATGATAATAAGAGAAAAAGAAAGAATAATAGGAGAGAAAAGAAGAGAAAAAGAATAATTTTAGAATAATTAAATTTTTATGCAATAAAAAAATATGAATAAAAATTATGATTAGCTTTGAAATGCTTGAATACACATTTAATGGAACTTATTTCATGTATTTAGTTTATAATATCTAAAGTGGATAATTTAATGAATAATTATAATATTAAGATACTGATAAATATAAATAATTTTAGAATGATGAATTTAAAATTGAATGAATCATTTATTTTATCTTAGTGAGCTTTTCATTTGCCTTAATGTAGTAATTCCTAAAAAATTTCCACCTATTTTATATCTAATAGCTTTAGCATTCTAAATTGTCTGAAGAACATTGAGTTGAAGAATTTTCTTGCACACTTGAATTTAACTTGATTAGTAACATTTGAATATGTATTTGTTATCATCAAAATCAATCTCAAATGAGGTGGGGCTCATGATGTCAATAGAGAAGACATGGGAACTAAACTTTGGAGTGATTGCATAGTGGCAATCATCTCCTCCATTTTCATTTCTATCCTCAAAATTTGGTCATCCTTCTTCTATAATTGAAGGATTAATTGCTAAGTAGGATTAGATATAGGATCTTATGTGTTTCATTCTTATTTAGATGTCTTTGTATCTACTATAAAAACATATGATATGATTAGCTTAGAGTCATCATCCAACAAATCATTTTGAACTAAATCAAAATGATCTTGGACCATACTTATCTTTTCTTTTTCTTCATCCTCTCTAATAATAGTCTCCACTTCTTCTTTTGTAAGATGAAGTGGAACAACATTGCTATGAAGGATCACTTTAGATTCTTCCTCAACATCCATGGGTTTCACTTCAAATATCTCTCATTCATGGTTCCCCTAGATGATGGGAACTTCCTCTATAGCTAGAGTGGCTCCCAAACCAAGGTGTTCATCATCTACAATATCTCTATTATAAAGAGATAGATGAAGTGACTCTATCTCTATATTAGATGTATGAAATGAGGATGACCCTTCTATTTGAGGTCTAAACACAAATGATGATGATGGCTTTTCTTTAATAGGCCATATGATAGATGGTACTTTTGACTATGATAATGGGTGAGTCTTTGGCTTAGTGGCCAATGAAACTTTCCTAATAAAAACCTTTTTAGTTTTCTTTCTATAAAAAACCCTATCTCTCCTCAATCTAGCTGATTCACCCTTATGCCAAGTTAGTGACCTCCTTGGGTGGTGATACCAATATTGTATAACAGGCATGGGGTAATAGGCTCTTCTTCCATTAAGTAAGACCATCCTTTTATTTTCATTACTTTGAATTGTCATAATTCTCTCTAAGACTTCTCTCTCTAGCTCTCTAAGAACTTGGCCCTTCATAATCCTAAGTAACTCTTATTCAGTGTAAGAAGAGGATCTGGAAGTTCAATAAAGGATCTCGTGTAATCTACTATGAGCTTCCCTAGTTACCATTCTAAACTTTATCTATTTTCATATAAATAGGGGCAAGGTGGAGAATTTTCAATTAGAGATACATCCTCCTCTTCTTGGGCAAGTATGCGTAAAGGTAAATCCCTTCCTTACCCTAGCTTGTTCAATCTTGAACATTTTTTTGTTTCCTCTCCATAATAGCATACTTTCTAAGTTTTCTATCTTTATTTTCTTATGGATTTTACTCATCAATGAAGGCTCAAAAGTGGAACCTATTCCAAAATTACTGGGAAAGAGGAAAACATGTGTCTCTACAATAGGCAATTTTACTTTCTTCAAAGAAAGGCCTATTTGAATCTCCCTAGAAGTTTACGGGGCCCTCTCACTTCTAGTGATAAGAGTACTATGGGGCACTCTAGAAAACTCTCAAATAGGCATCTTATTTTTATTAGTCAGTTTACTAAAGGAAGCAAGAGTCAATCCATTAATGATAATGTTCAAATCTTCAGAACTAGCTCTGAACTTGATGATAGAGCCATCAAGTAAATCGATACCATCCACAAAAAAGCTAATCCCACACGTAGTAACATTAATAAGCCATCCAACCCTTTTTTATTCCTCAAATAAGAAAATTGATCAAATTATTGTGAGCTTTTAATTAACATAATGTAGTCAAAAGAAAATAACTTTTGACCCATTAAGAAAATTTATCCATTTTTTTATGGCTGGAGTTTTTAAAAGAAGAATTTTATTTTTAAATTGTAGGAGTTATAGAACTCTCTTTTTTATTTCAACAAATAGGAAAGTTTGATACTTCATTTAGTGGATGTTGAATATACTCTACCAAGATTGAAATGGAGATATACCTAATATAATGAAAAGTAATCTTGACCCATGAAAAACACAAATATATTATCAATGTATAGAAATAAAAATCTTCTTTTAAAGATGCAGAGAGGAACTACTCCCAAATAGAATTACAAGAAAAAATGTGTTGAAAGTTTTATTTGGAACAATACATAGATCTTGGGGGTCTTATTTAGGTAATCAAATATATCATTAAAAGATAAATATATTATCTCAAAAGGTAAACCTATTACCTTATAATGGATTTGATTACTTAATAAGGACTCTTAAGGCTGATGGTCCTTGATGTACTAGAGATTTTTCCCCTGAACTACATGGAGGGATATAACATAGTTTATTTTATTATAAGTTCACAATCCCTATAAGGGATAGCCCTTATAGTTAGTTATATCTTGGTAAAGAAGGATTTATTCCTAAGAATACTCTCAATTAAAGAAATAACTTTTTATTTTTATGGATTTTAAAGCTTATCTTAAAAGAATGGTAATTTGGAAAATCAATAGGGAACACTTTCAAAGGGGAACGAGTTCTTTTAGAATTCAATTGGAAATAAGTAAGAAATGCTTCCACATACTAGAAAGCCTAGTAGGCATTTCAACTATCCTATTACTTGGCTTTATAATTTTGAATTTAAAATTATTAAGATTTAAATTGACATTTTATTATAAATTTAGGTCTTATATTCTAGTAGCACAAGACTATAAAAATGCCTAATAGTTGAAGGCTTACTCCAAAAATATGCTTTAGACCTTAAGTTTACAAATGCTTCTAGAATAAGTCAGAGGCTCAACCTAGTTTATTTTTTAGAAATTATTGATTCTTTCTCTCGCTTGAGGAAATGACCATATCCTTAACTTTTTTGGACTTATCACCAGCCTAGAAAGGTTGCTATCTAACACCACCAAAGCAATTTTGAAAATTATAAGTTTGGTCTAATGTGTGCAAGATGGCTAGGATACTGCATTTAGTAAGGAAACTAAGAGTCTAATTCACTCCCTAACCCTAAGATATTGTTTAGCATGTTGTGCACCTAACTAATGCAACAAATTTCATCTTTTATGCATTTTTGCTAATGATTCATTTTAAGGTTTGAGGTGTGTAGTTCATGCCTACAGTGATATAGATTTTGAAGAGGTCATAGACTAGTTAAAAGAAAAGGTACACTTCCTCCAAGAAGGGTGGTCATCCTAACAGGTAAAATGCTCTCTTATGTGCAATGGGTAAAGCACCCAATTCAAGAGGTACGAACAATATACTATCATGTTTCACAAAAGCTTATTATTTCTAGTTAATTGTAAGTGATAACTAAGGGTTTTAATTAATGTGAGGTTTTTAGTTTCTTTATTTTATATTTGAGTTGTTTAAGTTTAATGGAGTAGAAAATTTATTTTTCTTAGGAGCCTAACATTCTAGGCATTTTATCATAGAAACAAACCACAAAAAGAAACCAAAAAAAATTAGCAATTTCTATTGTACACCCAAAAAATGCAGTCCAAATTTATTAATAGAACATGTTAATGTAACTTGGTATTACTGCACACTTTGAAAGACAAAAAAATAAGAAGCTAAGTTCTACCCTTATATAGCCTGGTCTAGAACTAAAAGTGTAATCTATGGGTGTATTTTTTCAGGATCGTCACCTTCTTCAGGGACCTCAATGGGCTTCATAGGGGACTACCAACTAGTAAAGTCAGCTTCGGTTATTCCTAGATCCCATAGATCCTAACTTAATTCTAAGCATAAATTATATTTTGATATTTTAAAATAAATCTCTAATCTTGCAAAATAAATATCAAGAAATACATACATCACACTAATAGTTTATATTTCAAATGATCACTAATTAAGAAAGTTGTTGTCTTCATTTATTTGATTTCTTTAATTTTTTTATTAGAATATGTTTAATTTTCTATTAGGTTGTTTCAATTTAAGTGATTTAATTTATTTATGAGTGTATTTATATTTTTAGGTTTACTTTTGTGTTAAAGTTGAAGTTTAAGTTTGAGAGAATGAAGAATAAAATGAATTCTACTTTAGGAAGAACCTATTCTATTCAATCATCCTAAGTACTAGTAAAATATAATTTTTATCCATTTTAAGGGTCAAACTAAGATCTTAAGAATCTTAATTAGCCTCTTTTGAATTAATTTGAATGGTTTGTAATAAGTTAGGTTTGATTTGATTAATATATAGATTTTTATTTAAAAGTTTAGAGTTTATGTAATGTACTCTTATTAATATTTTGAAGACTTCATTTTTATTTCATTTCTTTTATTTTGTTTAATGTTACCATTAATTAAAATTCAAAATGTTTCTTTAGTTTGATTTATTATCTTTAATTAAAAATTAATATTTTTTTAATCTTAATTAAAAGTTAATGTCAATATGATTGAGTAATTAAATTTTATTTGATTTTTATTTTAGTTTAGTTTACATTCAAGTTCTTTAATTCATTTTTTGTTATTTGATTCATATACATTTTTCTTATAACATAGCTTTATGTTTGATTTTATATTTCTTTTGATTTTTTTGATTAAATGTTCATTTAATCTTATGTGTTTGAATTATTTAGTTTATTTGATTGAATTAATTTCACCCATTAGTTTTATTATTGTTTAGTTTTGTTAGTTTAAATGAATTAACTAAGTCAATTTACATTGATTTTTAATTCAAACTTGGATTAGAAGTTATGATTTCATTATTTATGTGCTTCATTATACCTCAATTTTGTAACTTAAGATGTCTGATTAACTTATATTTATACGTCATCATTTAGGTTATGTTTAATGAAATATTACATATTAAAATTTCATTATTTAGTTTAATCTCTTAGTTTGAGATTTTGTCACCAATCATAACCAAGGAAACTTAGGCAACTTTGGGCACCAAACCAAACCAAGCCTAACCTAGGAAACTTAAAGTAA
Organism: Cymbidium sinense; assembly: GCA_021442155.1. NCBI lineage: Eukaryota > Viridiplantae > Streptophyta > Magnoliopsida > Asparagales > Orchidaceae > Cymbidium > Cymbidium sinense. Next base: position 26,410,246 of record CM038223.1, on the reverse strand, counting down.
TATTAATATTAATGAGTTTTTGATTTGGGTATAAATTTCAGAAGTTGATTAATTTTAATTTTTATTGATTAATTGACTTATTATATATTTAACAAATTAGATTACTTAATGTTCAATTGAATTTTATGTTCTTATTCATTCTATTAATACTTAAATACTTAATTAATTAAATTCTTTAACTTCATAGGGTTAAAAAAGGTGTCTTAAGTTTTATGAAGTTAATGTAAATATTTTGAATTGATTTTATAAATTTTTATAATATCTTTAATTTCCAAATTTATAATTTCATTTAAATTGATCTAGGGATTAAAACTTTAATAACTTCTATTTTAGAGCTCATTTAGCTTGAAATTTTTATAGCAAGTGGGGTTCATTACCAATTTTGGGTTTTTATGGATGTTTCTCATTAAGATGAATCCATAGAGCTCTTATTTGCATTTTTGGTTAAATATTTTAATTTTTATGATTTTTTTTAAAGTTTTTAAGATTTTCTATAATTTTTAAAATATAGAAAATCAAAAAATTCTATTTTAAAATGGTCGATGCCATGTAGCTCCATTTGTCATGTGTCGCAGCTATTTGCATAAACAAAAAGGAGAAGAAGAACAATGCTAAAATGAATGAGAAATGAAAAAAATGACACATCTCAGCCTCGGATGTTGTAGCATTGTTGTTACTTTAAAAAATCTAGAAGCCAAACCACACGTGACGGTTGCCCGATTAAACATAACAAGTCCACGACACTATGATACCAATGCTAAGGTGTTGTCATGAATCCTCAAATTTTTTTTAAATCTAGAAAACCTCTGTCACCTCCCTAGCAATAATAACTACCTAGGGAGTTGGGTGGGTGTCGGGCAAAATAATCTTCCCATTGGGAGGAATTGCCTATAAATAGAAAAGAGCACCCCCTAACTCTCTCTCTTCTTCTTACACTCACTCTCTTTAGGCTTCTTGCATTCTTTTTGTGTTCTTACTTTTGATGATTTATACCTTTTATAGGTATTCTTTCCACTGCTATAAGAATGATCTCATGTCCAATCTAGGTAAAAGATTTATGGAATTATAATTCTTTTATGCAAATTTTTCTCTAAAACTTAAGTTTAACCAAATTTTCATAATCGACATGTATCTGGTGAGAAATAGAAGAGTGCATCTCCGTAGATCTTAGATCTAGAGCAAAAAAAATGCTTCGTAAGACTTAAAAACTCCAAAATCAAGAATGTTGAAGATCTCCATAATTGAACATGGTTCCAGTGCGATACAAACAACCTACCACCATCAATATTTTATTTAGAATAACGGAGAAGAGTGTGTTTGCACTAAAATAAGTAAAAATATAGCACTACTAAGGAGTTATTCTGGCATATTTTTATAAAAAACTTGTTAAAGTCTTTAGGAATTCAATTCAATGTTGGAATTCCATTCCACAGCCCTAATGTGCCAAGTTCTCAGGAATGAAATTATGAATGCTCTATCCATAGCACCAAGGCACTGAAAATCAGACGCCACGACGCTAAGCTCTCAGGTTGAGATGCTATCATCCAACGCCATAGTGTTGTGGTTTTGGATTTCTTATATTATATGTGACACCAGTGCCATCCTTTTACCTCCAAGGAGTTATATCCTCCACCATTGAACTTGGTTCTGGTGTGAAATAAAACCCTCCTTCCTTCGATCTTGGATCCAGAACAAGGGAGAAAATACTAATGCATTAAGAAATATGTAAAAATCTAGCATTTCTAAAGAGTTATGATTTCAAAATTTTGAATCTTAGACATCAGCGAAACTACGCCACGGTGTTGTAAGTCCAGTTCCAATGTCCTACATTCTCAAGAAAAATAAGCTTAGGCAGGCATTTTATAGCGCAAAGGCATTGCTTCCTAGAGACAACTAAGCTTAGCTAGGCCTTTCACGGTGCAATGACACAGTATCCCAACATCGAGGTGTCATATTCTCATAATTAAATGTAAATGATAATATTAAGGTGTTTATATCATAATCTAAATTATACCCATAGCACTGGGGAACTACAACTATAGCATCAAGGCATTAAGTCCTCAAGAAAATTAAGCATAGGATGGCATCTCATGGTGCAATGGCACTAGTATCCTAGCAAGGAGGCACAATATTTTCACATACAAATGATAATATTAAGACATTCATAATGTAATCCAAATTATACTCCACAATACTGTGGTGCTACAAATATAGCACCATGGCATTGAGCTCTCAAATTTTTGAATCAATCATTTTAGCTTAAGAGTGTCGAGGTGTTAGTTTACTAACACGAAGGCACTGAGCCACTAATGTTGAGCAAAAAGAATTTTAAATTTAAATTGAATTTTTCATTTTTGGAGCATTACAAAGTGACAAACATAAAGGAGTCAAAATGAAGAAAACACATCTTTATTAAATAAAAATCACTATTACAAAAGTTATTACAATAAAAATAAAATAAAGAAGAGAAGAAGAGAAAATATATAAGAAAAAAGAAAAGAAAAAATGAAAAAATTGGGGAAACTAGTAGGCATAATCATCATCATCATCCTTTATTTTTTTCATTAGCGAAGTAGCTAAATAAGGGGATATTGAAGAGCCGTACAAAAAGAAGCTTGACTTGGATCCCCAAAACCAAAAATTTTCAAACATATGGACAACCGTGAACTAGACCATATAGAATAATTACATTTTTATGATCTAAGTGATAATCAAACTTTCTTTCTAATGTCCGTTGCTTGCGGCTGGTCACCCCCCCCACCCCTCTCTTTTTAAATTTGAGATTTTCTCATTTAAATGTTTAGATGATTGGGGTTGAGGTTGTGGGGCACGTAAGCTCTCCCCCACTTCATACCTCAAGCCAAACCCCTCAATAAGGCTTTTTCTTAGAGGAGCCTCTCGAATAAGAACTTCTTCATCAAGCTCCCATAATGCACCCATCGTACTGCACAAATCATAGATAGGAGAGGATGACCATATCCTATAGTAGTACTACCCCTAAACATATTATAAATAATCTTCTTTATATCACTTCTAAAACCCTTTTAAATTATAAAATTCAAAATGACCCTAACCTTGGTTACCTCATTGATATTACTAGTGGGCATCAGCATGGCAGAAATGAATTAGTGCCAAGCTTTAGATTCTTTCATTATTTTAGTGATAAAAAAGTTAATAATCCATTCCTCCCTTCATTTTCACTAGATTTTTGCATTCTACGAGTGAGAAAACTAAGGATTTCATCAAAACTTGGGTGCTCATTATTGTAGGAAAGATATTGATCATATGCCACATTTGCCAATTCATAATATATATTGATAATAGTGCTATTAAAACTTACTAGTTTCACCCAAATGAAAATTTTATTATTTTAGTGCTCCTTCACATTGAAAAGAACTCTCACACCATAGGGATGATGCAACAGCTATTTTTGTAAGCCAGCTTCACACAGTCATGTCTAATGATCACCCTTTCTACTCTCCCACCTGAGTTGCAAAAGCTTCTTTTGGGATGAGATTCTTATGGGTGAGAAAATATTGATACCTCTCTTCAGCTTTTGCACTAACAAACTTGTTAGCCACATCTAAAGCAGCCCTCTTCTTGCTAGCAAGCCTCTTAAGCAGTATGGTTACTTAGTATGGGAGAAAGCTAAAAGAATTAAATAGAGAGATCTAAGGAATGGAGATTGTAGAATGGAAAAATATTTTAGCCCAAGGGTCTATTTATAAACCTAGCATAGCATCGTGACACGATATATGGGTGCCAAGCTGCTAAGCTCTTGACTCGTAGAATAAGATTTAGTGCTACAACACTCATATGTAGCACTGAAGCACGGGTCAGTTGATGAAGTTGGTCACTATGTAGTCAAAAAGATTATTTATTACCATTAATTTTGTAACAAAAAATGCGTTAGACATTGATGCTTCTATCCATCTGCTAGCTTTTTTAAATCGACCTTAGACTGGCATCGCAATGCCATATGATTAGCATTGAGATGCTAGTCAACTGGTCAACCTGAAAAAACTAAGCTTAAAAAATCTAACATTAAGTGTTGCAACACTGTAATTGTAGCTCAATGGTGCTACTCCTTTATTTTTTTATACCCAAAAAGCTACCCCAAAATTCTATAGTACTAATCACTTAATGCTAAGGCACTAATTTAATAGTGCCATAACACTATTAAATGCCTAGGTGTTATATTCTCAATGTTGAGACCCTACTTTAATAAACATCTAAGTGCCATATTTTTAGCATAGATGCAATTAATAAAATTATAGCATAGTTACCTTCATGTGCCCTAACAAATGTACTAAAAATCTAAATTAAATGTTTGAGGATATTGCATGGGTTAATTTTTTGGTTAAATCTGATGATTGGGTCCGGCTCAATAAAACCTAATCATTTTAGATGATGGTCATGTTGGTTGTAAAATTCATCTAGAGGAGATATATTCAATGAAATTCATCATTAAAAATAACATAAAGTAAAAAAGTATACACCCATCCATCATTATTTGTTAAAGATGATAAGGTAAAACCTTTGCTTATGACTAACTAATGCCAAATTAAAATATTTATGTCATACTCAAATAATCTCTAGTAAAGACATGGACTGTGTCCTATATCTGGGTGATTTTGCCGCTAAATGGCACCACATAAATTATGGATATGACAAAACCTTTTGATTGGGTGGCTTGGCTTCTATATGGCTCCACTATATTATGGTCACGATAATAGCTCGTATATTCCCTATTGGCTTTACTGCTTGAGCTATGAGTTATGGAATATATTTAATAAGCATAAAAACCTTCTATTAGCTAAGTTTTACCTAAAATTTATCACCTTAGATAAATAACACCCCAAGTATACAAGAACACCTTGGACGACACAATCCATGGCTGTTGACAAAGATTCTTTGGTCATAAACTATCTCCCCTAGCTAAGTAGGACAGGGACCACTACAGGATGAGATGACGGACACTAAGATCTTGATAAAGCATGCCATCATCCCCCCTTAATATACACCCTTAATATACACTTTGAGTTAAATAATAGTTTTTATGCTATATTACAAGCACTACTAGACATTAATGCATATTAAAGAGAAATTTTGTTCCCAACCATAATTAAGAGTGATCTCTTATTATTGAAAGAGGGGTAATTAACTATGAAGCCTTGTATTCATAAGAAGTAGAACTCTAGATCAAAATAAACTAAAATGTAATGTTACATGAAATTTAGTTGAATATATATCAATCTACTTCATGAAAACCATATTCCTACCCATCTCATCAAAGATGGCGAAGTGTGGGGAAAATTTATGACACCACATCAAATTTAAGAATTTCTTATTTAGGTAATAAAATTCATAATTAAGGTATAAACATATTATCTCAGAAGATAAATATGTTACCATATAATGGATTTGATCACTTAAATAAGGACTCTTAAGGCTAATTAGTCACCTTAGATAAATAACACCCCAAGCCTACAAGAGCACCTTGGATGACACAATCCATGGCTATTGACAAAGATTCTTTGGTCATAAACTATCTCCCCTAGCTAAGTGGGACCACGACAGGATGAGATGACAAACCCTAAGATCTTGATAAAGCATGCCATCATCCCCCCTTAATATACACCCTTAATATACACTTTGAGTTAAATAATAGTTTTTATGCTATATTACATGCACTACTAGACATTAATGCATATTAAAGAGATATTTTGTTCCCAACCATAATTAAGAGTGATCTCTTATTATTGAAAGAGGGATAATTAACTATGAATCCTTGTATTCATAAGAAGCAGAACCCTAGATCTAAATAAACCAAAATGTATTGTTACATGAAATTTAGTTGAATACATATCAATCTACTTCATGAAAAACATATTCCAACCCATCTCATCAAAGATGGCGAAGTGTGTGGGGAAAATTTATGACACCACATCAAATTTAAGAATTTCTTATTTAGGTAATAAAATTCATAATTAAGAAATAAACATATTATCTCAGAAGATAAATATGTTACCATATAATGGATTTGATCACTTAAATAAGGACTCTTAAGGCTAATTAGTCACCTTAGATAAATAACACCCCAAGTCTACAAGAACACCTTGGATGACACAATCCATGGCTATTGACAAAGTTCTTTGGTCATAAACTATCTCCCCTAGCTAAGTAGACTAGGGACCACGACAGGATGAGATGACGGACCCTAAGATCTTGATAAAGCATGCCATCATCCCCCCTTAATATACACCCTTAATATACACTTTGAGTTAAATAATATTTTTTATGCTATATTACACGCACTACTAGACATTAATGCATATTAAAGAGATATTTTGTTCCCAACCATAATTAAGAGTGATCTCTTATTATTGAAAGAGGGGTAATTAACTATGAAGCCTTGTATTCATAAGAAGCAAAACTCTAGATCTAAATAAACCAAAATATAATGTTACATGAAATTTAGTTGAATATATATCAATCTACTTCATGAAAAACATATTCCTACCCATCTCATCAAAGATGGCGAAGTGTGTGGGGAAAATTTATGACACCACATCAAATTTAAGAATTTCTTATTTAGGTAATAAAATTCATAATTAAGGAATAAACATATTATCTCAGAAGATAAATATGTTACCATATAATGGATTTGATCACTTAAATAAGGACTCTTAAGGCCAATTAGTCTTATTAATCCTCCAAAGATTCTTCCCTTGAACTATATGAAAAAGTAGGACAAGATTTACTTTATGCTGAGAATGTCCCATTAAGAGTAAGCTCTTATAGTTAATTACTTTATAGGAATGAGGATCTCTTCCTAAAACTCTCGATTAAAGAAATAGGCTCTTATTTTTATGAATTTCAAAGTTGGTTCTAAAGGATGGTTAAATTGGAATTTCAAAAGGGAACACTTCAAAAGGGAAAAATATTATTTCTTGGTGAATTTGGAAAAAGTAGGAAATGCCTATAGATACTAGGATACACAGTAGGCATTTCAATTATCCTACCATTGGGCTTTATATTTTTGAGATAAAATTTATTAAGATTTGAATTGATATTTTTAATAAAAATCTAGGACTTTGATTCTAACAACACAAGATTGTAAAAATGACTAGAGTTGAAGACTTATTCTTAAAAGGATGCTTCAGAACCTAAGCATAAAAATATATATAACACAAGTCAGAGGATCGACTTAGTTTGACTTTTGAGAATTATTGGTTCTTCTCTCACTGGAGAAAAGAAACCTATCCCTGACTTATTGACCTCATTTTTGGATGAGGTTTACATCAACTTGAAATTAGTAATTAGGATGTTCTAACTCCAAATAGAACCTCCTAATTCAGTGCTTAGGACACTATACCTAGCGCCCAAGGAAACTTCCTTGGGTTTATTCTCGCATTATTAACTTAGGTGAGACCACCTAGCCAAAAGTCAACTCATCAAAAATTTGAACCTAATTCAAATTCAATTCAAAATTGAATTTGAATCAAATTTCAATCAATCATCAATTCAAGATGATTGAATTCAATATTAAAAAGGTTTAAATTAAAATCCAACACATTAAATTCAACTACTTGGTTTGGATTTCAATTTTCATATCCAAGTCAAATGGATTCAAACCCAATCTTAAATCCATTTGAGATTAATTTGGGCATGTCATACATCAATTCAAACTAAGATGATAATGCCAAAAATTACAAAATAAAAAAAATGAAATTTTAAAATCCAAACAAAAAATGGGAAGAAGGGAAATGCAAATTCCACTCTTCCACCTCTTCCCTCCACCTCTTATGGATGGATGACTTCAAGTGAAGGCCACACACCAGCAGCAAACAAGAAGATAATTATGGCTTCTCCCTAGGAAGAAGAGTAGAAAAAAAGGAAGAAAAGAAGAGAAATAACAAAGAAGAAGAGAAAGAGAGCAAATGAGGATCGGCCAAGCCTAGAATTGGGGAGGGGAAGCCTAACCCCTCCCCCATTTCTTTCCAAAACCTCACTAGAGCTAGGGGAGATGTTCAAGACCCTTCCTCGGCCATCTCATCATTATTAAGGTGGTGTATGATGCAAAACCAGAACCCCCTCTAATGGTGAAATCCAAGGGAGTGAATTTCACCTCAAATTGAAGATACCTACATGTTCTAGAGGTCGAGGCGAACCAAATTGAATCCTCCCCCACTTCCCTCACTGATGGGAGGCCAGAGAATGACTGAACCTTCAAAATTCAGATCTAATTTGGTCTAAGAAGAGATTCAGAAGGAGATAGCCTGATTCCTTTGGCACACAAGCTTCTCGCATCATTCTGAAGCTAATGGAATGGATTTCCTGTCAAAGACCCAAGAAAAGGGAGGTACGCCATTAACCCACAACCATTTTTCCTTCAAGCTTTCAAACTTGGTCATTTTTCAAGAAAACTTGGTCTTAAGTGAGATCAAGCCATTTAGATTGATAGGAACTCCTTCCACAAGCATTTTACAATTAGAATCGTGTGATTTCTTTGCTTGGATTGCCAAAAATCAACCTATTTAGGCGGACGGCTCTCAGTTCAGGCAAAGAAGGGACAAGAGATAATTGCCATAGTTTGTTCCTTTGAAAAGCAAAGAACAGCTCAGATCTAGGTGGACCGATTGATATTATCCTTTGAGGATTCACAGATTGATCGTGGACCGTCCGATCAAAGATTGGATGATCCGGATCGAAACCCCATCCCATAGCCCTTTTAAGGACGTGGATCCTGCATGGACCAATTCACGTGCAAAATGCAACACATTGTGCCATGTCAGTGCTGAATGGTTTAAAGATGAAAATTGAGATTTTAGAATTTAAAAATGTAGAAAAATGTCCACGATTTGTATAAATCATAGAAAAATAAATATAAATAAAAAAAATTTAAATGAGGGCTCTATGGATTCATCATGATGAGAGGAATCCATAAAAATTATAATACCAAATTTATGTTGGGTATTTTGGCCTTAATTTAGGTTTAATTAAAAATTATTAAACTCTAATTACTCTTAAATCACAAATTTAATTGAATTGAAACTTTGGGAAAATGAAATTAAGGTTTAAACACACCTAAAAATTGTATTTCATAATTTATTTCACTATATTTTATGAAAATTGAAAATTTAAATCCTAAACTTTTAATTTAGTAAATAAATTAAATTTAAACAAATTAATTCTTGAAAATAATTCAAATAACCTTAAATAAACTTAATAAACTCTACTAAACATTAAACCATTAATAAAACTTACCTAAATTTAATAACTGAAAAATTAGATTAATTAATCAATTAAATGAATTACTTAAATCCAATAATCAACCAAAACTTAATTAAATCATGATAAATGAACCAAATGTCAAAAAAATTGGGAATGAACCCTCATTGGAAACATATTTCAGTGAGGAATCAATGGAAAATAAAATCCCTAACTAAACTTCATTAAATTAATCTTAATTTAAGTTTTAATGAAATAATGAAAACCTTAATTACACCCTAATTATGAACCTAATCAAGATGAAACTTTGGACACATGAAATTTGCATGTAACCCACTTGCTAGAAAAATTTGAAATCCAATTGATTTTGGATTGGGAATTGTTGAAATTCCAAGTTCCTAAGTCTGTATTAATCAAATAATGAATTAATAAAATCCATTAATTCACTAAACCATCAAATAAATTGAACTAATATTAATTAAACATCAAAACTCTTAAGGAAAGCTTATTAAACAGGCCTAAGTCAAAAGAACTTAATAGTTAAGGATTAATAACATTAAATAAAGCATAATTAAATGAATTAGATTATTATAAATTAATCCTAACATTTACAATTAATCCAATCCAAGAATGAACATAAAACTTAACCTAAATACTTTTGGTTAATATAAACTAAACTAAATAAAATCAACATGACTTAATCCAAAAGATTAATATAAACTAAATAAACTAATTCAGATTAAACTAAATGAAATAAATCAAATTAAATCAAATGAACTAATTCAAGTAAAATTAAATGACATAATTTTACACACATAAACCTAAAACCTATCTTATGTTTAGGTTTGAATGAAATTAACATCATATTAAGACTAATTGAGATTTAAAAAGTAATAAACGAAAGAATAAATCTTTGAAAGAATAATTTAATGAATAAATATAATTAAAACCAAATCAAACTAAAATTTAAGTTAAAGAACTTAAAGATTAATGAAATTAATAAACTATATTAAGAGTAATTCAACCTTAACTTTATAAATTTATTAAACAACTTGAAACAATTCAATTAAAATCAAATGAAGTCAACATATATCTAAAATGAAACAAATCAAATGAATCAAATCAAACTAAATCAAATGAAATAAATAAATATCAAAAATAATTCTAATATAAAATATAAAAAATAAAAAAATGATTAATTAAGATACTTAAGGATCTTGGTTAGACCTTTAAGATGAATCTTCATCTTAAGATAAGGATTTCATTAAGAATTAAGATGTAGAATAAAATGGATTCCATCCAAAAATGGGATCTATTCTATTCTTCATTCTTGAAAACTAAATATTATTTTAACCAAATAAAATGGAATAAAAATATAAATAAATTACTAAAGCATTTGAATTAAAACCACCCAAAGGTAAATATAAAACAAATTCAAACCCTAAATTGAAACTTGAACTAAAAGAGGCTTAGTAAAGACCCACCGTATAAGCTCATCTTCTACTGACACTAGATTATTTAGGTCATAAACTCTAGATTTAGGTTAGATCATTCTATGATTTTCTTTTAATTCTCTATAATGTGTTGTGATATGTTGTGCTTCACATGTCTATGTGGTGTGTTGCTTTAGACTACATGCCTAGTCTTGTTTGCTCATTAGATTGGCTGGCAGGGCCTTCCTTTTATATTTAACACTATTTTTTTTGCAGGGGACTGTGTTAAAGGGATTTTTGTTATAAATAAAATTTATTAAATTGTCATTTGCTTGCAGGTGCTAAAAAATCCCTTAACATAGTCCATTGATAAGTGGGCTTGGCAAGCAACTAATTCTAATCTCATATGTTTGTAAAATATAACTATTGTGTGTTGTTTGTATTTCCTAACATCTATTTTATAGGACTTAGGATTTCTTTTTGAATTTTAAAATGTAAATTTGAGCTTAGAATTAGGTTAGGATCTATGGGGTCTAGGATTAGTAGAAGTTGACCCTACCAGGAGATGGTGCAGTTGTCCCTTGTAGGGTCAATGGAGGTCCCTAAATAAGGAGACTATTCTGGAAATAAGTCCTATAAATCTAGACTTGTAGTTCTAGGACAGGCTTTATAAGGGCAGAGCTTGGCTGCCTATTTTTCTTTCTTCCAGGGTGTACAGTGGTACCCGTCCGCATTATCAATGTTTTATAAATTTGATTGGCTTAATTTATTTTGGGTGCACAATAGAATAAACCTGCTTTTCTACATTTCTTTCCGTGTTGTGCTTTCTTATGGACGAATGCCTAGACATAGGCTCATAGGAGAAAACTAAATTTTCTACCCAATTAAACTTAACAAAATGAAACATAAAATAAATATAACTCAAAACTTCATATAACTAAAGCCTTAGGTATAACATAAAATCAATTAGAAATAATTAGGTTTGAAATCATGAAATCATATTATTTTCATTCCTTGAATTGGGTAGCTTCACCCATTGCACATAAAGGGGGATCTATCCTATGAGGATGACCAACTTCCTGGGGAAGCTTGCCTTCTAATATTGATTTGACCCATAAGCATTTCTAATTGCATGACATTAGCCATAAATGCATACCCATGGCCTAAAATAAACCTTGAGTCAAAACTTATAAAATATGAAAAATATGCTTAGTTAGATGAATCTTCATATGCTACATGATTTTAGGGATTAGGGAGTGAGTTTAAGTTCATAGATTTCTTTTCTAAAAATGCAATAGCCCAACCATCTTGCATTCATGATACTTAGCATCATGAATTTAAAATATGCTTAGGTGGTGTTAACTGGTAGCCCTCTCTAAGTGGGTTGTAAGTTTAGAAGAGACAGGGATAGGTTAGTTCCCTTAACTAAAAGGAATAATTGATAATTCTTAAAGATAGAACTAGGTTGAGCAATTGGCATGTGTCAGAAGCACTTATAGACTAGGTTCTAAAGCATCTTTTTCAGGAATAAGTCTTCAACCCTAGGCATTTCTGTAGTCTTGTGTTGCTAAAATCTAAGCCCTAAGTTTCTAAGAAAATGTCAACTCAAAATCTAAATTAAATCCTAAATTTGAAGCCCAATCATAGGATAGTTGAAATGTCTTCGAGGCATCCCAGTATCAATAGGAATTTCCCACGCTCTCTCATTTGGCTCCTAAAAATAGCTCTCTCTAATTTGGACTGTTCCCAATTGATTATTCCAAATATCAATCCTTTGAAAACCATCTTAGAAATATTTTAGAAATAACAACTTATTTCTTTAATCAAGAGTATTCTTAAGAAGAGACCTTTTGTAAGATATAATTAACTATAGGGGCTTGCCTTTATAGGGAACAATGAACCTAGTTTATAATAAACCTTGCTCTACTTTCCCATGTAGTTCAGGGGAAAATCTCTAGTACATGAAAGACTCATTAGCCTTAGTAGTCTTTTATTAAATGATTGAATCTATTATAGGAAAATATTTTTATTTTCTGAGATAATATGTTCATTCCTTAATGCCATATTTGATCATCTTAATAAGAAATTCCTAAATTCTATGTGGTGTCATAAATTTTCTCTACGTGGCTCTTCTAGACTTATAACCCACTTGAGAGGGCTGCCAACTAACACCACCTAGGAAAATTTTAAATACATTATGTCAGTCTTTATTTTATGCAAGAGGGCTAGGCTATTACATTTTAGGAATGATTCTATGAACCTAAACTTACTCCTTAATCCACAGGATTATGTCAGGTATGATATGCACCTAATTAATGCAACTTATTTCATTTTTTATATCTTGACTCATAATTCATTTAAGTATTTTGGGGTATATAATTTATATCTACAGTGAGATGTACTTAGAAACGATCATGGTCCAAATCAAAATAAAAAGGCACACTTCCCCCAGGAGGTGGTCATCTTTGAAGGTCATATCCCCTTATCTTCATTGGGGAGGCACCCAATTCAATAATTTAAATTAATATGGTAGCATGGTTCATTAAAGCTAGTTGTATTTAATTACTTTTAAGTTATTCCTAAAGATTTAATTTATGTGTGAAGTTATGAATTTCTTTATTTTTGTTCAAGTTATTTAAACTTAAGTTTGGTAGAAAATTTAGTTTTCCTAGGAGCCTAGCATCCAGGAATTCATCATAGAAAGCACATCACATAAAGAATTCTAGAAAAGCAAGTTATTCAATTATGCACCTAAAATAAATCAAGCCAAATTTAAATTAAAAGAATAGGCCATTGTGGTTGGGTACTATTGTACACCCTAAAAAAAGAGAAAAATGGGTAACCGAGCTATGCCTTTATATATCCCATCCTAGAACTACAAGTCTAGATCTATGGTGATCTTCTCTCTATGGTCGTCTCCTTCTTTAGAAACATCGATGGGCTTCACAGGAGACCACTAGCCATTTGGGTAAGCTCCTGCTATTCCTAGATCCCTATAGATCCTAACTTAATTCTAAGCTCAAATTATATTTCAAATTTCAAAATAAAATTTCTAAACTCCTCAAAATTGTTATTAGGAAATACAAATAGCATTCCAGCAATTATATCTATAGACATCTAGGCTTAGCATTAGTTGCTTTGCAAGCCCACCTATCCTATTGGGTTATGCTTAAGGACATAAGCATACTTGGAAGAAAATGGAATTTTTTTAATTTTATTACATCAGTCTTTTTTAGTACAGACCCCTATAGAAAATAATGTTAGCCCAAGAGAATGTCCTAGCATCTAGATTAGTAGGCAAACAATTCTAGCCATCTAGTCTAAAATAGTACACTACCAAATAATAAAAATATTTCACATCACAACATAGCATATCATTGAACATCAACATAACATAAGTCTAGGATGTGACTTAATAATTTAGTGTATGAAGAAAAATGAGCTTGTGTGGTATGACTTTACTAAGCATTTTAGATTTGAGTTTTCATGTTTCAAGGTTTATTTAATTTACCATTAGGTGGTTTTAATTTAAATTATTTAATTAATTTGCGATTTTGTTTTTATTTTTTAAATTCATTTTATGTTGAGTAAAATTTAAGAATAAAGAATAAAATAAGTTCCATTTTGGGTGTAACACATTCTATTTAACATCCTAATTTCTAATAGAATTAGGTTTTCATCTTAAGGTGATGATTCAATCTAAGAGGGTCAAACTTAAGGTCTTGAATGTCTTAATTAACTTCTTTTGAATTCTTTTAAGTTGGATTTTATTTAATTAAAGTTTTAATTTTATTTTGGAATTTAATTAAGATTTATTCTTCTTTTCATTTCTTTTAATTTGTTTAAATATTTATTGATTTAATTTAGTTTCAAATGATTTGATCCATTCAATGTTTTAGTTTTCTTTTCTTTTGATTAAATGTTTATTTAATTTCATGTGTTTGAATTATTTAATTTGTTTGATTTTAGTTGAATTAATTTCATTCATTAATTTAATGTTTATTTCCTTCAAATGATTTGATTCATTCTTAGTTTATGTTTTGGTTTCATTATGTATTTAAATTGGTGTAATTAATTCAATCCTTTTAGATGAAATTTCTTTCATCAATTCATAACCAAAGAGACTTAGGCTATTTTGGGCACCAACTTTAACCTAAGCCATTTCAAATTTCTAAGTTGTTATAAGTTTGATTGATTTGGTGAACCACTTTCATCTGCATTTGGAATTATGTTATTGATTAACCCATGTGAATTTAAGAAGTTTCCATGTTAAGGAATTCCATATATGTATATTAAATTAATAGGTTAATTAGTTTTGGTTTTAATTGAATAACTCATTAATCATAAGTTTAATAAGTGATTAACTTAAGGGTTTTTTTCTCACTACATTAAACTCTAAGTCTATTATTAATCAAATTTTTTAACTTTAGAGGGTTGGGAAATTTTCTTCAAGTGTTTTGATGTTAATGAAAATATTTCAAGTTGATTTTATGAATTTTCATAATTTCCAAATCTTTTTATTTTTTATTTTAATTATATTGACCTAAGGATTGAAAATTCAATAACTTCAAATCTGAAGGCCCATTAGCCTTGACCTTTTTATGGTAAGTGGGGTTCCTTACCATTTTATGTTTTCTAAAGTTTGATCTTAAACAAATAGGTAATTTAAGGTTAATTAAAGTTTTAATTATTTCACTAAAATCTAATTAAGGCTCAAATAGTTAGGGGTTTTTTTTATTACATTCCTCTCTAAAAGATGCATCCATATAGGTTTTATTTGAAGTTTTTGGAGTTTTAATTTATTTGTTATGATTTTTCTAAATTCATATTATTTAATTGAAGTAGTTAATTCAATTCATTAACAAATTAAACCATTTTTTTATTTATTGGATTTCATAGAGTTTTAATGAAGTGTTTAGGTTCACTAAGGTTCATTATGATGATTTAAATTGTTTTCATAATTTTTCATGATTTCTCTAATTTATTATTAATTTATTTCATTAAGATTAGGATTTAAAGTTAAAAATTCGATATCTTTTTATTTACATTGCACTAAATTATAAAAATTTACCTTAACCCTAATTTTATTTCCATAAAGTTTCAAATTATTTGGATGAGTGGTTTGAATGTAGTTTGAGTTTTATAATTTTATTTAAACCCAAATTAATCCAAAATTACTCAAAATTAATTAAGGATGTTAAGTTTAATGGATTCCTCTGAAGGAGCTGAATCCATAGAATCCTGTTTATATTTTTTGGTTGAGTATTTTATTTTTTTTAATTTTTTTATTTTCTAGCATTTGTTTACCATTGTTTCATTAACAAGAATCAGGAATTTTCCATTTTAATAGGTTGCGCCATGATCCACCGATGTGGCACCACTTTACACATGGTGGTGCCTGATTCGGCCAGCTGGACCCCCGTAGGATTCATCTTGACCATTTGATAAGAACTTCTTCATCAAGCTCCCATAATGGGTCCGCTGCATTGTACAAACCATATATAAGAGAAGGATGACCATATCGTATAATAATGCTGCCCTTAAGCATATTACAAATAGAATTATAAATATCTTTCCTATATCAATTGTAAAGCCCTTTTGAATTACAAAATCCTCTAATCATTTTCACTGGATGTTGGCATTTCTACTGGTAAGAAAACTAAAGAGTTTATTAAAATTAGGCTGCTTATTATAGTAGAAAAGATATTGATCTTATACCACATTTAGTAATTCATATTATGCATTGATAACAGTGCTATCAAAATTTACCAGTTTCTCCTAAATGAAGGCCTTAGTGTTCTAGAGCTCCATCATGTTGGTTAAGAACTCTCACATCATGGGGACAACACAGGAACTATTTTGGTAAGCCAGCTTCATGCAGCCCTATCCATTGATAATTCCTTTTACTCTCACACCTGAGTTGTAGAAGCTCCTTTCTGGATGAGATGCTTATGGGTGAGGTCATGTTGATACCTCTCTTAATCAATTGTGCTAAAGACCTATTAGCTTCACTTGAAGTAGCCCTCCTCTTGCTAACAAGCCTCTTGAGCGACATGGTTATTTCTTTAGTATGAGAGAAAGTTGAAAGAATGAGATAAAGAGATCTAAAGAAAGTTGGATGCATAATGGAAAAAATCCAATAGACTAAGGATTTATTTATACACCATGCATAGCAGTGTTGTGCAACATTTGGGTACCTAGGCGTTAAGATCTCAAGTTCTGCAATAGGATCCAGTGCCATAGCTCTCACATGTAGTACTAAGGCACTGGTCAGCTCATCATGTCAATTACTATGCCAATCAAAAAGGGAATTTGTTACCATTATTTTCATAACAAAAAATTGTGTCAGGCATTGATGTGGGGCCTCAGTGCTCTAAAACAAAGCCACAACACTGTTCAAAAAGTTAGTCCTTTAATTGAAAGGTCATATCAGTCTACTACCATTTTTGAAGCGACCTCAAACTAGTACCGCGATGCCATATGATTAATCATGAGGCACTGGTCAACTAGTCAACTTGAATAAATAAGCAAAATAAATCCAACTTTAAACAGTGCAGTGTTGAGTTTGTAGGGCTGAAGCACTGCTCCTTTACTTTTTTTATACACAAATACCTACCCTAAAATATTACAATACTAATCACTCAATGCCAAAGCACCAATTTAGCATCTCTATCAAGCACATGGGTGTTAGATTTATAATGTTGAGGCACTATTTTAATAAACATTTAGGTGCCATATTTTTAGTGTCTATGCACTTGATAAAAATAAAGTTGAATTACTAGCAATATGCCCTAACACATCTATTAAAAATCTAAATTAAATGCCTGAGGATACTACATGGTTAGTTTCTCAATTAGATATCATGATTGGGTCTAGATCAATAAAACCTAATCATTATCGATAATGATTGTGTTGGTTGTAAAATTCATTCCAAGGGATATATTGAATGAAATTCATCATTTAAAATAACTTAAAGTAAACAATTATACGCCCATCCATCATTATTTATAAGGGATGATAAGCTAAGAAAATCTTTGCTCACAAATACTTAATGTCAAATTAAATATTTCTATGTTCATACCAAAACCAAAATAATCTCATGTAGTAAGGATGTGGCTTTTGTCCTTTGTCTGTGTGATTATGCTACCAAACGACAACATATGAAATGTGGATACTACCAGAACCCTCTTTCTTGGTGGCTTGGCTTCTATATGGCTCCACTATATTTTGCATGATAATAGCCTGTATGTTCGCTAATAGCTTTGTTCCTTGAGCCGTGAATTATAGAATATATTAAATAGGCAAAATAGACTTCTATCAGCTAAAGTTGACTTAAAATATGTCACCATAGATAAATACCACCCTAGGTCTACAAGAACACCTTGACTATGTAACACATGGCTAGTGATAAGGATTCTTCAGTTAGGAGCTATTTTTGCAAGGTAAGTAGACTATGGACCATGACAGCCTAGGATGATGGAACCATGGTCTTGATTGGGTGTTTCATCATCTCCCCTAATATACACTTTAAGTTTAATAACTATTTTTATGCTATATTATGCACAGTACTAGACATTAATGCATATCAGAGAGATGTTTGCTTCCAACCTTAATTGAGAGTGCTCTCTTACTATGGTAAGAGGGGTAACTAACTATGAAGGCTTACATTTATAAAAATTAGAACCCCAAAACTAAGTAAACCCTGACATAATGTTAGGGGATATTTGCTTGAATATATATCAATCTATCTCATGAAAAATATACTCCTACCCATCTCATCAAAGATGGTGAAGAGCATCCTCAAAGATTTTTTTTTTCTCTGAGCTATGCCATTGGATTAGCTAGATCCACATGGATCCAACTCAAAAGTGGTGGAGACCTTAGGTTTACTTATAGTTGTTTGATCAAAGATTAGATGGTCAGGATTAAATCAATTATTTCTTAAAGAATTTAAATTAGATCATGCTGCTAGATTAGAGTTGTTCGTTCTAAATAGAAGGAATGAATGGTGCAAATTTTGTCCCTTCTCTAGGTGGTAAGAACCATGGACCATCTACATTTTGTAGCCAAAATTCAGTGATCTATGAAGGATTTTAAAACATTTTTATTGCAAAATGATCAAGACTTCATTTTAAACATATTTATATGGTTTGATCTCACTTGAGAATAAACTTGCTCCATAAAGGACTAAACCAAATTCAATAGGAGGTTAGGTTGGAGACATACCTTACTAGCATCAATCCTAGCAGTGTATTTTTTTTGAGTAACTTTGTAGGGACGTGGTGTGCCTCTAAGTTTAAAGAATTGGATTGCCTCTTCACCAATTGCTCTATAGGCCAAGCTCCTCCTATTCTTTGGAAACTTTAGTCAAAATCTGCCATGTTAGTAGCATAAGAATCAAGGAAAGGGTAGTTTCTTTTTTGTTTCACTTGAGGAAAGTGTTTGAATTCTTAGAATAGCTTGAGAATGACTCGCTCTCATTTTCCATCAGTGGCCATGAGCTATATGGGGAGGAAGTTAGTTTGGATTTTGCCATGGTGATTTCCACTTTTATGGGCTACCTCCAAGACGTAGTTAACTAATTAGGATCACTCCAAATTAAGTAAGATGATGAGTGAAGGAGGAATGGAAGAAGCATCTTGGATTGGGGAGGATTTGTCTTCATGTTTCTCAAATTTGATTTCTAATCCATTTAGACTCATCCTTGAATAAGTTTGGGTATATTGCAATGTGATTAATTTAGGTTTAACCTCACATGCCCACATTTAGTCCATTTGACTTTAGTTTGATTTTGATTAGGCTAAGGATGAACAATGTGTATTATTCATTCAATTAATTTAGTAATTAATTATTGAAATCATATTTACAAAGATTCAAGAGTCAAATAAACTCATTTCAATTGGGTTTAGGCAGAAATGCTATAAGTTAGTTCACTTAAGCATTTATTCCCTTTGGTTTTGTTTGATTTATTCTATTTGACGGATTTGATCTTGGTTTAGTTTAATTATGTTTATTTAAGTAACTCAAATGATTTGGATTAATTAATTTTATTTTATTTGAAGTTAATTTTTAATTTAAATGCACATTGACCTAATTTGGGCTTAATAGTATAAATTAGGTGAAATGTCCAAATCGATCAAATTAAACCCCATAATTGATTAAATTATGTTTATAGATGATTTCAAATTGATTCTTGACATTTAATTTGACTTGATTGAATTTAAGTTTAAGCTCCATTATGTCTAGTTAGGTTTATTTAGATTAAGTGATCTAATTTACCTAATTAATGCCATATTATATTTAGATTTGATTAGATTCATGTTTAAACAAGTTCATTTGATGTTTTTTAGCCTTTGGAATAATTTAATTTGGTCAAATTTTTGGTGGGTTAACCTTTGACTTGGCAAGAACAACAAAAGTCAACTCTTTATCATATGGTTGACCATTTTTTTCTTTTATTTGAATTTAGTTTAAAATCCATTTATGTTTATGTAATGATTTTATGCTTTTCATTTAATTTGATTTTAATTTGTTTCTATTTTATTTTAATTTCCTTATGTTTAAGAGATTTTTTGCTTAGGTAGGTTAGTTTGGGTTAACTACCATAATAATCTTTATTTAAGCTCAGTTGGATTTCAATTTTATTTAGAATGTGTTTGATTCAATCATTTGTTTAGATTTGAGTTTGGTTTGGATCCACCAAATCCTATTAGGTTAGGCAAACCCGTAGAAGGACTCATTAGGGCACTAAGTATAGTGTCTTAAGTGCTTGAATAAAAAATCACTAATCTAAGATTAGGAATCATAATCAATAGAATACAAGATGATGTTAAACCTTATCCCAAAATGAGGTCAATAATCATGTCCAAAGGGAATAGATCTAAATCCAAAAATTAGATAAATCATGTCTAAGGGAACCAAACCTAAATTAAAAAATTTAGATCTATCATGTCTAAAGGGACTGAATTTGAACTTAAATTAGACCTATCATGGTTAAAGAGGCTAGATCTAAACCCAAATTAGATTCATCTGGCCCAAAGGGGCCAGATCTAAATCCTAACACCTAGATCCATCAAGCCCAAAATGACTAGATCTAAAATTTATAACATAAATCTACTATGCCTAAAGGGGCCAGATCTAAATCTAAACATAGATCCATCATGTCCAAATGGATCGTATCTAAAGTCAAAAAATTTGATTCATCATCCACAAGGGGGGAAATCTAAACCTAAATTTAGTTCTTTCAGGTCCAAAGGGGATGGGATCTAACCCTAAATTTAGATTCAACATGTCTAAATGGATTGAATCTAAATTTAAAAAAATTAGATTCTTCATGTCCAAAAGGGTTAGATCTAAACTTAAATTTAGACCAATCATGTTCAAAGGGACCAAGTCTATGTCCAAATATTAGATTCATCCCCAAATTTGTAAAATCAAAATCCAAAAAATTAGATTCATCATGTCCAAAGGCACCAAATCTAAATTCAAAAAGTTGGATCTATCATATCTAAAGAGACCAAATCTAAACATAAAATTATATCTATCAATCCCAAAGAGGCCAGATCTAAACCCAAATTAGATTCATCATGTCCACAGGAGCTGAATCTAAATCTAAACCTAGATCTATCATGTCCAAAGAGGTTGAGTCTAAACATAAAATTAGATTCAATACACTCCAAATGAACTAAATCTTAGTAGATAATTTGAATCTATTAAGTCCAAAAGGGATTGAAAATTATATATTAAAATTGTGATGTTATAAAAGTCTGAAAGACTAAATAAAAGCTCACAAGCACAACTCATTTATAGATTCTGATATTATTATCCTTTATGATGCCCAAAAAATTTATATGCCTCTCTCTTTCATATCTGCTACAATGATTATTTTGAAAAGGCCAGATGATGTGCCTCTTGCTAATCCGACTGAGGTGCAAATATAGGCCGCAATTGCAACTTATGATCCACATTATTTAGCCAAATTACATTATCATTTATTATGACATCAAGAGATGTTGATGGGAAGAGATATGTCTGAAGATTTATACGCTTGATTATCTTGCATTATGCCTCATGGTTCATAGCTTTCATCAAATAAGATCCTTCTAACTGGGTAATTACTTTGAAGCTGAGACAAAGTTATGATATTCTTCTAGAGTGAAATATAGATCACCATAGTTTTGGGGATTAGGATGTACTCCAACTAGTTGTAAATAGTGCTACTTGTATATGTACAATATAACTTTTTGGTTATGACATATTACATCATGAGGAAGAAGATTGGGACCCAAACTAATTATTTAGCACAGCACTGTCAACTCTCAATGGTTACATATATTAGGACCCACCATCATTTATAAATGCATGGCGATATTCTTAGGAGAGCTAGAATAAATATTTTTTTCCTTAAAAAAAGCAAGAAACATCCATTATAAATTCAAGTTGAAGAGTACAATCCATGTATGGAAGAAAGAGAAATAAATATGATTATAAAATTCTAATATATGGCATGCTAAGTAAGTCAGCTCTGAGAGCTATGAGGATTTGAGGTAATGGGTTCTGGGATAAAAGAGTTTGGTCCAAATGTGATCCCATTTTTTCCAAAAGGTTTGTTGGTTGATTTCCCTCCCTATAAGTGTGACTGATTTGGAACTGACACTATTATGTTAGGAGCATGATCTTCTTTAGGAAGTAAGTAAGATACCATGGACATTGAGCTTCAGTATTGATGTTTTTGTGGAGGATCAAAGAGTCAGTTTCAATCAAAATATTTTGGTAATGTAGGGAGGTTCCTATCTTTAATGACATAAGTTAGGCCATGACATAAGTTAGTTCCATGTGGAGTGCATCCACTACATAGGAAGAGATGGATAATAAGAGTATGCATTGGCCCTTGTGATTTCTAAATACACCTCCAATACCTACAGGTTTGTTATCAGATGTGAAACTACCATCAATATTTATTTTAATTCAACTAGCTTTAGTAATGTTCCAGTATACTAAAGGAGGTAGCTTTCTAGGTTTCACCATATTTTGTGAGGGAATTTGGAAACGGTTGGCACTCGCTAGTTTAGTGAGGTATTTTTGGATGCATAATAATATATTCTCCTTTCCAAGTTAGTTACTATCATATTTATTTGAATTCTAAGCCATCTAAATAAACCATAAAACTACGAGGGGAATGATGTGGATGTGTTCATTTTTTGCTACAAATATGGAAGTTGTTTCATGTTCTCAGAAAGTTTTGTATAGACTCCTCCCTTGATTTTATTAATGAGGAATTTTGAGTGCATTTCCTCCCAAACATGGTTACTAGACGGACAAGTAATGAATAGATGATTGATTCTCTCATCAGCCCTCCCACATAAATGGCATATAGAAGTGATTTTGATGCTCTTGATTTTTAGAATATCATCAATTGGTAGTAGATTATGCCATAGATTCCAACATAGAAAGGAAATTGATGGCTTGACTACAACATTCCAGAAGATGGGCTGCCACTTTGAATTTATGCTAGATTAGTGTAAAATATTGAATAGAGTTTTGGAGAGGGAGGAATTTCCATTGCTACATTTCAAAAATAGTTTATCCTTTATTTGTGATATAACTAGAATGCTAGAAATTTCTTTTATCATGTCCTCATGGAGGTACTATCTTAGTAATGGGATAGTCCATGTGTTTCCAGTCCAAAAATAAGAGACTAGTACCTAATCACAGATAGCTTTTGTAGTGAAGTTTGATAGTAATCCATCAGGATAATAGAGGTCCCTAGAAAAGCTGAGTCCTCCCTTCCCAAGTTGCCAATATAATTAATTTTCATCTAATTCTCTGTGTTTCAGCAAATTCTTCCAATGTTGTGGGTCAAGTATCCTTCGCTAAACCACATATGGATGGTTTGTGTGACAATATTTGATGAGTATAAATTGGGCTCAAAATGAATCATTATGTCTTAGTTTACTCCATAATTTTAACTAGTTAATTTGTGTTGAATTAGATATGGATCTAAAGCCTAGACCACCCTCATTTTTAGATTTACACAACTTCCTCCAACTAGCCCAGTGAATTGAGTCTTTGTGCCTACTCCATAAGAATCTCTCAAAGATTCTTTAAATTTTGGTTTGTGTCAATTTTGGCATGGTCATAGTTTGTATTGAGTATAGTGGAATAGAACTAAGTATGCTTTGCAAGACAATGATTCTTACTCCAAATCTATTAGAAGGTATTTTCTCATGAATTTATCTTAGTTTGAATAGAATTGATAATCTCATCAAATTATTTAGCCTTATTCCTCCCAATATAAATATTAATACCCAAGTATTTGATTGGGAGATGGGTATGTGTAAAACAAGTGTGATCTTTAATCCAATTTGCATTAGTTTTATAGGAATTTTCCAAGATAAATAAACACTTTGTTTTGTTGAAAGACATTTAAGAAATAACTCAAAAGGTGTTCAAAATGTGCATAATTCTTTTAATAGATCTACTGGATCAATTGCAAAATAGTTGAAGATGATGAACAAATTTTAAATGGGAAATGGTGATATTCCTTTTGGATTTATAATGGATTATATTATATGTTATATTGTCAATATCCAACAATCTAGAGAGGCAGTCAAAAATAAGTTTGAAAGGAGATGGGGAGAGAGGGTCACCTTGCTTGATGCTTCTAGATACCTTGAAGAATCTATATGCCTCCCCATTAATAAAGATAGAATAGTAGTTGTTGGAAGAAGCCTATACACCAATGAGAAAAATCCCTCTAAAAATCCTCTAGTTTTCACAGTTGCCATAATAAAATTACAGTTGATAGTACAAAGGCTTTCCATATATGTAATTTCATAATCATGTTTTGCCATCTACATTTCCTATTAAGTTCTTGGATGACTTCATGTGCTAATAGGATATTATCAGTGATGTTCTTTCCTTCAATAAATGTTGTTTATTTTTTTTTTGAACAATGTCAAGGATGAAAGATTGAAGCCAGTTTGTTAGGACTTTGCTAATGATTTTATTGATAATTGAGGAGAGCTAATGGGCTTAAAGTCATCCCATTTATATTTGTTGCTAAACTTGAGTATAAGTGTGATGGTTGAGGTACTAAACAATTTGTGAATGCCTTTGCCCGAAAAGAATGCCGAAATAACTGCTATTATGTCTTGTTTGATCCATTACCATGAGTGTTGGTAAAAGTATGCTGTGTACCTATCTAGTCATACAGTTTTTATTCCATGAAAGGAATTAAGATAGTTCCATATTTCATCCTCCAGAATATATGAAAACTCCAATTGGCTTATATCAACCCCATTAATATTGAATAAATTTTCACTAAATAGATCTAGATTTACCTCTTTTTTTGAAATAAGACCTTGAGGTAGTTAATTTTATCTTCAATGTGTCTTCTTTAGTATGCAACCATGTGTGTTAGTGTATGACCTTTATGATAGCTTTATATTCCCTCTTCTTTTTGATGCAAGTATTGTACTACCTAGTATTTCTATTCCCTTTTTTGAGATTAGTTACAGTTACCTTTTGTGCTAGAAAATCTTCTTCCTATCAATTAGATTATTTTTAATAATACAGACTTGTTTGAGAGCATCTTTAGCTTCCATGGATGAATCATCAATATATTTACTCTCAAGAAGGAGAACTTTTTTCTCGTGAACCTCAATTTGCTGATGGATGTCACCAAATACATTCTAGTTCCACTATTTGAGTGCTTTGGTTAGGTTCTTATGTAGAATCCAATGTTTGATCGAAAGGTCATTAGTAGTAGCTTGCCAAGAATTTTGGACATAGCTGATAAATAAACTATATTTAGTCCATATATTCCAAAATCAAAAGATTGTTTAGTAGGTTTCTAGAGGTCCTGGATAGATAATAATAAGGTAGCATAGTTAGAGCAGGTTCTAGTTAGGTGTTTGATAGTAGAGTGCTAAAATTGAGAGAGCCAATATGAATTAAAGGGAATATGATCAAGATGTTTAACTACCCGACCTCTATTTCATGTAAAGGATGAACCACTAAATCCTGAAAGAATTATCTATGCTTCCTTAATGTAATGAACAAATTCCATCATCACCATTTCATTTGGTTTTCTTCCTCCTTTTTTCTCGAAGGCATTTGTAATCATACTGAGTCACCTCCTATAATCTAATCAAGATGGAAACTCTATCTAATACTAATAATATTTGTTAATAGACTTTTGTTGGATTTTCTAGTATAGGTTGCATAGACAATGGTTACTTGAATAGAGTAGTTGCTATAATTAATTTGTAGATGCATAAATTGAGCATTATTTATCATAAGGTATACTTGAAAAGAATTTTTTTCAAAAGAATAGTAATCTTGTTATTACAATTTTGGATGATGTTGAAACTTCTAAACTTCTTATTGAGTTTCACAAAACTTTGTGGATGAATCAGTGGTTCTAGGATGGCAAAGATGTGAAGGTTATGTGTCTTTATTAGGTTCTTGAGCCTATTATAGGTTGCATTATCTTTAATGTCCCTAATGTTTCAAATTAGAAATCAATCATGTATGGAATTCTTAGATCCCTTAGATGCTCTAGGAACAATCCTATCCACCCTATCATTCTAATTCGCCAATATTCTAGGAGTGGAAATGTTCCCTATGAATGATGATGCATTTGGGTTGATGTGCCTCAGTTCCCTAATTCCCTTATGTTTATTTATTTTGGATTTCAAGATCAACCACTCCTCCTCAACGTCCTGTAAATTGGTTGCTTGCTCATGGTGAGAAGATTGCATTAGCATATACAGTATAAGCCTACCTTTACCATAGACTAAGTAGAGTGAGCATCATGTCCAACTCATGCCATTATGCTATAGAGGTTCCTTGTGATTATTTACATGGATGGATTAACACTCATATTCTAGAGCTTTCAACAATCTTGAGATATTGCCCTTCTTAAGAGAGCAAGATTTGCCACTGATTATGCGACTGAATAGAGCTACAGTTGATTTAGATAGAGATCAGATTCAAACATTTATGTTTGTGCCAGCACACATAATAGATTATTTTTATTTTCATAATCATATTTTTATGTCTTGTCTATTTAGAACATGGATCATAAATTCTGAGATTCCCTTATCAATAGAGGAACACCATTACTTTTATCAAAAATGCAATATAATATATCTCATTAGGCTCAGACCTACTTGGTTTTGCTACCACCATCATGAGTCTTGATTTTGGAGGGATACAATCTCAAAGATTAGCTAGATAGAATGGCTTTAGTCAGGCTACACATATATATGGACTACCATAAATATGTGAAATAACATACACCCATTCCTTGGGGACTTTATTAATGTCTATTTATTTGGCGGCTGCTTCTATGGCTTGGGTTTTTTTGATTTGCATAGGGATAGGCTCTTGCTTTTATATAGCTCTATAGAAGGCTATCATAGGATTTAGTCACTTATGATTGCTATGGATTCATCATACATTCTCTTCCTTCTTAAAGCTTGGATTCCATATATACAATGATAGACTAAGGAGAGCTAGACAGACATGATTTTTGTGTTCCCCCTCGACACATGACTCAAATTTCTATGGAGTCATCAGATAGATAGGACAATGGTAGAAAGAATCATTAAGAGCCTTCACTTGTTCATACAAAAATATAGAGATGCTTGAAGCCCTTTTCTAGGTAATTATGATATGAGAATCGTAAGAACATCCAACTCCATTTATGCTCCATCTCCACCAGTAAAGGTTGAACCATAAATAGAGCAGATAGAGAGTGATGTCATTTTAGTATTATAAATGGATGTGAATGTGACTTCCTTAGTTTTTTATTCTTCTGAGCCTATTAGTGATGATCATATGCATATTAAAGAGGATCCATGAACACAAAAATTTGGTGCTTTGATGGTTAGTTAAGAATCACTCTTTTTAGGCACAACTTAGGTGATAGCGAGTGCCGCCCAAGATGATTCCTCAGTAATGATTGACCCTTATGTAGATAGCCACCCTACTTCTAGTTTGGGGGATGTAGCTTAGAGGCATTTATCTGGCTTCGAAATTTCATGCATTATACTCAAGATATGCTTTAGACCTTTAGGATCATCACATTCTGGCTCTTCAAAGAGCTTATGCCAAATAGTGATAGCATTACATCACCTACTTTTAGATGTTGACCTAGAAGTTTTGCTTGAGCTTTCTAGCTTCTATATGGAAGCAAATTCTTTAATAGATTGTGACACTACTTTGAGTGAGGAAGCATGACAGTTACAGTTATCAGAATCCCTAATCTGGGATGTTCATTATGGATTATTCTCATTATGTATTATGTAGTAGTAACTCTTATTAGATACACTCACTAATATAAAAACTTTGGTTAGCACTACTTCACATCAAGCTTTTTTAGTCTACCAAGATCTTGAGCATAGCCTCAAAGCCTTGAGTTCGTATCAAAGAGAGCTTTCTAGAGCATAGATTGAGCATTACTATATATCTACTAAATTAAGAGAGCTACCGCATATATGATAGTATTTATTAGAAAGGATATCTATAGTGAGATAGGCCATCACAATTATAGAAGAAGATTACTCATAAATAGATGCTTTGGTATCTAATTTTAGTGGGTTCTCTCTTTATTATGGTAGACAACTGTGGCTAGACCTTTAGGATCATCACATTATGGTGATTGTGGGATAATTTTGTGACACCACATAGAATTTTGGTATTTCTTATTTAGGGAATTAAATTTATCATTAAAGAATCAACATATTATCTTGAAAGATAAACATGTTCTCCTATAATGGATTTAATCACTTAAATGAGGACTCCTAAAGCTAATGGGTCTCCTTAATATTCTAGAGATTCTTTCCTTGAACTACATGAAAAAAGTATAATAATGCTTATTTCATACTGGGATCATAGTTCCCTATAAGGATAAGCCCTTACAGTTAATTACATCATCGAAGTGAAGATCTCTTTCTAAGAATAATCTTGATTAAAAAATAGGCTCTTGTTTCTATGAATTCCAAAGTTGGTTCTAATGGATGGTTATATTGGAATTTCAAAAGAGAACACTTCAAAGGAGGAAGAGCTCTTTTTGAGGCCAATTGACATAAAGTAAGAAATACTAATAGATATTGGGATGCCTAATAGACATTTCAACTATCCTACCATTGAGCTTTATATTTTTGAGATTTAATTTATTAGGGTTTGAATTAATATTTTATTTAAATTTATAGCTTATATTTTAGTAACATAAAATAGTAGAAATGCCTAGGGTTGAAGACTTATTCTTAAAAGGGTGCTTCAAAACCAAAGTCTATAAATGCTTATCACATAAGTCAGATGCTCAACCTAATTTATCTTTTGGAAATTATTGGCTCTTTCTCGCACTTAAGAAAAGGAACCTATCCTTAACTCTTTTGAACTTATAATGCCCCTAGATGGGTTGCCATCTAAGACCACCTAAATGATTTTTAAATCCATGATACTAGCCTGATGTATGCAAGATGGTAGGGATTACATTTTAAGATATAATCTAGGAACCTAAACTCATTCTCTAATCCCTAAGATCATATTAAGTATGATATGTACCTAACTAATGCAATATATTTTATTTTAGTTTTATCTTGACTCCTAACTCATTCAAGGCTTTAAGGTATGCAATTTATGTCCACAATGAGATATAGTTAGAACCAGTCATGGACCAAATCAAAATAAGAAAGCACATTTCTCGAAGAAGGTGGTCATCGTCAAAGGTTAGATGCCCCTTATGTGGAATGGGTGAAATAGCTAATTTAAGAAGTTAAAATAATATGCTAGCATGGTTTGCAAAAACTTGTTATTTTTAGTTACTTTTAAGTTATTAATAAGACTTTAATTTATGTGTAAAGTTATAATTCTCTTTATTTTTGTTCAAGTTATTTAAATTTAAGTTGAGTAGAAAATTTATTTTTTCTAAGTGCCTAACTTCTAAGCATTTCTACAAAAAACACTACAAAAAAAACCTAGAAAAGTAGGTTTATTCTATTATGCACCCAAAATAAATCACACAAAATTTAATTTAAAAGAATAGGCTAATGTAATTAGGTACCACTGTACACCCCAAAAAAAAGAGAAAAATATGTAGTCAAGCTTGTGGAAAAAATTTATGACACCACATAGAGTTCATAAATTTCTTATTTAGATGATCAAATGGGTCATTAAAGGATAAACATATTATCTCGAAAGATAAACATGTTGTCCTATAATGGATTAGATCATTAATAAAAGACTCCTAAAGTTAATGAGTTTCTATGTATTAGAGAGTTTTCCCCTAAACTACATGGAGAGTAGAATATAATTTATTTTAAACTAGGTTTACAGTTCTCTATAAAGGCAAGCCCCTATAATTAATTACATCTTAAGAAGGGTATCTTACTAAGAATACTCTCAAATAAAGAAATAAGATATTATATTTATGGAGTTCTAAGCTAGCTTTGAAAGGAATGATATTTAGCATTTCAATTGGGAATGATCCAAAGTTGAAAGAGTTCTTTTGGAAGGTGAAATGAGATGAAGTAGAAAATTCTTATTGATACTGGGATTCCTGGTAGTCATTTCAACTAACCTATCATTTGGCTTTGAATTTGGAATTTATATTTTGAGTTGACATTTTTTTAGGAGTCTAGGGCTTAGATACTAGTAGTAGAAGATTGAAGAAATGCATAGGGTTGAAGACTTACTCTAAGGAGGATGCTTCAGAGCATAAGTCTATAAGTGCTTTTGACACAAGTTAGGTGCTCGACCAAATTTCATTTTGGGAATTGTCAATCATTCATCCCACTTAAAGGAATAAACCTATCTCTGACTCTTCTAGACTTATAACCTACCTAGAAGGGCTGTTAGGTAGCACCACCTAAGGGCATTTTAAATTCATGAGACCA
Source organism: Cymbidium sinense (assembly GCA_021442155.1). NCBI lineage: Eukaryota > Viridiplantae > Streptophyta > Magnoliopsida > Asparagales > Orchidaceae > Cymbidium > Cymbidium sinense. Next base: position 26,379,672 of record CM038223.1, on the reverse strand, counting down.
AGTATCATGTATGTAAGATGGCTAGGCTGATGTCATTTAAGGAAAGGAATCTACAATCATGTATGGTATGAAATGCACTAACTAAAGCACATTTTTTTGATTTTACATGTTTTGACTTGATAATCATTTTAGGCTATATGTACGTAATTTATGACTAAATGCCATGTAATAGAAAAAATTCATGGGCCAAATCAATAATGGAAGGTAGACTTCCCTAAGAAGGTGATCATTCTCACAAGTCAGATGCCCCTAATACGCAATGGGTGAAGTGTCCAATTCAATAGTTGAGAGCAATATGATTGCATGATTTTTGAGAGCTCATTATTTCTAATTGATTTTAAGTTATTCCCTATGGCTTTAATTTATGTGAGGTTTTCAATTTCATTAATAATATGTTTGAATTAATTATATTAAATTAGGTAGAAAATTTAATTTTTCTTATGAGTCTATGTCCAAGCATTCATCATAGAAAGCACAACGCAGGAATAAACCTAGAAAAGTAGGTTGATTCTATTGCGCACCCAAAATAAATCAAGCCAATTTTAGTTAAAGAAAGGCCAATGTGGTCAGTTATCATTGTACACCCTGAAAGAAAGGAAAATGCGTAGCCGAGCTCTACCGTTAGATAGGCTAGCCTAGTACTACAAGTCTAGATCTATGAGTCTTCTTTCCAGGATCGTCTCCTTCCTCAGGGACCTCCATTGGCCTTCACAAGGGACCTCTGTACCATCTCCTAGTTGGGTCAGCTCCTGCAAATCCTATATCCCATAGATCCTAAGTTAATTCTAAGCGCAAATTTACATTTTAATATCAAAAATAAATCCTAAATCCTTCAAAATAAATATTAGAAAAATACAAACAACACACAGTAGTTATATTTTACAAACATATGAGTTTAGCATTAGTTTCTTGCCAATCCAACTTGTCCTATTGGGCTATGCTTAAGGACTTAAGCACACCTACAAGAAAATAACATTTTAATTTATTTCTGATAGTATTCCTTTCTAGCATTGCTCCTTGTAAAATATAATGTTAGATATAAAATGAATGCCCTATCATCCAATCTAATAGGCAAATAATCCTAGACATATAATCTAAAATAGTACACCACAAAGACAAAAAAATGCATCACATCACAACACAAAGTATCATAGAAAAGAATCCCATAATGACCTAACTTATGTCTAGCATTAGTGACCTAATGATCTAGTGTGTGAAAGGAATAGGATTGTGTAGCAAGACTTTTCTAGGCCTTTTTAGTTCAAGTTTCAATTTAGATTTTGAGTTTTTTGATTTTCCTTAGGTAGTTTCAATTCAAATGATTTAATGATTTATTTTCATATTTTGGTTCACTTTTATTTCACTTTTGGGTGGAACCCATTCTATTCAATATCCTAACCCCTAGTGGAATGAAACCTTCATCTTGAAATGAACACCTATCCCAAAGGCCTAACTAAGATCTTTAATATTTTAATTAATCCTTTAGATTTACTTAGATGATTTGGATTTTGAATTCAATTTGGTTTAATGTTTCAATTCTTTTGAAATTTAATTCTTCATTTCATTCTTTGATTTGATTTAATTTTCTTTTATTCTTGGTTTAGTTTATTTTTAATTTGGTTTGATTTTTTTATTTGATTTGGATTGATTTAACATTTAGTTTGAATTATGTTTTAATTTGAATTATCTTTATGTTTATTAAATTCATGTTTATTCTATTTGGTTTTATTTATGTTAACCTAAGACACTTAGGTTAATGTTTGAATTCATTCCTAAGTTACATTGATTGTGGATTAAGGTTTTAATAATTTATTTGATTATAGGTTCATTAACCAAATGTTTAATTAATATTAATATGAATTATTAATTTCATTAACCCTTAAATATGAAATTGATCAAGTTCTTTGATTTAGGATGTTGGAGAAGTTATTCTTAAGTGTCCTCGTGTTAATGATGATGTTTCAAGTAAATTTTATGAATTTTTATGATTTTGCGAATCTTTTAGTTTATTATTTGATTTATTTTGACTTAGAGGTTTGGAAATTCATCAATTCCCAATCCAAAGGTCAATTAGATTTGAACTTTTTATGGCATGTGGGGTGTCATGCAAATTTCAAATTTCTAAAGTATCATTTTAATCAGATTCATAATTATTGTGTAATTAAGGTTTTAATTATTTTATTCAAAACTAAATTAAGCCTAATTTAATGAGGATTAGTTGAGAGATTTATTTTTCCTTGGTTCCTCTCTGAAAGATGCTTTGAAAGAGGGTTCATTCATAATTTTTAGGGATTCGGTTGATTTATTATGATTTATTTAGTTATACTTAATTATTTGAATTATTTAATTTGATTAATTAACTAATTAAGTCATTTTCTTATTTATTAAGTTTTAATGAGTTTTATTGATGTTTTTAAGTTCATTAATGTTTATTATGTTAATTTGAAGTAATTTAATTCATTTTTATGATTTACTTTCATTTTATTTTAATTTACTTCATTAAGATTGAAGTTTAAAGTTTGAAATTTAATATTTCTTAAATTATGTTGAAATAATTCATGAAAACTTTTTCTAAGGTGTGTTTTAACATCAATTTCAATTCCCCAAAGTTCCATTTCAATAAGATTAATGGTTTGTGATTAATTAGGGTTTGATTGATTTCATTCAAACCCAAATTAAGGCCAAAATACCCACACATAATTAAGAGATTTTAATTATAATAGATTCCTCTCATCAAGAGGAATCGAAATTAAGGCCAAAGTAATAGAAGTTTGGATTTATTTTGTATTTATATTTAATTTTCTTTGATTTCTTAAGTTTTTTTTTGGCATTTTTTATTAATTATTTTATAAATTAAAATGTAATTTATCATTTTAAAATGGTGGTGTTGATGTGGAGTGCCATTGGGACACGTGGATCCCACATGGTGGCCACGTTAAAAGCGGTGTCATGCATGACAGATTTCGACCGTCCGATCAATGATGGTGCAGTCCCAATTCTTTCTATAATTTTCTTACGGGGTTTAGTCAGATTACCTTGCTAAATCTCAGCTGTCTATTTCAAATAGATAGATCAGACATCAGATATCATTTCTTGAACATCTCCAATGAGAGACAGATGCCATCCACTGAATTTGATAGATTTTTAATGATCCAAGGCTAATTTTAACACCATTTTGATTGTAAAATAATCAAGGATCAATTTGCAATCGATATGTATGGCTTGGTCCTCAAGTGGATCAAATTTGTTTCATAGAAGACCAAATCTGAATACTATAGAGGTTGGCGGTGTGGCATACCTCAATTCTAGCAATCTTTGGTGATGGGATTAGCTTGAACACCTTTTACTTAATGCGACAAGGCTGTGGACATAATTTAGTGTCTTGCCTCCTTGCAAAATGCCTTGGAGACCAATGTGGGGCCATTTTCTATCGTGTTTGGCATTTCTCTGGCTCAATGATGATGAGGGGTCATTGTGATGATTCAATTGAGGTCGCATTGACCTCTAGATGATTTTGGAACATTCAATTGGAGGTGAAATGCACTCCCTACAATTTTTCCATTAGATGTCAAATGGAGGCCACTAGTTTTGGTCAAATTCTGACGTGCCCATGGCAAAGGGTTGGAGAAATGTTTCCTTTATTCTTCTCCTCCCTTTGTGGGTGTTTTGGGATGAAAAGAAGAAGAGGAAAGGCTCTCCCTGCTCTCATTTTATACATGGTTGAGAGCCATGTATTTGGCCTTCTAAGTGGTCAGATTCTAGCCACCAGTGGTGGGAGGGTTGGCCAGAGATTGGATTTTTTGTCTCTTGGCCTTATGAGGATGTTTTGATGAAGAATTAGAGAGGAGTAATCCATTTCCTCTCCTTTCCTCCCTTGGCCAAATACTTGGCTCCATGGCCTCTCTCCTTTTCTTTTATCTTCCTTTCCCTCATGGAGAAGACAAAGTCTCTCTTAACTTCTTTTGGAGGCCCTCAAGTATTGTAATGAATCTAAATTACCTCAAACCAAGAGGTGGATGAGGTATAAAGGAGGAGAAGTGAGACTTACATTCCTTTCATGGATTGCAAGTCTTCTCCTCTCCTAATTCCACCACAAATCTATGTCTGCCCAACTCAAATCCAATGTGAGTTTGAGGTCATGTCTAAATCCATTTGAATTGGGTTGAACATTTGAACCCAACTCAAGCATTTGAATTCAAAATGCTTGATTTTGATTCAATTCATTTAATTTTGAGTTCAATTATGTTTAATTGATTATTCATTAAGTTTTTATTTAATTAATTCATTTAGGATTTGAATTAATTTTTGATTTCATTTCATTTCAACCTTAAATGACCCATTTGACTCAATTGGATTTTCTTTGGATTCCTATCATTCTTGACCACATGTTTGAGATGATTTGGAGTGGTTAATTCCATTTGATTTCAAGTGTATTTCAATTTGAACCCATTTGACCCAAAATGGGCTTAATAGGTTAAGCTTAGGTTTCATTTGGGTCAAATGACCAAATTGGCTAAATTGAGCTCAGTGATGGGTTGGTTTATGTTCAATAATCATTTTTAAATGTTTTTGGACAATTTATTTGGTATGATTTCAGTTTGATTTAAAATGAATTTATTTTATACTTCATTTAACTATTTTCATGCTAAATTACATTATTTATCCCTTTCATTTTGCATGAGAATAAAACTATTTTAAAATTATTCTAATTATTATTTTTCTCTCTCACATCCTTTTATTTTCTCTCTAATATCATTTTTTTATATTGGGAAAATTTTTTTGAAGTTTTTGGAATGATAAATCTTATAAGAATTGTTCAAATTATTGCCATAATATTTGACTCATTTATTCAAATTTCAAAAATCCCATCATTTGAATTTTGATATAAATAGTTTTGAATCTCAACTAAATCATCATTGTCATAATAATGCTAATTTGAATTTATTCTTCTATGACATGGGTTGGCCGACCTCATCATGCTTTAATTAAGCTAATTGAATTACTTTAAGTTAATTCAAATTTTAATTCAAATGATCCATGAATTTATACACTTTCATTTTTTTAATCATTGTAATTATAGAAAGTGATTAGTTTCAGCCACATTGTCTTTTACTTCGATTAAAAAAAAGTTCTAGATAAAAACCCTAAAAATTTGGCTAAAGCTTGAGGAGGTCCCCCAAAATAATAACGATCCTAGATAAAGACCCCTATAGATAAAGACTTTAGTTCTAGGCCGAGCTATATAAGAGCAAAGTTTGGCTACATATTTTCATTTTCTTCCAGGGTGTATAGTTGTACCTAGCAACATTGGCTTATTTTATTAATTTATATTGGCTTAATTTTTTTTAGGGTCTGGAAAAGAACTGCATGCTTTTCTTAGATTTCTTTGTATGATTATTATGTTTATGATGAAAAAGTTTACATGTGATAGGTCCTTAAGAAAACAAAATTTTCTACTCCATTAAACTAATCAAACATAAACACAAAATAAAAATTTCTATATTGGTTACAAGATTTGGTAATTTTTATTATGTTACTATTACTAATGCTAAGGTATGGTTCCTTTCAAAAGGAAATTTTAAAGTAGATCTTTTATTTGAAGATGATCAATTTTTGCATTTGATGATCTCCTATGGTAATTTTTATATTCAAGCAACTATCATTTATATGGGTTATTCTAGAGAAGCAAGGAAAGATTATTGGGGGAAAATATGTCCAATTCAAATTAACTATCATGGGGGATGGCTAGTTGGTGGTGACTTTAACATGATTACATGTGCATCTAAAAACAAGGGTGGTATGAGACCAAATCTAGTTGCCATGAATGCATTTGTTGATGCAATCATAAACCAAATATTTTACGTAGTTTAGAGGAGAAACTTTTGAAAGGATGGATAAATTCTTAAATAAAAAAAATTGAAACTTATTATTTTAGTATGCATCAATTAAACATGTTAGAAAAATCAGATGAAATCATACACCTCTTTTAATATTAGTTGATCGACTACCTAAACCATTACAAACATACTTCAGATTTTTGAACATATGGATAATGCATGCATACTTTTAAAATTGTGTAAATTAATCTTGGCAAGCTTATGAAGGGATTAGTGCTTGAATTAGACTTTGGATCTACACAAGAACTTAACCAAAAAAGTGATGGTTTCAAATTATGGAACATTTAGTAACATTGCTAGTTTCGTGGCACAAGCTGAAGAGGAAGTGTGTAAATTAGAGGAGGAATTTAGTATTAGCAAATATATTGAATCTGAGATCAATCAACAATAAGCCTAAACAAATTTGAGTATGTACATCAACATGAAAGAATGCTTTCTAAAGAAAAAAAGGTGTAGACACCAATTACATTAAGTGAATAGAAATTCAAGATCTTTTTATGCTTGTATCATGAAATGGAGGCAAACTTAAGCTATTCATAAAAACAAAAGTGATTCTAGATGTTGCTAAATTAAATGAAAAGATTATGTAAAGTAGTCTAGATTACTTTAAGCATCTCTTTACTAAAAACAAAATATCCCTATTTGAATTTAAATATGATCTTTTGACTAAGTGGAAATAATATGTTAGACAATTGTTCTAATCTACTATCCTAGATGAACAAAAGTTTAAATGTGCTTTAGACTCCATGAAAAGTAATAAAATAGTTTGTCTGAATAGTTTTATAGCTGAGCTTAAGAAGTGTAGTTGGCCTATTATCCAGGAGGGTGATATTGCAGCTATCCAAAGTTTCTTTAAAGGGAATGACATGTATAAATTCTTTAAGACATTTTCCATATCACATATTCCCAATGGGAATAACCAAAATAAGCAAGAAAGCTTTAGACCAATTAGTATCACTTCTATGATCAATATAATTATCAGTAAAGTGATAGCTAATCAATTGTTGCCCCATTTTACCCACATAAATTTAGGAAATCAATGTACATTTAGAAAAGGAAGGTTTAATAATTGACATTATACTATTAGTTCAAGAACAAATCAAAATTTGGATGGGACATGCAAAGGTATTAATTTAATTTTGAAGTTAGATATAAAAAAAGCATATGATAGTTAGAACTGGAGGTTTATACTAACAATGTTGAGAGCTAAGAGATTTCAACCGGAATTTTGTAAAATTGTTGAAATATTGTTGCAAAAAAAATTTATTTTGTTATTATAAATAGTGAGTCTCATGGCTTTCTCAAATCTCAGAGCCCAAATTTATTTATTTTAGTAGTAGAATATTTCTCTAGATTAATAAATGAGTTGCAAGCTAGGTACAAGTTTTCTCATTTCTCTACTAGAAGCAACCTCTTTAACTCTTATTTGGCCTTCATGAATGATTTAACTATATTTTGTAATGCTATAAAACAAGTAGTTAATCAAGTAATGAAGACAATAAAGCATTACCAATTAATGTCTAGCATGAGTCTTAACAGATCAAAGTGGGAGTTTCTAGACTAGAAGGCATGCAATACATAAATAATTAGATGGATTGAACAAATAACTCGATTTTCCAAATCTAGGCCACCAATGAAATATTTGGGAGTGAACCTAATTAAGTGAAGGATTAACTCAATATTATTTGATGATATTGTACTAAAGGTGGAACAACATATTAAAACTTGAAAATTTACATTTTTATCTTTTTGTGGGAGATTAGTCTTAGTTCAAAGTGTTATGAATTCGATCCCTCTTTACAAACCAATAAATAGAAGGTTCCATGAGATTTAGATCACTATAAGAGCCCATCACAATCAATAACATCAAATTGTAGATTAGATTTATTACTTATTACTCTTTGTGGGCTAACTTTCTACATAGTAAATATTGTTTCAAAGTTCATCAAATAATGGCTAACTACCACCATGGTGACTCAGCCAATTGGAGAGCTATGATTTAACATAGAGACCAAGTGAAGGAGTTAATTTTTTGGAATCTTGGAGAGGATAAAATTAAATTTTAGTTGGATAGCTGGGCAATTGATGGCACATTATAAGAATTCTTGATTAACTAAGTGGATCAAAATCTAGTTATTTTTTAATTATGGAATGACAACCAGTGGATACAATAATGCTGCAGAAATGTATTACCCACTCAATCATACAAGATATAACTAAAGTTAAAATAAAACCTAGTGTCAATGGCTAATTAGTTATGAAATGAAACTCGGGTTGTTCCTTATCCTAATTGATTTATGGAATGATAAGAACTAGTAACAATATAGGTTGGGGATATTTCATTTGGAATAGCTTACTTAAACCATCAATATCTTTCTTTGGATGGATAATATTTCATAAATACTCCCCACAAATAATATACTAAAACTCAAATTTCTATACTTGATTTTCAAATATGGTTAATGTGGTAAAAGTATGGAGATTTTTAATAACTTGTTCTTTAGCTACAAATTTAGTTTGGAAATTTGAAAACACATGTGAAATAATTTTCAATGGAGATTAGGGATAATTTAATCCCCACTTATGATATTCTAAAGCTTAAGGGAATTAAAGTCACATCTATTTGTCACTTGTTTAGATAAAAAGAGGAAAGCATTAACCATCTACTTATTACTTGTGCAATCAACTATGCAATTTGGGATGAGTTTCATTCTCTTTTCAACAATGACAAATCAAATGAGGACTCCATACATTGCTATTTCAGAGTTTAGGATAGTCCCATCCTCTAATCCAAGAAAGACAAAGTTCACATCATCCCTCTCATTGTTGTATGGTTTACTTGGATGATAAGAAACTCAAATAAACATGGAACTTATAAGGAAGGTGTGAATGATATATTATCACATATCAAAAACTACATTGATAAACTTGAAGCCATAAATTAATTATGGATCCCTCCCATATTTAGAAAGAAGCTAAATTTTCTCCAATCTCTTTAATTGGAGTAAACCAAAACTTGATTATATTAAGATCAAAATTGAGGGTAGCTTCTGAACAATAGATCAACCTATTGGTATTGGTGGAGTCTCCAAAACATACACTGGCCAATGCATTTATCTTTCCTTGATCCCTTATTTTACTATGAAAGCTCTCCATTCTGAAGCATTAGCTTGCCTTGAATCACTAAAATTAGCAACTTCTATCAATCTCATGAAAATATGAATTAAAATTGATTCCATAACGGTGTGTAATTACCTCCCCACTAATGATCATAGCTCTTAGTACATTACTTGGATTATCAAGAACATTATATTATTGTCTAAATAGTTCTCTATATGTTTCAGTCACATCCATATGGAGGAGAACATGTCAGCTAACATATTGGCAAAGATTGGAGCAATTATGGAAAACAATGTTTTCTCACATCAACCACTATCTCAAATAGCCCTCTCTCTCTAAAGTGACTTATTAAAGCTAACCAACATTAGAAATTTGTAATGTTTTTTAGTTTCCTTTGCTAAACCACTAATTATACTCTATCTTTCCTTTTATAGTAAAAGTTTACTTTTTTTTTTTGAAAAAAGAAATATATATATATATATATATATATATATATATATATATATATATATATATATATATATATATATATATATATATATATATATATATATATATATATATATATATATATATATATATATAACAAAATACTAATAAAAAGTATTTTAAAACCTAGAAATAAAAAATAAGGTATTAGATAATGCAATTAGGATTTTTGGTTGGAATTATTTTTTATAACATTTTAGTATAGTCAAATTGAGGAGGATTGCCAATGATTAATACCAAGTTTTTGTTATAACCATTTCTTAACAAGAAAGAAATCTAACCTTAAAAATATATTGATAATTTTTTCATTATTATTGATGAAAATCAATCTTCCCAAAGAGTGATAATCAACTTATATTAAGAACATGCCATATGGATCAAGAACCTCATGTGCATTAACTTCACCAATCAAAAAAAGATAATAAAGGTTTCCTTTAAGAGAACATTGGAGCTCTATCATCGGAATTGCAAGTTTTGTTTTGAGATTTTTTTTCCTTTTTTTGTGGGTATTTATACTTAAAAAGAAGGATGAGGAGTTAAAAATATTAAAGAAAGGTTGTTACAACATTAAAAATGATAGTTGTGCTCAATATTCATTATGAATAGTTACAAATAACATAACAATGGAGTCACAAAACTTAAAAGATAAAAGATACACAATCTCATTATGAAGAATTATAAATATTGAGGAATGATATAATAAAATTTAAAGATAGGAATTATAATCAATTTCGTGAATGTAAATTTATTATGAGGTGGTTTATAATACATTATAAACATAATGATAAGAATAATTATCTTGATATATTCCAATACATTGTTGGTAATAATAATTAGTAGACTTATCATGATTAGACATTTATTCCATAACTTATAGAGTATAAAATTAAAAATCATGCAAATAATACATCACTAGAAACTTTAATCAATATGCATGAATATTAACATAAGAAAATTTTAAGATTAATCTTATAATTATTTAAACTCTAATTTTAACAAACTTATGGTCAAATTAAATAATTAGATAATATGAGTCCATCTAGACAATTCTTTTTCTATTTTAAGTTTAAATAATCCTAAATCAAGCACATGAAGTGTGATAAAAAATTTCACTGTATTAATTGAAGGACTCAACTACCTTTAATTTTTGTATGCACATAATTCTAATAAACCTAAAATAAATTATTTTTAATGTCATTTAAATATTAACATGGAAATGAATATAATAAGAATAATAGTAATCATTTGATTAAGTATTTTAGAATGTTAGCTAAGTTTATTAAAATGTTACTTTCCAAAAATATAAATTGATTCTTTTTCTTGACATAAAATGAATCTAATTTATAGACATCATAAAATGTAATGAACCATAAAGCATTATTTGATACTTAATGTGAATGATCACTCCCCATAACCACCATCACCTCATTTTCATTACTTAACAGTCATCACCTAACCACCATTTATTGATCACCATATCTTATCTATAATCACCAAATTACTTTTGCTCATCTACAATTCCTCAATCACTATAGCTCATCCAACTATTCACCATAGTAATCATATAAAGTTAAGTATCTCATACTCTGTAATTTCATCATCTCTAATTTAAGAGAAGGCTAACCTCTATAATTTTACTTACATAATGGATCATTTTATCAAAACTATCATCATAGTATTTCTTTCTTTTTTAGTTTTCTATATAAAAAATTTAGTATCGAAAGCATTTCTTTTTTGTATACGTCTATAATGATTTCATGTAAAGTTATGATGTAAATTTTCCTATACCATGGTTTTTAAGGTGCATAATTATTTGTTAAAATATTTTATTTAGATTAGCATCAATTAGAGGAGTTAATTAGTAGATTTAAAAAATATGGTAATAAGAAATATGCCTTTCTAAAATATAATACTTTAATAAGTAGTAAGTTTTGATATTATAATTAAAATTTTATAAAATTGAATTCATTATATATATTTGGCGAACACCATTATTGTATAATTGGATAGAAACTTATTACTTCCAATAAAAATAAATATTTAGAATCTTTTCATTTACAATTTAAAAAATTTTTAATAATAAATTTAGATTTATTTATTGCTAAAATTTAATTATATTATTAAAACATTTAAGCTACAATTAACTAGAGAATCAAATCTTATAACAATCAAAACTTTTTTTTCAAATAATTATTAGAAAACTATTTGAAACTTCAGTAATATATAATTAAAGTAAATAAAGAGCCATATTTGATAGCTATTGAAGTCCTATCGAAGCTTGAAGTCACTTAATTTGTGATATTCTTTATTAAACATCATGTGATGCATACTAAAGGGGTGACATCTATCAGCCATCATAATCTAATGTAAACTTTCTAAGTCATTCCCTCTTCCATCATATAAGGAGAATAATTAATTAAGGATATCCAATGTTGCAAGATAATTTTTTCCTAAAACTTTGGTTTGATTAATAAATAGTTAAAGAGTTACAAAATGTTGCTTCTAATAAAGGCAAACCCATCCTATCACCAAAGCTAGATTCCTTACATCATCATTCGCATAACAAGGTATGAGAGTGTGATGTTTAATAGGACTTTGTCTTGCTATGTTGTGAGCCAACTTGTTGCCTTCTTGGTAAATGTGAGTGACCTTCATGTTCAGTTGAGAGCTAAGTGCCCAAATATTCCACAAGGTGTAGTTCAATTTTCAAGGAGGTGGATTCCTATGGTAGAAGATTTTAGTCAAAATGACTAAGTTAATTTCAAACTAAATACAACGATTGTGAAATGCTTTGGAAATCTATAGAGCATAAAGCTAAGAATTAGGTTCTAAATATATAGAGCTATCAGCTCTGTCGAGTTTATGGAATAAACAAAGTATGGTGCCATGACAATTCCTAATAACTCCATTAGACCCAACAATGAAAGTGTCGCTCATAAGGAATCCAACAAAATTGAACTTCAGCCATGGTGGGTGGGGATTAATCTAATGGAATAAGATGCATTTGGGCTAATTGTGCTTGCAAATAATTCCCAGCTCTTGTAGTCAAGCTTCCCTTTCAGATAGGAGCCATATAGAAGTCCAAAGAAATGTACTTTCCTTATGTAGTTGGGAACTTTATGGAAAATTTCTTAGGGTAATTTCCTTATGTTATTGTTGTTATCTTCAGAGTCATTTATGTCTATCCAAATAAACTAGAGAGGTAAAATAGAAGTGATAATTTGATTATCTATCTTGATTGTGTTTTAATGTGTCCTTCCAAGCAACATTTGAACTGGGCCAAAAAAGTGTTTGCTTTTGTATTTGAAAGTCAAAGATGTATACTAGTAAGTATTATACCTCAATGAAAAAGAAATGTTAATGGATTTCAACATTTAAGAAGAATTGACATTTTTGTGCTAAGATGATTCTTTTTTTTTCCATAATTATATCATTTATTAGGATTTCTTAATTGAATATTTTATAGCATAGTAACATAACTGGTGGCCTCCAGCAAATATTCCATAAGTGTTTTCCAAAATAACAAGATGTGGAATGTTTGATAATATTGTAGCAGACATTTAAGAGAGTGAGTTGTTTGTTTTCCATGTTGATGACAAATTTATCAGGACTACTTCACTAAATTCGAATTTGTATGATGGAAAAAGTTATTTTAGATAGGAGTTTAGCCAAATTTCTATTATTATAGAGAAAAGTATCCCCTTAATGTTTGAAGAGATCTTCAACCAGTAGAGTATCATTTTGGTCTACCACGTGTATCAAGAGATGTTCAGCAAGTGACCATATATCATGCCAAAATTAATTTTCCCATAACGAGCTCACCATTTAATTAATTATTTATTTTTATTTATGAGTAGTAGCATAACCTTTTAATAGGGAGAGTCTTTCTTTTTGGTTATACAAGTGTTAGATGCATTTTGGAGTAATATTTTTACCTAATAAATTTGTCCCATATGGTTCTTTGATTCTTGAACTTAATCGAAAGCTTGATATAATTATAAGATATTATTTCTTGAAGAGATTTGAAACCAAGTCCTTCTTCCTCTTTAAATTTGTAAAGTTTCATCTACCTAGTCCAATGGTAGCCTCTTCCATTCCCATTCCGAAGAAAAATATTACAAAATGATTCAATCCTTCTCTAGGTACTTAAAGGATGTTGATAACTAAAAAGACATGTATACGAGATGAGTTAAGAACACTTTTGATAAGTGTAATTCTACCTTAAAAGTACATGAGTAGATTTCCCCAAGATAAGATTTTTGTTTGTATTTTTGTAATGATGTCCTTAAAATAGAATTTTTTTCCACTCTCCTCATAAATAAATATTTACTCAAGTGTTTAGGTGAAAAATTAGCTAATTTGACACTAGTGAAATGCTGAATCCATTTTGATTGGGTATTAGATATTCTCTTGCTATTGAAAATTCTAGATTTATCCTTATTGAATTGCATTCCAACAACACTTTCAAAACACTTTATAGGCTCATGAAAAAGCTTAATCATTTTTTTGACACATTGCAAAAAATGAGAATGTCGTTAGCAGACATAAGGTGAGAGATTGGTAAGCCTCCTATGGTATGAATGTAGGTGGAAGGGGATGAGTGCATTATTTTATTTAACATTGATGAAACATTATCCACAACAAGTGTGAAGAGGGTAAGGGGATCCCCTTGCTTTCAACCCCTCTTGAATTTGAATAAACCCACTTTATTTTCATTAATCATTATAAATTAGTAATTATTAGCAATGGTTTTCTTAATGAGTGCACAAGAACTTGAGTTGAAGCCTTTGATAACAAGAGCCTAGAGGATGAAGTCCTAGATTATATTATCAAAAGCTTTGTGAATCTCAAGTTTAATTATAATATTCTATCCTGTACAATTTGCATCTAGATTTCTTAGAACCTCTTGAGAAAGTAAAATAATTTCATTGATTTCTCTTCCTATAATGAATGCACTTTGGATGAGGGAGATTAGGTTAAGTAGCAGTCCTTAAATTATATTATAGAAAATCTTGATGACAATCTTGCTAATGGTTGTGGATAAACTAATTGGTCTGAAAGCATTCCAGTCGGGGCTAGATGGCTACTTTGGGATTGAAACTATTGTAGATAAGATAAAGTAGAGTGGTATTATATCCCCTTTAAAGAAGTCTAAATGTCATTTATGACATTAGTCCTAACAATATCCCATGTTTTTTTATAGAAACTATAAAAAAACCATCAGGGCAACTAGCTTTATGAATGATAATGGAGAAGGTTACATACTTTGTTTCATCAGTATTAGGAATATTACAAATATCAATAGGTTAGTGCTATTGGTTACTAAATAAATCTTGATAAATCTAACAAGTTGAGCATTGATTATCAGGTGTAAGGAGGTTTCTAAAATAAGAGATGGTAGATTCTTCAATTTCCTTAGTGTTTGTCATTGATCATGTTGGTTTTTAACCATCATATAATTTTTATAAAAGAGTGACATTCAACATTTATTTATTTCTAATGTCTAATCACAAAATCTCTCCTCCATAATATAAATGATTAATCATATTATTATGCATTACTTGAACTTTAATATTTCTCGTTGATTGTTGGTTGATGTTAACTTCTAAATATTTTTTGTTAATCACAAGCTACTATCATCAAATATAGGCATTTTAAATTTTTATCTTTTTTTACATAGATAATGGTTTAGTTAGGCTATCCAATGCATTCAAATTGTAATTTTCTTCTTTATTAATTACCTAATAATTGCAATGAGGTGATGATTGACTTTTATTAAACATCCATGTAGGATGCAAACCCATAATGTTGGTCACCATTATTATATGAAAAAAATCAAGTTAATGAACTATTTATCACTCAACATGTAACAATCTTTAATAAATATTTTTTTAGTGTTTAAAATATAGACATACATTCAATAATCATGAGACACTTATTCCTACATAATCTTTCTAGCCAACAATTCTTCCATGCAATCAGAAGGAAAATGTGTTAGATCACCTCATTTATTGACCTCTAATTTTACTCACCTTTTATCTCCTTATGCATAAAAAGATTTATATTTAATGTTTGTTTGCCTTTAAAACTTAACAAAAGCTTTCTTAATATTCTAGTATACAATTTTATGAGTAGAATGACTGATTCAAACTTTATAACCCAACCAAATTCTAATGTTCATTAATTATTATCACTTAATACATATGATAGATTGATGTTTGACATCTATAAGGAAATAATGTCAAACCTTAGACTTCTTTGTTATTCAATATCCTATCTTATAAATAGAATGATCAAGTTTTTAACATCACCTAACTTCCAAGGTTCATCATTGATCATTGCTTAATCCATACTAAAGCATGACCATCTAGATTAATTAATCATTGATGTTTATAAATGCTATAGTAATTGCTTAATCTTCCCTCTTGTGTAGTGAATAATCAATTTAGTCACCTTAATATTTACTAAACATGTATATTATTTACGTATATTTATCAACATTTGATACAATCCTTTATGACATTCAACCTCCCCACTTCTAAAGAGAAAGATCAAGTTGACCAACCCAAAGCCACTTTACCATTGACACTCTTTATTGATTGTTAAATGATGCATAATGCATACGAATGCATAATATTTAATGCCCATTATCTGTTGATGTATTTTGTAAGCTAGTCTAGCTATTTAGTCTCTTAAAATTAAAATAAGAATTAATTCAAACCATCTAATGTCATACCCACTTTTACATTTATCATAAATTATTATTGATGTTTAGCAAAAATTGATGTGCAATATCTGATGTAAAATTCTTCTTCATCTGGTTTCTCTTTCTATGTAGAGAATGACTATGTCATATCACTCACTGTTGATAGACTTAAGGAATTCCTTATTAATTTTCATTCAATGAATGTTAATGATGGATGTCTAAAGCCTATCTGACTAGTTATGTTTAGCTATTTTAAAGAGAATGATCAAGTTACATAGTTAACTATGGCTCAACTTTTGATGATCCTTATCAAGCATCACTAGATGCTTAATACTAAATGATAGTTTAAACTATCATCCATAATGCTACACATGAACCAAGTTGAGTTGACTAGGTGCTTGCTCGAGCTTGTGCTTGTTTATCTTCATCTTATCTGAGCATGGCTCAAGCTCAATTCAAGCTTTTATGATTTCCTTTGAAGCTCAAGATAATTTTTAAAAATCATGCACAATCTCAATTAGAACTCAATGTGAGCTCAATTCATTTTAGGATTGTTAATCTTTTGATGAGTAGGTTATTAATAAAATAAGCAAGCAATATCAATTAAAGCTTATTGAGTTTAAAAAAAATAAAGTTTATATGATACTATACATGAATGAGCATTAAACGATATTCTAAATGATCTTATTCATGAATCTTAAATTATATTTCTCATGAAAATAAATGAATCAAATAATAAGTTCTATAAGCTTGTTCATTTAGGTAACGAGTATTTATAAAAGTGTTCAGCCTCATTATATTAGTTAATTAAAATATTATGAATGAGCTCATTTCAAACTGAGCCATGAGTTGCTTTCTAAAGGCCTAGTTCATTAGCAACCCTAGTCATCCACTAATGTTGGACAACAATTTACTTATTCTTTGATCATTGGTACTATTAAGAGAATATCCTTGTTGATCATCCAACCTTTGGATGATGATGAATATTATACCACGAGACTATTATTAGCACCATGATAGATGTCTTCTATAATTTATTTCTATAATAATTTATTAACACATCCAATGAATAAACAAATTTCAATTATTTATAGTGATTAACTCACATAATTAAAACATTTCAATTTAGTTGGTTCCTTACTTTATTTCTTAGATTTTTCACATAAACACTATATCTCTTAATGTTTATTAATAGCTTATCTATGCATTTTTATGATTTTCATATAACAATAAGTTGTCAAACTCCTTCTTTTTGGAATGAACTTTTTTAGTACACAATATTAAGTTTAAAAAGAATCTATTCGCCCTTTTCCTTTTGATGTGTTATAATCATCACAATTTACAAAGTGCTTTAAGACACATGATTTAAATTAAAAATAGAGATTGCTTAGATGAAAACATTATGCTGGAAAGAATTGATCATGATGAAATGACTTAAAAAAATCAATAATGTTTCTATAAATAATAAAATATGATCAATTATTAAGGCCTTCTAAGGATATTGATAGAATTTTAGATAAAAAAAAACTTTAATACCTTAATATCTAAATTTGTGCAGAATCAAAATGCATTGTGATTAAATGGCAAAGATTTTAACCACACATTTAACATCCATTAAGATCAATCTGGTAATAAGAATTGATCAATAGAGGCCTCATGCACTACTAAAAATAACTTTAAGAACCAATTTCTTAGGTATATATTGAAAGTTTTAAGAGTTGAAATAGGCTTGAAGTAGTTCTAAAAGAGTTGAAAAAACCATTATGATTACAACACACTAGGAATATCTTTGATAGTGGTTCAACAACTACTAGAAATGGATTCATTGTTACAACTTAATAGTTAACCTCAACATTTTTTTAAAATGTGAAATTAGAAGAATTTTTTTATAGCTCTCTTACTAGCTAAAAACTTTTTCCATTGAGATCTTATTATCCAAAGTCTGAGAATTTTTATTATCTATTTCTTTTTCAATTTTATGAAGCATAAGTTTCATATATTATTTAATAAAAAATGCATCAAATATCTATAAAGAAACTTAGAAGAAGATGAAAAATGAGTTATAGCAAGCAAAATGAATGCATCAAAGCTAGGGTGAACTAGGCACTTTTTAAATAACTAATAGGTTCCCTATAAGGAAAATTGTATGCATACTTTTAGTAATTTGCTTGACTTTATAAAGGGCTAGATGAAATGGATTAGTTAACAAGTCATTTAGAATAATAAATGAAAGTGTTCACTAATTTTTTAGTCTTTTTATTTAATTAAGATAATATTAATAGACAAAATAACCTCCACAATGAACTAAATAAATGCATAAATTTTCCTCACAAATATCATTTAGTATATCATGAATGATGGTTCTATCACACCCTAAGATCATTCACTACCCAAACCATCAATTATTTAGCTCAAAAATTTTTCCAACTAAAAGTAACTCATCCAATAAGATAGTTCCATGGATACCATTTTCATGTTAAAACTATGAATTATTGTTGTAGAAGAATCACAACAGCACTTAAAGAAGGAAAATAGAGTTTCTAATATTATAGAAATCTTTCTACATCTAAATTACATCTTTATTGGAGTACATATTGATATATATATATATATATATATATATATATATATATATATATAAAGATGCATGTGTGTAAGTGAATGATGAGATAGAGGTGATGGTTATAATCATATGGCTATCATTGATTGAAGTTGTTATATTTGTACATTATAAATTTGTTGATAGGTTATGCTAAAAGGTAAAATTGGTATTTAACCTCTATTCAAGGTAAAAAACCTAATAGGTATTGTAATTTAGTGGAGTAAAATTAGATGGAATATTAGTTTTGTGAAGTGATTAGCTAGTTGATCTTTTGTGTTGATATGAACTACTGATATGGCATGATTACTAATGCATGCCCTTACAAAGTGATAATCTACTTCAATGTGTTTTGTTCTTGCATGGAAGATGGGATTGTTTATTACGGCTATGATAAAAATGTTATCATAGTATGGTGTAGTAGAAGAAGCCTAAGCTACATTAAAATCAATGAGAAGTCTACTGAGCAAGATTTTATCTATAGTCATAGTTGCATGAAGATTGTATTATGCCTCTAAAGATGATCGTGCAACTGTAGGTTATTTCTTAGCAAACTTAAAGATTATTTTGGGATCTAATTATGCATGTAGCCAAATCTAGATTACTTCTCTTAGAGATTACTTGCCTAGTCTAATTCATTGTAGGCATATAAAAGAATGGGCCTTAGTAAAAAGAGTAAGTTGTTGTGTATTGTGCCTTTGAGGTATTGAACAAGTCATTTAGTTATTGTTGATGGAAAGAAGGTGTTTATGCATATGTTAATAGTCAATTTAATATTAAAGAGATGTGTGGATGTACAATGGTGATAAATTCAGGGATCCAACTAAGTTGTAGTATTATGTTTGATCTAGATGTTTTGCTCTAGGAAATTGTTAGCTCTATGAGGCTCATGTTCAATCCTATTAATTTAGATGATAATAATGCTTGGATGTTCTAAAATATGTGTTAACTATTTTAGAGACATTGATTTTTAAGAAGAACAAGATTACAAATTACATATCCAATACATCTCATAATATATGTTTGATATAATAGCAAGTATGGAAGAATAAAAAGTAGATCAAGGTGGATATCTTGGAGCTCAAGATACAATATTTTAGGTTATATGCATTTAGAACTATCTTAGAGGTTCATATGAACTCATTGACATCAATTGGTTTGCTCATAATTTACTTTAATTATTGATAAATAGCATAATTTATATAAATAAATTATCCTTATCTAATTTTCATTGAAGTTCATAATTTTAGAAAATTTATATGCTTCATATAGAGCATTATAATTGTCAAAATAATAAATGATAATTAATTATGATTATTGAGTGTAATTAGTTTATATATTTGATATAATTAAAATTTTTAATTTTATTTATTTTTTTATGATAACTAACATATTTCTGATCATATTTAAATTATATCAAAATTTGTAAGTGTCATAATTCACAATTGACAAAAAAACATGAAAATTAGTATTTCAGTAAAAGTTATTTTATAATTAAGGACTGTTTATCTAATTTCATCTCCAATGGATTCCTTGAATTTTTTTCCTTTAATTTGATTGGTTACATGACCTCCTTTTGTATTCTGATTTTACTAACATTAGTTGATTTTAATATTGAATGCATGCTACACATTTTTGAATATATTAAGAGCCATCTTTGGTTGTTTTTTTACTTGCCCATATGACTAACCATTGTACAGATTTTTTGAATATAATATATATTGAATATAAATTATTTTTATTGAATATTATATTAATATTTGAAAAAGTGATGTTAGAGTACTATATCTCTTTGAAATAATTCAAAATAACTTTCTTGTTTATAAAATTCTCTCATTCTCTTCATAAAAAGGTTGCTCATGCTCATTCAAATTCAAAAATTCTCAAGCAAATCTAAGAGAAAATTTATTATATTTTCCTTCCAAGTGTTCTTGAAACATTGCAATATCAAATCCTTGGTTTGAATGCTTTAACATCTTCAACTAAGCAAAGTTTCTCACATTACTTAATTTTATTTTCTTGATCTTAATCTCTTTTAGTTGTTCATACTATTTTAACCATCTATTTTCTCTATCAAATCTTTACTTTTTGGTGGATTAGTCTTTGGGAATCAAAGGTTATATTTTTGACATGAAAGTTTCTTCAATATTTTTTTTATTAAAAACTCTTGTGATAGTTTGTAGGATTTATTTCATCTTGCTGAAATTTTTATCTTCATATAAATATCGTTTGATTTCTTCAAATGTTCCTTCATTATTCATATTTAAATTATTTTTTATCGTTAGATCTATTTTAGAAGTATATTTTAAGCATTTAAAAATTAATTTATTATTTTGAAAGTACTTTTCTATTTGCTAGATCTCTCTTTTTAATTAAAGGCTTATTTAGCTTACTTAGATTTAACATATACTAATTTTGTTTAAATAATTTGAGATCTTTTACTTTGATTTAGAGTTTTATTATGTTTGAAATGAAGTAAATATTTGCTAGATTTATTGTATGTTAAATGTCAATATCAAAATATAATTTTTAAAAGATTAAATTATTTGATATTTCACTTGTAATTTTATTCCAACAAACATATTTTAAATAAATAATCTTTTATCTTGCTAAACAATTGAAAATCTTACTATTTTTATTATTTAATAACTTAGACAAAAAAAAGATTTTCAGTAGAAAGTTAATCATTTATATTTTATTATATACACACTAGTTATAATTTCTCTTGAAATTAATATTATTATTTGCTGAAACTTATTTTATTCTGTAATAGACTATTATTTATTTACATTAAAATCATTTTAACATTAGTCCATAAATTTCATTACGATAAACATTTTAGTAAGAGCATTTTTAAGATATTAATTTTATTATTTTTTATCAAAAGCAAGGGATCATTGTATTTGGTTAATCTTGTTGGAAAATTTATTACAAGTTGTGAGATCACCTTTTGATTTAGATAGCTTGATAAATTTTTGAAAAATATATTATATCTAATTTTATTATTTTGGTATTTTTTGTTCTTAAAAATTTTTATCGAGGTCATACTTGCCCTTTTAGAGGAGGGCATGTATTATCTGTAAGCTTTGTACTCATCACATTATAATATAATATAGTTCATAAGCTATTTTATATTTGATGGATTCTTAATCAATATGACTAGGCATGGACATAGGCTATTTTTTGGGTTTGGCCAAACCACATAAAAATTGTGTGTTTATTATCTCTCTTTATTGTGCTTTACTTTTACAGTATTATTAATTATAGCATGGCATTATTAAATCAAAATTAATTTTCTACTAAATATTAAAATTTTTGGATTTAACTTCTAAATTGTTAAATAATACCCAATTCATCACCCTCTTAGGTTCCATAGCAACTCACAATCTAGACCATATTCTTGATTGTAGCCTTAAGCAACCAGCCTCGATTTGTAGTGGGAGATGGTTCCATCAGAGTTGTATATTGTTTGAATGATTTATTTATTACTTAACATGTTTTTAGTTGTGGTGGGTGGTATAAACTCCCATGTACTTTATTTTTGAAGAGCCATATATTCTTCATGCATTGCTTATCTCTAGTTTATGACACAAATACTTGAGGAATAATTGGTAAATTTTGAATTGGTGGTGATATGCATTAGGCTAAATGTTATTCCTTGTTTGAGATGCCTTATTTTAGAACAAGTACACATGAGATGAGTGGGAGTGTTGGTGGTGGACTGATTTTGGCAATTTTGTAGAGATGTAGAGAAATATTGCTGGGTGATTAAGAGGGAATTGGGGATGTGTTGCAAAAGTGTAGAGAGATAGGCAAATGAATTGTATAAAAATAGAGTAGTATGTTGTTTGGAGTATTACAAGTTGATGATTTTGGTTGTTTATAAATGTATGAAGCTGAGACTAATGAATTGGGTGGTGGTGCTAAGGTAAAGTGTTGTGAAGGAGAGTTAATACTTACAAGTTTGTATGGAATGATATCTTCATTTGAAGATGACATGATGGGAAGTAAAAAAATTTTCAATAAGAGGGAAATAAGAGGGTTGAAGTAGAGATATCCTTTTTGATTGAAGGGATAGGCAATGAAAACATAATTAAGGGATGGTAAAAAAATTTTGTTAGGTGAGAGATGTTTGAACCATGAAAAACATTGCCATTCAAAGATTATGAAATGAACCAATGAGGGTGGTTTGTTGTATTGGTGTCGATAGAGTAAGATATTATTTTTTGTTGAAAATGAGAGAGAATTAATTAAGCAATGGTGGGTAACATTTCTTTCTGCAAGGTTTATGGTAGATTGGCTTCAAAAAGAAGGATGCATATGGTTTCTAAAAGATGTTTGTCTTTATTATAGGCCACTCCATTTAGTTATGGTGTGTAAGGGCATAGTTTGTTGGATGATGCCCATGTAGATAGTTTTTAAGAGTGTAATGAGCTATTCCTCACTTTTATAGGTTTAGAGTATTTTAATTATTTTATGGAATCATTGTTCAACAAAACTTTTAAATTTAGTAAAAGTTGAGTAGTATCAAATTTTGTATGAAGAAGGAATAATAATGTATACAATGTTTGGCCACCAACAAATAAAATTTATTAATGATAACAAGATCTTATGGGGGGAGAACCATAAATATTTGAGTAGATTAATCCAAATTTAGAGTTATACAAAGTTGATATATAAAATGGTAAATAATGACATTTCTTACATGACACAGTACATGAGTAATTAGTTGAAATAATACCTATGACCAAGCATTCTTTAGTTAAAGAGACATTATGAATGTTGAATGGTGTACTAGCTGATGGCGCCATAAGTCTAGAATTGATTAAGTAGATAGAAGAGCTAGTTATTTTGGTTGGAGTTCAATTGTTAAGTTAACAGGGTAGAGGCCACTATGGTAGAGTCCTCTAAGGAGAAGCTTGTTAGTCTTTGAGTCCATAATGGTGTAGCCAGGTAAACCAAAAAGAATAGTGTTAATCACATGGGCCTTCACATGGAATCTAAGTTTATTGATTACAAATATTTCTTTATCAACTATTATTTATACAAATTAATTGTGTGTTCAGGCTATAGTAAGCTTTTTATGCAAGTACTACAAGTAAGCAGCCCAATAAAAATTGACTTGGTAAGGACGAACAAAGGCTATTTTCATGAGCTAGATCAAAGAAGATCCCATAAAGACTACAAATGATGAAAGGTTGAAACTAGAAGACCCAAGTGATGCCCAAAGTTGTATTATTATTTTAATATTTAAATATTTTATCTTCATGTAATTAGCATGTGAAAGATGAAAAATAATCAAGCACACACACACACACACATATAATAGAATATAAAATAATTCTCTTAAATTAGTTTTGTTTTAGAAATTGTACTACATAATTTATGTTGTATCCATGTTTGTTAAATAATTTTAGCCATAATAATTAAGTTGGATAACTCCAAAATATTCAAAATTGAATTAATCATACAATATGATATTTTGATCATATTGTATGATTGTTCTTTTTTAACATACATTTCAAGATGAAAGGATTCTATCAGTTAATTTTATTTTTGGAAAAATTGATTAATCATATAGCTTAGGTGATGTTGCATTTTTTTTGTTATTATTTTTCATCCATCTTCTCATTGAATGTTGAGCTATAACTTAAGAGATTATTGTTGTAGAGAACTTGTGTGAGAATCTTTATTGTGATAAGTATCTTTGTCCCTTTATAAGGGAGTGGCATTCTTATTTTATAAAAGAGAAAGAGAATGATGTAGTGTTTCTCCATTATTCATTAAAGAGAGAGGCATCTTCATCTTGGTTTCTTATGTTAAAGGATAGGTACTAGAATTTTTGTAGGAGATTTGGAGACTAGACATAGGTCAAATAAGCCAAACCATTAGTTTATTATATCATTTTATTAGCTTTAATTTTAAGTTTTCTCTATCTCACACCCTATCCTTTAAGGGTTTGATTTGATTTTCCTTTTTAAGAAATCTTTTATAGCACACCAATTTGGCCTCCACTCTTTGGCCTGCCATTCTTACATATCATTTGAGAGCAAGTTGCTTGTTTAACACTCAAACAATAACAACCAAATATGTTAATTACATATCTAGGGAATCAAAACACTATGGAAGGGTACTCTATTACCTTACCTCCTATATTTAATGATATTCTTTTTATTTTTTGAAAATTTGCATGTTTACTTTCATTCAGTTGATTTATTTTTTTGATGTAAAATATGATAGTGGTTGGCTATTCACCCCCACATGAAGTTTTCATGGAAAATGTGTTGAATCACCTTTTAACTTATGATCACTAGAAGATAAGTAATTAGTATAATTAAATTTTTAGTGTTTGATTGAATTTTGTATGCTAAAAATCTAAAGAATACAGGCATGTTTTCACTTGCAAACTTGACAAAGAAATTTGGGAAAGTTTCATGTTACTTTTGAAGGAACTAATGAGGACAAAAAAATTTGGTTTCTTATGTTGAAACACCTTTTGAAAAAATACATGTAACATTTATGTAACATAGAACTTCTGAAGATTACATGAGTGCAAATATCCATTAGTGTTTTTTAGTTTGCATGTTTTTAACTGAACTAAAGTAAATCTAGTAAAAATTCCTCAAGGTTTACTGCTCTTATTTGTTGTGAATGTAAGAAACTAGGTCACAACAAATGGGAGTGTCCTTCACTCAAGAACACAAAACAAATAGGAAGAAAATAATGATGCAAAGAAGGGAGAAATAATGACTCATCCTACTTTTAGATCAACTCTAATTCAGACTCTTCTAAGTAAGAAGTTCTAGAGGAGGCTTTAAACCTCTATTTAATTGCAAAAGTAGATTCAAATGATTGATGATGAATAAGTATATAATTTTTATTTTGATAAACTCCTAAAATTTGTAATGAATTACATGTTGCATTCAACTCTCTAAGAAAAAGTATTTCTCTCTAGTCATCTTTGAAAATGAGTTATAGAACTTTTTTAATAAACATGAAAAACTAAGAAAATTATTACAAAGAGTTAGAAATTTAAAATGAAATAAAAGACATGACTTATCTAAAGAGATTGGATTTCTTGAATGTGTTAATGAACATTTCAAAAACGAAGTTGAAAATTATAAAAAGAACACATCCACATAAAAAGAAATTTAAAGCTAATAAGTCCATGCATTCCTTCCCTATTGTTTGATGTTTTTCTTGTGGTATGTTTAGGTACATAGCTAATATATGTATTCATCATTCACATACAAACAAAAAATATACATAGATTCTAAAAACATCTAACATATCTCATAGCTCACTTATTTTCAGATGTATGAAACCAATAAAATATAGGTTCCCAAAAATCTAGGTTAAATCTATATTATATATATGCCTTCACTTAGGGATTGGTGGAGGCATGTGGTACTTAGATAGTTGGTGCTTGGGACAAATGATTGGAGACAAAAGAAATTTGATTTCATTGCTACTCATAAGCAAAGAAGAGATCAGCCTTCTAGAAAACACAAATTATAAAGTACTCAAACTAGCTACCATTGATATAAAAAATTCTCTAGCTATGGAAAGGGCCTTTCTTGTTAAAGGTCTGCAAAATAATTTGCTTAGCTTAATCAACTCTATGATGGTTTTAATGTAACTTTTTATCAATAAATGTTCCTTTAAATTGTAAAAATATTTTAAAAGGTGTTAGAACATGAAATAACATTAGAAGTTAGTAATATAGAATTCATATCCATGATTGAAACCACAATGTAGAAGAAGCTATATATGATGAATTCTATGTTGAGGTAATGTAAGAAAAACTGAATCAATTTGCTAAAAAATGATGTTTGTAGGTAAGTTACTATCTAGACCAACATCACAAAATGTGATTAGAACTAAGTAGGTAATTCAAAAATAAATTAAATTACTTGGGAGTTGTTGTTAAGACCAAACAAATGCTTGTGGAAAAAAAATTAATTAACTAATAGGCATTAATTTTGATGAAACTTTTTCACTAATTGCTCATTTGAAAACATTTGATTATTGCTTTCATTTTCTTATTTGAAAGGCTTTAACATTTTTACTTGGATGATTAAAAGTGCATTTTTGAATTATTTAACAAAAGAACATGTGTTTGTTAAACAACCACCTTGATTTGAAAGCTCATTATACCCTAATTATGTTTGTGAACTAAGAAAATCTATGTATGGTTTGAAATAAGGGCTTAGTTAATTTTTATTAGAAAAATAATTTGTTAGAAGATCTATTAATACTATATTATTTATTAAATGAAAATTTTATGATATTCTTCTTATACATATTTATGTAAATAATATATTATTAGGATCTATTAATTCTTTAATATTTAAAATTTTTCTAGAGTAATTAGAAAAAATGTTTGCATGAGCATGATGAGTGAGTTTGGTCACTTCTTGAGATTCCATGTTAAGCAAATGCAAGAAAGTGCATTCTTAAGTCAATCTAAGTACACTAAAGAGTTAAAAAAGGGGCAAATTCTATGAGCCCTATCACTTAGTTCAATAAGGATTGTGCAAAGAAACTCTACTGTCCATAAGAAATATCATGGTATGATAAGCTCTTTACTTATTTAACTGCTAACTAACCTGATGTCAAGTTTAGTGTCTATTTCTTTACATGATTTTAAGTATTATCCAAAGTGTCTCATTTATAAGCTGTAAAATGATATTTCAATATTTAATTTATACACCTAATTTAAAAGTTTAGTACCCTCATAAGAGCACATCTTTTAATCTTATTAGATATTCTAATTTTGATTTTATAAAGTGCAAAGTTTATAGAAAAAATTCATCAAGTACATTTCAAATTGTTAGTCAATGATTAGTTTCATGATCTAATAAGGAACAAAATTCTATTAATTTATCAACTGCCAAATTTGACTACACTATTACTAAAAGCTATGTAGCACAAGTCTTATGATTATAGAAATAACATATGGATCTTGGTGTACATGAAGGTATAATGTATAATAACACTAGTGTTATTTACATAACTAAAACTCTTATTTATTACTTACGTACCAAACACATAGATGTCTTGCATCATTTTATTAGAGATTATGTTCTAAAAGGAGACATTGATATTCAATTCATTGACACGAAGAATTAATTACAACATTTTCACAAAAGCCCTAAAATTTAAAAGGTTTAGCTTTCTTAGATCATGCTTAGGAGTAATAGAATTCAATGCTTAGAACATTTTCATTTTTTTCTAGTATGTTCATTTTATTATACATTTTTGTTTTCATTTTATTCTTTCTTATTTTGTTTTACCTTATCTTTATTCATGCATTTTTCATACATCTTTGTTTTCCTTTAAGACTTATTTTACTTAATCATTTTCTTTTTCTTGTGTTTCATCTTTTTAAGTTGAATGCTTAATATAATTTACTTTTTTACTTTGGTCATATTGTATGATCCAAAATGATATGGCATGATAGATCTACTTAGATCCTCAAATTAGGTTTGGATGAATGGCTTGATGATTTACAAAAAAATAGATCGTATTATACAATCTACAATCATATAATATGATATGATTGGAGTTGCATGATTGACCTAGATAACTAGTCATGCTAAATGAATGTTGGGATAATTATCATTGCTTAATCATATTGTATGATTTTGAATCATATCATATGATTTTTGATTATATATGTCATTGAATCAATCAAACTAACAATTAAGATGGACATTAGGATGATCTAAATCATATTATATGAACCTAGTTCATGCTATATAATCTGAAAGACCCAAAACATTAAAAATAGCCCATCATTTCATCATTCTTTCTCATAAGTATTTTTCTTCTCTTCTTAAATTTCTTGAGTTGTTTGATAATGTGTAATATACTTTTGTGGCTAGCAAAAGACCACATGGTTGGCACTAAAATCACTTTTGATATGAGGATCAAGATGTTTCCTACTTGAAGTGCAAAAGATGTGGAATCACTAATTCAAAGCTTATTATACATGATAAATTATCTTGTCCCATACTAATTCATTATGCTATCATACCATTTAAATTCTTGATTTCTCTCACCTAGCCCTTTCACTCTCAATTTATTTTTAAATTTTTAATAAGTCTTATTATGAACTACAACCATAACATTCTCCAATTTAAAATTTGTGGTTGAAAATTTCAATCTCTAATATAATATCATAAACTCCAATTAAAATTTTACATCCATTAATATGTTCATTAGAGAGTCAAGAGACTTGTGTTGAATGCTTGTGTTATTCAACATGTGCTTAGGATCACTTCCATTCCCAAAGCTAGTGATTGTATAAATATCACACCTCTTCTTTCTATCATCACTTACTATAGCATGACTCATACACAATTTAATGTGTGGATCTTTTTAACTTGTTACATTGGAAACCTCACAGTCATCAAAAATCCAAAATCTAAAAGAAAGTATAATCTAGCATCAAGATACATGATTGCATATCTACAAGATGTTAAATACAAACTCACCATTTTAGAAGAACTAGGTCACACTCTTCAGTAAACAAATCATTCTGTCCATAATCATTTATAATAAGAAGTGTTAGTAAGTCAGTCCCCATTATAGAGAAAAGAAGAGGAAGCTATTAGATTGGAGGAGCCATCAACACACTAACACTACCCTTAAGTTGTCTGTATTGAACAATTTGTATTGCTCAAGCTTAAAGTAGTGCACATTGAAGGGATGTTTGTATTTGACATTTTGCATGGCTCAAGCTAAAAGTTTTGCACATTGAAGTGCAAGGAACTTGCCAAGAAGAAAACTAGTAGAAACACATAGGTGATATTGTATTAATTAATATGTTTCGTATCAACTACATTAGTCACTTTTTGCATATTTATTCTACATGACTTTTTAAATCTGTGCACTTCTCTATTATGATCTATGAATTATAAGTTTACGTAATATTTTTTTTAAACTTGTTTATATGGCATTTTTTTATTAATTACTATTTAGAATACAAAAATGTCTAAATTATAAGTTTATACAATATTTTTTTTAAACTTGCTTATATAGCATACTTATGATTTAATACTATTTATAATACAAAAATCTCTAAATTATAAGTTTTTGCAATATCTTTATTACTTGTTTATATGGCATACTTATGATTAAGTACTATTTAGAATACAAAAATCTATGTAGTTAAAGTGTTAATTACTTACCTAATCAAACACTCAAATTTTTCTACAATGATATATATAACAGTTTAGTATAAATTTTCTTATGTAAATCAAATCTTTCTCTTTTACTATATTTCTTTTACTATTGTAACAAATCAATTTGTGCATATATATGAGTGTGAATGTATGTGACTTTAGAAATTATAGAATGATTCAAGTAATGATAGGATTGGAATGCACAGACTGAGATAAAAGCTTAATTAAAAAATCCCTAAAGTGGAAAGTATGAAAATAATTCCCAAAGCAGGGACGTATAAAAAATAAAATTAAAAAATATTTCTCGCCATCCTCTCATTAAGTGGTCCTTGATAACAATTTTTTTGTTTGCTTGAATAACATCTCCCCTAGTCATTCAAATGAAATTTAAGCAACACTTTATTTTTGTTACAAAATTATATAAACAATTTAGTAAATTGATTGATATCATTTACTTAAGTAATGAAGTATGATCACAAAAGTGTTGCATATAAGATAATAATTACAAGGTAAGTAGGAAATAGTATTAAAACATATCATACAATCATTAATTGGCCATTCTAATTGTACTTGTTTCATAAGTATGTGTGTTAAAACTATTTCAGGAAAAATAAGTTTGACTTAATTCACTAAATGTGTCTTTGCTCCTTTATTGTTTGTATGGTTTATTTTTACTCGTATTCATCTTTTCACTTTAATCCTTTTTGATATGTCAAAAGGGAGACAAAATTATTGTTTTTTGATTTGTTTGAGACCTCTCTTATATATTACATATTTTTGCACATCTTTTCATGTGAGTACATATTTTTGCACTACTTTTCATGTGAGTACATATTTTTACACTTCTTTGCATGTGATTTCATATTTTTGCAGTCTTTGCATATTTGTATAAATATCAATTCATTCATTGAATATTTTTGTGCAACATTAATTGAAGAATTATCTCAATTTTCTTTTAGTTTTTAACCTTCCAAACTCAACGTCAAATTTTTGGCATCATCAAAAAATAAAAAATTGTTAACTTTATGAGCATTCACATGTATTGTCAATTTTGATGATCGCAAACTTTTCTGGTTGAACATTTATTTTTACTAATTAGTTGTGTGAGAAAGTTGTAGTAAACTTTCAATACAAGTACTAGAAATATGTATCAAAATGAAATTGACTTAAAGTGCATGAATATTGGTTGTTTTTAAGAATTAGATCAAGGAAGGGCCCATGAAGACTTCAAATGATGAACAATTGACATCAAAACACACCAATGGAGCCAAGGTTATATTATTATTCTAGTATTTATACTATATTTTATTTTCACGAAATTGGCATAATGATGATGAAAAACATCCAAACACACACACACACACACACTTGAGAGAATATATAAGAAAAAAAATTTGTTTGAAAATCATATTGTATGATTTATATCATATTAGATGATTTTTCATTTTTGTTAAATAATTTCAACAAAAAAATAATTAAGACGGTTAACTCAAAAATTGCTAATATTGAACTGATTATATTGTATAATATATAATCATTTTTTAAACCAAAATTCATTGATCACTGTAAAATATAAGTAATCCTAAAGGTCAAAAGTAGAAACTTTAACAAAGGTTTAGCTCTTATATAAAGCAATTCAAAATTGTTATTATTCACTACGAAAGCCAATTATGGGTCCATAGTTGTGGGGAAGTAAAAGGAGTGAGAGGAAGCACCACGATTGGCCAACAAATTAGCAGGCATGTTGCCCTCCCTATCCAAATGAGAGATTAAGATGTTTAAACATATTAGCAATTTTCTTAAAGCTTTAATGTCATTGATGATGAACCAAGTAATATAATCTTCTTTGTTCTCCTTTAGTATATGGATAAGTGTTATGGATTTACATTCAATCCAGTACTTCCTCAGTGGGTGAATAGAGGCTATCTTGAGTGCAAAAATGTAGGCTACAAATTCAGTATGTAGTGGGGACAAGGCAACATAAAGCATGGAGAAATGGCTTAAGTACATACCATTCTTTTTTCTAAAAATTCCTCCAATAGCAGCATTTTTAGTTTTAGGATCAAAGTTGTGTGGAAAATTTATGACACCACATAGAGTTTAGAAATTTCTTATTTGGATGATTAAATGTAACATTAAGGAATAAACATATTATCTCAAAAGATAAACATGTTATCCTATAATGGATTAGATCATTTAATAAAAGACTAATGGGTCTTTAATGTACCAAGAGTTTTCTCGTGAACTACATGGGAAGTAGAGTAGGGTTTATTTTAAATTGGGTTCCTAGTTCCTATTAGGGCAAGCCTCTGTAGTTAATTACATCTTAGGAAGAAGGGACTCTTCTTAAGAATACTCTTGGTTAAAGAAATAAGATATTATTTCTAAGGAGTTAGAAGTTGGTTTTCAATGGAATGATATTTAGCATTTTAGTTGGGAATGATCTTAAGTTGATAGAGTTGTTTTGGAAGGCCAAATGAGATGAAGTAGGAAATTCTTATTGGTACTGAGATTCCTAGTATGCATTTCAACTAACCTATCATTGGGCTTTGAATTTAAGAATTTAATTTACATTTTGAGTTAACATTTTCATAGAAGTCTATGGCTTAGATACTAGTAGCATAAGGAGACATAAATGCCTATGGTTGAAGACCTGCTACAAGGATGATGCTTCAGAACATAATAATATGAATACTTCTGACCAAGCTAGATGCTCGACCTAATTTTATTTTGGGAATTATCGATCATTCCTCACACTTGAGGGAACAAACATATCCCTAACTATTCTAAATTGATAACTCACCTGGAAGGGCTACCAGCTAACACTATCTAAGCACATTTTAAATCCATGATGCTAAGTCTCATATATGAAAGATGGCTAGGTTGTTGTCCTTTTAGGAAAGAATCTAAGAACTTAGACTCACTAACTAATCCTTAGGATCATGTAAGGTATGAAATGCATCTAATATTTTAGATTTTTAGATATTTTGATTCAAGATTCTTGTAAGGCATTGGGCATACATTTTTATGCCTAAATTCCATGCAATTAGAAATAGTTATGGGACAAACCATTAATGGAATGTAGACTTCCCCAAGGAGGCAGTCATCCTCACAAGTCAGATGCCCCTTATGTGCAATGGGTGAAGTGCTCAATTTAAAAGTTTAGAGTAATATGATTGCATGATTTTTGAGAGCTAATTATTTCTAATTGATTTTAAGTATTCATAGGGCTTTAGTTTATGTGAGGATTTGAATTTTTTTATGTTTGAGTTATTTAGATTTAGATTGGGTAAAAAGTTTTATTTTCCTTATGAGCTTATGTCCAAGCATTCATCACAAAAAACATAACACAAAGAAACCTAGAAAAGCAGGTTGATTCTATTACGCACCCAAAATAAATCAAGTCAAATTAAATTAAAAAAGGTTGATGTGGTTGGGTACCACTATACACCCTAGAAGAAAGAGCAAATAGGCAGCAAAGCTCTGCTCTTATATAGCCCAGCCTAGAACTACAGTTTAGATCTATGTGTCTTCTTTACAAGATCATCTCATTCTTCAGGGACCTCACTGGGCTTTACAAATGGGCACTATAACTATCTGCTGGAAGGATCTTCTCCTATTGATCATAGATCCCATAGATCCTGACATAATTATAAGCTAAATTCACCTTTTAAATTCAAAAATACATCATAAGCCATTTAAAATAGATGTCAAGGAAATACAAACAACATGCAAAAGTTATATTTTACAAACACATGGGTTATTTACTAAACCTGCCAATCCTATTGGGCTATGCTTAAGGACTTAAGCACACATGCAAGAAAATAACAATTGTAATTTTTTAATGATCGTAGTCCTTTCTAGTATAGCCCTCTACTAAAGACAATGCTAGTTTTTAAAAGAACAACTTATCATCTAGTATAATGAGCAAACAATATTAGACATTCAGTTTAAAATAGTATAACATAAATACATGAAAAGCACATCACATCACAACACAGAGTATCACAAAGTATCACATATTGACCTTACCTAAGTCTAGGGTTCATGACTTAATGATCTAGTGTGTGAAGGGAATAGGCTTATGTGGCAACACTTTGGTAGGCCTTTTTAGTTTAATTTTAATTTGGAGTATTGAGTTTGTTTGAATTACTTTTGGATGGTTTCAATTTAAATTATTTAATGACTTTTTATTTTCATTTTCAAGTTCACTTTTATTTTGTTAAAGTGAAGGTTTTCAAGAATCAAGAGAATAATAGATTTCACTTTTGGGCGGAACCCATTCTATTCAACATTCTGACCTTTAGTGGAATGAAACCTTCACCTAAAGCTGAAGATTCATCCCAAACACCTAACTAAGATCATTAAGTATCTTAATTAATTCTTTTAAAATCATTTAGATGATTTAGGTTTGAATTTAGTTTAGATTATAGACTAACATTTTAATTCTTTTAAAATTTAATTTATCATTTCATTTCTTTGATTGATTTAGTGTTTATTATTGGTTTAGTTTATTTTTAATTTAATTTGATTTGAATCGAATTAGTTTAACATTTGTTTTTATTAATGTTTTAGTTTGAATGGTGTTTATATTATTTAAATTCATGTTCATTTGAATTGGTTTGAATTCTGTTAACCTAAGACACTTAGGTTCATATTTTAATCCATTCTTAGGTTACATTGATTATGGAATAAGACTTTATTGATTGTTTGATTATGAGTTCATTAACCTTAAGGTCTAAGTAATCTTAACATTAATTATTAATGTCATTAACCCTTAATTATGTAAGTGATCAACTTCTTTGATTAAGGATGTTGGTGAATTATCTTTGAATGTCTTGATGTTAGAGAATTATCTTTGAATGTTCTCATGTTGATGAAGATTATCTCAACTTATTTAATGAATTTTATGATTTATGAATTTTTTTTATATATTATTTGGTTTATATTTACCTAAATATTTGGAAAGTTAATAATTCTCAATCTAAGGTCAATTAGGTTTGAAATTTTTTTGGCGAGTGAGGTTCCATGCAAATTTCATATTTCCAAAGTTTCATTTTGATCAAATGCATAATTAGGGTGTAATTAAGATTTCAATTATTTCATTAAAATACAAATTAAGCCTAATTTAATGTGGATTATTTGGATGATTTTACTTTTTGTTGATTCCACTCTAAAATATGTATCCGTAATGGGTTCATTCATAATTTTTGGAATTTTGGTTGATTTATTATGATTTTCCTAAGTTATAATTAATTATTTGAATTAATTAATTTAATTTAATTTCAAATTAGAGCATTTTTGTGGTTTATTAAGTTTTAGTGGGTTTAATGATATATTTAAGTTCATTAATATTTGTTATATCAATTTGAAGTGATTTGATTAATTTTTATTATTTATCTTATTTAATTTTAATTTATTTAATTAAAATGTAAGTTTAAATTTTTAAATTTGATATTTCTTGAATTACTTTGAGATAATTCATGAAAATATTTCTCGAGGTGCATTTTAACTTCAATTATAGTTCCCTAAAGTTTCATCTCACTTGGGTTTGTGGTTTGTGATTAATGTAAGTTTAATTGATTTTATTTAAAGTTAAATTAAGCTAGATTTACCCAAAAATTAATTGGGAATGTTAGGTCTAAGAGATTTTACTCATTAAGATGAATCCATAGAGCCCTCATTTGTACTTTTGGATATATATTTTATTTTCTATGCTTTTTTGAGTTTTTGGGTATATTTGCTAAATTTTTTAATTAATTAAAATGGAAATTTCCTTTGTGGTACCTGCAGTTACCATGTGATACAAAGCCACTGGGCTATGTGAAATCCACATATTGGTCACCTCTAAAGTGGCACCACGTAGGATGGATCTCAGCCATTTGATCAAAGATGGATGGTTCTAATTCATTCAACAGTTTCCTTAAGGGGTTTAATCAGATCATACAACTAAATCTCAGCCATCCATTCCAAATAGAAGGAATAGATGATTGAGATCATTTCCTGAGTATCTCTAGCGAGAGAGGAACACTGTCCATCTAATTTGATGGATTTTCAGTGATATGAGGTTGATTATAATGTGATTTTGATTGCAAAATGAACAAGGATCAATTTGCAATTGATCTATACAGTTTAATTCATATGGGGATCAATTTCTCTTTCAAAATGACCAAAATCAAATGCTATATATGTTGATTATGAGGCACACCTCAACTCCAGTGATCTCTAATGGTGGGATCGACTCGAACACCTTCACCTTGATGGGACAAAGCTGTGGACATGATCTGGTGGCTTGCCTGCCTGCTAAACACCTTGGAGACCAACATACAACCATTTTTCATTAGGTTTGATTGTTCTTCAGCTTGCTATCGGTGGCGAGCCTTGGTGAGGATTCGTTTGAGGTTGTCTTGACCTCTAGAATGTGTTGGAACATTCAATTTGAGATGAAACACTCTCCCTATCATTTTTGGATTAGAGGCTAAACATTTGGCCTCCAAATTTGACAAAATTCTGACTTACCGATGGCAAGAGGTCGGGGGAATGGTCTCCTTCTTCTTCGCTTTACTTTATGAATGTTTTAAAATATAATAGGGTGAGAAAATGGCCTTTCTCCCCTCTTTCCATACATGGCCGAGAGCCATGTATTTAAGCTCTTGGGTGGTCGAATTTTGGCCTGTCGGCCGTTTGAAAGGCTTTTTGACTAGCACCATGACACTACTTTTAAAGTGCATATGCTCTAGCCAACCTACTTTATATTTTTCTTTATGGCACCCTAACATTATGATAGTTTTTTTATAGTTTTGAAGCACCTCTCTATCTAATTTTGAAGCATATATTTCTTCTTTCTAATGATGAAGTGCTGAAAGTGAGCCATTAAAGTGCTATCTGACCAGCATCATCACGCTAACTTTTTAGAGCTAAAATGCTAAAAGCTAGGCACCAAAGTTCTATCTAACCTGCACTGTGGCACTAACCCCCTAGCACTATGGTGTTGCTTCTCCAGTGCCGAGGCACTGCTCCCTAGAAATAAAATTAGACATTTACTTGTTTGCTATGCAAACATAAATCTTATCAACACTCCAAGGAGAGGTAAGTCAAACTTATATGTTTGTCATGCAAATATAAATCTTATAGGCACTTCAAAGGGTGCTAAGTCCAACATATATGTATGTCATGCAAACATAAATCCTATCGACACTCTAAGGGAGGTAAGTCCAACCTATATGTTCAGTATGCAAACATAAATCCTATTGACACTATAAAGGGAGGTAAGTCCAACCTATATGTTTACCATGTGATTGTAAATCCTATTGGCATTCCATTGGATGTAAGCCTAACTTTACATATGTTTACTATGCAAACATAATCTAAACCGTATATGGCATTTGAAAGGGATATAAATCTGACCCATATGCTTGTTATGCAAACACCTCTATAATTTTGACATTCCAAAGGGTTGTAAGTCTAATCTTTTCATTTGCTATGTGAACATCTCAATTTATATGGCATTTCAAAGGGATGTAAGTCCAATCTTTTTATTTAATATGTGAACATCTAAATCTATATGACATTCTAAAAGGATATAAGTTCAATCTATTTGTTCAGTATGCAAACAACTTTATAACCGACCTTCCAATAGATGTAAGTCCTACCGCTCATTTATAAATGTGAAATTCTCTAAAATATGGCATTCTAAAGGATATGAGACCTACACATGTCTACAAGGTATATTTTATAATATTAAATTATTGGATAGACTTATAAATTAAGTTTAATTCAAATAATTCTATAAACATCTACACCATAAAACTTATATTAAACTCTAGTCTACCCAAGTTATCTTAGGCGAGGCAACCAATGGCTACTAATTATACTCCCTGGATATTAAGTGTAGTAGCTCTCTAATGTTGATAGACTAGAATAACATAGTCACAGGATGACAAAACCATGGGATCTCGATTCAGACTACTCTCTTTTTTCCCTCAAATAGTCAACCACACCACACCACACAACTAGACACTAATTTATACAAGAGTTTTATGTTTATTTCTAATCTTAAACATGAGTCTTCTCTTACTATGATAAAAGGTATAATTAATTATGAATGCTTATATTCATAAGAAGTAGAACTTAAATCTAAATAAACCCTAACATAATGTTAAGAGAAAAATATAAATCAATTTTCCTCATGAAGAACAAACTTTCTAAACATACTTAAAGAGATGGTAGAGGTTTGTAAAGGTGTTTTTCTTATGCAATCAAGTCTTTCTGCTGGTTTTTCTTGAGAACCATTCTGGCTAAAAATACACTGAAAATCCACCTATAACTATTTTTTTGTTGGATTTTTTGTCCTTTGAAAATAATTCCAGCCAACATTTTACCATCAGGATGTAATCCATCTAAAATCCATCAAAAATACAAACTACTGACAGATTTTGGTTGAGATATGTAGTTTCCCTATAGTGGTGGTCATATCCATACTTCATACCAATAGCCCCATTGAATTTGTTTAGTTTAATCCAATTTCCATGATAAGAGTCTCAAATTCTAAGGTTCTCTATCGAAGGCTCATCTCATTAGAACTTATATCTACTTATGTAACTTCATAAAATGTCCTCCTATAGAAATTTTATAGTGTTTCCCTTTTTATCATAGGCATTACATTTCATACTCAACTAATTACCAATATGCACTACAATATAATTTGACTTCAATGAATTTGATTGGATTATAATCATAGTAAATTAGTAAAATATATTTTTAGGTTATGGAACAAATCATATGTAATTGAATAAGATATCACATAATTATCTATATACAATGTACAAAATACTGACAAGAAGTAGTAGGAGTAGTCGTTGCCAATAGTCTTATAAAATTATAAATTTAGATTAGCAATTATAAGTATCACCTGAGTGTTTGTGCTAATGAAGCTAAGCACTTATCATCTCCTTGAATACACATCCTAATTATCAAGGATTTTCTTATTAATACTTGAAATTTTAATCAACTTAACTTAATTCATTTATAATTTAAAATGGTATTTTTGTTTGAATCTAATTCCACTACATTCGATCCTAAGTAATTAAACAACCCTTCAAGAATCAAATATGATTTACCTGCTCAATTAATCAAAATAAATTATATAGTATTCTATTACATT
This sequence comes from Cymbidium sinense, assembly GCA_021442155.1. Classification (NCBI taxonomy): domain Eukaryota; kingdom Viridiplantae; phylum Streptophyta; class Magnoliopsida; order Asparagales; family Orchidaceae; genus Cymbidium; species Cymbidium sinense. The sequence continues at coordinate 26,340,509 of CM038223.1, read as the reverse complement.
AATCACTCTACTACTACCTTATTTCTTTATTTTGCCTCCCTACTTCTTGCCATCCAGCAATACTACTTGCTATTAACAAAATAACCCAACACAATTGCTTTTAGGTTATCTAAATAAATCCTAATAGAATTTAGCACTTCAATATCAACCACTCAATAAGAAAAACAAGTTTGAGTAGTACTCAACTAGGGAGAAACAAAGAGAACAATTAAGGACCTATAATTGCTCATACATCCATTTCACGTCATATACTTTGACTAAAAATAAAGAGATGTATTGTAGGAAGAACAAGAAGACACAATAATTTAGAAAGAAATATTATACCTCATAATAGCTTTCTTTACAATCCCCATACCCAAAGTCCCCCCCTTTAATTCTCAATTATAACCTTCTAATAGCCATTCATGCCACACTTACACACTTAAAATAGAAACCACTACCATGAAATACACCACCACACAACCAAAATAAATATTTAAACAACTTAAACATTTCCCACACACATAAGATGTAGAATATTCTACTCACACACACATGGCTGAACAAAAAACCATAACTCACGCGCACACATGGCTCCACCAAAAACCACAAGTCACATAGTCATAGTTACACAAGAAACCATAACTCACACACACATAACTGCAACCCAAGTCACCAATTTATACATCCAAAATAGTAGCCAAACTCATAACTCATACACACCATAATGGCCTAAAGCCCCAAGCTGCACCATTATAATAAGAATTTCAACTATAACTCACACATACCTGCACCATAAAACTAGGTAAGGATACTTACCAAATAACCAACATTAGAGGAAGGACGCCACTCCCTCATGATCTCTAAATTATTTCACTTCAACTCATACTAAATCATCAATTGCCCAAATTTTGGAAAGAAGAAAGAACAAAAACAATTTATTAAATGAAACCAACCATTCCTACATATTTGGGGCATACATACCTATATGCATAAATAATTTTAAATGTATTACATGAATTTTTACTCTTAAACATCCTTCTTTTCTTTCTATCCAAAACTAATATACTTAGATGCTTAGAATAGTTGAACCCAATAGACTTTTGGCTATCTCAAGTTCTACTTTACAATGAATTCACCCCACCATAAACTAAGGACAGGAACCAACAATGAATCATGGCCAATGGCCAACAAGAAGGGAGAATTCATGGGTAGTAGTCCATAGAGAGATGGCATGGGAAGTAGATAGTGAAAAAGAAGGTATGTCAATAGTAAATAAGAAAACTAAACCATAACATTTGCACAAAGAAAAGGGAACCACAACAACAATAAATAGATTTGACGGTTGTTAGATTTATTGAGAAAGAAAATTGGATTATAAGTAGATTAGAATAATAATAGGATTAATCTCATTCCTAAGACTTTTTCTTTCCACTCAAATCAACCATTACATGCTAAGCAAAGTAAAAAAAGAGGTTAGTGGCTATAGTGCAAAGGCAATACTTGTAATAACAAGTTATTTTGATTAATTTTAATTTAATTAATAAATATACACACATATGAGTTACTTCATTTATAATGACTTTTCAAGATACAAAAAAATTAGAATTTTTAAATGAAATTAGATTTTGACCTTATTTGATATTTTGTGATATTACATGCTTCTCTCCTTAAAGGGTAATGAAGAAACCCTGCACTGCTCCCTTTCTCTTTCAAGACAAGAAGGATGTCACTTCCTCTCAAAGCTATAGACTAATTTCTCAAGTTAAAGCTCAACTCTACATGGAAAAATGGATGGAAAAGAAAAGCAAATAGAGTGCCAGCTTACCAAAGAAAGGATCTTTTAAGGGAAAAGAAGAGGAGATGATTCTCTCTGCTTTCCTCTAAGAGAACTATTGACCTCATTTTTAGAGAGGTTAACATACACACCTCTTTAGTCGTACGAATCTTAATAAATTAATAGGGCTCCCTTACATGGAGATTTAAGACACCCTTAATGAATAAGGAGACACCAATACCGATCCAAGATGAATAAGATTGAGCCATATGAGCTAGCCCAACAAGATTAGTGGGCCCCACCTAACTTTTCTGGCTTAAACTAACCTAGGCCATTGTTGACCTCATTTTTAGAATGAGCTCTCAAACCCTCTATCTTAGACATAGGACTTCTCTTAGACATTAAGAGTCTTCTTAGTTTTAAGACACTTCTAATGATTAGGTGGACACTCAACCTAGCCCTAGAAACTTAGAAGAGTTAGCCATAGGAATAGGTCATGCCTTCAGGGTGTTAGGAAAACTTGCCTACCCCATAGCTTGAACCAAATCCTCACTTCCTTCCTTCAAGTCAAATTCCAAATCAAGTCTAAACCAACTCCAAACTCCAAATAAAATCAACATCACAACTTAAATCAATTCCAACTTACTTGATCTTCTCAAACTCAAATCAATTTTAAATGATTGGAGCCCATGATTGAATTCCAAATTCTCAAGAATCTTTCCTAAGTCACTTTGATTCTATCTTATGGACTTAGCCTAAATCAAATCCAAATTCAAGAAATTTTCTCATAATCCATTTATATTCTCATTTATATTCACAAATATAAATGAAATATAAATTCAAATATTCAAAACTAAATTCAAAAATTAAATCCAAATTCAACCAAAATTTAACCTAAGGCTTTCAAGTCAAAATCTTGAACTTAGCCAAATCAAAATCAAATCAGGGCAAACTCTTGATTTTTTTCTTCATGATTTAATCAATTCTTCAATCATGAATCCAAATATAAACATAAACTTCAATCATCAAACCAAAACTAAATTCAAAAATCAAATCCAAATTCAACCAAAATTCAACCTAAGCCTTTCGATTCAAAATCTTGAACTTAGCCAAATCAAATTCATATCAAGCCAAACTCTTGATTTTTCTGCATGATTCAATCAATCCTTAAATTCTGAATCTAAATATAGTCATCAACTTTAATCATCAAACCAAAACTAAACTCAAAAGTTAAATCCCAATTCAACCAAAATTCAACCTAAGCCTTTCAAGTCAAAATCTTGAACTTAGCCAAATCAAATTCAAATCAAGCCAAACTCTTGATTTTTCTTCATGATTGAATCAATCCTTCAATCATGAATCCAAATATAAGCATAAACTTCAATTGTCAAACCAAAACTAAATTCATAAATCAAACTCAAATTCAACCAAAATTCAACCTAAGCCTTCCAAGTCAAATTCTTGAACTTAGCCAAATCAAATTCAAATCAAGCCAAACCCTTGATTTTTCTTCATGATTCAATCAATCCTTCAATCATAAATCCAAATATAAACACAAACATCAATCATCAAACTAAACTAAATTCAAAAATCAAACCCAAGTCAAACTCATGTTCACCCTTTGAAAATTATCAAATGAATCAAAACCCATTTGACTTCAAATCACTTGCAAATGGATTTATATCTCAATCACAAGACCATATGTGAGTTCAATCAAACTCAAATCAAGCTTTGACCATGCCATTTGACCCATTTAGGCTCACTTGACCCAATGTGACCGAAAGTACCCCTTATGAGCCAAATTCTAATCCTACCAAAATTGTATTGAACTAAACCCAACTAAGCCTCACATTGTGAGGAACAATCATCATAAGATGATCAATCACTGAAATTTGGTCAAACCAAGTTAAACCTAAGGGTTGACAAAGTCAACACTTAGCGAAAATAAACCCTAAACTAAACAAAATCAACCATAGGCCAAATTGATTGAAACCATTGATCAAGACTCATTCATGATAAACGTTTGAACTTGACCAAGTCATCATGTGAGCCTAACCTAGCCAAATTTTCCACTTAATCCAAGTTGACCCAACTTGACCTAAAAAGTCAAAATGCTTGATCTAAACCATGTTGATTGAAACCAATGGGTCAAGTTCATTTCAAATCACTTGATGAACTTGACCAAAGCCTTAATTGGCCAACTAGACCTAACCTAGCCCAATTGACCTTGAACCCAATTTGACCTAAAAGGTCAAATTGAGCCAAAATCAAATTAAACCAAAATTGATTGGAAACAAAGATGCTGATATATTTCATATGACCAATGAAACCTAAACCAACCCATGACCTAACCCAAATATGTCAAATGGGTCAAATTGGTCAACTTGACCCGTTTGACCTAAATGAAATCAAATGAACTAAATCCAAATATAAATCAAATTGAACCAAACCAATGATTCTAAAACATTTCAAATGGTCATATGAACTTGACCTAACCTTTGGTTTGACCTAATTTGACCACTTGGTCAACTTGACCCAAGTTGACCCATTTTGACCTAAATGGGTCAATATGAGCCAAATTATATCAAATCAATTCCAAATTCATTGAAACTTGGCCCAACCCATTTTTCAATCATACCAAACATATTCAAACTAAAACCCAAGATAATGACCATTTTACCCCTATGCCATAGGGTAACCCAAAATAAAACCACTTGGAATTTGGTCAATTCCTTTTCATGAACACTTGGCATCCTCTTAGTGGACCAAATGGTCACTAATGAGGATGGTGCACATGACCCAATGGGTTTGGGTCAGCCAAACCCAACCCAATGGCCAAACTAACCACCCACTTAGAAATTGAGCACATAGGATCCCTCCTCCACTCAATTAAGCACATGGCAATTCCTCCACTACCTCCTCTGGCAAAAATTGAATTGCATGCCACCCTAAATGGCCTAACAAACCCATTATCTGAGGTGAATTTGATCAAAATGGCATCTCTAAGCTCGACCGTCCGATCCACCTATGGGGAGATTTACTCTGCCTAATCTCACTTCATTCACACACACTCATAGTCTATTGAAGCTAGGGTAGCTAGAGAAAGCAATTGCAAGCTCCTCCAAGCCTCCTAGAGCTACTTTCATTTCTCCTCTTCTTTGTTTCTTGAAGCTAAAAATAAGGGAGCTCCACCATTTTTCAAACTCATACAATACCTAAATTTAGCTCAATTGCTCTTGCAAGCACCTTGAGGGAACCCAATCGAGTTCATTCAAACCTTCTTCCAAGTTCTCAAGCCATAGGAGAGGGGACTTTGATCAAGGCTGCAAGCTTAGGAGGAGCATTTTTTTCAATTGAAGGAGTCACTCAATACCATAGCCTCAAATCTTCAACAGGGCTTCATCTCAACTAGACAAAGCTACCTCGATGGATTGGAGCACCGGTGATAGCCTCTAATGAGGTATGCCTTCAATCCAAGCTTAAAATTGGGAGTGTGTGGTCCTTTGTGAATGAAATTTTCACCTCATGCAAAATTGACCATTGGATTTACTTGTTCTTACTCCTAGATGGTGTGGGTAAAGTTTGAGCTCAATCTGAGCTCAATCGAGCTCAGATCATGCCCTAGAGAGTGGATAGATGTCCTCTCCCGTAGGAAAACCCAGTGATGGATAATGGACCATCCATCCACACATTTTTGATGGACAATCATTATCAAGCTGCATCAGATCTATGATTAATCACACTAAAAACCATGAGCTCGATCTCAATGGTCTGATCTTTGATCAGATGATCCAGAGAGAAAGCTCATAGTTCCACCATTGACACACACTGGGATGTGATAACTTAAGTGACGAATCCCATCACGCCTCATAGAAAGCACACGCCGTGTTAGCAGTCCACGTGGCCCCGACTGGGTTAGTTAATAATTAGGGGTTTTAATTAATTGTTAATCATTAAATCTTCAAATATTCATAACTAAATGTAGAAAAATAAAAAGAATACAAAATAAAAGCATTGTGAAGATAATTCAAAGTGGAATAATCTAAAATTAATTTTAATTTATTTTGGATAGTGATATTTTTTGAATTTGGATTTTATTGGGAAATATGATTAGGTTAATTACTCACTAATTATCTCACTGATTAATTCCAAACTTCTCATGTGCATTTAGTGGGATGACTTCTGCATCTCCCTAATTTTCTTGGAATTTCTTGAATCATTCCTAATTACCCTCTTAATCAATTAAATAATTAATTACCTTTTATATAGTAATAAATTAATTAATTAAGTTTGCTAATTACCTTAGAATAGTGAATGGACTTAGGGAAGGAGATTTGGAATTCTTTCTCAAATCTTTTCCCCTAAGTTTATTTCATTTGGATATAAATCTAATTAAAGTGTAAATTAATTAAATAGTTTAGTCACATAATTAAATGACTTAATTAATCAAACTTTTTCAAAATTACAACATTCTAGAACTTAATAAATTCACCTTGGGTAGGTGCTTAGGTCTTCAATAACCTAAGTAACTTAAGGAAATCAAAATCTAACCTACATGTGTAGGGAAGGTTATGAAAGTACTTAAATTAAACTCTTTAGCTTAATTAAACACTAATTGTGAGCCAATTGCATTAGGCCCCATTTCTTTCCTAGGTGCATTACTATCTTAAATTCCTTGTGTGGTTTTATGTCATACATTGGCTCATAATTATTTGATCACATATGTTAAAGTGGTGTAGGTAAGGGGTAATTAATGACCTGAATATACACCTTAACCTAAGGAAAGCACAAAACTCACCTAAAGGCTCTAAAATTAAACTAAACAACATACACATGTGGGAAATGGGTTAAGACCAGCAAACCTTTTCACATTTACTAAATTCAAATCAAACTCAAGACAAAATAAAAATTTCTTGAAAACAAATTTGTTTTACTTTAAATAATCCTATTTCATAAGGTTCTCTTTAGGAATTAATTAGGGTGAATGAATTTACATGCTTTCATCCCTTTATTTATTTCATAATATGCTAAATGTGTATGTCATATGAAAAGAATGCATTCATGCCCTTTTGAAAATCAAATTAAAAATGAAATGTTTCCTTTATATCAAATTGCAAGTTTTGGCTAAAGTAAGAATATGAAAGGCTATTATGATTATTAAATCCAAAATTAGTTTCAAAAACTTATAAATCAAATATCATAACTGAAAGATATGCTACTTATGATTATTTATAAGCTTGCATGTGAATATAAATATAAAGATGTGCATTGTGTGACTTTTCTTCTCTTCTCTTTTAACATGAATTTGGATGGATTTGCAAACTGTATAGTTCTTTTAAAAGAACATAACACTTGCTTATATCTTTTCCTTTCCACTTTCATGTTATGAATTAAGAAAGATTCTCACATTTACCCATGTAAATTAAACAACCAACAAATTAACCAAATAAACATCAACTTTTGTATGATTCTCTTTCCATGCATTTCTTTTTGTACATGCACATGTATTTAAGAAAAGTGGTATATTAGTCTGGACAAACCCGGGATTGCGAGGCTTTAAGTAGCCCTAAGTAGGTCTTGTACCTTACACCCCTGGTGCTAGCAATGGCACCATACTCACTTATGTCTTTGATACTTGTAAATGTGCATATGAAAAATGGATAAAAGAATCATTCTTTTTCTTCTTAACAAAAATCATGCGTCATGAAGCATCCAAATTTTCTTAAATCACTCTCTTAGCATTCATCATTAAGGTGTTCTAAACACTTCCATTTGCATGTATAGATATGCTTAGGATTCATCCATATGCATGTTACATATGTTGGGAAAGAAATGAAGTGTTGTGAGTTTTGTGATAGTATTTCACTTTACTTAATCTTAAAATGCCTTTCTTTTTGAATAGGTTTGTTTAGGGAAAATCTAAACTTAGGATTAATTAAAACACATAATAAAACATTCATTAAATAATAATCAAATATGAATCTACCTTAGAAATTACTTAAGGTAGGCAGGAAAGAGAAGTTACCTTCTCTTTTCCTCTCTTTATAACACTTAGTAATTAATTGTAGATTCATCCAAACCTAATCAAATTAGAAAACAAAATTAAGCAAATCAACTAAATCACTTAAATGAAACCACCCCCTAAGTTGAACATCTTCACACTTAGAAAAGTTAAACCTTAAATCCTAGCTGCCACACAAATCTTAAATAGCACACACATTAGGCTAAGTCACCACTTCTAGCTTTAGGTTAGGGTGATGCATGGTTTGATGTTTGCTTTTATTTTGTGATGTAATGTTTTAGTCTGGATGTTAGGGTGTATGTGCGTAGATTGAATGGTATGACTCTTAGTATAACCATAGTCTTCTGTAGGGGATTATGCTTAAGGGGCATTGAAATAAAAATATAACTGCTTTTGTCGTACAAGTGCTTATACCCCTAAGCAAGATCCAAAATAGGCCAGGTGGACTTGGTCACCCATGTATGGGGTGCTAAGTCTAATATATATATATATATATGCTTAGGATTGTATGGTTTTTTTTGTCTAATCTCTACTTTGCAAGTTTTAGTTAGATTTCCTTTTCTCATTTTCATATAATTTTGCAATTAGATTTTGGAATGATTATAATGGGGCATTAGGATGAACATTGGTCATAACACTATGTCTTATGTACCATGTGAAGCATTTTGAGCAACCACATTCCAACCAACCAAAAGAAGAAAGAAGAAAGAAGAAATAAAGAATGAAGACCCCCATAACAATGAATTCCCTCTTGATTGTATTTAATTCATTTGTAATCTGGTTTGTACAAGGGTAGAGCTCAGCTACCCAATTTTTTTTGGGTTTGTGCCATGGTGCCCGACCATAAATGACCTTTTATTCTTTTACGCTAGTTTTATAAATTGTTTGATGTTTATTTAATTTGTGCATTAAGATTGCATCTTTTCCTAGTTTCTTCCTTGCTTTGATGTATGGCCTGGATGATGATTAGGATCTTAGGAAAATGAATTTTCTATCCAACTAATCAGTTCAAACTAAAAAAAATAACTCATAACCTTATATAAAGCCTAGGTCATAAATCAAGATAAAAGAATTAACAACCCCTTAGCTGGATGTTGTATTACTTTTCTCACATCATGCATAAAAAGTATATTGATTCACTCTTGATTAGAGGGCTTCCACCTTTTTAGAGAACTTGGCTTGACCTTTGAGAGCCATGGTGGAAACACACCTCCTTATCTTGCTGATTTTGGCCCACAATCTAATTTTTCATGCATTAGGCATATGAATCCTAAAGATTATGTCAAATTGATTGTCCAAAATGAAAATAAAATGTAACCCAATTTGCATTAGATTTAAGTCATTAAATCATGCCTTACATGATCTAGTCTCTTATGGAGTGTGCTTAAGGACTTAATTTCTTTCTAAATAAATAATAGCTTATCTATCTTACAAAAGCATATGACTTGTCAACATGTATTTAAAATCATATGAGGAGTTAGTTGGCGGCCACCCCCAAGAGGTTGTATGTCTAAATAGTCTGGTGGTTTATCCTCACTTATGGAGGTAAACCAAATACCCATTTTTGCATTAGATTTAGGTCGTGCTTTGGCCCTCGCCAAAGCTCCCTAGATTTAGGTTCAGAGGTCGCTATTTCCCTTTTTGGGCTATAAGCAGAAATCCTCACCTCTTAGGCATTTCCATGATCTTGTATCATGGAATTGTAAGCCCTAACTTTCTAATAAAAATTCAACTAAAACAAATCAATTCAATTTCAAAAAATATAAAGCCCAATCATAGGATAGTTTGGGATGCTTACTAGGCTTCCTATTATCCTAAGCATCCCCTACTTATCTTCATTTGGCTTTATTAAGGACTCCCTCCTCTTGATCGATCTCACTTGATTTTATAAGAAGAAACTAATAGATTGATAGTCCTACCTTTTGAAATCACTAGAGACAACGATCATTTACCATAATCGAGAGTATTCCTAAGGAATCCTATTTCTTAGGATATAATTTACTATGGAGGCTTGCCTCTATAAGGAACTTAACTGACCCAGTTTAAAATAAACCCTGCTTTACTTTTCCATTTAAAGTATGGGAAGAATCTCTGGTACATATGAAGACTCGTAGTCCTTAGGAGTCCTTATTCAGGTGATTAAGTCCATTTTAGGGTGGTGACTTCTATCTTTCGAGATAGTACACCTCCTTTCAATGTCATAATCTATCACCCTAATAAGAACATCTATAGATCTACGTGGTGTTCCGAGAAGGCATTATATTTTTGTTTTCATTTATCCTTCTTTCCAAAATGGAGATAGATGAAGGGAGGAATATATAATTTTTACCACATCCATCCCTAGGCTAAACCAAATCAATCCAAACCATTCCAACCTTAAACCTAATCTCACCAAGTACAATCTTAGCACTATTGGTTTCTAAATGGGATAATTTGGTCACATAGCCTAACTTAACCCATTTGAATCAATTAAGTCACTTTAACCTTAACACAAACCAAAGCCAAATTTAATAAACTAATTAACCCAAACTTTGTCAAAACTCTCACACATAATTGAAGCCTAATTGATGCCCAAATTGGTTATGCAACTCACTTAGCTGTACTTAACCCATTTAGACTTTAATGGGCTAAATTCAAATTAAATCAAAGTCAGTTGAAATCAACCACACCGAAGGCTTTAGAAACACTAACAAAAAATATTTGAGGCTTTGTTGGGGGTCAATTGGTTCATGTAGCCCAAGTGAACCAAATTGAACCACATAGAATGAAAAATAAATTAAACCTAATCCAAGTCGAATTGGTCCAAACTAAAACTTCAGAATCAAAACACTTGTGCAACTGAATAAAATTGATCTCAAATTAAGGCCCAATTTTTCCAATTAGTTTACTTGGTCTAAATGAACCATACTAAGCTAAAATCTAATCATATTAATAACAAAATAAAATTGAAATAAAAAATAAAATCAATTTAAGATAACTCACAAGAAAAATGAATTTAAGAAGACTGAATATGAATTTGATAAATTGAAGCCAACAATAATCCACTTAAAATTTCAAAAAAGCATTAGAGATATTCAAAGGTTAAACTATACAAATAATCAAACTTAACTAAGTAAATTACAAACCTAAATCAACTGAAATTAATATTGACCAAAATGATTGACCATTGAAATAAATATAATTAAAATTATATTGAATCAAACTAAAACTCAAATAAGAGATCAATGTATTTGAAGCAAACCTAATGCAAAACTAATGTAAATAATTCCTAATAAAATTACCTCAAACTAAACTCAATATAGATTGAAGCTAATTGAATTGAAAGTGAAGCTAACTAAAATAATCAAATAATGATTACACATAATTGTAGTAGTTTAAACTAAAATTCACTTTAGTCAAACAAATTAAAGAGAAATTCAAGTAAGTTAACTAGGATCCAAGTAAGTTTACTCTAAGTTAACTAATTTAATGTAAGCTAAAATGAAATAAGTTTAATTATTTTATTCACCCAAACCTGATTGAGTCAATATTATGTAAAGAAATCCATAATAGTTGAGCCATCCTGCCAAGCTAAAAGTGTGGGCAGGCAATGATGAGTAATCACACATGCATATATACATGAGTCAAACTAATCAACATATACACACACATGTGAGCTAGCCTAATCCCAAGGTAACATCCACATTGGCTATTATTTAATATGATAACCTCACTACATATGCCAGAAGCCAATAAAACCCATCCACAAAAATAGTGTGGGTCCCTTGGGAAAGAGATGGTGGTCTTTTATTTATTTCATAATTCATGATTCATGGTGTTTACAAAAAACTTCCCCAATTACCTCTTGATCTCACTGCCCAAACCTACAATTAAATCTTCAAGCTTATAGATCACCTTGTATTAACTAAGCTCCCCCTTGGACTTCAAAATCAATCTACTATAACATCCCCTACCAAAACTAACAAATCCGACTACACTAAGCTTCTTAGTAAACTAAGACATAGTTTGACCTTGTGAGCACCCAATCCTATTGCCAAAACACTCCCAATGCCAATTTGAACTCTTAGCCTCACTTCATGAATACACACAAACCATGAAACTGAGACCTACTCCCCTTAATTTGATCCTTTTGTACACATTTCTAGGGCAATTTTAGCAAAAATAACACTTCTCCCACCACCCCTGAGCAACCATGCATGGAGTTCAACCAAGAGTTGGCAAGAGGTGGTAGACAATAGTACTCACAACAAAGCTTTGTCTCATATGAGTGAGCCATCAAACATAGTTAGATCCAAGTGCACCAAGCCCACTATTTAGCCAGTTCATTGAATGCTTGCTACATGCAAAGTGCACTAAAGAAGGATAAATTAGTTAATAAAGTTGAATTACACCATCAAAATCTTTGAAAAATTACAAAAAAATGTAAGGAAATAAGAAAAAATTTAATTAAAGGCTCCATGATCTTAGGAAACAAAGGAGAACCCAAGAATAATAAATGCACAAAAATTCATTGCTTGGTTTGTGAGTAATTAAGCATTATTTTAAAATGTTATTTTTGAAATAAACATCAAAACATATGCCCAAATAACATGAAAATTTTATGGACTACTTATGATGTTATTCTCCATCACTAGTAAAAATTTATTTTTATTTTATTTAGCAACATATATAAGTAATTATGAATTTTTGAACAAAAATAGTAAGAAAACATTTAATAGATTACTTTAAAATTGTAAAAACTTTATAAAATGCAATTCAAGCTCAAGAAAAATTTTAGTAATAAGAAGTTTGATAAAATGATTAGGATCTTTGATCTTGATTAAGTAAGAAAATCCTCAAATTTGGGGTTCATTAAATCCTAAATAATCACATTAATAAACTTGAACTTAGAAAGTTCATAATAAATTCATTCAATAATCTAAAAAATGTAAGTGATCGCTCATTAAAAAGGGATTTTAGAGAGGAATATTAGAAAAAATAAAACCTCTAATCCTTTGTGAATATTTTAAGGTTAATTTGTGATGGATTGAAATATGTATTTTTGAAATTAACTCTAAAGTACTTAGTTAAATGACTTCAAAATTTTTATGGAATATTTTTAATGATGTTTTCTACTACCCTAAATATTTTATATAATTTATGAGAGTAGACTAAAACTTATATATTTTAGACTATCCAATAATTAAACTAACATAAAAATTAATTAAAATATACAAATAAAAATTGTATTTTAATAATTAAACACATTTACTTAGATTACAAGAACTTAGGAAAATCATTAAGATCTTTGATTGCAATTAAAACCTAAAATCATTATAATTAGGGTTAATTAGTCATTAATAATCTATTAAATCAACTAGAACTTGAAAAATTCATAACTAATAGTGTAAAATTTAAAAAACTTCAAATAACACTTTTTTTGTGCTCCACTGATAGAAAGGAATTCAATGAAACTGAAAGTCCATTTGGTATTGGGTATTTTAGGAGTAATTCGCTAATTATTAAAATATTAATTAATACAATTAGTCAAAAAATATAAGTGTAAATATTCTAAATTTTTTTAGGTATATATTGTATATGATTATTCATCTCAATCATTTTTTTTCAAACATTTTAGACTTTTGTTTAATGATTTGTTAGGACCTTAGTGAGATTTTGAATTATTTAATTATAAAATTAAGAAAATCATAAAATGACATCTTAAAACTTAATTTCATTTAATGAGAAGAGAGGGTCATGGGAAAACTATCAGTTAATTGTAACCACTCTTAATTATGATAATCACTTTAATTAGGCTTATTGACATTCAATGATCAATTAATCCCTTAAATTAGGAATCTTATAAGTAGCATACTTTATGATCAAATTATTTGAAAATCATATGATTAAACTTAGGGTGTATGAAAATACTTAGACTTTTCAGGATATTTTGGTCTGAAATAACACATGTATTTTCGAATTATTCATAAGTGATTATTTACAAAGTGTTTAAGAAGTTATTAAATTGCACAAATTATGTTAATCAATTTATAGATCATTGAACGTGTGCTTCTCAGTGCCATTAATTAGAGGAAACATCCTTTCATATATATATATATAATCATTCTAATATTATTGGTATTCCTCATAAGTGATAATTAATTAAATTAAATAATAATTAATAATTAATTCAATTAATTAATTATTAATTATTAAATAATACTAGAATCCCCAAATCCTTTTGGAATGTCTTTAAGTTTGCCCTCAGTTGTAAGGAACAATCTCATGATATTCGGAGTTGATTAAACCAAGTAAACTTAGTTTTTAATGCATATGCATTTGTTTTAATGTTAAAAATATAATAATTTCCATTTGATTTAAAAAATTCAAAATAAATTGAATAAACAAAAAGGACAAAACAAAATTAGAATTCATCTATTTTGAATATTAATATATTTGATATTTTAAAAATTTTTAAATAAATTAAATAAATCACAAAAAATTTGATGTTCCAAAAAAATTTAATACGTTAAATAAATAAAATTGTTAAAGAAAATTCAAATTAATTGGATTTAGTCCCAAATTTTTATTAGATATTCCTTGGATTTTCACCAACTTCAAAGATTATTTACTAAAGTTTGGGAGTCACTTTGATTATAATTTGATATTTTTTATCTCTTTTAATAAATAATAATAATAATTTATAATAAATTAAATATCATGAAGTATTCTATAAGATAGTTATCAAATTATAAGACATACTTCATAAGATTATAAAATTGGTTGAGGTTGAATGGTTGAATGGTTCACACATAGAGCTTACATAAAACAACATCGTTATTAATTAATTTAAAAAACTTATAAAAATTACTTAAACTCTTAAGGTGAACGTCCATATTTTAATGGAGTGTTCACCCTATTAGGACAAGGGTGAAAATGAGAGTGGCTCTACCCAAGTGGGGCCTACTATTCCCCTATCTCTTTAAAATATTAAATTTAATGCTAACCTAAATCAAATTATGACTTAAAATTCATCTTTAAGTCACTATCACTTAAGATGAAACCATCCAATGATAATAAATTAAATATATTTTTTAAACTACAACTTAAATATCAAAGTCTAGCTTTGTCTAACCACACTAGTCTTTACATACATTAGTTTGATAGGTTACCAATTCTAAACTTATGTTCAACTTTTGAATTGTTGTGGTGTATTGATTTTCTTATTTTCTGATATATTATTTTAAAATGAATGTTAGGATTGTATGCACATAAATTAGATGATAGTGTTATATTTATTAGACTAATACCATTGTTTGTAGGGGGTTGCGATTAATAAAATGGGTCACCATAATGAAACTAAAGCTAATATGTTTTTTCTTAGAGGTGCTATTTAGTTAAGCCTCTTAGCATAGCCCATTATGAAAGGTGAGCCCAATACTCACTAGTGTCAAGTCCCATTGTATGAAATATAACTACTTAACTATGTATGTGTTTTAGATAACACTATTTTGTAAGTTTACTTTATGATTTTATTTTGAAATTTTAAAATGTAATTTGCACTTGAACTAAGTTAGAGTTGTAGGGTTAGAATGAATGGTTGCAAGAAGGCATTGACTTGGGAGACCCTATGAAGGTTGAAGTACTCACCACAAGGTTCAAAAAGAAGACCCTTATTGCCTTTTCTTTTGTTTACTTAGTTCTAGGCTGGGCTATTTATGAGAATAGAGCTCAACTACCCATTTTAATTTTGTTCTAGGGTGTACAACAAAATCTATCTGCACCAACCTTTTCATTTTAATTTGATTGTTTGATGATGTACTTACTTTATATTATGCATTAGAAATTACATGCTTTTTAAGGTTTATTTTATATGATGTTTTGTTGTTTGATTGCTTAGACCTATGGTTAGGCTCTTTAGAGAAATTTTTTCCACATAATTTCTTTAACTAATGTAAACTAAAAATAATATAATTCATAATAAGTCTTATCCATAAATACTAAAAGCAACTAGATACCCTTATAACTTGTGAACCATGCTACATATTTATTCATCTCACTTGAGTTATGCCCTTCTACCATTATGGATAAGGGCATCTGAGCCACCAACTTGGGGAATTCTACCTCCTATTATGATTAAGCACGTAACTACTTTCATATCATGTATATAGGCATAATTGTATACCCAAGCCTCTATATGAATTTGGTGTCAAAATGTATAAAGGTTGAAAACTATACATTATTTATGAAAATGTTTCAAACAAATAATGGTCTTAGAATTTAGGGAGTGAGTTTATAGTCTTAGACTTCAACACTAATTAATAATAGCCTAACATCCAAAATTTTCATTTTTCACTACATAAAATTAACCACATGGATTTAAAACATTGGAGGTGTTAGTTGTAGCTTATATAGAAGGGTAATAAGTTCAAAAGAGTTAGGATGTGTTCATTCTCTTTTGTAGGGAATGAACCAATGCATCTAAAATTTTCCTTCATTAGACTAGGTCAGCCTTTTAGCTTGTGTTGAACTGCCTTTTTTAGGATCTTAGGAAACCTATTTCTCATTTACTACTAGTACAAGTCCTTACCATTTAAGCACTCTAACAATATTGTGCTATTCAGACATAATCTATAATATTCTAATAATTTATTGACTCAAAAAAATACTTATTTCAAAAGTATATAGCCCATTTTGAAGATAGTTTGAAGTGCTTAAAGGCTTCCAAGTATCCAGGAAATTCTAACTCATCTTCTTTTAGAATATAAAAATAATTATTCTCATTTGAACTATCCTATTAAATTACCAAAATGTAGTAATCCTTGATCCAAACATTAAAATCTAGAAGGAAAATAATTAATTATTTTGATTGAAATTTTTTTTATGAGACTCCTCTTAGGATGCAATTAACTATGGGGGATTTCCCTTATAAAGAACATGTAACCATGTTAATATAAATCTTAACTTATTTATGGGGAGGATGGTAAATAAGAATTTAAAAAATAACTTTTAATAAAGTATTTCAATCATATTGTATAATTAATTAAATTTTCTTCTATTTACCAAAAAATTGATGAAATGGTCATCTTAATAGCCACAATACTCATGCTATACAACTAATGGTCATATTGTAGCTCTTTGCTTGTTTATAGAATCTCATTATTTAATATGAATTCAACAAGGAAAAAGTTATTTTCATAGAATACCTAAAAGTTAGGATTCAAATAGAATAATTACCAAATAAATTCATACTATATGATATACATCATAATGTAGGATAAATCAAGCAAAATTATAATTAATCAACTTAATCTTGAGATTTGAAAATAATAATAAAAATGGACAATCATATAATATGATTATATGCTATATATACTATATAATATAATTAGTTTAATTTTAGCAATTTTAGGGTTAACTGACTTAATTATTTTTGTTGAAATTATTTAACAAAAATGATGAATCATCCAATATGATATAAATCATACAATATGATTTTCAAATAAAATTTTTTATTTTATATTCTCTAAATTATGTGTTTGTTTAGATGCTTTCATCATTATTATGTCAATCACATGAAGATAAAATATAGTATTAATACTAGAATAATAATAAAACCTTAGCTCCACTTGTGTATTCTGATGTCAATTTTTCATCATTTGAAGTCTTGATGGGCACTTCCTTAATTTAACTCTTGAAAACAGCCAATATTCATGCACTTTAAGTCAATTTGATTACATATTTATAGTATGTATATTGAAAGTTTATCACAACCTGCTCACTCAACTAATTAGTAAAGATAAATGTTCAACTAGAAATTTTTGCGCTCATCAATATTGAGAATACATGTGAATGCTCATGAAGTTAAAAAAAATTTATTTTTTTATTATGTAAAATATTTTTCATTGAGTTTGAGAGATTAAAAAGTAAAAGAAAAATGAGATAACTCTTAAATTTATGCTGCACAACAATATGCAATGAATGAATTGCTATTTATGCAAATATGCAAAGAATGCAAAATAATGTAATCACATGCAAAGAAGTGTGAAAATATGTAATATAAGATAGGTCTCAAACAAACCAAGAAACACTAATTTTTTCCTCCTTTTGACATATCAAAAAGGGTTGAAGTGAAAAGATGAATAAGAGTAAAAACAAACCATACAAACACTAAAGGAGCAAAGGCACATTTTGTGAATTAAGTCAAGAAAATTTTATAGAAATAGTTTTAACACACATACTTATAAAACAAGCATATTTAGAATGGTCAATTAATGATTGTATAATATTTTTTAATAATTATTTCTTACTTACCTTATAATTATTATCTTATATTCAACACTTCTATGATCATACTTCATTACTTAAGTAAATGATATCAATCAATTTACTAAATTATTTATATAATTTTGTAACAAAAATAAAGTGTTGCTTAAATTTCATTTGGATGACTAGATATTATTACATGATTCAAGCAAACAAAAAACAATCGTGAAGAAGCACTTAATGATAGGATGGGGAGGCACAATTAGTTTTTAATTTTTTTTAATACTTCCCTACTTTGAGGGATTTTCCAACTTTCAGGATTTGTTTAATTAAGCTTTTATCTCAGTCTATGCATCCTAATCCTATTTTTATTATTACTTGAATCATTCTATAAATTGCAAAATCACATACATTCACACTCATATTTATTCACAAATTGATTTGTTACAATAGCCAAAACAAATAGAGTAAAAGAGAGAGAGATTTGATTTACATAAGAAAATTTATACTAAACAGTTATACATATCAATGTAGACAAATTTGAGTGTTTGATTAGGTAAGTAATTCACACTTTTACTACATAGATTTTTGTATTCTAAATAGTACTTAATTATATGTCATATAAGCAAGTTTAAAAAAAGTTATTGCATAAACTTATAATTTAGAAATTTTTGTATTCTAAATAGTATTTAATCATAAGTCTATCATATAAACAAGTTTAAAGAAAATATTGCATAAACTCATAATTCATAGATTATGATATGCAAGGGCACATACTAAAAAAGTCATGTAGAATAAATATGCAAAAAGTTTCTAGTGCAATTTATACAAAACATAATAACAAATATAATATCACTTATGAGTTTCTCCTAGTTTTCCATTTAGCAAGCTCCTTTCTCTTCAGTGTGCATATCAACTTTGAGGTTAAGCCATGCAAAATGCTCAATACAGGCATCCTAGGGGTAATGTTAGTGTGTTGATGGCTCCCCCACTCTATAGCCTCCTCTTCTTTTATCTTTACTATGGCTTGAAATGATGTCACTTCTCACTAAAAATGGTTATGGATGGAATGATTTATGAAGAGAAGAGTGTGGTCTAGTTCTCCCAAATGGTGAAGTTATATTTAACATCATGCATATATGCAATCATCTATCTTGATGCTAGATTATACTTTCCTTGATCTGGATTTCTAATGATTGTGAAGTTTTCAATGTAACAAGTAAATAGATCTGCACATTATAATGTGTATGAGTCATGTAGAATTAAGTGATGATAGAAAGAAGAGGTGTGATATTTATACAATCACTAGCTTTGGGAATGGCCTATTGTGCTGTAGAAAAGAACCACTTAAACCTAAGGAAAATTTTTATAAGATTATAGAAAGACCTGCAATAATTTATGTACAGAATGTTGGTCAATAAAAGAGAAGCATAAGACTAAGTTAAGTGTTGCAGAGATGACAATGCTCAAGTGGATGGGTGTGGGTGGCTTCACTCTTAGAGATAAAATGTAAAATGAGTAGGTTTGGGAAAACCAAATATAGCTCTAGTGGCAGTTAAGATTAGAGAGAGTCACCTTAGATGGTTTGGCCACATATAGCATCTGCCATCCAATGACCCGATTAGGGGAGTAAATGCATTAGATTTTTCTTATGTTAAGAAAGGTAGAAGTAGGCCAAAAAAGACTTGGTTAAGATGTATAAAAAATGACCTTAGTATACTTGAATTAAATGAGAACTTGACACATAATAGAACATAATGGAGATGAAGGATTCATGTAGCCAACCCCACATAGTGGAATAAAGGCATGTCATTGTTGTACTAGCTTTTAGAATGGCATTGTGCCTAAGCACTTGTTCAATAACACAAGCATTCAACATATGTCCATTGACTTTTTAATGACCATGTTAATGAAGGACAAATTATAAGTGGGGTTTGTGATATTATATCAAAGATAGAAATTTTTCTACCATGAACTCAAAATTGTAGAATGTTGTGGTTGTAGTACATAAAAAACTTTATTAAAATTTTAAAAAGAAAGTGAGGGTGAAAGGTCTAGGTGATAGAAATCAAGAATTTAAAGGGTATGATAACATAAAGATTGAGTATGGGACAAGATAATTTATCTTATAAAATTGGCTTTGAATCAATGATTCCACATTCTTGCACTTCAGGTAGGAAACTTCTTCATCATCAGATCTAAAGTGATTTTGCTACCAACCTTGTGGTCTTTTGTTAGACATACAAAGTATCTTGCACACTATCAAACAACTCAAGAAGTTTGATAAGAGAAGGAAAACACTTGTGAGAAAGAATAAGGAAATGATGGGCAAATTCTAATGCTTTTGGTCTTTGAGACTAGACAGTATCATTTGGGCTCATGTAGTATGATTTAGATCATCCCAATATCCATCTTAATTATTACTTTGATTGTGTCAATCACATGTATGATCAAAAATTGTATAACATGATTGAAAATCATAAAATATGATTAAGTAATGTTAATTATCCCAACATTCATTTAAAATGATTAGTTAGCTAAGCCAATCATAGAGTTCTAAGCAAATCAAACCATATGATTGTGGATTGTCTAATATGATATATTTTTCTATAAATCATCAAGCCAATAATCCAAACCTATTTTGATGATCTAAGTAGATTAATCATACCATATCATTTTTGATTGAAAAATATGACCAAAGTGAAAAAAATGACATTAAGGAATCAACTTTAAAAGATGAAACACAAGAAAAAAGTGATTACGTAAAACAAGTCTTAAGGAAAATAAGGAAGTATGAAAAATGCATGAATAAAGATAAAATAAAGCAAAGTAATAATGATTAAAAAGAAAAAAAATTGTATAATAAAATGAACATTCTAGAAATAAAATGAAAATGTTCTGAGCATTGAACCCCTTTACTCGTTACCATGATCTAAGAAAGCTAAACCTTTCAAAATTTGGGGCATTCATGAAAATTTTTGTAATTGATTCTCCATGTCAATGAATTTAATATCAATGTATCCTTTTTGAAATTAATCTCTAATAAAATAATGCCAGACATCTATGTATTTGGTACATAAGTATTGAATATGATTTTTAGTTATGAAAATAACACTAGTGCTATTATACATTATACCTACATGTAAATGAAGATCAACAAATTGTTGCTTTAACCATAAGACTTGTGTTACATAACTTTCCATAATAATATACTCAAATTTAACAGTAGATAAAGTAATAAAATTTTGTATTAAATTAGATCATAAAATTAATTAGTGACTAACAATCTAACATGTACTTGAAGTATTTTTTTCTATCAACTTTGCACCTCATAAAATAAAAATTAGAATACCTAATAAGATTAAAAGATGTGCTCTCATGGGGGTACTAACCTTTTAAATTAGGTGTACAAATCAAATATTGAAATATCTTTTTTACGGCTTACAAATGAGACACTTTGGATCAGCTTGAAACCATGTGAAGTAATAGACAATAAATTTAATATCAAGTTAGTTAGCAATTAAATAAACTGAAGAGCTTATCATCTTGTGATATTTCTTATGGTCAATAGAGTTTTTTTGTAGAATCCTTATCAAACTATGTGATAGGGCTCATAGGGGTGCTAAGGCTTTTACATCCTCCCAATCTAAACATTTTTATTAACTCTTTGGTGTACTTAGATTGACTATAGAATGTATCATTTAGCTTTCCATAACATTGAATCTCAGGAAGTGACCAAACTCACTCATAATGATCATGTCAAAATTTTCTCTAATTAGTCTAGAAAAATTTAAAACATCAAAGAATTAATAGATCCAAATAACATATTATTTACATAAATTTTAGAAGAATAATATCATAATTTATTCCTTTAATAAATAATGTAATATCAATAGATATACTAACAAAAGTTTTTTTTTTCATTTGATAAATAATGTAGTATCAACAGATCATCTAACAAAAGATTTTTCTAATAAGGATGAACTAAGCCCTTGTTTCAAACAATACAAAGCTTTTTCATAGTTCCCAAACATAATCACGATATAATGAGCTTTCAAATCTAGGTGGTTGTTAAACAAATACTTCTTCTCTTATTACACAATTCAAAAAAGCACTTTGAATCATCCAACTAAAAATGTTAAAGGCTCTAAAATAAGAAAATTCAAGTAATAATCAAATGTTTCCAAACATACAATTGGTGTGACAGTTTCCTCAAAACTAATGCCTTTTATTTAATTAAATTCTTTAGCCATATGCCTTTCTTTATCCTAACATTAACTCCCAACTCATTTACTTTATTCTTGAATTACCTACTTAGTTTCAATCAGATTTTGTGATGATGGTCTAGATACTAACTTACTTGTAAGCATCTTTTTTAGCAAATTGATTCAGTTGTCCTACATTGCCTCATCCTAGGATTCATCATATATCACTTCTTCTACATTGTGGGTTCAATCAAGGATATGAAGTCAATATAACTAACTTCTAAAGCTATTTCTAGTTTTAATACCTTCTAAAATATTTTTACAATTTAAAGGAACATTTATTAATTAAAAATTTACAATAAAACCCCCATCATAGAGTTGAATAATACTAAGAAAATTATATTTTATACCTTCAACAAGAAAGGCCTTTTCCATAGGGAGAAAAATTTTGTATGAATTATTGCTACCTCGAGTACTTTGTGATGGATCCATTAAGAAGGAGCCACGGGGGCTTTGGCCTATCTTAGATTTACAAATCCAAAGGGGTAGTCTACCAGCCTTAAAGTAGGGCTATCTAACCTAAGGGTTTCCTTTCAATGTGCAATGGCTATGCTAGGAAGAAAGTGTAGTAGACTTACATCTTTCAAAGTGAGGAATAATGGCTGAGGTGCCCATTGGTAGCACAATAAGTAAAACCCGACCTAGGGTGACTACTGAGTGAGTGCTGCTGGGGATCTTACCTCAACTCAAGAGTAGTCCAAATAATTGATATGATTTATTTTGATTAGATGGACATTATCGGTGTGTGATGGATCCACTAAGAAGAAGCCATGGGTCTTTGGCCTATTTTAGATTTACAAATCTAAAGGAGTAATCTACCCACCATAAGGTATGGCTATCTAACCTAAGGGTTGCAATTCAATGTGCAATGGCTATGCTAGGAAGAAAGTGTAGTAGACTTAAATCTTCTAAAGTGAGGAACAAATGCTGGGGTGACCCATTGGTAGCACAACAAGTTAAACTCGACCTAGGGCAACCATTGAGTGAACGCCGTTGGGGATCTTACCTCAACTCAATACTAGTCCAGATGATTAATATGCTTTTATTTTGATTTGATCGACCCTGTCGATTTGTGATGAACTGCACTAAGAAAGGGCTATATTGGCCTGGGCCTATCTCATATTTAAGGATCCAAAGGGGTAGTCTACCAGCCAAAGGTTGATCTCTTCTTTGCTCTTGAGTACCAATTAAATGAATTCGCTTTTATCTCATATCATATGTCTGAAGCACCAACTATCTAAGTACCACATGCCTCCACCGATCGCAAAGTGAAGGCATATCTATAATATAGATTTAAGTTAGATTTTTGGGAACCTATATATCTAAAAATAAGTGAGCTATGAAAAATGTTAGATGTTTTTAGAATCTATGTATATGTTGGGTTCGTATGTCAATGATGTATACATATATTAGCTATGTTCCCAAACACACCATGAGAAAAATATTGAACAAAAAAGAAAGAATGCATGATCATATTAGCTATAAATTTCTTTTTGTGTGGGTGTGTTCTTTTCATAATTTTCAACTTATTTTTTGAAATGTTCATTAGCACATTTAAGAAACCCAATCTTTGTAGATAAGTTATGTCTTCTTTGTCATTTTAAATTTCTAATTCTTTGTAATCATTTTTAAATTTTTTTATGTTTATTCAAAAATTATTTTATAACTCATTTTCAAAGTCAAAAAAATTTTCTTCAATGAAAAATAATTTTTTTTAAAGATTTGATTGCAACATGTAATTCAATACAAAAATTTAGATCATTAGTCATGGGATTCTTCTTTTACCATCAAATAGAGGTTTAAAGCTTCCTCTATAGCTTCTTATTTAGAAGAGTTTGAATTTGTGTTGATCTAAATGCATGATGAGTCTTTATTTCTCCCTTCTTTGCATCTTAAATTCTTCTTATTTGTCCTTCTAATTTTATTTCATGAGTGAAGGACACTCCAATTTGTTTTAACCTAGTTTTTTTACATTCACGACAAATAAGATTAGTACCCTTTGAGAAATTTTTGTTGGTTTTACTTTCATTGAATTAAAAACATGCAAACTAAACTAAAGACACTAATGGATGTTTTTACTCATGTATTCTTCAGAAGCTACATGTTACATGAATGTTTTCAAAAGGTCTTCAACATAAGAAACCAATTTTTTTTTGTCCTCATTAGTTCCTTCATAAGTAACATTAAACTTTTCCAAAATTTCTTTATCAATTTTGTAAGAGAATACATGCATGTAGTCTTAATTTTGAAGCATAGAAAATTCAATTCAAAAACTTAAAATTTAATTATATTAATTAATTATCTTCTACTGAACATAAGTTAAAAGGTGTTTCAACACATTTGCCTAGTAAACTTCATGTAAGGGTGAATATCCAACCGTTATCATATTTTACACCAAAAAATTAAATCATTTAAATGATAATAAACATGTAAATTTCTCAAAAATCAAAAGGAATATCATTAAATAGAGGAGGTAAGGAAATAGAGTACCCTTCCATAGTATTTTAATTCCTTAGATATGCCATTAATAGATTTGCTTCTAGTTGTTTGAATGTGAAACAAGCAACTTGATCTAAAACCACTTGTAATAATGGCAAGCCAAAGAGTGGAGGCCCAATTGGTGTGCTATAAAAGATTTCTTAAAAAGAAAAATAAAATCGAAGCCTTAAGGGTATGGGTGTTAGAGAGAGAGATAACTTAAAAATCAAAGATAATAAAATAATATAAGAAACTAGTGGTTTGCTTAATTGACCTATGCCCACTCTCCAAATCTCCTACAAAAATTCTAGTACGTATCGTTTAACATAAGAAACCAATATAGAGATGCCCCTCTCTTTAATGGGTTATGGAGAAACACTACATCACTCTCCTTCTCTTTCAAGATAAGAAGGATGCCACTCCCACATCTAGAGGCAAAGATACTTATCTCAAAAAAAATTCTTACACAAGTTCTCTACAAGAATAATCTCTTCAGTTATAGCTTAATGTTCAATGAGAAGATGAATGAAAAAGAACAAGAAAAATAAAATGCAACATCACCTAAGCTACACAATTAATCAAATTTGCCAAAAAAGATATAATTAATTGACTTAATCCTATCATCATAAAATTTATTCCAAAAAGGAACAATCATACAATAAGATCAGATATCATATTGTACGATTAATTCAATTTTGGAAATTTTGGAGTTATCCAATTTAATTATTATGGCTAAAATTAATTAATAAATATGGAAAATCATCCAGAACAACATAAAATATGTAGTACAATTTCTAAAAAATTATTTTAAAAGAATTATTTTATATTCTGTTAGATGTTTGTGTGATTGATATCATTCACATGCTAGTTAGAGGAAGATTAGATATTCTAACATTAAAATAATAATACAACTTCAGGCATGACTTGGGTCTTCTAGTATCAAATTTTCATCTTTTATAGTCTTTATGGGCTCTTCTTTGATCTAGCTCATGAACATAACCATTGTTTGTACTTTCTAAGTCAATTTTTATTGAGCTGCTCACTTGCAGTACTTGCATTAAAAGCATACTATAGCCTGAACACACAACTAATTTATTAAAGTAATAGTTCAACTAGAAATATTTGTGATCATCAAAACTTAGAAGACCAATGATTAACACTATTCTCTTTGGTGTCCCTGGCTACATCATTATGGACTCAAAGACTAACAAAATTCTTCTTAGAGGACTCTACCATAGTGGCCTCTACTCTTAGTGATTGAACTCCAACCAAATAACTAGCTCTTCTATCTACTTAATCAATTCTAGACTTATGACACCATTAGCTAGGACACCTTTCTACATCCCTAATGTCTCTATTAACTAGACAATGTATTTTTTGATGGCGCTCTACCTATATTTGTGTAGAGTTTTGTTCAGTTATTTTTGGTGTAATTAGCTGTTCTAATACTTTTGTTTCTGTTTCTAATCATTTTTCTATCTCCTTAATTTATTGTTCTAATTCTTTCCTTGATTTCATAATAATAGAAGTCTTCTCTTTGGTGTAGTCTTTTAGCATAACTTCTATGGGTCCAGCACGCTTCCATATATAATATCCTTTATTTCGTGAATACTCTATCCCTACAATTGTGTTTTTCCTTATTGGGGTTTGACCTTGTATTCTCTGGTTCATATCGTACTCTTAAATCATCTAGTGGATTTCTGAGGAAGATTAGGGCTCAACACTTAAGACCACAGCCCTATATGATTACTTCAAAGAAACAAAGCGCAACCATTATTAGTTTCCTACACTAGCCATAACCAATAATGCTAAACATAATTATACACAAACAGAACAAAATTATCACATTAATGAAAAGGAACTCCTACCTAACAAAAAAGCTATTAAAAAATTCGAGTTATTTTTAAATGAACACTTTCTTGTCCGTACAGATAATAAAATTGCCATTTCATTTATAAAAGAAAAAAATATTGATTCATTACTAAACAAATGATTAATTAGATGGAAACGTTGGTTTTCCACTTATAATTTTGATTTAGAATATATTGAAGGCAAACAAAATTCTTTGGCCGATACTTTAACTCAAGAATTATGTAGGTCATGAGTTTTGATCCCAATAATGACTTATCTTTGGTGGACAAATTACCTAAAACTTTCGACATGGACACATATTCAACAACAAAAGATTCAATCAAATCTGATGACCATATAATGGAAAGTTATCTTGAAATATTAGATCAATAATTATGGAAATTAGAATGTGAAATTTCTTAAGCCTCAGTATAATTAATACAACCAAGGAATCATTGTAAATCTTGTTGGTTTGTAATCGTAGTGAATTTATCTATCTTTTGTAAAATATGATCTTGTAATTCAATTTCTTGTAATTGTAGTGAATCAATAGGATGCCTCAGTTGAATAATTAATTCATTATTAGTTTCATTAAAAAGGAGATGTTTGTGAGGTAAGTTAAAGTTTTTATTAACTTGACTACTTTCTCCAAAATCTAGTGATAGATTGTCTGTGGGTGGTGTTAGAGAAGATTGATCGACTTCTTCACTACGATTACAAACCAACAAGATTTATGACGATTCCTTGGTTGTATTAATTATACTGAGGCTTAAGAAATTTCACATTCTAATTTCCATAATTATTGATCTAATATTTCGAGATAACTTTCCATTATGTGGTCATCAGATTTGACTGAATCTTTTGTTATTGAATATGTGTCCATGTTGAAAGTTTTAGGTAATTTGTCCACCAAAGATAAGTCATTATCGGGATCAGAACTAATGACCTGCATAATTCTCGAGTTAAAGTATCGGCCAAAGAATTTTCTTTGCCTTCAATATATTCTAAATCAAAATTATAAGTGGAAAACCAACTTTTCCATCTAATTAATCATTTGTTTGGTAATAACTAAATATTTTTTCCTTTTATAAATGAAATGGCAGTTTTATTATCTGAAAATATAAGAAAGTGTTCATTTAAAAATAACTCAAATTTTTAATAGCTTTTTTGATAGGTAGGAGTTCTTTTTCATTATTGTGATAATTTTGTTCTGTTTGTGTATAAGTTTTAGGTGCATACCTGCATAATACTTCATGATCTTATTGTATAACTTTCAAAGCTGCTCCCTAGCAAGTTTATGAACTATCAATTTTGATTATTAATTTTTCTTTATTATTCGATAGAGTCAGTTTTGGGAGTTTTTTACAATGATTTTTAATTTGATGTAAAAGATGTTGGTCGTTAATATCCCAAGACCAACTTATATTTTTACAAAGTTTTTTCTGGAGTAGAGCTCGAAGGGTATCTAGGTCTTGAATGAAAGCCTCAGCATAATTAATACAACCAAGGAATCGTTGTAAATTTTTTTGGTTTGTAATTGTAGTGAATTTATCTATCTTTTGTAAAATATGATCATGTAATTCAATTGCTCCATTATCTATTTTTAATCTGAGAAATTCAATAGTATTAGTAACAAAGATAACTTTCTTTTTGCTTAAAGAGATACCATGTTTATATGCTTTATCAGCAAATATGTACTCTTCCAATTAATTACACATGTACTATGTTTCATGTAATAAAGGTCATTATTTTCCATTTTATATATCAAATTTGTATAAATCTAAATTAGAATTAATCTAATCAAATATTTATGGTTCTCCCCCATAACATCTAGAAATTGCTATCATAACTAAATTATATTTATTGGTGGACAATCATGGTATTCATTTGTATTCCCTCTTCATACAAAATTTAAAACTAATTTAACTTTCCCTAAATTTAAAAGTCTGGTTGAACAATGTTCAATAAAATAACTAAAATACTCTAAACCGATGGAGGTGATGAATACCTCATTACACTTTTAAGAACAATCTACATGGGCATCATCCAACAAACTATGCCCTTATGCACCCTAACTAAATAGAGTGGCCTATCATAAACACATACATTTTATAGAAACCCCATGCATCCTTCTTTTTGAAGCCAATCTACTACAAACCTTGTAGAAAGAAACCTTACCCATCATTGCTTAAAAGAGACATTAGGTTAATAGTCTCCCATTTTCAAAAACAAATAATATCTTACTATATCGACACCTATACAATAAACCACCCACTTTAGATCATCTCATAATCTTTGAATGGCAATGTTTTTGAAGGATAACTTTTTCCACCATCACTTAACTATCATTTTATTGCCTATGCCTTCTATCAAAAAGGATATCTTTGCTTTAACCCTCTTATTGCCAAAATTTTTACATCCCATCATGTAATCTTCAATGAATATACATTTCCCTATAAACTAATAAGCATTAACTTCCATCTACAACACTTTACCTTAACACCACAACCCAATACATTAGTTTCTACCTTTATCAACAAATCAACCTAAACCACACTCCAAACTACATACAACCCTGTTCTTATACAATTCATCTGTCTATCTCTCCATACTTCCATAACACATCCCTAACTCTCTCATAATCACCCAATAATATTTCTCTCCCCATCACTACAAAAACTATCAAACCTAGTCCACCACCAACTCTTCCCACTCATCTCATGCTTAATCATTCTAAAATAAGGTATCTCAAACTAGGAATACAATTTAGCCTAAAGCATATCACCACCAATTCAAATCCTACTAATTATTTTTGAATTATTTGTGTCGCAAAGTGGAGACATGCATTGTTTGAATAATACATGGCTCTTAAAAAATAAAGTACATGGGAGTTTGTACCACCCACCATAGCTGAAAACATCCTAAGTAATAAATAAATCTTTCAAATAATGTACAACTCTGATGGAACCATCTCCCACTACAAAGCAAGGTTAGTTTCCTACAATAAAGAATATCATCTAGTTTATGAGTCACTCCAAGAGGGAGATGAATTGGATGTTATTTAATAATTTAAAAGTTAAATCTCAAATTTTGTTTTTTAGTATAAAATTAATTTTTTATTTAATAATACCAAGCTATAATTCATAATGTAGTAAAAGTAAAGTACAATAAAGAGGGATAATAGGCACATAATTTTTATGTAGTTCGGGAAAATCATAAAAATGGCCTACGTTGATAGCTAGACACCCCGACTAAGAATCCATTAAATACAAATAGCTTACAACCATACTATTTTATAATGTGATGAGTACAGCCCTTACAAATAACACATACTCTCTTATAGAGGGGCGAGTACAACCCCAATAAAAATTTTAAAGCTCAAGAAAATAACAAAATAATAATTTTAGATATAATATTTCTTTTTACAAATCTATCAAGCTTTCCAAATCAAAAGGTGATCTGACAACTTATAAACTATCAATTTACAACTTATAATAAATTTTCAAACAAGCTTTTCAAGATAGAATGCACACTTACTTTTGGTAAGAAATAATAAAATAAATAACTTAAAAATAATCTTACTAAAATGTTTATCTTAATGTAATTCATAGACTAATGCAAAAGTGATTTAAAAGTAAATTAGTAATAGTCTATTATACAATAAAATAAATTTCAGTAAATAATAATTTTAATTATAAGAGGAATTATAACAAGTCGACATATAATAAAGGAAGAATGATTAACTTTCTACTAAAAATCTTTATTTCATAAATTATTAAATAATAAAAATAGCAAGCTTCACTAATTGTTACAAAGGCAAGAGATTATTTATATAAAGTATATTAGTTGGAGTAAAATGACAAGTGAAAAATCAAAAACTTTAATCTTTATAAATTATATTTTGATAATGAAAAGATAAAATAAATCTACCAAATAACTTAAAAATTCAACAAGTAATTACTTTTATTTCAAACACAATAATAGTCTAAATTAATGCAAAACATCAAAAAATACTTCAATAAAATTTGTATAGGATAGACATAATAAAACTAGACAAGCTTTAAATTAAAAAGAGAGATCTAGCAAATATAAAAGTATTTTTAGCAAAATAAATTAATTGTAATTACCTAAAATATACTTCTAAAATATATGTAAGGATAAATGAATTTTAAATAAAAATAATGAAGAAATTTTTCAAGAAATAAAAATATATTTGGAAGAAGATGAAAATTTTAGCAGATGAAATAAATCCTACAAACTATCATAAGTGTTTTTTACAAACAATAAAGATAAAAATAAAAAAGGTTGAAGAAACTTTGTTGCCAAAAACTTATACTTTGATGTCCAAAGACTAATCCACAAAAAAGGTAAATATTTGAAAGAACAATAGATGGTTACAATAGTATGAAGAACTAAAAGAGTTTAAGATCAAGAAAATAAACTCATGGAATTTGAGAAAGATTGCTTTGTTGAAGATGTTAAAGAATTCAAACCAATAATTTGATCTTACAATATTTGGAGAACACTTGAAAGGAAAATTGAATAAATTTTCTTTTAAATTTTCTGGAGAGTTTTTGAATTTGAAAGAGCAGCCTTTTATGAAAAAAAATGAGGGCAATTTATAAGTAAGAAGGTTATTTTCAAATTTTTTCAAAGAGTATAGTACTGAAAAATCATTTTATCATATAATAATATAATATTCAAAAAAAAATTTATATTAAATATATATCATATTCAAAAAACTAAAAAATGGCTAGTCATATGGGCAACTCAAAAACAACCAAAGATGGCTCTTAACATATTCTGAAATGTATAATATTCATTCAATATTAAAATCAACTAATGTTAGTAAAATCATAAAAAATTCAATTGTAAACAAAAGGAGGTCATGTAACGTATCAAATTAAAGGAAAAAAAATCCACGAATCAAATGGAAATGAATTTAGATTGACACTCCTTGATTATAAAATGACTTTTGCTGAAATACTAATTTTCATGTATTTTTGTCAAATTTGAAATATGACATATAAAAATTATGATATAATTTAGATATGATCTTACATATATTAGTTATCTTAAAAATCATAAATTCAATTAAAAATTTTAATTATATTAAATATATAATCTAGTTACACTCAATAGTCATAATTAATTATCATTTCTTTTTTTGACAATTAAAATGATATATATGAAGCATATAAATTTTCTAAAATTATGAACTTCAATGAAACTTAGATAAGGATAATTTATTTATAGAAATAAGCTAGTTATCAATAATTAAAATAAATTTAAATAATATGTTAAATCGTGCTCAAATCAATTGATGCCAATGAATTCTTATAAATCACTAACATAGTTTTAAAAGCATATAACCTGAAATATTGTATCTTTAGTTACAAGCTATCCATATTGATCTATCTTCTATCCTTCCATACCTATTATTGTATCAGACATATATTTTGAGGTTTATTGGACATGTAATTAGTAATATTGTGCAATGTATCTAACATAGTTAGCACATATTTTATAACATCCATGCATATGTTTATTATCATCAAAATTAATAGGATTGAACATAAGCCTCATAGAGCTAACAATCTCATAGAAAATAACTTCTAGATCCAACTGAATAGTTCAACTTAGTTGGTTCCTTGAAATATCTCACCATCATACATCCACACATCTCTTTAATATTAAATTGACTATCAACATATGCATATAAACCTTCTTTCCATCAACAATAACTAAATGATTTCTTCGATACCTCATAGTCACACTACATGGTGGCTTATGCATTTCACTAAGGATAATTCATCAATATGCCAACAATGACTTAGATTAGGTTGGTGACCTCTAACATAAAAAAATCTAGATTTGGCTACATGCATTCTTAGATCCCAACCCAATCTTTTAGTTTACTTAGAAATAACCTACAGTTGTAAGATCATCTATAGAGGCGTAATACAAGCCTCATGCAAATATGACTACAGATAAAATCTTGCTCAGAAGACTTCTCATTGATTTCAATGTGGCTTAGACTTCTTCTACTACACTATATTGTGATAACATTTTTATCATAGCCTTAATAAACAATCCAATCTTTCACATAAGAACAAAACACATTGAAGTAGATTATCCCTTAATAAGGAAATGCAATAGTAATCAAGCCATACAAGTAGATCATATTAACACCCGAGATCAACTCACTGATCTCTTTGTAAAACTAATATTCTATCTAATTTTACTCTTCTATATTATAATACCTATTAGGTTCATTAGCTTGAGCATAGTTTAAATACCAATTCTACCATTTACCATAACCTATGAAGAAATATATAATGTATACTTATAACAAATTCAATAACTGCTAGCCATTTGATTATAACCATCACCTCAATCTCTTCATTCATTTACACACTTGTACATTTATATAGAAACATCATTAAGTACTCCAATAAAAATGTGATATATATGTAGAAAGATTTATTCAATATTGGAAACTCTATCTTCCTTCTTCAAGTTCTATTGTGATTCTTCTACAACAATACTCATATTTTTAACATGAAGATGGTATCAATGGAATTATCTTATTGCAAGAGATACTTTTAGTTGAAAAAAAACTTTAAGCTAAAGAATCACTAATGCTTTGGCTACTGAGTGATCTTAGGGTGTGATAGAATCATCATTAATGAGATACTGAATGACATCTATGAGGAAAATTTATGCATTTATTTAGTTCAATATAGAGGTTATTTTGTCTATTAGTAATAGCACAGTTCAATTGAAATATTGAAAAAGGGTGGTCACTTTCATTTATTATTTTGCTTATTCTAAATGACTTATTAGCTAATATTATTAAACTTTTCCTTTTTAAAATAAGCACATTACTAAATGTATGAATACAATTTTCTCTATATGAAACATGTTATTTGTTTAAAAAGTTATTAGTTCATCCTAGCTTTGATGCATTCAATTTTCTTGCATTAAATCATTTTTTTAGTTTTTTTCTAAGTTTCTTTATAGATATTTGATGCATTGTTTATTAAATAAATTTGAAGATGATGCTTCATAAAAATTGTAAAAGAATTAGATAATAAGAACTCAATAGGAAAAGATTTTAGATAGTAAGAGAGCTATCAAAAAATTTATATAACATTTTAAGAAATTGTAGGGGTTCACTATTAAGTTGTAGCAATAATTTAATTTATTATAATATAGCAATGTATAAAGTAACTATTATAAAACTATTGATTTCAACCATTATAATCTTAGGCATCTCAAAAATCTATTTCCAATAGATGTTGAACTACTATCAAAGGGCTTCCTAGTGGCTTAATTTCACAGTGTTTGTTTTAATTCTTTTAGAACTACTTCAAGTCTTTTTCAACACTTAAAATTGTCAATACAACCCTAAAATTAGTACTTAAAGTTTTTTTTAGTAGCGCATAAAGCCTTTATTGATCAATTCTTTTGCCATATTGATCTTAATGGATGTTAAATGTGTGGTTAAAATCTCCACCATTTAATCACATTGCAGTTTGATTCAGTATAAATTTTAGATATTAAGGTATTAAAATATTCTTTATCCAAAAGTTTATCAATATCCTTAAAAGGCCTTAATAATTGATCTTATTTTATTTTTTATAGAAACATTATTGAATTTTTTTAGTCATTTCATCAAGGTCAATTTTTTCAACATTATTTTTTAATCTAAGCAATCTTTATTTTTGATGTAAATCATGTCTATTAAGGCACTTTGTAAATTGTGATGATTATAACACATCAAAAGGAAGATGGTAAACTGATTCTTTTTAAACATAATATTGTGTGCTAAAATGTTCATTCCATAAAGAAAGAGTTTGATAACTTATTTTTATACTAAAATCATAAAAATGCATAGATAAGGTAAACATAAGCCTTAAGGGATATAGTGTTTATGTGAAAAATCTAAGAAAAAAAAGTAAGGAACCTAATAAATTGAAATGTTTTCATTATATGAGTTAATCATTACAAATAATTTAAATGTTTTTATTCATTGGATG
Organism: Cymbidium sinense; assembly: GCA_021442155.1. Lineage (NCBI taxonomy): Eukaryota > Viridiplantae > Streptophyta > Magnoliopsida > Asparagales > Orchidaceae > Cymbidium > Cymbidium sinense. The sequence continues at coordinate 26,305,850 of CM038223.1, read as the reverse complement.
CATTAACAAATTATTATAAACATAAATTATAGAAGTGATCTCTCATGGTGCTAATAATAGTCTTGTGGTATAAGATTTATCATCATCCACTGGTGGATGATTAATAAGGATATTATTTTAATAGTATCAGTGATCAAAGAATAAATAACTAGTTTTCCAACATTAATGGATGACTGAGGTTATTAATGAACCAAGCCTTTGGCAAGAAACTCATGGCTTAGCTTGAAATGAGCTCACTCAAAATATATTGATTAACTAATCAAATGAGCCTAAACACTTTATAAACACTCTTTAGCTAAATGAACAAGTTTATAGAACTTGTTATTTGATTCATTTATGTTCATGAGCAATATAATTTAAGGTTAATGAACAATATCATTTAGAATCTTGATTAATTCTCATTCATGTATAGTATCATATAACCTTTATTTTTTAAACTCAATAAGCTTTAATTTTAATTCCTCACTTATTTTATTAACAACATACTCATTAAAAGATTGACAATGCAAAAAATGAATTGAGCTTAAATTGAGTTTTGATTGAGATTGTGCATGATTTTTGTAAGTTAGATTGAGATTCAAACAAAATCTTAAAAGCTTGAATTGAGCTCGAGTCGTGCTTAAATAAGATGTAGATAAACAAGCACAAGCTCAAGCAAGCACCTAGTCAACTCAGCTTGGTTCATGTGTAGGATTATGGATGATAGGTTTCAACTATCATTTTGTGCAAGGCATCTAGTGGTGCTTGATAAAGATCATGAAAAGCTGAGCAATAGTTAACTATGTAACTTGATCATTCTCTTTAAAAAAGTCAAACATAACAACTAGTTAGATGGGCTTTAGACATCAATCATTAGCATCCATTGAATGAGAATTAATAAGAAATTCCTTAAGTCAATCAACATTGAGTGATTTTGCAGTCATTCTCTTCATAGAAAGAGAAACTAGATGAAGAAAAATTTTACTTCAGATATTACACATCACACTTTGGTAAATATCGATAATAATTTATGATTAAAGTAAAAGGTTGGGTGTGGCATTACATGGTTTGAATTAATTCTTATTTTAATAATAAAGGAGGATAAATAACTAGAGCAGCTTACAAATTACATCAATATCTAATGTGCTTTAAATATTATGCATTACCATGCATTATGCATTATTTAACAATCAATAAAGTGTTTCAAAGGTAAAGTTGCTTTGGGTGGGTCAACTTGATATTTTTTTTTAGAAGTGGGGAGATTGAATGACCATAATGGATTATATCAAATGTTGGTAAATATATGAAACTAATATACATGTTGAGTTAATAGTAAGGTGACTAAATTGACTATTCACTACACAAGAGGGAAGATTAAGCAATTAGTATGGCATTAGTAAACATCAATGATTAATAAATCTAAAAAGTCATGCTTTAGTATGAAATAAGCAATGACCAATGATGAACATTGGAAGTTAGGTTATGTTAATAACTTTTTCATTCTATTTATAAGGTAGGATATTGAATAACAAAGAAGTGTAAGGTTTGACATTGTTTCCTTATAGATGTCAAACATCAATCTTTTGAATGCATCAAGTTTGAATCAATCATATTTAAGAAAGCTTTTCTTAAGTTTTTTGGTTTGGCTAAGAAGTTTGAATCAATCATTCAACTCATAAAATGGTAGACTAGATGATTAAGAAAGCTTTTCTTAAGTTTTAGTGTCAAACAAACATTAAACATCAAGCTTTTTATGCATACTGAGATGATAGTTGAGTAAAATTAGAGGTTAACAAATGAGATGATCTAACACAATATTCTCCTCATTGCATGTAAGAATTATTGGATTAGAAGGATTATGTACGGATAAGTGTCTCATGGTTATTCAATGTCTATCTATTTTTTGTGCACTAAAAATATTTAATAAAAATTGTTAGATGTTGAATGGCAAATAGTGCATTAACTTGATTTTTTTCGTATAATAATGGTGACCAACATTGCAGACTTGCATCCTACATCAAAGGTTAATAAATGTCAATCATCACCTCATTGCATTTATTATGTAATTAATTATGAGGAATATTACAATTTAAATGCATTGTATAGCCTAACTAAATCATTATCCACGTAAAAAAAATCAAAAATTTAAAAAAGTCTATATTTTATGATAGTAGTGTTTACCTCACTTTTGGAGTGAGAATTAACCTCTCATCTTAGACTTAGGAACCTTCTATACACTTGGATTTCCTTAGTGCTAAGACACATCTTTTGATTAAGGAAATACTAAACATAAGCTTAGAGAGTTATAGAACATAACCTGAAGCCAAAAGTTTGCCTTAGGATAAATAGGATTCACGTACCCTAAGCGTAAACTAAGACTCATGCCCATCGACTCATCCAAAATGAAGCTCTGTGATTAGAGTTAAACCAACTCAAACCTATTCAAATAATTTTAATTGAATTTGGTTTTCTAATCCAATCTCCAACCCAAATTAATATGGATCTTAACTCAAGTTAACCAACCTCAGTCTTATAACTCAATTCAAGCATGTTCAAGTAAACAAAATCCAACTTAATTTTCTCAACCTCTCCAATTATTCATTAGATCATTTTAAGCCATGCCAATATTTGCAATCAACCCAATTGAACCAAAGAAAAGAGATCAAAGATACTAATCAACTCCAAATCCATCATTGAACCCCTATAAACACTTAACTGACACCAACTCAACCCAATTCAACCCAATCAACCCAATTGGTTCAGTTGACCCAATGAGACCTAAATGATCATTTTGAATCAAACTTCAATCCAACCCAAATTAGATTAAATCAACTCATCAAATCCCTTCCATAATGATTGTTGATCATCTTTGATTACCCAATTGAAATCAATAAGGTCAAATCAAGCTAATTTGACCACTTAACCCAAGTTGACCCAATTGACCTAAAGGGCCAAATTTGGCCAAATATTATTTCAATCCAAAATGATTGCAACCAATACCTCGAATCAATCATAAATTGATTATTGAACACTTAATAATCATCAATTGAAGTTAATTTGACTAAGCCAACCCAATTGACCTTTTTATCCCAAATTGTCCTAAAAGATCAAATTAAATCAAAACCCATTCTAATCCAAATAAATTCAAACCAACACCTACAATCATTCTAAAATGATCAAAAAAACATAGAACAACCCATAATTCATCCTAATTTAATTAATTTGACCAAATTGATCACCTTGACCCATTTGGCCTAAATGAACCTATACGAACCAAACCTAAATCCACTCCAAATTGAGTCAAACCAATTGTACCAATGCATTCCAAATGACCAATTGAACTCACCCAAACCATTGGTTTGACTCAATTTGGTCAAATTGGTCAACCTAACACAATTGAAGCCATTTGACCCATATGGGTCAAATTGAGCAAAACCTAACTAAACTAAGCCCAAATCCAACCAAACTTGGCATGACTCATCCATGGGTCATCATGGCTCTGCTTAAGTGGGACTAACCCATGGTGAATCTAGTTTGGATCAAACCCATTGAACCAATCCACCCAAATGGGACAAAATCCCCATTTGGGTGGGTTCTTTACCCCCTAACCCCATGACATGACAACCACCTTTGGCTCTTCTTGGGGAGGAAACTCATGATCTTCTCAATAAATCTTTGTCTCTTCAAGATGAAGCTACCTCTATCAATAGATAGCCAATTCATAGCTCTGGTGAGGTAAAACTCTAGTAACTGTAGTTTCTCCCATAGTTGTTGGTTTTTTTTAAAGTAAATTATGTTTTTGTGTGATTTTCACTATAAGATCCCTTTAGATTCATTCACTGATTATTTTGGAGTCAAATTTTTCATCAAACAAACTTTGGTGAGCTCAGATCCAGTGATAGAAGGTAGATGGTATCCATCTTCTTGTGCTTATGGGATGACAAATCATTGGCCATTCATTCTACGTGATTAGAATGGATGACCATGATTAATCGTGCTAAAAATCTTGATTTAATCCCTTTAAAATCATGGGATTAATATCAATCATCTGATCCAAGACCAGACTGTCAGGATGAAACTGCATCCACCTCTATTGAGTAAGCTACCACGTCGGATGATTTAAGTAAACAATACCATGATACCATATGGAAAGCAGTGCCACGTAAGTGTTTAAGATATGCATTTTTGTTTTGGTCAAGCTGCTAGTACTAGCCTCTTCTTTCTATTGACTAGTTGAGACCCTCCTGAGTACCAATTCATCTTTATTTTCTTTGGTATCACTACCAAGGTGGGGAATTATTTTGGGTTATTTTAATTTATTAGTAATATTCTTTTTGAAACGCCACTCTTTAACATTAGTTTGATAGGTGGAGTTTCTTTCTTTTGGGCATTAACCTCTTTAATCTTCTTAGGGATATAGTACTTGGCATCATCATAGATCTTGATTTCATGTATTAATAATTGATACACGTCTCTATTAATTCGATGCTCTTCACCATTTTGTATATATTTTATGCATTGATGAAGAGTTGGGGTACTATGCCATACTTATGAATCCATGGCTTACCAAGGAATGCCTTATATGCAACATTGGCTATGATTACACAAAATTTAGCTTATGTATATAATTCCCCAAAGTGTATGGGTAGGACAATATATCCTAAGGTTTGCTACCTTTATTCATTGAAACTATGTAAAAATATTATGCTCTTATTGAGGTATCGAGCATCTAATGCTAATTCCCTAAGTATCTTAGATGTGAGGAGATTGAATAATGCACCTGGTTCAATCAACACTCTCTTTATGCTTGAAGAATTAATTTCAATCATAACATAGAGAGGTCGATTGTGTTTAGTGGAATCAAGTTGTAAGTCCTTATCATTGAAAGTGATAATTACTGGCTTTTGGAAAATAAGATCTTCTTTCATCCCCTCTCTATTGAAGAATACTTCATATTTCTCTAATCTTTACAAGGATTTTATTAAGGTCTCTCATATATCCTAGGATAGCATGAGAGTATCATATATACCTAATAGAGTAGGAAGCTTGTGTATGTGTGCTAGAATGTTATAGTTTACTTTTATTTTGGTAGACTTTTAGAGTTTAGCCGATGGTGGAGGTAAAGTATCTTCATTAATTTGAATTTCATTACTCATGACTCTCAGAACTACTATTTAATTTCTAATTGTAACTTCTTAGAGTCAAGGTTATTTTTCTATTTGATAGGCATTTCTTTAAGAAAACATAGCTCTTCCTCGAAATCAGTTGAACTTGTAACCATACTTATCATTTGACAAGTTTCTCTTACAACTTCTTCAGGCTCTTCTGTATCAAATTGTAAATGGTGCACATATTCCTCTAACCTAACCAATCTTCGAGAAGGTTATTCATAGTATTTAATTTTTGTTTATGAGTTCTCTTATATTTCCTTGACTTATGAGGCCTTAATGTAAAAGGATTATAATATTTCATCTACTCCTTCAATTTGTATAAAAATTTCCTCCTTATTAAGGGATGTATCTTGGGATCAATTTTAGGTTCTAGGGCATTCCTCCACCGAATGCCCTCTATAGCTAAAAGAATATTGATCATTCTTTTAGTCTTCTTTGAGATGAAAGTTTCACAGCCACCTTCTTCTTCTACTTGTACTTATGGAGTTCTTTCTTTGTCTTTCTTTATGTCCATAGTCTTGCATGACTCAGCTTTCTCATTTGGTTGTTCCAAAATAATACTTACCTTTTCCTTTTTAGGATTTACTAAGATGTTGTTTCACAAGATAAGTTCCCCATTGTGATATCTTTTCTTAACCCAATCTTTGGAAATAAAACCAACTCAATCAGGTGACTTATAAGCCAATGAAAGGGATAATAAATGGGATTGTCAAGTTTGTCTACTTGATATGGTCGATGTGGCTCTAGAAGTTGTAATCCCAACTACAGGGCATGTTTAAAAATAATAGTAGTACATTCTTTCTTAAATAAGTATTGCTTAGCCATCTTCTTTTGGAGTGTTGGTACTCTTTTCTTCTCCTCTATCGGCTTTATGATTGGTCGTGAATTTGTTGTTCCTCCATTTATCCTTTTGTCCATTTGAATGTGAATGTTGTATTCACATCATTCTTTTTGGAATCTTACAGCTTGGGCTGCTTCCTCTTCCTATAGATCTATTATTATAGCCCAAATTAAGCCTTTTTGTTTTAACAACCTTCAAACTTAGCTACACAATCTAATAATTCTAGAAATATATTGGTTGTAGTCATTGCAAGGTATGGGGCCATTTGATCATCAATATTCCCCATAAGGACTTCTACTACATGTTTTTAGTTGAGCTATCGATCATATCTCATGCTTAAGTTCCTCCATATGGTGATATATTTAGTGACACTCTCATCCTTTCTCCTTTTCTCCAAGGTAAGATTTATGATTGTTACTTTCTTTATTATTCCTGCAAATCTCTTGATGAAGAGTGCTTCTAGCTTAATGAATATTTTTATTGAGTCATTAGGTAACTCAATGTACCATTTGAAGGCCATATGAGTAAGATTGCTAAAGAATTGATGTAGCAATAAAGTATCATTTCTGCCAATATTTTTACATGATGCTTTAAACTAGGGCCAAATGTTATTGCATATTTTTTTTACTTGAGAAGGTGCTGAACTTTGGCACAATGTATCCCTTGGGATATTATACTTGATCGTACTCAACTGGATATGGTCATTCTTTCCATACCAGTTGCTTAACAATTTTTGAGGCTACCACTGCTTTAACATTTTGCTAATAAGATCTTCCACATGGGACTTGGTGATAACATCACTTTCCTAATGAAGGTTCAGTATGGCTTCCCTTAGAAGTTCATATCTTTGTGCTACAGTTGCTAGTAAAGTGGGTGGAGCATTTTGTACACCATCATTCTCCATTATTTGATTATTTATCTCTAGTGGATTTTTTGAGGTATCCACTGTGTCGCTATTGCTATCAGGTGAAGCTGCCAAAATAAGTCCTTCATCAACCCACTCAATTCATTATGGTGGTTATTGAGCTAACCGGTTTCTTGGTATCTCCTTTGGAGTTGGGAACCCATCTATTATTGTATCGTTGTTACAATATCCATGAATTCTTTAGTCACTTCAACTTTTACTTGAGCCAAGCCTCTAGCCTCTCAGTGACTTATGTTTCTTTGTTGATATTCCTCACTTTGTTGTTTTGGATATACACCTTTGTTTTTTAGGTAAGTATCAACCATACAAATGATCTTCACCCCCATGTGATCAACCTCTTCATTATCTTGGAGATCTAAACTTTGTAGTTCTTCATTGGTTGAGAGATCTTCATCTTCCTAAAAACGTTCATCATCCATCATCTGGTTCTTTCAGGCCGACGCTTCCAACTAATGAAAGGAGAGTTTGCTTCTTCATTATCTAGGGGAGCTAATTTATGATGAGCTCCTTCCTCTTTGACATCATTTGATTATTTGTCTCTCCATATAAGTCAAAACCTGTTAGTGATTGATTTTTGAGAATGAGTCCTAGATGTCGAACCCTAGTGCTCACCAATTAGGTTTGAAAGGTCTAAGATATGTGACTTTGTTTGATATTATTATTGAGACCTTCTGACAACTAGCCATCTATTTATTTTTGATTGGATGGCGGTGCTCATGGATCATCCAATTTTTTGGTCTTGATTTCTACTCAATATGGGCAAGGTGATACATCTTATTATTCCCACTTCTTTTGAAGTAGGAATATGTTGGTTTAGTGACTTGGCTCACCAATTTCTTGATCCTTCTTTGATGACCTCTATTCTTGATAGTCTTCAGGATCTTGTAGATTCAGGAAGAAATAGTTCCCCTTTATCATGATTGATTTTGAGACAAGGAACTTATAGGTTTGTTCCATAAATATTTTTTTTATAACTGCTTCAAGATTATTTATTTTAATCAATTTCAATAGGTTGATTCTATTATCTATAGGTATGTTATCCTCTACTAGTGGGTTAGATTGGTGCTCAATATGAATGGGTAGTCTGGCAATTCTACGAGAGGCACTATATTTTCTTCAAACTCTTCTAAACATTTTAGTTCTTGAAGAAGATTTATTGAGATCACTTTTTCTACTAGAAGCTAGCATAGTAGTTTATGTTGGACTCTATTCCTCAGACATGATGCTAAGTTATTTGACTATGATATATTTCAATTTGAGCTTGGCACTCATTTTATTCTTAGCATGTAGGGTTGTCTATGGCAACCTATCGAAGATAGATTTTCTTTCTAAGGTTGTGCCAACCCAAGGGGTTCAATAAGGGATGACTTATTTCTTTTGTTGTACACTTTGGGTATGAATCCATTCACTAACCTAGCTAGTAGATACTAGACAACCTCAGAGATTATTCCAAACTGGATTGTGGCTCTTGTAGAAACTAGTGTTAATTATAGCTTGGGGGAATCTTACAGTGAATCCCTCTCCTAATCAGATAGTCATCTTATTGCTTGAGTTCTCCATGGATGATTTCATACCTGAGTGTAAATTTAAAGTCAGATTCTACTAGAATTGAGGAATCTAATGAATACAAAATGTGATATTCTTAGGACAACATATATTTCTAATTTTCCAACCAGAGATGGAGAGAGAAGTATTTGCTAGAGGGGTCAGTAGAAATCTAATCACTTCAAAAAAAACACCATGAATGATGTGCTCTGCCATCTCTATAGAATGGGTAGGTGTATGTTTTTTCATGAGGTAGATTAATATATATCAACCATATTTCCCATAAGATCACATTAGAGTTTATTATTATCTGTGTTCTATTTCCTATGGATGCAAGCCTCCATTCTTAATTATCCCTCTTACCGTAATAAGAGAGCACTGTCGATTAAGGTTAGTAACAAACATATTTATCTGATATGCATTTGGTATCTTAGAGGTGTGTGTGGCATAAATGACAATCTAAAAGGAAATATGAGTGTAATCGCAATCAAGATCCCATGGTTCCATCAGCTCAGGATTACATTATTCCAACTAACCAACATTCTAGAGATTTACTCATAATGTTCATAGAATTTGATTAGTAGCCATGGGTTGTCTTGTTTTAGATATCTGGAGTAGTCTTAGAATTTTTGTATAAGTGGTATAAGAGTGTTCACATGCTGACCATATTATAAGTTGTTCGCATGGCGAACAAGCAGATGTCACATTATGAACAAATATAAGGCTGGGCTTACATCCCTTTAGAATGCCAAAATTGGGTTATCCTACATAATGGACAACGCTCGATGCCTTGATGATGGAGGTAGAATGAAGAACCTGAGAGGTAGGTCCTTGGCATGATACACATTGTGTTTGGCATGATACACATTGTGATACTATTCCTCAAGATTTTTTTATCATTTTGGAGGTTGATAGAAAACATGATGTACTTAATTAGCTTTTTATTTTGACTTGTACTTTTTCTGCCCCTTTTTTAATCTCATTCACTTACTAATGCAAATGCAACCTTCAAGAAAAAGCTTATGATCTGGTGTAATGCATTCTTTAAGAGAAGTTTGTATAAATGGTAATCCTTCTATATCCTGCATATTTGCCATGATTATTGTCAATTCATTGGACCAACCCATCAAGTATTGGTAGCTTTATCCTAATGCTCTGTTGTACTTCTGATCCATGTAAAAGGAAAGTGACTATAATCAAAGAGTGATGTATAGATTTCTTGATATATGCTAGCTTTTCTAAGAACATCATCGTGTATTTGTAAATGATGTCAAGCCTAGTATTCATATCCATTGACAGTTGATAATCCAGTGCCAAAAATTATCTTCGGGTCTCAATATTCTGCTTCATGATTTAATATAGATAGTAACCCAGTAGGCTGACTATGCTTGTAGGTGGAGCAATGTCTTTAAGGTGCTTGGAGTAAATTTTGATCGCCAAAGTTAAGGTGATTTGTGACTCATTCTAAAAGGACCTAATGACTATGTCTCAATTTTAAACTAGTTATTATGGGAAAAACTTTGTGACAACACATAGAGTTTAGGAATTTCTTATCAAGATGATTAAATACATCATTAAGTAATAAATAAATTATCTTAGAAGATAAACTTCTATTCCTATAATGGATTTGATCATTTAATAGAAGATTCCCAAATCTAATGGGTCTTTTCGTATACTTGAGAAATTTCCCGTGAACTACATAAAAGGTAAAATAAGGTTTATTTTAAACTGGGTTCATGGTTCCTATAGAGGCAAGCCCATATATTTAATTACATCTTAAGAAGGGTCTCTTCCTAAGAATACTTTCGATTAAAGAAATTAGTTATTATTCCTAAATATTTTTAAGGTGGTTCTCAAAGGATTGATTTCAGTAATTTTCAAATGGGATTGATTCAAATTAGCTACTTTCCAAGCCCACCTATCATATGGGCTATGCTTAAGGACTTAAGCACACCTATAGAAAATAATATTTTAATTTATTTATGATAGCAGTCCTTTCTAGCATAGCCCCCTGCAGAAGATAATATTATATCTAAAATGATTATCCTATCTTCCAATCTAATAAGCAAATAATCCTAAATATGTAGTTTGAAATAGGACAACACAAAGACATGTGAAACACATCATATCACAACACATCACAAAGAATCATATAATGACCTAACCTAGGTCTAGGGTCAGTGACCTAATGATCTAGTGTGTGAAGTAAAGAGGCTAGTGTAGCAAGTCTTGGCTATGCATCTTCAATTTAAGTTTCAACTTGGAGTTTGAGTTTGTTTGAATTTTACCTTTTGATGGTTTCAATTCAAATGATTTAGTGATTTATTTTGATTTTCAATTTCATTTTGTTTGGTTAAAATGATGTTTAGGTTTTCAAAAATGAATAGTAGAATGAATCCCACTTTTGGGGGGAATTTATTCTATTCAACATCCTAACCCCTAATGGAGTGAAACTTTTATCCAAAGATGAAGATCCATACCAAAAGTCTAACTAAGATTCTTAAGTATCATAGTTAATTCTTTTAATTTCATTTAGATGATTTGAATTTCGATTAATTCTTTTTCTTAAAAATTTTATTTTCCATTTCATTTCTTTTATTTTAATTTAATTTTCATTTTTTGTTTAGTTTTCAATTTAGTTTGGTTTGAATTATTTCATTTGATTTTATTTGAATTGGTTTATTTGATTTAATTTGTTTCATTTTATTTAGTTTAACTTGGTGTTTTAAGGTATTTGATTTGACTTATATTAACCTAAGGCATTCAGGTTAAGATTTGAATTCATTCTTAGGTTAGTTTGATTTTAGATTTAAGGGATCATTAAGTGTGGCTATTTTGACATCATTAGTTTGTTTAATTATGAATTTATTAACTTAAGGTTTAATTACTCTTAATATGATTAATTAATTTCATTAGTCCTTAAGTATGAAATTGATTAAATTCTTTCACTTAGGATGTTTGGAGAAATATCCTATGTATTGATTTGTTCCAATTATTTCAATATTTTATGAATTTATGAATTTTTGTTATTCATTATTTGATTAAGATTGCCCTAGAGATTTGGAAAATCAACAATTACCAATCCAAAGATCAAGTCGATTTGAAATTTTTATGGCACTTGGGGTTCCATGCCAATTTTATGTTTCCAAAGTCTCGTGTTGATTAGATTATAATTAGGATGTATTTTATATTTTAATTATTTTACTAAAATTTAAATTAAGCTCAATTTGATGAAAATTAATTGGGGATTTTATTTTTCTTTGATTCCTCTCTGAAAGATGTTTCCAAAGAGAGTTCATTCATAATTTTTGGACATTTGGATTGCGATTTAATTAATTTTTGGTTAATTATTTGAATTATTTAATTCATTTAATTACTGAATTAATCCAATTTTGTGATTTATTATGTTCTAAAGAGTTTCATTAGTGGTTTTATGTTCTTTACAATTCATTAAGTTGATTTAAGGTTATTTAATCCATTTTTATTAATTATTTTTTTATATTTATTTATTTAATTGAAATTTAGGTTTAAGATTTGAAATTTCACATCTAATGAATTACATTGTGATAATTCATGAAAAGTTTTCCTTGGTTGTGTTTTAACATCAATTTTAGTTGTCCAAAGTTTCATTTGAATTGGATTAAATGTTTATGATTAATTAAGGCTTAATTAATTTTATTTAAACCTAAATTATAGTTAAAATATCCAAAATTAATTTGGGATTTTATTTTTAATGGGTTCCTCCAAAGAGCCCAAGTTTGCATTTTTTGGATTTGAATTTATTTTTCTATAAAATTTTGTATTATTTATGATTTTTAATTAATTTTTAATTGATTTTAAGATGGATTTACAATTTTATAATGGCAGGTTGATGTGGAGCCACCATGGTGCCATTGCCACATGGCATAGTGTGATTTAGCCATGTGGATCCCATGTGGCATCTACGTCAATAGCAGTGCCATACGAGATGATCCTCGACCATCTGATTGAAGATCAGAAGGTCACGATCGATCTGCGACATCCTTAATGGAATTAAGTCAAATCGTCCAACTAAATCATGACTGTCTATTCCTAATAGAAGGATCGAATAGTGGAGCTTAAATCTCATGAATCTTTGGCGAGAGATGGACACAGTCCATCATTTGCTAATGTTTTGGCGATCATTGGTAAATTATGAGTGGATTTTGATTAGAAAATGACCAATAATTGATTTACAAATCATCCATGCAGTTTAATTCACTTGGGGACAAATTTTGTTTTTAAAAGGACCAAAACTGATGGCTAGGGAGGACTTGGTAGGGTGTACCTCAATTTCGGCGATCACTATTGGTGGCATTGACTCCATTAGTTTTATTTCAACATGATGAAGGTGTGCGTGAAGTTTGATAGCTTGCCCCCCATGAATTGCTCCCTAGACCAACACCAAATTAGTTTTAGGTGTATGAAGTAAGGACTAGCATGTGGCTGCCCAACTCAATCTTAAATGAATTTGAGGTCAAGTGTGAACCCATTTGTCTTGGATTGGAAAATTGAATCCAAACTAAGTATTTTGATTCAAAGTGTTTGGTTTTAATTTAATTCTTGTAATTCTAAGTTTAATCATCTTTAATTGATGATTTATTGAGTTTTTATTTGATTAATTCATTTAATTTTTAATTAATTTTGAATTTCATTTCATTTTCACCCATTTAAACCTAAATGGGTTAAGTTTGATTCTAATTGGGTTCAAATGACCAAGTTGACTAATTTTAATTAGGTTTGGACTCCAATCATTCATGATCACATGTGTGAGATGATTTGGAGTGATTGATTTTCTTTAATTTCAATTAAATTCTAATTTGAACCCATTTGACCCAAAGTATTCTTAATAGGTGAAGCTTTCATTTGGGTAAAATGACCAATTGACCATATTAGACCCAATGATCGGTTGAATTGTGTTTGATTATCATTTCAAATGATTTTGAGCAATCAAATTGAATTTATTTTAATTTGATTTGTGTTTGAACCCAATATGACCCATTTAGGTTCCTTTAGACTAAGTAGCCTAATGAAGCCAATTGAGGCCTAAATGAATTTGAATTCCTTTATATTTGTGATCAAATTTGTTTATTTAAACATTTGAAACATTTGGAATGATTTAATTTGGTCAAATTCTTGGTGGGTTGACCTTTGAGTTAGTGGGACCCTCCTAAGTCAAACCTATGTTAAGTGAGTTGATAAAATTTAACTTTGGTTTAGTTTTGGATTTGTTCCTTTGTTTTAATTTGATCTTATTTTTATTCATTTGAATTTGATTTGATTTAATCCAAAAATAAAAATTGGGTTGAGTCCACCTAAGCCAATTATGTTAGATTAAACCCAAGGAAGATTCCTTAGGTCACTAGATATAGTGTCATAAGCATTGAATTAAGAGATTCTTATTTGAGATTAGGTCATCTTAATTATTGATTTATCCATGAGCTATGCTTGTAGGCTTTTTTTAATTTAGAATTTCATGCAAATTTATAATTAACTAACTCCTCTTGGTTATAAGGGAATCTAAATTTAGATGTAGATCTAGCACCTTTGGACTTGGTGGATTTGATCTAGCTTTTCTGGGCATGAAATATTTTAATTTCATTTAGATCCAACCCCTTTAGGCATGATGGAATATAAATTGAGGTTTTGTATTTGACCCCTTTGGGCATGGTGGATCTGATCCAACCCTTTGGGCATGATGGATTTTAGTTTAATTTAGGTCTGATCCCTTCGGGTATGATAGAATCTAAATTGAGATTTTGTATTTGACCCCTTTGAGCATGGTGGATCTGATCTAGCCCCTTTGGGCATGATGGATTTTAGTTTAATTTAGATATGACCCTTTTGGGTATGATAAAATCTCAATTAATGGTTCGTATCTAGCCCCTTTAGGCATGGTGGATCTAATCCAGCCCATTTAATTATGATTAATTTTAGTTTAAATTAGATTCAACCACTTCAAGTATGGTAGAATCTAAATTAAGGTTTTAAATCTAGGTCCTTTTTTTATGGATATAATCCAACCCCTTTGGATATGATGGATCTTAATTTAATTTAGATCTCACCCCTTTGGATAAGATGATATCTACATTGAGGTTTTGTATCCGACCATTTTAGGCTTGGTGGATCTTATCCAGCCCCTTTGGGCATAATAGATTTTAGTTTAATTTAGATCCATCCCATTTGGGTATGATGAAATCTAAATTAAAGTTTTATATTCGCCCCTTTGGGCATGGTGGATTTGATCCAACCCCTTTGGGCATGATGGATTTTAGTTTAACTTAGATCTGACCCCGTTGGGTATGATGGAATCTAAATTGAGATTTTAAATCTAGTCCCTTTATGGTAGATTTGATCTAGCCCCTTTGGACATGATGGATATTAATTTAATTTATATATGACCCCTTTAGGTATGATGAAATATAAATTGAAGTTTTGTATCCAGCCCCTTTGGGCATGATGGATTTTAGTTTAATTTAGATCTGACCCATTTGGGAATGTTGGAATCTAAATTATGGTTTTGTATTCGGCCCCTTTGGGCATGATGGATCTGATCCAGTCCCATTAGGAAAGATGGTTTTTAGTTTAATTTAGATCTAACCCCTTTAGGAATTTTGGAATCTAAATTGAGGTTTTAAATGCAGCCCCTCTTTGGTTGATCTAATCCAGCCCCATTGGGCTTGATGGATCTTAGATTAGTTTTGCTTAATTGGACAATATTTCCTTTCGATAGGAGATCTTACTTTGCAAGAATTTTTGATTTACAAGATATATAAAATTGCTCTTTGTTAATAAAGGAATTTTAAAATGAGAATATTTCATTCATATACTTTTTTGATGATACATGATCCCTCCCACTTTAGATCAAATTTTCCACCAACTCATTGATGTGGAATGATGGACCTTCTTCATACTAGTACTAGGTTAACTATTTTGATGATTCTTGGCAATACCATATGATCATGAGCTCGGGTCATTCTTGCTCTATATATTTCTAGACTTTGTTGGGCTTGTAGTGGCATTTTATCTAAGGCTTCAAGCTCTTCATATCGTATTCAAATATATTTTTCTATTGAATGTTCACTTTAAATTACTATGATAAGTGAAGGAAATTCTACTTTGAGGGGGTAATTCATACCAGTAATATCCCTTTCATTTAATTTTTATTTTTATTTTTTGGCCTGATTGGTGGGCACCCTTCATGAACTTCAACCATTACTATCTTGGCTTCATCTAGTTCTATGCATCATAGCCACATTTGGTCAAACACACACTGATATAATGTGTCATTTATAAGAGTGTATCATAACTCTCTTTATGAAATTTGATTAGCCTTTGATTTTTCTTTTAGTAGTACACCACCTTTGAAATAGGTAATGAATGGTTCCCACTAATCATCTTCTGCTATCATGGTCATAATTTCTAGATTTCTTTAGCTTTACAGGCTTGCAAGAGAGTTGGTGCTAGTGGTAGCCTATTTAGACTATTATTATGATGGGATTTTTTTGGGGGTCTATCATTTCAATAGATAATTTAGCTAATTTGTTAGCCTTGCCATTATCTTGACGCAACACCCTTGTGATTACTTCAATAATTTATTTTAAAATTTTCAATACATGCTTATGGTAAAGCACTAATTCTGGTGAATTAATCATAAAAGTCTCAATTATTTATTAGATTATAAGTTGAAAATCTCCATGAATATGAAGCTTCTTCATTTTCATATTAATTGACCCAAAACTAACTCAATTGACCCATTAGGCTCACTTGACCCAAAGTGACCTAAAAGACCCAATTGAACCAAACTCCAATCCAACCTAAATTGGATTGAACCAACCATCTAAGACCTCCTATATTGATTGTTGATCATCCTTGATTGATTAATTGCAATTAATTGGATCAAACCAACTCAATTCAATCACTTGACCCAAGTTAACCCTATTAGCCTACATGAGCCAATTGAATCAAATCTCATTCCAATGCAAATCAATTGAAACTAATGATTCCAATCAATCATAAATTGATCCTTGAACATGACTTGACCATCAATTGAGCTAAACCAAACCTAATAGGCCTCTTGACCCAAGTTGACCCTGTTGACCTCATTTTTGGAGGAGGTTAATTTAAACTCTAAAATCCATAATTAGCATATCCTAATCTCAAATAAGAAGTTCTTAATTCAATGCTTAGGACACTATACCTATTGACCTAGGAAATTTTCCTTGGGTTTGATTTAACTTAATTAGCTTAGGCGGAATCAACCCAAACTTCCAATTTGGATTAACTCAAATCAAATCCAACAAATTCAAATTGAAATTTAATTAAAAATAAATGAAATCAATCACTCTAAATCATCTCACACATGTGATTAAACATGATTGGAGTACAATCCCAATCCTATTGAGTCAAATTGGTCATTTGAACTCAATTGGAACCAAACTCAACCCATTTAGGTTAAATGGGTTTAAATAAAATGAAATTCATATTTAAATCAAAATTAAATGAATTAATCAAATCAAACCTCAATCAATCATCAATTCAAGATGATTAAATTCAAATTTAAAAATAATTAAATTAAAACTGAAACATTTTGAATCCAATTACTTGGATTCAAGCCAAGTCAAATGGATTTGAACCTCACTTCAAATCCATTTAAGACTAAGGTAGGCAGCAATATATCAGTCCAAAGATCTTGATAATGATGCCATAAACTGTAAAAGAAAAAAAAGAAAAAAAGAAAAGAAAAGAAAGGAATGAAATTTAAAAAAAAAATAGAAAAATGGGGGAAGAAGGGAAATTCCATTTCCCCTCTTCCCATGCATATGCCATCCCACCTTGCAAGAGGATGGCTGCCTTTAAGCGAAGGAAACTAAGCAAAAAAGCCAAAGAGGATTTCGCTTAAAGAAGAAAAGAAGAAAAGAAGAAGAGAAAGGAATGGATCGATCAAAGAGAGAAACCAAGCAATGAGCCACCGCCCATTCCAAGTGAGCATCCAAACATGTTCACAAGGCCAAGGGGGATTGAATCCACCCTTTGGCCAGCCTTGCCGCCATCGGTGGCTATTTTTTGGCTATCCAAAAAACCAAAAAAATCCATTCTTGGCCACCTATGGAAAGAGGGGAGGGGGAGCCCATTCTCTCCCCCTTTCCATTCTGAAACCTTCACTAAAGCTACAGATGAAGTTTAAGACCTTTCCTCGGCCCTCTCGCCAATGGCACAGTGGGGCATGGATGGAATCGAAGGCTCTCTAGTGGTTAAATCCAAGGGAGTGAATTTCACCTAAAATTGAAGCTGACAACACCTTCACCATCTAGAACTAAGCTAAAATGAATGATCCCTCACTTCCCTTGTGCTGGGAGGCCAAAGAATGACCAACCCATTAAAATTTGAATCGGGCTTGCTCTAAGGACCAATTTAGAGGGAAAGGATCTAATTCTTTTGGTTCACAAGCTCCTACTATCATTATGAAGCTATTCAAATCAACCCTGATGCCAGAGATCGTCAAAATGGAGGTACAATAATAACGCCCCTTCAAGCTTTTTTGGTTTGATGCTTTGTGAAGGAACCTTTATCTCAAGTGAGCTCAAGCCATATAGATCTATAGGATATTCATCCATGATGGATTTGTACTTGAAAACATGAGATTCTGATGGGTAGATCACAGGAAATCAAGAAAAAACCATGGACGGTTCTTAGTTCTCACCGTCCAGGGAAGGAGACACAATCTGGACCATCCGTTCCTTTTTAAAAAAATGGACGGCTCAGATTTAGTCAATTCATTCGATTTGAACCCTTTTAGGAACCGCAGATTGATCGTGGACCGTCCGATCAAATATCAGACCGTTAGGATCAATCCAATGTCCTGCCACCATTTTAATGCGGGATTCACATGAATCCCATGTAACCGACGGTGTATTAAGCGGCGTCGCCACACGACCGGTTTAAAGAGGAAAATAGGGATTTTTAATTAAAAAAATGGCATAAATCACTCAAAAGTTCAAAAAATCATTGAAAAATAAATTTAAATAAAAAATTCAAATGAGGGCTCTATTGATTCTTTTTGATGAGAAAAATCCATAATAATTGAAATCCTTAATTTATTTGGGGTATTTTAGCCCTAATTTGGGTTTAATTAAAAACCATTAAACTTTAATTACTCTCAAACCATAAACTTAATTGATTGAAACTTTGGAGAAATGAAACTAGGGTTAGAACACAACTTGTGTAAATTTTTCATAATTTATTTCATTGTATTTTTTGGGAAATGAAATTTTAAACCTAAGCTTCAAATTTAATTAAATAAATTAATTTAAAATGAATTAATTAATAGTAATGAATCAAACAACCTAAAATCAATCTAATGAACCCTAATAAACATTAAAACACTAATGAAACTCATCCAAACATAATAAATCATAAATTAACTTAAATTAATTAAATAATTAACCAACACTTAATTAAATCATATTAAATCAACCAAATTTCCAAAAATTATGAATGGACCTCTTTGGAAACATATTTCAATGTGGAATCAATTAAAAATAAAATCACTAAATGAATTTCATTTAATTATGCATAATTCAGGTTTTAATGAAATAATTAAAATTTTAATTACATCCTAATTATGACTATTATCAAAATAAAACTTTGGAAACATGAAATTGACATGATACCCCACTTGCCATAAAAATTTAAAACCCAATTGATCTTTGGAAAAGGAATTGTTGAATTTCCAAATTCTTTAGTCAATATTAATCAATAATAAATAAAATTCATTAATCTATTAAATCATGAAATAACTTGAATTAATCTTAATCAAACATCAAAAACTCTTGAGGGTACTTCTCTAAGCATCCTAAGTCAAAGAATTAATCAATATTAAACTTAAATACTAATGAAATTAAACCTTAAGTTAATGAAATCCTTAATTAAATCAAATATTAAAACTTGGTATCACCAACACTTAATGAAATCATTAATCTCCAATTCAATTAATCTCATAATAAATTCAATTCTTAGATGAATTAAATCAAATCAAATGAAACCATCATAACTCAATCCAAATCTTAACCTAAATGCCTTAGGTTAAAATAAACCAAAACAAACCAAGGTCAAAACACCAAATCAGTGAAATAAAATAAATAAAATCAAATAAATCTAATTAAATCTAATGAAATTAAATAATTAAATCAAACCAAATTGAAAACTAAAATAAAAATCAAATGAAAAGTAAAGAAAACATCAAATTTAAATTTAATCAAAAAGATTAATTAAGATACTTAAGGATCTTAGTTAGATCTTTAGGATTAATCTTCATCTTAGGATGAGGATTTCATTCTATTATGAATTAGGATGTTGAATAGGGTGAGTTCCATCTAAAATTAGAATCAATTCTACTCTTCATTCTTGAAAACCTAAACATCACTTTAATTAAATAAATTGAAAATAAAAATGAAAAGTAAATTAGTAAACATTTGAATTGAAACCACCCAATGGTAAATTCAAACAAACTCAAACTCAAACTTGAAACTTGAACTAAAGAAGCCTAGCAAAGTCTTGCCACACAAGCCTATTTTCTTCATTCACTAGATCATTAGGTCACGGACCCTAGACTTAGGATAGGTCATTATGTGATTCTATTATGATTCTTTGTGATGTGTTGTGATATGATGTGCTTCATATGTCTTTGTGGAGTACTATTTTAGACTACATGTCTAGGATTGTTTGCCCATTAGATTGGATGGTAGGATGTTCTTTCTAGATCTAACATTATCTTCTATAGGGGACTATGCTAGAAAGCATTGCTATCATTAAAAAAATTAAAAATTCTTTTTCTTGCAGGCATGTTTAAATATTTAAGCATAGCCCATAGGACAAGTGGGCTTGGCAAGCAACTAATGCTAAACCCTCATGTTTGTTAAATATAACTATTGTATGTTGTTTGTATTTTTGCTAACATTTATTTTGTAGGGCTCAGGAAATAATTTTGAAGTCAAAATGTAAATTTGAGCTTAGAAATAGGTTTGAATTCTTTGTTTAAAATTTTGATATTATGTTTGGAGTCTTGACTTAGCAAATTTGGATATGCTAAATGAGACTCAAGTGCATGTTTGAAATATTTTTGAAAACATTTTTGTTTGTTTACGATGATGTGTGCCATGTGTTTAATTTGTTGAATTTGATTATGGAATTGAGATCCTTACTTAGCAAATTTAGGTATGCTAAGGCCCAAATGTGTTTGATTTATTTTTGATTTGATTTGAAAAATAAGACCTTTATTTAACAAATTTGGGTACGCTAAGTAAGGCTCAATTGTGTTTATTGAGTTTCTTTTATTTTGTTTTGAAAGAGGGAAATTCTATTTAACAAATGTGATATGTTAAGTAGAGTTCAATTTGTTTTTAATTTTGAAAGATGGAACTCTCATTTGACAAATTTGGGTATGTCAAATGGAGTTCAATTGTATTTAATTTGTTTGTGATTTTGAAAAGGGAACTCTACTTAGCAAATTTGGGTATGTTAAGTAGAGTCCAATTTATTTTGATGTTTGAAAAGGGAATTCTCATTTGACAAACTTGGGTATGTCAAATGGAATTCAATTGTGTTTTGATTTTGTTTTGAAAAAGGGAACTCTACTTAGCAAATGTGGGTATGTTATGTAGAGTCTAATTTGTTTTGATTTTTTAAAAAGAGAATTCCCATTTGACAAATTTGGGTATGTCAAATGTGTTTTGAAAAAGGGAACTCTACTTAGCAAATGTGGGTATGTTAAGTAGAGTCTAATTTGTTTTGGTTTTGGAAAAGAGAATTCTCATTTGACAAATTTGGGTATGTCAAATGGAATTCAAATTTGTTTTGATTTTGTTTTAAAAAAGAGATCTCTACTTAGCAAATATGGGAATGTTTAGTAGAGTCCAATTTGTTTTGGTTTTGAAAAGGAGAATTCTCATTTGACAAATTTGGGTGTGTCAAATGGAATTCAATTAAATTTATTAATTTTCTTAAAGATGGAATTTTTGTTTGTGACATTACTTTTTGAAAATGGAAACTCCAACTAAGCACATGTAGAATGTGATAAATAGAATCTCAATTTTATGTCATGTTTTCTTTTGAAAATAGGATCTTCATCTAATAAGCCTAGGTATGTTGAAATAGAGATGGCTATTTTCAAAAATGTGATTTTGAAAAATGGATTTTAAAATTATTTGATTTTGATTTTGAAAATAACCATCTATGAAACAATTGTAGATATTGTTAAATGGAGTTTGGTTATCTTTAAATCTTTTTGAAAACTTTATGCAAATCTTTTATCTTGTGACTTTTAAATAATTTGAAAAATTACATTTTGAAGATAATATTTTTACAAATGATTTATTATGGGATGAACCTTGCCTCACCATGAAGATGGTAAAGAGGTTCTAAAGATTTTTAGTCATCTCCTTTAGTTCAATTAATTTAATTTTACCTATTGGGGGACCCAATAGGGGTTTTAAGACCTACACAGAGTGAGGTCCTAGAACCTAAAGGATGTTGGCTAGCTTTGCTTAAGGATGAAATAAGCTAAGTGCCAATGGAAAGAAAGATAGTCTTGGGATTATATAAAATCTAAGTACACCATGTTGATCTTAGGGGATACTTATTGAAGTGATCGGATATGACATTAAGAAATTATGCACTATCTCGAAAGATAGAAATATCACCCTATAATAGACCTAATCACCTAATAAGGACTCCTAAGGCATGATGGGTCTTCGAATGTACCAAAGATTTTCACTCTACTTTACATTCACCCTACTTTACATGGAAAAGTAAAGTAGGGTTTATTTTAAGCTGGGTTCATTAAGTTTACTATAGAGGCAAGCTTATATAGTTAATTACATCCAAAGAGATGGAATCACCTCAAGAATACTCTCGATTAAAGTAGAAACTAAGGTCTCCAATGATTTTAAGCTTAGACTATCAAAGGATTGGTTGTGTTTGGAAATTCAAGTGGGAAAAATCAAGGAGAAGATATATTATCAAAGCCAAAGGGAATAAGTAGGAAATGCTCATGATACTAGAAGCTTAGTGAGCATTCCAATCTATCCTATGGTTTGGCTTTATATGTTTGAAATTTAATATATTAATTTAGTTAATGCTAGCATTTTATTAGAAAGCTAGGTCTTATAATCCACCAACATAAAGTTGTGAAAATGCCTAAGAGGTGAAGATTTATGCTAGTTACCCAAAGGATATAGCAACCTTGGATCCTGAATCTAGGGAACTTTAGCATAAGCTAATGCATGACCTAAATCTAAGTGAGAGATGGACATAATGGTTTTCTCCACAAGAGAGGATAAATTGTCCAACTTCTGGACTTACAAACGCCTGGAGTGGCTGCTAGCTAACACCTCCTATGATTCAAAACCATGTAGTCTAGTCTTATAAAAGAGCAAGATAGTTAGGTTATTATTTAATTTGAAAGAGACTGAAGTCCTAAACCCAGTCCCTAAGAGACTAGAGCATTAGTGGTATGAGCATATGATTTAGTCTACTAATACAAAATCATTTCAATTTTTATTTCCTTTTTGACACAATATTTTAGACAAAGGCTTGGGAATTTTATGCCTAAATGTATGATGGAATAAATTTATTGGCTAAATCAGCAAGAGGAGGGTGTTCTCCATCGCAAGGGATTCCCTCATAGGTCAAGCATTCCTTTATCATGCAAGGATAGAGATCCCCCATATTCAAGAAAGAAGGAATATGATATGCATGATGTGAGACATTCAACATACAGCTAAGGGATTGCTAAACCTTTTAAATGTCTTACTTAGAAGCTTTATGTTGAGGTTATGAATTATTTAAAATTTAATTTTGAGTGATTAGTTGGGTAGAAAAATTAATTTTATCCTAAGAGCCTACCGCATCCAGACCACACATTCAAACATCAAACATGAAGGAACTAGAAAAAGCATGCAATTCTAGTGAATAATCTAAACACAACATCAAACAATTTTATAGATTGAGGCAAAAGAATAAAAATTCAGTGCAATAAGGTTCCTCTGTACACCCCAAGAAGAGAAAAAAAGATGGGTAGCCGAGCTCTACCCTTATACAACTCAGATTATAAAAATAATACATGCTATCGGGGTCTTCTTTTCTTCATTTCTTCATGTCCTCCTCTTCCTTTTGATTTGATTTACTTCAAAGGAATCACAGGTGCCCCAAGGACTAAGCCTTCTGGTCACTCCTCATCCTAATCCCCCATAACACTAATCTTAATTCCTAATGCAAAATTACATTAAAAATAAGAAATATAAATCTAACTACACCTGTAAGACAAGTGTAAGCTAAACATGCATACAACTCAAGCAATTATATTTAGAATTTGGACTTAGCACCCTACACATTGATAACCAAGCCCACCTATCCTAACTTGGATTATGCTTTGGAGTTTAAGCAACCTGCAATGAGAGCATTTGTATATATTTTTCAGCGACCCCTTAAGCACAATCTTCTATAGAAAATATGATTAGGCTAGTCACAGCCTAACATCCAATCTGCAAAACATACACCCTAACATCCAATCTAAAATAATACATCACAAAATAAAACATACATCACCCATACACCATCCTAACATAAAGCTAGAAGTGGTGAATTAATCTAATGTGTGTGTATTAAGTCTTGTGTGGTATGCCCTTATTAGGTATTAAGGTTAAGATCTTCTAAGTGTGAAAGGATGTTTAATCATAAGAGGTTGATTTCATTTAAAGTGATTTAGTTGATTTGAGAATTTTTCTTAGTGTTTTCTTTTGTTTCATATGGCCTACACTTAGCAACTAAGTATTGTAAAGAGAAGAAAAGAGGTTTCCCTCTTTCATCCCTACCCTAAGCCACTTTCTAAAACATGTTGATTTAATTTTATCCTCTTTAGGGAATTGATTATTACACATTTTAAATTAATCCTAAGTTTAGGTTCACTTTAAATGATTCCATTCAATAGGAAAGACATCTTAAGATTAAATTGATTGAATTACTATCACATGATATATATTGAATGGAATCATTTAAAGAGAACCTAAACTTAGGATTAATTTAAAATGTATAATAATCCATTCACTAAAGAGAATAAAATTAAATCAACATGTTTTAGGAAGTGCTTAGGGTAGGGATGAAAGAGGGCAACCTCTTTTCTTTCTTTACAACACTTAGTTGCTAAGTGTAAGCCATATGAATCAAAAGAAAACACTAAGTAAAATTTTCAACTCACTTAGATCACTTTAAATTAAAGAAACCTCTTATGATTAAACATCCTTCTCTTAGGTTTTATACAAAGTCCTGGGACATTTCGACATTTAATGCTGAGACAAAAGACCTAAGGAGATAAGCCCCTTAGCTAATACATTAGAAAAAGAAAAGAAGCTAAACATAAAAAAATTGAGGTCCAAAGTAGAAGATTAAAGAACCAACCAACACAAAATTTAGTAAATTCTCACGAAGAAGCTAGAACAATCCAAAAGCAAAAGTCTCCCAACCTATATAAGGGCTCTGCAATAAGCTTGGAAAGGGGATTAGTGTAGATTATGTAGTAGGTAATTAAGCATAAGTCATAAAAATAAGAAGAAGTTGGAAAATGAAAGAAAGGCTCAGGCTTAGTTATAATTGTCTTAAGAAGCAGCACTATATGTAAGCATCCAAACTTCGAATGAAGGGTTACAATAGCATATAGCACTACCAGCCAAAAGAGGGACAGGGAAGCATCATGGCCATCATCGCCAACAAACCTCTTGTAACACCATGTCAAGTGATGATTGTCGCACAAACCTGCAAAGGACTTCATACAACAAATATAACCAATAGAGACCCAACAGTTAGGTAGATCAAACTGGGTAAAGCAGGCCAGCGAACCTATGAGGAAAGCTTTAGAACATAAAATACACCACTAAAGCCACCACCAAGGCTTACTAACATAGATGCTAGTAGCCAACTTTAGAATACAGGAAATAGGATTAAGTAGAGACCCATCAAATGCAAAAAGTAACACATGGAAGATCAGGTCATTCATTAACCGAACAAAAATGATAGTAATATCTAGAATAATAGAAGACATAATCTAAAAAATGATAGGGATCAAAGCAACCAAAAGAGAGGAAAGGGAACTTAAACAATCAGAAATATACATAGGTTGGAGAGGACAACACTGTTAAAATAAAGAAAATACTCTATAAACCCAAACAGACAGTTATAAAAAACAATCCAAGTAGCCAGCAAGGCCATCCACCTTGCAAGCCACCAAAATAACCAAGAACTATAAGGATGAAAGGTAGAGGAGTTCATCCAATCAGCAATATCAGAATTGTTGACAGGGATCCAAGGGAAAACCATAGACAACAGCCACCAATCCCAATCCAAGTACATGAGGGTCATGTTAAAGCCGCTGAACACCTTAATCGAAAACCAAGGAGGTAAAATAATTGTAAGGTTAGAATTGTTCCAACTACCAAAATCATTCAGAAAAAATAAGACCAATAGGGTTAATAGCAGCCATGTCAGATAAACCTCCGAACAATAGGAAGCCACTTCCCAGTACAGAATACCAAGGAGGACCATGATCCCAATATTAGAAGAGGCACACCCAAGGGTCAAAAGATATAACAAAATAGAAGTAGCCAGGCTAAAAATCATCCAGAATAGCATTAACAATAAGAAGGATAACCACATTACAACAGCAATCCAAGCAGTAAATAAAGAATAAAGACCCTTAAAGATCACATAATTCCTTAAAAATGTAGGAGTGAAATACATAGCACCACAGCTATCAGCGAACACCTCCCAAAAAGCAAACCTCAACTAAGAGGGCCACACCCCACATCACAGTAGGTAAGACCAAAAAAAATAAAAGATGAAAAGAAAAGATCCAAAATGGAAAAGAGTACCATGAACAACCTGAAAAACCTATCCAATCAGCAAACAGGAAGGGAACAGAGCATCCAAACACAATAAGAAGTACAAAAAGTAAGTAGATTCACCCAGAAAGGGAAAAAACCCATAGCCATTCAACAGCAGCCAACAGCCAACCTGACAATGGAAAGCATTAAAAAAAGATTGTAGAAAGATCCAGCCAAAAAAGAAAAACACACCCAATATAGGACAAGCAGGACCGAGCAGCCACCAACTGTAGAAAACATCTCTACCATAATAGTAGAGAATGGAAAACATAAAGGAAAATAGACAAAAACAACAAAGAATAATTGAAGGGAAGACTAGCCCCATCCCATCCATAAATTGGGAAACAGGCAAAAAAAAATAAGCTAGGTTTCATAAGAAGGAATAGGTAAAGCCCAAACCAGCAGAAGATAAATAAGACATAATCAAATCCAAAAACTTAGGGAAGAGCCAAATCTCCACAAGAAGAAAAAGCAGAAAAGGCTAAAAATTTCTAACATAAGGCAATCTAGTTTTATCAAGATTCATAAGCCCCCTTACTTTTAAGGGTTGCCCTGTGATTCCTTCGGAGCAAATCAAATGAAGAGGAAGAGAATGAAGACATAAAGAAATGAAGAAAAGAAGACCCCAATAGCATGTATTATTTTTGTAATCCAGGCTGTTACCCATCTTTTTTTCTGTTTTCAGGGTGTACGGTGGAACATGACCGCACCAACCTTTTATTCTTTTTTGGTAGTCTATAAAATTTTTTGATGTTGTGTTTAGATTGTGCACTTGAATTTCATGTTTTTCTTAGTTTCTTCATGTTTAATGTTTGAATGTGTGGCCTAGATGTGGTAGGCTCTTAGGATAAAATTAATTTTTCTACCCAACTAATCACTCATAATTAAATTCTAAATAATTCATAACCTCACCATAAAGCTTAGGCAGTAAGCAAGATAATTAAAGGACTTAGCAACCCCTTAGCTGTATGTTGAATGTCTCACATCATGCATATCATATTCCTTCTTCCTTGAATATGGGGGATCTCCATCATTGCACAATAGGGGAATCCTTGACCTATGAGGGCATCCCTTGTGATGGAGAATACCCTCCTCTCATTGATTTAGCCAATAACTTTATTTCATCATACATTTAAGCATAAAAATCTCAAGCCTTCGTCTAAAATATTATGTCATAAATGAAATAAAAATTAAAAAGATTTTGTATTAGTATACTAAGTCATATGCTCATACTACTCATGCTCTAATCTCCTAGGGAGTGGGTTTAGGATTTTAGTCTCTGTCAAATTAAATAACAGCTCAACTATCTTGCTCTTTCATATGACTGTACTACATGGTTTTGAATCGTAGAAGGTGTTAGCTGGCAGCCACTCCAGGTGGTTACAACTCTAGAATTCAAAAAATTTATCCTCTCTTATGGAGGTAAACCATTATGTCCCTCTCTCACTTAGATTTAGCTTATGCATTAGCTTATGCTAAAGCTCCCTAGATTCAGGATCCAAGGTTGTTATTTCCTTCGAGCTACTAGCATAAATCCTCATCTCTTAGGCATTTTCATAACCTTGTGTTGGTGGATTGTAAGTCCTAGCTTTCTAATTAAATGCCAACTTTAACTAAATTATTCTCTTCAATTTTAAACATATAAAGCCCAATCATAGGATAGATTGGAATGCTCACTAGGCTTTCTAGTATCATGAGCATTTCTTACTTATTCCCTTTGGCTTTGATAATAAGTCTTCTTATTCAATTTTCCCAATTGAATTTCTAAATATAACCAATCCTTTGATAGTCTAGCTTTAAAATCTTTGGACACCTCAATTTTTACTTTAATCGATAGTATTCTTGAGGGATTCCATCTCTTATGATGTACTTAACTATGGAGGCTTGCCTCCATAGGGAACTTAATGAAAATGGCTTAAAATAAATCCTACTTTACTTTTCCATGTAAAGTAGTGAAAAAATCTCTGGTACATTCAGAGACCCATCATGCCTTTAGAGTCCTTATTAGGTGATCAAGTCTATTATATGGTGGTGATTTCTATCTTTCAAGATAGTGCATCATTCCTTAATATCGTACCTGATCACTTCAGTAAGTTCCCCATAAGATCTGCATGGTGTCTCATATCCAAAAATAAACACTACAGATTATTTTAGCAACTACATTGGGTAGATTTCCTCTCTCCATCTTTAGTAGATAATTATTGTGTCCAAGCATCGATAATGGACCTAGATTTTTTGTAATCCCAAGACTATCTTTCTTTCTATTAGCACTTAGCTTATTTCATCCTTAAGCAAAGCTAGCCAATATCCTTTAGGTTATAGGACCTCACTCCGTGTAGGTCTTAAAACCCCTATTGGGTCCCCCAATAGCTAAAAATAAATTAACTCAACTAAAGGAGATGACTAAAAATCTTTAGAACCTCTTTGCCATCTTCTTGGGGTGGCAAGGTTCATCCCATAATAAATCCTTCACAAAAATATTATCTTCAAAAAGTATTTTTTCAAATTAATTAAAAGTCACATGACAAAAGGTTTGCATAAAGTTTTCAAAAATATTTAAAGATAACAAAATTCCATTTAACAATGTCTACAATTATTGCAAGGATGGTTCTTTTCAAAATCAAAAACAAATAATTTTAAAATCCCTTTTTCAAAAGTACATTTTTGAAAATAGCTATCTCTATTTCAACATGCCTAGGCTTGTTGGAAGAAGATCCTATTTTCAAAAGAAATCATGAAATAAAATTGAGATTCTATTTAGCACATTCCACATGTGCTAAGTTGGAGTTTCCCTTTCCATAAAGCAATATCACACACAAAAATTCCATCTTTAAGAAAATCAATAAATTTAATTGAATTCCATTTGACACACCAAAATTTCTCAAATGAGAATTCCCCTTTTCAAAACCAAAATAAATTGGACTCTACTTAACATACCCATATTTGCTAAGTAAAGTTCCCTTTTTCAGAACAAATCAATACACATTTGAATTCCATTTGACATAGCCAAATTTGTCAAATGAGAATTCTCTTTTTCAAAACCAAAAGAAATTGGACTTTACTTAACATATCCACATTTTCTAAGTAGAGTTCCCTTTTTCAGAAAAAAATCAAAATACATTTGACATACCCAAATTTGTCAATTGAGAATTCTCTTTTTCAAAAATCAAAATAAATTGGACTCTACTTAACATGCCCACATTTGCTAAGTAGAGTTCCTATTTATAAAACAAAATCAAAACAAATTTGAATTCCATTTGACATACCCAAATTTGTCAAATGAGAATTCCCTTTTCAAACATCAAAACAAATTAGACTCTACTCAACATACCCAAATTTGCTAAGTAGAGTTCCCTTTTCAAAATTATAAATAAATCAAATACAATTGAACTCTATTTGACATACCAAAATTTGTCAAATGAGAGTTCCATCTTTCAAAATTAAAAACAAATTGGACTCTACTTAGAATACCACATTTGTTAAATAGAAGTTCCACTCTTTCAAAACAAAATAAAATAAACTCATCAAACACACTTGAACCTTACTTAGCATACCCAAATTTATTAAGTAAAAGTCTCAGATTTCAAATCAAATCAAAATACAATAAACACATTTGGGCCTTACTTAGCATACCTAAATTTGCTTAAGTTAGGATCCAAATTTCATAATCAAATTCAATAAATTAATCACATGGCACACATCATCGCAAACAAACAAAAATATTTTCAAAAATATTTTCAAACATGCAATTGAGTCTCATTTAGCATATTCAAATTTGCTAAGTGAAGACTCAAAACATCAAATCAAAATTTTCAAATGAAGGATAAACAAAATAAATACATCTCCAAAGTCTCTCCAAAATGGAATGAACCTCATTCAACATACTTGAATTTGTTGAATGAAGGTTCAAAATCAAAATAAAAATTCAATGGAAAAGACTCTCCTCAAATCTCTCCAATTCAATGAACCCCACTTAGAATACTTAAATTTGTTAAGTGTGGGTTCAAAATTGCAAGTTAATATCATAAATCAATTTTTTGAAGACAAATGCAGTCATATCAACACTGTCAGTTCTTTCATAAGTCTTTAGTCAGTTCAATTGCTATGGCTTCCAACAAGTTTTTTTCTCTTTCCCCTCTAATGCAGATCTAGATTTGGATCAAGCTAATCTCACATCGATCGATGCCACACATCTATTTTTCTTTGGCCATAGTTTTGAAGGAGTCTGAGTTACTTGTGAGGGGGCAGCCCTCACAATGGTCAGTAGGGAGGAGGTGGCGGGATAGATGCAACATATCTGTTTTGACATCCGTTATGACTATGAGTTCACCTCATTGAAGAGGAAGGTTGTTGTGGTTTCCACCCCTCCCGATCAATTTTAGTATCGGCCCAGCTTTCTCGACATGCTCAAGTTGTCCTCACTATAGCCCTAGTGTGAGCTAACACCTCCTCTTTGGTCCCCTCAAAGGAGAAAGCTATCTTTGCCTATGAGATAGACCTTTGAGGTAGGTTCTAGTTCTTGCATTGTCCTTCTCTCTCGCACCCGATGCCATATTGAAAATAGGAAGATCAAGTGGCATCACAAAAGGGCAGCTAGGGAGATCGACACTGCCTCCTACATTGCCAAAGAAGGTTCTCCATGGGAGGTCTCCCCTTTCTTGGGTGGTAACAGATTCCACCCCCTCTTCAATTCAGATGGAGAGGAAGACTTTAGGAGGATCACAACACTACCTCCACCAACAGCTCATTACGAGGAACCGACTAGGGAGCGGAGGAAGCCCTTCATCGATCTCAAGGCAATTCTTCGCTAGGTTGGTAGAGTCTACAGATGCTGAGAGTTTGGAGCATTGTTTGATTTGACTATAGTGATTCCCCATAGTGTTAGTGGTCAGATCAGCAGGTAGAGGGTCGTTGAAGCCAGAGTAGTAGCTCAGGAGGGCATGAGAGAGAGACAGAGGTACCCCCGACAGTCGACAGCTTCCACCCTTGTTGATTTTCGTTATCGACGGGTCACTAGGGCCGATTATATAGATGTCATTGTATTGACAGGCACTACCAGAAGTCGAAAGAGAGCCCAAGGCGGAGGGCAGTCAGTGTTACTTGACTCCTCATCCACCATCACCAATTCAAGTTCCCCCTTCCATAGTCCCCATCAAGGACCAAAAGTTTGCATCTGAAGAGAGGAGATCCTCATTGGTGATCCGGCTACGCCTTAGGATCTCACACCATCTGTGCCATCAACTGAGGTTAGGTCATGCTTCCCCATTTGACCACCCACTTTTGTTATGGAAAAGGGGGAGGGCGACCCAAAAATTCCATCATCGTAACACCGTCGTAGCTTTCAATAGCAGTAGAGAAGGGGGAATGACAACACAATTCCAATGGCAGTAGACCCTCCTAGTGAGAGCACCCATCAGTAGGCAGTGTTAAATGCATAGAGTCAGATGAACACAGCCTCACAGTCAGTTGTCAATGAATCTTTGTGCTAGTCCAACCTGATAGATTAGGAGACCATTCTTTAGACAACATCTTAGAAGACTACTTTGCCAAAAGAAAAAACTTCTTGGGGGTGATCATTTAGATTAGTAAGAGGGTAGGGTAGCCTTCGACCCCGATGAGGATGATCTATTTGAGGACTCAGCAGAAGTCCATATGGTCAATACTCAAGGGTCCTTTCTTAGAGACCATCAAAATCAAAAATGCATTGTGGTTGAAAAAGATGACACCGCTCATTCAACCCAACGCCTCGTCCAACAGCTCAATCAGAAGGATGACATGTGAGTAGAATGGAAAAGGGGATCGAAGACTTATTAGTAGTAGTTCTTGCACTACAGATCCAAGCCCCAATTTTACACCCCTATATGATCACCTACTTTTTAGATCCAAGAGTGCATCTCCCATGGATCAGGATAGTGGAGGCCTACATAGGAAGGGTGTAGATAGTACCTCCATGAAGAAGAAGGACATCAAACAAATGGTGGAACAATAGGTGAGAGAAGTGATGGCGCGAGCCCTGGGTAACTCATCTATTTTAAAGGGTAGACCCTACCTAGAGGAATTTCACACAGTTGAATACCCCAAAGGGTTTGTGCCACCTTCTTTCAAAATTTTTGATGGCAGTGGGAACCCTTGGTAGCACATGCCACATTTTTGAGCCGGTTGTTTCAACGCTAGTGGTAGCGATGCACTTCTTTTTTGTTATTCATCAGTAGTCTTTCAGGGATTGCATTCGATTGGTATTTTGAACTGCCCAATGTTTCGGTAAAGATATTTGTTGAGTTGGAGCAACTCTTCATTAAGAGGTTTGCTGGAGCTCAGCCAAGGGTGATTGTGGGAGATCTCATTGTATCTCAATAAAACCCTAATGAGTCACTCATTAGCTATATTCTCAGTTGGCAAAACTTGATTATGAAATGTGAATCACAGTTGTTTGAACAACATGCCATATAAATTCTTCCTAAGAATATTCATGGCCTGGTTGCTTTCATGCTCAAAGGATCTACTATCAAAACCTTTGAGAAGCTAATCAACAAGGTGAGTAGTCTACAAAGATAAGCTAAATTTTACCTTTCCATGACCAGTCATCCAAGCCTAAACTACATAAAGCTTTCGAGGAGAAGCTAGTGAAAGTGGCATCAGTTGACATGGGGAAGCAACCAGTCAGAGCTCAGTTTGGGAGACCTTAAGCACAGCAGCCTCCTCTACCACCTTCTTGAACATGATACTAGCCACCACAGCTGCCACAGTGGCCCCCACCACTGCCTCCTCAGCAGTATACATAGTAGCGGTACTCATATCTTCCGCCAAGTAGCTATTATCTGCCTACTCTTCTGGACAAATTAAATAAGCCATATTCATTCAAGTGGGAGGAAGTTAGCAAAATCTTTAAGAACTTCTTAAAGAACCTTAATTTCTAGCTACCAAAGCCTAAGAGGCCAGGGGAAGTGGACAAGACTAATGATCCTAACTTTTAAGGTTTATGAGCCAATTAAAAGCATCACTTTATCTCATATACTTATTAGAATCAACATCTAGTTATGTTAGGGTAATCCTTAGGGATACATGTGATCCTCTCAAGACAAAAGAAGGTTGGGATATTTCTTTATCATGAACCTCTAAAATTTTTACTTCTAAGATTAAGAAACTCTCCTTACAAGTGCCTCAGGTAGCTCAAACCTCCAACATCAAGGAAGGTTTGTAAGTTACCAAAGATAACTCATGGAAGGTGGGAGCTTAGCAGTAGTAGCAGCAGCAATCCACACTTGCCCAGGATAGTCCAATAGCCCAACCATCATCCAAGTTCAGCACTCCCTCCACCATTGTAGCTACCATTTCATCCAGCTATTCTTCTAGCAGGAGTGTTGTATCAGTGGATAAAGGCACTAAAACCCTTACCCCACTTACTTTAATTGATTTCTATTGTGTACGTCCACCCAAAAAGAAATTGAGAAAAGTAGATTGTACTTACATCTTATCCACATATTATGCTCTTGATTTTATTCCTTTTGAAAACTCTCCAAGTGTAAATAATAATAATATCTCTATTAATTATGATCCTTTCTCTTTTGATTCAGAATAATACTTTCCTTTTGAATCATCACCACCATTGAGAGGAGTCGAATTGAGGGTCCCATAGGTGAAGATGTAGGTTTACCCGGTGAGCAGGTAGAACTTTTCTCCAACCCGTCACATGAAGTCATTGAAGTGAACCTACACAGTGGCAAAGTTTTACCTCTTTTGGTAGCACTTCAGGATAAGTGTAAGCAAGTCATTAGTTCTAGTGAGCAGATAGCCCCTCCACAGGATGCTCCACCTATGGATATGATTATGGAAGATCAGGCCAGAGTTGATTACAACGTTCTAGCTCACCTTAGAAAATTGCCAGCTAACTTAATCATATGTGACACCCTTATCTTATCCAAAGAGATGAGGGAGTCTCTAATCAAGGCTCTTCTTGATCTAAAGATATGCTTAGATCAACTGACCACTACTGAAGAAAAGGCACACTGCTCAAGGGATATCTTAGGATTTACATTAAGTGATGAAGGCTTGCTTCTAGGGACAATCAAGCACAATCATGCCCTCTACATCACAATGGATGGATCTTAGAGGCCGTCAAGGGTGTGTGTAGTGTAAAGGAATATTATGAGTCTAAGAACTCTTGCCTACTTGAGGATTGACATCTCCAAACTCTAAAAAGAAAGGATGATGTTGAGAGGATTCAATTAATAAGGAGAGAGAGCCTTAGGCTCCATAGTATTGCCTTTGGAGATAAATGATTGGAAGACTGATGCTAAGTTTCACATTATAAACTAAGATACATCTTTCAATCCTTGCTTGGGAGACCATGGATGCATGAAAACAACATGGTCCCATCCTCTCTACATCAGCGTATGAAGTTTGTGAGAGGTGGGATCACCTACTATGTCATAGGAGATCTCAAGCCATTTTTAGTTCATGAGGTTGGCATATATGAGGATGCGGCCTACTACCTCCCTCAAAACCAATAAGTCTATTCACGTGATCTTGGTCAAAGTTCAAAAAAAAAAGAGAAAGTAAAGGAGAAAGAAAAATAAAAAGAAAAGAAAAAGGAAAATGAAAAAGAAAATAAAAGGGAGAGAGAAATAGACTTGGAGGAGGAAGTGGAGCCCGACATTAGATTCTACCCATAGTTCGTTACTCCATTCAAACATATAGGTAGGATGGCCCGACCTCCACCAGGTAGAGGAAGAGGCCAGTTCAGCGGTAGTCCTAGGGGTGGAAAACCTCTTTATAGGCCACCCAATATAATATATGTCCCAGCTACCAGGCAATTCTTCTTAGCAGTATATTCCCTTTGAGTTGACACTTGAGCCGGACAGTGATGAAGACCAGCCTCTAAAGCAAAGCAAGAGTGAATCCAAGTCTATATGTGATACAGTTAGGCATCAGTTGGGAACCTTAGCTCTAACCCCACTTTCCTCATAGAAAGTTGAGGGTTTAGTAGTTAAGGAAGCCTCTAGGTCATCCACAGATGTGAAGACTCAGAGGTTCTTTCTAGGAGCATCATCCTCAAGTCAAGAATTTGATTGTAAAACTTAAGGATGATTCATATAAATATTTAATAGAATTACCTTTTTATTGATACTCACCTTGTGTTCTAAATTTAGCAAAGAAAGATTGATTCCACATACATGGTGGTGCAAGAGTAGGTCGGATTACTTCAAAAGGTTATGGAACAAATAATGCAAGAATTCTCAATCAAGACTAGGACTAGGATTTGGTATAGTGGGTTTAATCAATGATGATGATTACTGCTTAGTCATCACTAATCATTTGGAATCTGATAGGTTCTTTTCAAATCACACTAACTCTTATGAGGATGTGTGCTTAGAAACATTGGATGACCTAGATGATTTCCAAGTCAAGGATCCACCACAAGAGTTTGAAGATGAAATTAAATCAATTATTAATGAACTCAAAGAAATCAACTTTGGGACTAAAGAAGATCCACACCCAACATACATCAGTTCCTTATTGAACTAAACTAAAACCAATGACTTAGTTAAGCTATTGACTGAGTTTAAGGACTACTTTGCATGGAGTTATGAAGAGATGCCTGGATATCTCTTGACATAGTAGTCCACAAACTAACAATACAACCTAATGCTAACCCTATCAAGCAAGCTCTTAGACACATGCAATTAGACATTGAATAATAGGTTAATTCTGAATTCAAGAAATTGATCGATGCTGACTTCATCAGGGAAGAAAAATATCCCACTTGGTTGGCCAGTGTCATCCCAATTAAGAAGAAGAATGGCCAATTCGCATGTTTCAATTTTAGAGATCTAAATAAGGCATGTCCAAAAGATGAATTTCTACTACCAATATTAGAGCTGATGGTTGATATTGCCTCATCTCATGCAGTCTTCTCCTTCATGGATGGCTCATCTAGATACAACCAAATAAAGATGGCCCCTAAAGATGAGAAAAATACTACCTTATAAACCCCAATCAGAATATATTACTATAAGGTCATGCATTTCAACCATAAAAATATTAGTGCTACATATGAGTAAGCTATGACTCGAATCTTCAACAAACACATTATTCATTAAGTCGAGTATTATGTCAATAATCTCATAGTCAAAAGTAAAGAAAAGGAAGACCACCTCTTTGACTTGAGAGTAATTTTTGAATTGTTAAGACAATTTAACATAAACATGAACCCCTTGAAGTGAGCATTCAAAGTAGCTTCAGGGAAGTTCCTTGGGTTTGTTGTCCAACACTGGGGAATTGAGATTGATCCAGAGAAGATCAAAGTAATATTAGAAATGCCACCCCCTTAAAGTCTAACTCAACTCAGATCATTTCAAGGGCGGTTGGCATATCTAAGACTGTTCATATCTAACTTATCAAAGAAAGTGTAAGCCATTTTTAGCATTTGGCAAAAAGGATGCCAAGTTTAAGTGGGATGATAAGTGTCAACATGCCTTTGAAGACATCAAGCACTACCTGATGACGGTGCTAGTTCTAGCAGTCCCTATCCTGGGGGCAAGCCATTCATCCTCTACACTACTATATTAGATGACCCCCTTAGCACTTTATTGGCCCAAGCCAATGACGATGAGAAAGAGAACACTTTTTACTATCTCAGTCGTCATCTAATCCTTGCTAAAGCCAATTATCCACCCATTAAGAAACATTGCTTAGCTTTAATCTTTGTATCTCAAAAGCTACAACATTATATGCTTTCTCATAAAGCCAACTTGATCTCTAGAGTCAATCCAATGCAATATCTCATAACACGGCCGACTGTATTAGGACGGTTGGCATGATGGTCTATGATTCTCTCATACTTTGACATTACTTTTGTAGCCTCCGTTCAGTGAATGGACAAGAATTGGCAGAATTTTTAGTAGCACATCCACTTCCTACTGACTCTCCTCTTAATGACGATCTTCCCGATGAACAAATCATGAACTTGGGAGGCACTAACAATTGCCATTGGGAATTATATTTTGATGGTGTGGCTTCCTCCTAAATAGGAGAAGAACCATAATCTACTCTTCCTAGAAAGGCTGGGGCAAAAATAGTCCTTTAAACTCCAGACCACGATGTGATGAGATTATCATACCATTTATCCAATTATTGCACCAACAATAAAGTCAAGTTTCAGGCTTTAATTGTCAGTCTAGAGTTAGCAGTCATGCTATGCATCAAGAACATCGACATCTTTGGAGATTCTCAACTAGTCATCAACCAAATCATTGGGTCCTATAAATGACTGAAGCCTAAGCTCCATCACTACCACAAGTACACCATGGATTTGTTGGCCCAAATCCTAGAGGTTACCATCTACAAGACTCCTCGAAGAGAGAACGTAGTAGCAGATGCACTAATAAAGCTTGCTAAAGAGTTGGCATGTCCAAAAGGTGAGTCCATATAAATAAGGATTCAAAATAGACAATTCCTATCTCTTATTGATACTAAACTCTTTGAGAAATACTCTCTTGAAGAGGAGGTTTCCATTGCTAAAAAGGATGAGGAACTAGATTGGAGGCAACCATTCATAGACTATCTAACTAAAGGAAAACTATCTCAAGAGAAGTTACAAGCCCATTAGATGAAGTAGAGAGCCCTTTCTTATACTCTCATCGATTGCACCTTATATCGGTGGTCCTTCGATCATATGTGGTTACATTTTTTAGACAAGCACGAAGCCCATAAGATTGTGACTGAGGTACACTCAGGATTTTTTAGAGATCACCAATCTGGTTCGAAGATGAAGGCTGAGATTAACATACTGGGGTACTATTGGCCTACTGGCCTACGATGATTATTGACTACATGGACATTTCCAAGCATTATCACCTATGTTATGTGCATGGAGTAGTCCTAAACCAACCACCCAACATTCTACATCCAACATTGGCTTTTTGGCCATTCGAGTGTTGGGGTACTAACATTGTGGGCCCGATTGATCCTCCTTCTTCCAAAGGTTATCGATTCATCCTTACCACTATTGAGTACTTCTCTAAGTGGGCAGAGGCAATTCCTCTAAGGGAGGTCAAAGCTCAGATCCAATTTTTCAGGAACTTTATCGTATATAGGATCAAGGTGCCTCAATGAATTATATCTAATAATGGTACTGCTTTCAAGAGCACTAAGATCAACAACTTAGCTCAGAGAAACAACATAGATTGGAAATAGTCTACGATCTATTACCCATCAGTGAATGGTCTAGTAGAAGCATTTAACAAAACTCTCATCCA
Source organism: Cymbidium sinense (assembly GCA_021442155.1). NCBI lineage: Eukaryota > Viridiplantae > Streptophyta > Magnoliopsida > Asparagales > Orchidaceae > Cymbidium > Cymbidium sinense. The sequence goes on along the minus strand of CM038223.1, from coordinate 26,267,181 downwards.
AATATTAAAGAAGATGCTTGATGACAACAAATGACAGTGCTATGAGCAGTTAGTTAAAGCCTTCTAGGCCTACCACACGACATACAGAACTCTAACTCAATCAATTCCTTTCTCCTTAGTGTGTGAGTTCAAAGCTATTTTACCATTAGAAGTCCAACTCCCATCACTAAGGATAGTTGTGGGTAGCAAGATCATGATAGAACAGAACGCCAAGCTGTAGTTAGAAGAGCTCGAAGGTTTGGAGGAGAGACACTTATGAGCATGCTAGAATCTCAAGTTATACAAAGCCAAGCTGATTCAAGCTCACAATAAGTTGGTCTACCCTAGAGCTTTTTAAGTAGGAGAGCTTAGTTTAATTCTAAGGGGACCATTTGTTGCTCATCATAAGATAGGAGCAAGTTTGAACCCACATGGGAAGGCCCTTTTGTCATAGAAAAGGCCTACTAAGGAGGATCTTATCAACTTATAATTTATAAAGGAGATGACCTGATGCTTTCAATTAATGGGTTCCATCTAAATAAATATTACCCATAAAATCATGTTTTGAAAAAATAACTATCATAAATAAAACTTCATTTTCATTCATTAAATATTCTCATCATTTAAGCATTTTCATCTGTGAATCCACCACAATGCATTTATGATAAGTGTAAGAGAACCCAAATGGCATCCTATCCTTCATCAACACAAATAAAAACTACACACAATTCTCTTTATTAGGACAGGTGTAAGAGAACCTAAGAGGCATCCTATTTTGACTAGCACAACTAAGTTAGGTGTAAGAGAACCCGAGCGGCTTCCTTCCTTAGTGGATTCACATTGCCCTCACGACACCATTTAATCCACTATTCGATGTGTTTAGGGTAGGTGTAAGAGAACCCAAGCGGCATCCTATCCCTTCTTCAACACAACTACACACACAAATGCATATCTTTTTCTCTCAGGCTACTTTGAGTTGGGATAACACCCCCACACCCCAACCCCCCCACCCCACACCCCCCCCCCCCCCCTTCCCTCACCTCACACTACCTCGCTAGTGCATCACCCAATGGTCATCTTGCTTTGGAGGATGTAAGTCTGCTACACTTACCTCACTTACATCACCACTGCACATCAACGAGCACCTTGTTAGCATGGTAGGTTTACTATGTGGTTGGTAAAGCCACCCTCATGAGAGCTTCATTCAAGAGGATGTAAGTCTGCTACGCCTTCTTATTGAACTAGCCATTGTGAACTGACTTGGTCAAGTTGAGGATTAGGGTAAGTCCATCAGTGGCTCCTTTCCTCCTGACTACTACAAGTCTCGGTCTAGTCCTTCTTTATGACTCCCTACTTTGTAGTCACCCTTAGGTCGGGATTGATCTACTGCACTATCAATGGGTCACCCCAACGGCTGATCCCTTCTTAGAAGATGTAAGTCTGCTACACTTTCTTCTTAAGTACAACCATTGCACACTGATGGGCAGCCCTAGGTCAAATAGCACTTGTCGAGCTGAACATAGACTGTTCTAGCAATCAGTTCCACTTTATGGAGATATAAGTATACATGCCTTCTCTCTAGATTGATTATCGTACATTGACAGGCACTTTAGGTTGGTTGTTATTCTCTATGTTAACAATGACCCACCCGATGGGCACACCACTCTTGGGAGATGTAAGATTGCTATGCTTTCTCCTTGAGTTGTCCATGAAATACCTACAGGCATTATTTTCTTCAGGGATCAGGATAATGCCCTTAGTGTCACCTCCCTTGCAGGCACTCTACTTGGCCTACATCCTTTGTGACCCCATTTAAACACTACCCATGTTACTTTTGGATTGGATAGTCCCCATTTCTTAGTAACCACCCCTATGGTTGGAGATTCTATTCAGCAAATGCACAAATTCTCCCTTGGTCCAGTAAATCTAAGATAGGTCAAGGTCGATATAGCCCCTTCTCAGTGTGGTCCCTCACACACCAACAGGGTCCACGATAATAAACAAAATATATTTTCTTAATGGATTAAAAAATAATGCCCACCATAGTACCTTTCTCAAGGAGGCATCCTATCTTAAGGATAGTGTTAGCAAAACTCCCTATAGGAATCGCCTGACTACTCTTGAGTTGAGATAAGTCCCCCATAACACTCTCTTAATAGTCATTCCTTAAGTCAGGTATAATTTATTCTACCACCAATAGGTTACCCCAGTAGTCGTTCTCACATTGGAAGATTTAAGTCTACTACACATTCTTTCCAGCACGATCGTTGCACACTAATGGGCAGACCTAGGTTGGGTTCGATCTATTGTACATCAATGGGTCACCCTAGTGGCTGGTCCCTACTTAGGAAGATAAAAGTCTTCTATGCTTTCTTCCTAGTATAATCATTGCGCACTGAAAGACACCCTTTTCATCAAATAGTCTTATTCTTAGGCCAGTAGACTACCCTTTTGGATCGATAAATCTAAGATAGACCAAAGTCGATATAGCCCCTTCTCAGTGCAGTCCATCGCACACTGATGGGATCCATCAAATGAAATAAATCTTGACTACTTTGGAGCTGACATAAGTCTCTATCCGCATTCACTTAATAGTCACCTTAGGTCAGGTTTGATTTGTTGCACCATCAATAGATCACCCCAAAGGTTGTTCCCTACTTTAGAAGATGTAAGTCTGCTATGCTTTCTCCTTAGCAAATCCATTGCATACCAAAAGGAAACCCTTTGGTTGGATAGTCCTACTTTATGACTGGTAACTACCCATTTGGATTTCTAAATATTAGATAGGCTGAGGCTGATATAGCCCCCTCTCAGTGGGTCCATCGCATACCAACAGGTCCATAACATAACACACCAAATTCAATTAAATCAAATCACATCAAATTAAATGAAATTAAAATCAAATTAATCATTAGGACTACTCTTGAGTTGAGGTAAGATCCCTAGTGGTGCTAACTCAGTAGTCTCCTTAGGTGGGGTTTGATGTGTTGCACATCCAATAGATCACCCTAGAGACCTTTCCCTACTTTGGAAGATGTAAGTCTGCTATGCTTTTTTCCTAGCATAGTCATTGCACACTGAAAGGTAACCCTTATGTCAGATAGTCTTACCCTTCAGTCGGTAGACTATCCCTTTGGATCCATAAATCTGAGATAGGCTAAGGCCGACATAGCCCATTCTTAATGTGGTCCATCACACACCGATGGGATCCATCAAATGAAATTAATCTTGACTACTTTTTAGCTGACATAAGTCCCCCAGTAGCATTCACTTAGTAGTCACCCTAGGCCAGGTTTGATTTGTTACGCATCCAATGGATCACCCTAACGGTTGATCCCTACTTTGGAAGATGTAAGTCTACTATGCTTTCTTCTTAAGTATAATCGTAGAACATCGATGAGATGCCCTAGGTCAGGTTTGATTTATTATGCAATCAATAGATCACCCCAACGACTGATCCCTACTTTAAAAGATGTAAGTTTGCTACACTTTCTTCCAAGTATAACCATTTCACATTGAAAGGTAACCTCTTAGGTTAGATAGTCCTACCATGTAGTTGGTAGACTACCCTTTTGGATTGGTAAATCTTAGATTGGCCAAGGGTACCAAAGCCCCTTCTTAGTGGGTCCATCACACACTAACAGGGTTCATAATAAACCAAATTCAAAACCAACCTTGCCAATGGAGTCAAATTAAATGTATTGGACAAATTAAACATCTCCCTAATGAGGCACAAATTAAATTAGTCTCCTTACTAGAGCCTAAATAAAAGTCTAAATCTAACGAATTCAACTAGGCTTATCTCCCTAGTGGATGTACCGTCAATTCAAAATAATTCTCTCAAATGGAGCCATAAGAAATCCAATCAAACTCTTATCTCTAGTGGATAGCCTGAACCTGCTTCCCTAGTGGAAGGTTCATATTCCCAATTCCGTAGCGGATTCAAATCCATATTCCTAATGGATATGCCTCCACATCAATTAAAATAAAAAAAAATTAAAATTAATTTGATCTTGATCCTCAGTGGATAATAAAATCTTATCCCCAGTGGATACACACACTAACTAATTGTATTCACATTCAAATTCAAATCCATATCCCCAATGGATACCTTGAACCTGCCTTCCTAGTGGAAGGTTCATGTACTCGATCCCTGACATATTCTTTCTAGCCTTCTTATGTCCTTGGCATAAAGAGGGCTGCATTGAACTGAGAACATGATTTTATCTACCTCTCAAGTCTAAGTATAAATAATTTATGTTAGTGTTTGCAATCTTCTGGATGTTACTGATCATTTCAGTCAACACTAATACGTGAGGTGTGCCTTTTCTGTTACACCACACCTAATGGGCTCCTTTTATTGACCTCACTTTTAGAGTGAGCTCTTAATCTCCTCTTCTTAGACTTAAGACTCTTCTAGACACTAAGAGCTGCTTAGCCATAAGACACTTCTTGTGATTAGGTGAACACTTAACATAAGCTTAGAGACTTAGAAGGGTTAATCTTAGGATTAGGCAATGCCTTAAGACTTAAGGAAATCACCTATCCGATAGCCTAAACCCAATCCATGTGCACCTTCTTAATCCAATCAAAATCTAAATCTCAAACCAAACCTCAAATTTAAAATCAAATTCCAATTCAAATCTAGCTCCAAATGATTCAAGCCCATGATCAAACTCAAACCACAAAACAGTTCTTATGCGATTTGAGTTGGTGCCATGAACCTGGTCAAATCTTAACCCAATTCAACCCAAATTTGATTGATTTCTTTATAAACCAATCATATCTTCAGTCATCTTCATAAATATAAACAAAATATTTATCAAATCATGAAAACTAAATTAAACTAAATCAAATCTCCTTTTAAGCCCTTTAAACCAACCTTCATGAGCTTAGCAAAATTTTCCTTCAAATCACTTCAAACTCAATTGATTTTACTATAAATCAATTGTTCTATTGATTATATTCCCAAATATAAATTAAATCTACATTTAAATAAAAAAATCAAATCAAAACTCATTCTAAGCCCTTTGAACTGATTCCTTGGACTTGGCCAAATCCTCTCTGAATCAAGTCAAAACTAATGGATTTTTTATTGAATCAATCATTTCTCTAATCACCTATCTGAATATAAATAAGACTTATTATCATCAAATCAAATTCAAGTAAACCCAAGTCAAGCCTGACTTAGCCCTTTTGACTTGAAAATTTCAAATGAACCAAAATCCATTGAACTCCAAATTAATTACAATTGAATTTATATTTCAATCCTAGGCTCATATATAAGTTCAACTAAACTAAAATCAATTTAAAACCAAGCCAATTGACCCACTTAGGCTCACTTAACCCAAAGTGACCTAAAGGACCCTTTTGAGCCAAGTTCTGTTCCAACCCAAATTGGATTGAACCAAGCCCAACCAAGCCTCACACCATGACCATTGATCACCCTAGGATGTCCAATTACCATGAATTGGGTCAATCCAAGTCAACCCTTTAGGCCAAATGAACCAAAACTAGCCAAAACTCACCCTACACCAAATTGGTTGAAACCATTGATTCACATTAACCCATAATCAATGTTTGAATATGACTTGACCATCACTTGAGCCAATCCAAACACAATTGGCCATTTGACCCAAGTTGACCCAAATTGGCCTAAAGAACCAAATTAGGTCAAATCATGATCCAACCCAAATTAATTGCAACTAATGGCTCAAGTTCATTCAAAGTTCATTGTTGAACTTGACCAAAGCTCCAATTTTATCAATTAGACCCAACTTAGTCTAATTGACCCACTTAGCACAAATTGACCTAAAGGGTCAATTTGGCCTAAATCCTAATTAAATCTAAATTGGTTCAAACTAAAGACTACATTCATCTTCAATTAGACAATTGAACATGAATCAACCCATAACCCAAGCCAATTTGGCTAACTTTGGTCAAGATGATCAACTTGACCTATTTGACCCATTTGATTCCAAATGAGCCAAAATCAATTTTAGGCCAAATTAAATTATATTGATCTTCCCAATACACTTCACATCACCATTTGAACATAACTTAAACCTTGGTTTCACCCAATTTAACCAATTGGTCAACCTAACCCAACATGACCTAATGTGACCCAAATAACCCAAATGAGCCAAATCCTTTGAAACCAGCCAATGGCATCTTAGGAATTTCCTTAAAAAACTCTTCAAATTTTTTATTATATTTAGTCCCAATACAAAATAAAGTTTTTTGGTATGAATCGACTTGAAAATGAGAACATTCTGATGAGATTTTGTTCAGATTTTGCAAAAATCTCAACAATCTCATTGGTTTGCACTGTTCCCATCGCTTTCATTGGTCGGGAAGCAGCGGCCATCTGATCTTATGGCTAGGGATCAGATGGTCCAGATTTCATGCCAAATCTTGTTGATTTCTCCTTTATATCTCTCGGATTTGATTTAGATCGTCTGATCCTCGACTGGATGGTGCGATCGAACACGCCTCCCCTATATTCATGCTCATCGCTAACGCGGCCCCTAATTTCGCATGGCACTGCGCCACACAGAACCATGTGGCAAATCATGTGGCTCGTGTGGCACATGTTGTCTCGTCAGCATTGCGTGGTGCTGACTGTGTTAAGCAGGAAATTCTCCCCTTTTGGATTTCAAAAATTATTTAAATCACTTGAAACTTCAAAAATTCATAAAAAATAATATACTTAATTAAAAATTGCAAATAAAGGCTCCTTGGATTCGTCTTTCCAAGAAGAATCCAACATACAAAAAATCCCCAAATTGCACTAAATATTTTGAGCTTCATTTGAGTTTTAGTCAAAATAAAATTTCATCAATTATTCTAAAAATACAAATTATATTGACTTGAAATTTTTAGAGATTGAAACTGAAGTTATGATCTACCTACCATAAAAATTTTGAATTAAATGAATTTTTAGATTAAAAGATATTGAATTTTGAGTTCATATAGTTCAGTTTAATAAAATAAATTAATAGACTTTATAAAAATTATTTAAACCGACTGAAACTTTAAAAAACATAACAAATTATAAAAAAAAATTCAAAAATGCTAATAAATACTCATTTTAAAGCTATTTTAGTGGAGGATGTAATAAAAAATATTTCCAATTAATTTTTAATAGTAATTAAGGCTTAATTAAGATTTAATTACAAACTTAATTAACTTAATTACTCATTAATTAACCATGGGATTAATCCCAAACTTTCTGAGATTGTCTAAAGAGATGACCTTTGCCTCTCTTAATTTTCTTGGGATTTATTACTTGCTTAGTTAGGAAATTAATTATTTAACCTTAATTACTCTCCTAATCCAATTAATAATTAATTAATCACATGAACATTAATGAATCAATTAATTAAGTGATTAATCCTTTGAGAAACAGTGAATAAGCCCATGGGATAATTTTGAGACCTCCTTCTTAATCTGTTCCTTCAAGTTCATTTAATTAATCAAGTTAATTATGGCTTAATTAATTAGTTGAATCACTTAATCAATGAAACTAAGATCCAAATCATCCGAGAACTTAATCACTTAAGGATTGGGTAGACTCTTAGGTGTTCAATAACCTAAGAGAATTCTAAGAAAATTATAACTAACCTACATGTGTGTGAGGGTTATAAGAGTACTTAATTAAACCTTTTAGCTTAACTAACCAATAATTGTGAGCCAATTGCATTAGACCCTTTTATCTTCATAGGATCACCGTTGATTTTATTTTTAAAGTACATGCATATCATGTTGGCTCATAATTACTTGGATAATTACGCTAAAGTGGCATAGGAAAGGGTTAATTAATGTATTTAGTGCATGTTCCAACCTAATTAGCTCATAAAATAAATTTAACTTCTTTTCATTGAACCAAATTAATTAACCAATATGGGAATGGGATAGGAGAAGCAAATGATCTCTTCTTTAAATCAAATCAAACATCCAAAATAAAATTAATAACAAAAAAACTTTAGTTTACTTTAATTGATTATATTTGATATGATTGTCCTTAGGAATTAATTTGGTTGAATGAAGTTGTGTGTTTTATGTAGCTTATTTCTTGCCAATCATATTAAATGTTGTATGTCACTTGTAATCATGCATTCATCTTTTTCAAAAAAATAAATTAATTGAAATGATTTTCTTTATGTTAAGCTTGCATGTGTTGACTTAACTTAATATATGTGTGGTTATTATCACTAATAAATTCAAATTATTTTTCCAAAGTTTATAAAATAATTACATTGATTAGAGTGATAGTAGTGATGATTACATATATGTTTACATGTGCTTATAGCTTAGCTATGTAAAGTGAAACTTTCTTTTCCTTAATTCATGTGTAGTTTTATATGTATTTGAATGTTAATAAGTATATAGTCTGGACATCCTAGAAATATGAGGCTTTGGCTAGCCCTAAGGAGTTCATTTGTTTACCTCACTTGCCTAGTTAACAATGACATGTACTTATTTGATTTTATTTACATGTATTTCTACATTAGAATTTGATGGGACTTTGTTTCATATACATAAAAGGTTTAATCAAATAAAAATGCAATTTTGCATGATTCACTTCCTATTGTTTGCATATACATTCATAAGTAGTGAAATAACAAAGTATATAGTCTCGACATCATGGGAATATGAGGCTTTAGTTTTCCCTAAAGAGCTCATTTGATTACCTCACTTCCCTAGCTAACAAAGGAACGTACTTGCTCATTTCTCTTTACATATGTGTGCATATGTGGCTAAAGGATGAAAATCTCTCTTTTCTACTAAAATTAAATGCATTCATTATTGGCTAAATGATTAAACTAACTAGTCATAAAGTTGGAAGCTTCCATTTCTACATATATATATATATATATATATATATATATATATATATATATATATATATATATATATATATATATATATATATATATATATATATATATATATATATATATATATATATATATATAAATTTTCATATGTTTGAAAGCAAATGGGTATACAGTTTGGACATCCCAGGAATACGAGACTTAAGCTAGCCCCAAAGAGGTCATTTGATTACCTCACTTCCCTAGTTTAACAATGGCACATAGCAGTTTAATTTTATCCCTATGTATTTTTGTATAAGAATTTAATAGAGCTCTAAATGTACATGTTCACATCCATCATTTAAGTGTGCTAAAATATATTATATGTGTAGGTATACTTAGGATTTAATCATATGCATGTTACCTGTGATGGAAAGGATTGATTAAATATATATCATGTGATAGTAATTAAATGAAATTAATCTTAAGATGCCTATCTTATTGAATGGAATCATTTAAATTGAACCTAAACTTAGGATTAATTTAAAATATGTAATAAGCCATTCACTAAAGAGAATCAAATTAAATCAACATATTTTAGAAAGTGTATTAGGGTAGAGATGAATGAGGGTAACCTCTTTTCTTCTCTTTACAACACTTAGTTACGTGTAGGCCATATGAAATAAAAGAAAGCAATATAAATCAATTAAATCAATTTAAATAAAATCAACCTCTTATGATTAAACACCCTTTCACACTTAGAAGATCTTAACCTTAATGCCTAGTTGGACATACCACACAAGCCTTAATACACACACATTAGATTAAGTCACCACTTTTAGCTTTATGTTAGGGCGGTGTATGGTGTGATGTATTATTTTAGACTGAATGTTAGGGTGTATGTTTCGTAGACTGGATCTTATGTTGTGATTAGCCTAATCATATTTTCTAAAAGTGATTGTGCTTAAGGACCACTGAAAAATAAATTTAAATGCACTCTTTAAAGGTTACTTAATCCCCTAAGCATAATCCAAGTTTAGATAGGTGGGCTTAGTTACCCATGTGTAGGGTAGTAAGTCCAAATTCTAAATATAACTGCTTGGGCTGTACATATGTTTGGCTAACACTTATCTTACAGGTGTAGTTAGATTGACTTTTCTATTTTTTAATGTAATTTTGCATTAGGAATTAGGATTAGTGTTATGGGGATTAGGATGAGTAGTGGCCAAAAGGCATAGTCCCTAGGGTGGGTGCCTAGTGATGCCTTTGGAGCAAATGAAATCAAAAGAAAGAGAAGGAGGACATGAAAAAATGAAGAAAGAAAGACCCACATAACATGCATTATTTTGTAATCCGGGTTGTATAAGAGTAGAGGTTGGCTACACATCTTTTTTAACTTTTTGGGGGTGTACAACAAAACTTGATCACACTGGCCTTTTATTCTTTTGTGGTAGTCTATAAAATGATTTGATGTTGTGTTTAGATTGTGCATTAGAATTACATGCTTTTCCTAATTTCTTCATGTTTGATGTTTGAATGTGTGGCCAGGATGCAGTAGGCCTTTAGGATAAAATTAATTTTTCTACCCAACTAATCACTCATAATTAAATTTTAAATAATTCATAAACTCACCATAAACCTTAGGCACTAAGAAAAGTAATTAAAAGATTTAGGAACACCTTAGTTGTATGTTGAATGTCTCATATCATTCATATCATATTCCTTGTTTCCTTGAGTATATGGGACCTCCATCCTTGCACAATAGGTGAATGCTTGACCTATGAGGGCATTCTTTATGATGGAGAACACCCTCCTCTCATTGATTTAGCTAATAACTTTATTTTATCATACATTTAGGCATAAAAATCCCAAGTCTTTGTCTAAAATATTGTGTCAAAAATGAAACAAAAATTGAAAAGATTTTGTATTAGTAGACTAAGTCATATGCTTATACCACTCATGCTCTAGTCTACTAGGGATTGGAGTTAGGACTTTAGTCTCTTTCAAATTAAATAACAACCCAACTATCTTCCACTTTCATAAGACCATACTATATGGTTTTAAATCATAGGAGGTGTTAGCTGGAAGCCACTCCAGGCGGTTGTAAGTCCAGAAGTCAAATGATTTATCCTTTCTTATGGAGGTAAACTATTATGTCCATCTCTCTCTTAGATTTTGGTCGTGCTTTAGCTTATGCTAAAACTCCTTAGATTCAGGATCCAAGGTTGCTATTTTCTTCAGGTTGCCAGAATAAATCCCCACCTCTTAGGCATTTCCACAACCTTGTGTTGGTGGATTATAAGTCCTAGCTTTCTAATAAAATGCCAACCTTAACTAAATTAATCTCTTCAATTTCAAATGTATAAAGCCCAACCATAAGATAGATTGGAATGCTTACTAGGCTTCCTAGTATCATGATAATTTCCTACTTATTCCCTTTGGCTTTGATAATTAGTCTTCTCCTTGAGTTTTCCCACCTGAATTTCCAAATACAACCAATCCTTTGATAGTCTAGCCTTGAAATCTTTGGAGACCTTAATTTCTACTTTAATTGAGAGTATTCCTGAGGGATTCCATCTCATAGGATGTAATGAACTATGGAAGCTTGCCTTCATAGGGAACTTAACAAACCCTGTTTAATGTAAACTCTATTTTACTTTTCCATGTAAAGTAGGGAAAAATATCTGGTACATTTAGAGACACATCATGTCTTTGGAGTCCTTATTAGGTGATTAGGTCAATTATAAGGTGATGATTTCTATCTTTCGAGATAGTGCATCATTCCTTAATATCGTACCTGATCACTTCAATAAGTACACCCTAAGATCTACGTGGTATCCCACATCCAAAAATAAACACCACATTAGGTTAACCTTAAGGAATCCTATTCAACATAAAAGGCATCTTAGGATTAGTGTGGTTGAATTACCATCACATTGAACATGCTAAACTATTCCTTTTCATCACCCATAACATGCATATAATATAACACTTAGTACAACTATACATATAATATATTTTGGCACACTTTAATGATCATGGATGCATAAATTTGGAAATTGTTTTGTTTACTTCATTGAATTGTTTATACATGTAAATTAAAGCTATATCCAAATTCTATTACAAATATATATAGGAATAAAATTTGATAAGTATGTGTTATTGTTAAAATAAGGGAAGTGATAAAATCAAATGACCTCCTTATAGCTACATAAAGCCTCCTATTCCCAGGATGTCCATACTATATACTTACTATCTTAAGTACATATGAATGTATATATAGTTATAAGAATAAAAATCATAAAAAATATTGTATTTTAATTGATTTAAATATTTCTACATGTAAGGGATAAATATTTATCCAAATTCTAATATAAAGATACATATGAATGAGATTAAATAAGTACGTGCCATTATTTAAATCAGGGAAGTGAGGTAATCAAATGACCTCCTTATGGCTACTTAAAGCCTCATATTCCCGGGATGTCCAGACTATATCCTTATTATTATTCAAACACATGTAAATCTATATAGGTTATTTAGGAGAGAAAACATTACCTTCACATGTTTAGGCTATAAACACATGGAAATCCTATGCATATATTAATAGTTTGTATCACTCCACATTTCAGTATCACTTTATAAGTTTTGCAAAGTAATTTTGAATTTATTAGTGATAATAGCCACATATATAATAAAATTAGATCAACAGATGCATTTTCTCATAACTAAATTTCATTTGATCTTTCGACTTTGAAAATATGAATGCATAATATCACATGGCATACAACATTTATGATGATTGAAAAGGAATATCTAAATATCTCCACATAATTCATTCAACTACAGTAATTCCTAAGGATAATCACATTAAATATGAGTACTTACAGAAAACCAAAGCTTCTTATTAATTTTGATTGAACTTAAAGAGGATAGATCATTTGATGTTTTCCATTTCATGTTGCTAATTTTATATGTTTAAGAAAAAATAATTAAATGATTTTTATGATTTAATTAAGTTAAATCATTAAGCAATCCATTTAATTAACCTTTTAGATGCTTCTTTATTTTAATTAATCATTTAATCATGAGCAATTAATAGTATGAACATGAGAAAAAATTAAAGTGCTATGCTCCTAAAAGACCTAATGCAATTGGCTCATGACTAGAGATTAAATAAGTTAAAGAATCTAATTAATTACTCTTATGATTTTCTCATACTTATGGGCTAATCAGAATTTCCTTAAGGGTCTTTATGTTATTAAACACATGAAGAGGAACCTTTAATTTCAATGTTGATTATCTAATGGGATTAAAAATTTAATTTGATTTAATTTAGCCATTAATTAATTAATCAATTCTTTAATTAGGTCTTATATTAATTAACTCTCTTTATTAAAATGAATTGGAAAAAATAATTAGGAAAGAGAGCTTAGCCACTCATCCTCATCATCCCACAATTAATTAATGGTTGATGTACTATAATTAATTAATTTTTACTATTTAGAACCTTAATTAATCATTGAATTTATTAAGAGAGTAATTAAGGTTTGAATTTTAAATTCCCATAATTACATAGCCAATAAATCCCAAGAAAATCATGGGAGGTAGAGGTCATCCCACTAAACTATCATACCAAATTTAGGATTAACTACCCAAGTAATTAGGGCTTAATTGAGCTAATTATGAAAACATTCATAACTTAATTAAGCCTTAATCAATGTTTAAAATCAAATAAAATTATTTTTATTAAATTCTTTTTTTATTTTACCTTTCCAAAATGTTTTTATTTATGTTTTGGGATTTTTCTATAATTAGTTGTGAATTTATGAAGGTTCAACCAATTAATTGCATTATAAACACTAATTAATCCTTAATCCCATCGGTGCCATATGGGCGACTAACATGGTAGCACTTTCCACATGGCGCCATTAGATTGACCACTTAAATGATCTGATGGGGCACTAACGTGGTGATGTTGGATGTGCTTTTAACCCCACCGTCTGATCTAAGATTAAGTGATGGATATTAATCATACGGTTCCTATAGTATTAAATCAAATTAAATCTAACAGATTAATCATAGAGCTAGCCAGAGCTCATGAGGCATCAATATTGATCTCAAACCATTCATGGAGGAGATCTAAAGGGATCCTATGATGGGATTCACACAAAATAAAACTTTCCTTCATAAAAGCTCAAAAACATTTTAAGATTTTGATGGTTTGCTAAAATTTACCTCACCGAAACTCAAAATTGGTGGTTAACTGAGTGAGGTAGCTTCATCTCAAAGAGACGAAGCCCTATTGGGAAGCTCATGCCTTGCCTCCTTCTCTATGGATCTATAGATCAATCGTTGTCATAATCCTCATCAAAGTTAGGCTTGGAGTGGTCTCCAGTGCTTGAATCGATCAGGAATCGATTCGTTTCTCCTCGCCAGAGCTTGGTAAAGGTGTGATTAAAATTAATTTGAAAATGGTAGAGTTTGGAGGAGGTTGGATAGAGATTGGCATTGTCTTGTTTTTTTTTCTTGGTGTTTTCAGTGATGGGGAAGCTCTGGGTAGTCAGGAATGCACTCGGCGGGTCGCCTTAGCTCTCTCGTGCTCTAGGGAAACTCTGATTTTAGAATGAGATTGATTTAGAAAGAGTATGCTCTCCTCCCCATCCAAATTGATGGCTTGCATTAATTCTGGAATTTACAGTTGTCCGATTGGCACAAGCGACCGTGGGTGGTAGTGAGGTGCTGAGGTGGTTCAATTTGAGTGGAGGAGTGAAGGTGAGTGGTTTACAAAGGCTAAGGTGGCTGTCTATTGGGTTCCTATATGTGCCAATGGGAGGAAGTGGGTTAGTTCACCTCCACTTGGCTAATGGATGACCCAAACCAGCTTTAGGTCAGGTGAGTTAGTTGTCCTCATGTCCATTTGGAGCTTTGGGTGGCTGCCAAGGGTAGAAGAGTGGGTTTGGCCATCAAAGAATGGGTTTTGTCCCATTTAGGAGGCTTTACCCAATGAGTAATGGGTCAAATTAGCTTGGACTTGGGTTAGGTTTGATTTGGGCTGACCCATGGCGACCTAAGGATTGGTCATGCCAAATTTGAATGGGTTTGGAGTTGATTTGGTTAGGTTGGGTCAAGTTGACCAAATGGTTAAATTGGGTCAAACTATGGATTGAGATAAATTTAAATGATAATTTGGGATGTTTTGGTTCAATTGGTTTGATTTGGTTTTGAGTAGATATAAACTTGACCCATATGGGTTCATATGAGTCAAATGGGCTAAGTTGACCAATTTGGTCAAATTGGCCAAATTGGTTTCGATTAGGTGTTAGTTGAGGTTCAATTGATCATTTGAAGATGATTATAGTCTTTGATTTCAATCAATTTGGATTTAGGAATGATTTAGCCCAATTTTACCCTTTAGGTTTATTTAGGCTAAATGGGTCAATTGGGTTCAATTGATCAAGTTGTGTTCAATGGAAGCTTTGGTCATGTTCAATAAGCAATTTGTAATAGATTTTAGTCATTGGTTGCAATCAATTTAGATTTAGGAATGACTTGGCTCAATTTGGCCTCTTAAGTCAAATTGGGTCAAGGGCTAATTGGACTTGGTTTGGCTTAATTAGTGGTCAAGTTATGTTCAAATATCAATTTTTGATTGATTGGAATCATTAGTTTCAACTTATTCGCATTGGAATGAGATTTGGTTCATTTAGCTCGTGTAGGTTAATAGAGTTAACTTGAGTCAAGTGATTGAATTGAGTTTGTTTGACCCAATTAATTGTAATTGATCAATCAAGGATGATCAACAATCAATATAGGAGGTGTTAGTTTGGTTCAATCCAATTTGGGTTGGATTGGAGTTTGGTTCAAATGGGTCCTTTAGGTCACTTTGGGTCAAGTGAGCCTAATGGGTCATTTGAGTTGGTTTTGGGTTGAATTGAATTTGATTATGTTTGATAATTCATTTAGGATTGATTGTTGGTTTTGATTGCAATTGATTTGGATTTAATTGGATTTTGGCTCATTTGGACATTTTGGGTTCAAATGGGCTAGTTTGTGTTAATTGAATTGATTTTGATCAATTAGCTTGATTATTGATTTTGGTAGAGTTTGGAATGAAGATTTAGAAGGTTGGAGTGCTTTTGTAAAAAAAATCAATTTAATTAGGTTAGATTGAGGGAATTTTGGTTAAGTCAATAGGATTGGATTAAGCTAAAATGAGTTTGGGTAATGGGTTTCAATCAATTGTCTTAGGGTTTGGGTATGAATTGGAATTCAATTGGGATATGTTGAATTGATTTAAGGTTTGGTTTTGGTTAGGGAGGTATGAGACCTGCTTTAGGCCACAGGGTATTGGATTCTATGGCATAGCCTAATGCAATGGTAAATCCTCCAAGTCTCTAGGTTTGGGTTAAGTGTTCACTTAATCACTAAAATTGTCCTATGACTAAGAAGATCTTAGTGTTTAGAAGACTCCTAGATCTAAGATGGGAAGACTGAATCCTCACTCCAAAAGTGAGGTCAACAACCAAATAGGTGTAGTGTAACTAAAAAGGCACACCGCATGTATTAGCATTGATCAAAATGATCAACTGTGTCCAAAAGGATTGCAAGCACTAATGAAGAATATATATACCTAAACTAAGAGGTAGATAGAATCACAACTTTAGTGCAATGCAACTCATCACATGCCGATGGTATAAGAGAGCCAAGAAGATTTGGTTTGAATTGGTAGAATATTGATTTCATTTTAAGGACCTGAAGAGAGATCTGCTAGGTAATTGTACATGAATTATATTAGATTTACAAATTAATGTGTGCTAAGGACATAAAAGGAGAAATTTTCTAGGCATTAAGGTTTGATTAAGATTATTTGATTTAATTTGGGAGGAATCCACTTGGGATACAAATTTGATTGAATTTATTTATTTGTTTTATTTGATTTGATTTATTGAAGGAAGATCTCTTAAGGATACATGCTTGAATCCACTAGGGATCAAGATTAGATTTATTTTAATTTGATTGGATTGATTTGATTTTTTTGGTTGATCAAATTTGATTTGATTAGGTTCCACTAGGAAGATTAATTTGGTTTATTTTATTTGATTTGAATTGATTTGATTTATATGTTAATTTAATTTGATCATGACTTAACTCCACTAATGAGGTAAATTTGGATCTGAATTTGATTTAAACCCAATCGATTTGTGATGGATCACAGTAAGAAGGGTCTATGTAAGCTTAGGCCAATCTTAAATTTACCAATCCAAAGGGGTAGTCTACCGGCTGAAGGGTAGGACTATCTAACCTAGGGATTGCCTTTCAGTGTGCAACAACTGTGCTAGGAAGAAAGCATGAGGACTTACATCTTCCAAAGTGGAATCAGTCACTGGGGTGACTTGTTGATGGCACAACAAATCAAACCTGACCTAGGGTGACTACTGAGTGAGTGTTGTTAGGGATCTTATCTCAATTCAAGAGGAGTCAAGTAGATTCCTATAGGGATTTTGCTGACACTATCATAAAGATAGGATGCCTGCTTGGGAAAAGGTGTGACTGGGGGTGTTCTCCTAATCCACAAGAAATTTTGTCTTATTTTATTTGTTTGTGTGGAACCTGTTGGTGTGTGAGGGACCACACTAAAAAGGAGCCATAGGGGCTTTGGCGTATCTTAGATTTGTTGGCCCAAGGGAGAGTCTGCACATCCATCGTACAAAACTTCCAACCATAGTGGTGGCCATTAGGAAGGGGGAACTATCCAATCCAGTAGTAACCTGGATAGTGTCTAGATGGGGTCACAAAGGATGTGATCCCAATAGAATGTACACAAGGGAGGTGCCCATGGGGGCGTTATCCTGATCCCTAAAAAAGAAAGCCTATAAGTATACGGTGGCTGACTCAAGGAAAATGCATAGGGACTTACATCTGTCTGAGCGGTGTTATCCACTGGGTGGGTCATTATCAACAAAGTGAACACCAACCAATCTAAGGTGCCCGTTAGTGTGCGATGATCAGTCTAGGAAGAAAGCATAAGAGACTTATATCATCCTAAGTAGAACTAATCATCTATCTGATGACAAATTGTCCCAAGAAGAAAGCATTGCGACTTACACCTTTTTAAATAAAGCTAATAATAAGTAGCTCATTGGTCATGCAATAAGACATACCATACTAACAGGGCTCTCATTGGTGTGCAATGGTTAAGCCTAGAAGAAAACAATGGGACTTACATCCTCCTAAGCAAGGGGAGACACTCCAACTGTGTCACGAGCAGACTCTTGAGTGAGACCCCCGGGTATGCTATCTAGACTCAAAGTAGCCTGAAATAAAGGATTTGTGTTTATTTTATTTGTGTTTATGTGTATTTTTGTGTTTATGTTGTGGTAGTGAAAGATAAGATACCACTCGAGTTCTCTTACACCTACTCTAAACATGCCAAAAAAATTCGCAAAGGAAAAATTCTTTCAATTTGAAAAGATTTGATATGAAATAGAGATATATTAATGAAAATTTCTCCATGTTGATAATTACCTTCTCCATCTTCCCAAGTGGGTTCAAACTTACCTCCCATCTTACGACAGAAAACAATTGGTCTCATTAAAATGAAAATGAGCTCTCCTACTTGAAAATATATATGGCATACCAATTTGTTGTGATCTTGAAACATTTTTGCTTTTTATAACTCGAGGTTCTGGCATGCTCAAAATATTTCTGCTCAAAACCTTCGAGTTCTTCTAGCCGCAACTTGGCATTATGTTCAGTTGTAATCATGCTACCCATAGCTATCCTTAGTGATGGGAGTTGGACTTCTAATGGTAGAATAGCTTTGGACCTATACACTAAGGAGAAAGGGGTAAGTCAAGTTGGAGTTCTGTAAGTGGTGTGGTAGGCCCACAAATCTTCAACCAACTACTCATGCCACTTTCGTTTGTTATCATCGAGCATCTTCTTGAGTATTTGAATAAGAGTTTTGTTGAAGGCTTCTGTTATACCATTCACCCATAACTAATAGATGGTAGAGTATCTCCAATCTATGTTGTGTCTATGGAGAGAATTTATGACACCACATAAAGTTTATGAATTTCTTATTTAGATTGTCAAATACATCATTAAGGAGTAAATATATTATCTCAAAAATGTAAACCTACTTTTCTGTAATAGATTAGATTATTTAATAAAAGGCTCATAAGGCTAATGGGTCTTTCATGTACTAGATATTTTTTCCCTCAACTACATGGAAGCTAGAATAGGGTTTAATTTAAATTAGGTTCATCGTTCCCTATAAAGGCAAGCCTCTATAGTTAATTACATATTAATAAGAGTCTCTTCCTAAGAATACTCTCAATTAAAGAAATGAGTTATTATTTGTAAAGATTTCTATGTTGGTTTTCAAAGGATTGAATTTAGGAATTTTAATTGGGATTGGTTCAAATTGCATACAGTTCTTTTGGAGGCCAAATGGGATGAAGTAGGAAATGTCTATTGATATTGGGATGCCTAGTAGACATTTCAACTATCATGTAATTGGGATTTAAGTTTCAAAATTTAATTTAGATTTTAAATTAATATTTTCTCAGAAGTCTAGGACTTAGATTCTAGTAGCACGGGACTTAAGAAATGTCTAAGGTTGAAAACTTTTTTCTGAAAAGGATGCTTCAGAACCTAGTCTACAGGTGCTTTAAACACATATCAGATGTTCGACCCAGTTCTATTTTGGAAATTATCGGCCACTCCTCTGACTTGAAGGATTTAACCTATTCCTGACTTTTCTGGACTTACAACCTGCCTGGAGAGGGCTGCCAGCTAACACTGCCTAAGTTCATTTTAAATTCATGGCACTAAGTCTCATGAATGCAAGATGGCTAGGTTGTTTTATTTTTAAGAAAGGAATCTATGAACCTAGACTCACTCCTTAATCCTTAGAATCATGTAGGGTATTAAATGCATCTAAGTAATGCATATTTTTAAAAATTTTAAAAATTTTAATTTAAGTTTTATTTAAGGCCTGGGCTTGCATTTTTATGCAGAATGCCATGCAAGTAAAAATGGTCATGGGACAAATCAATATAGAAGGTAGGCTTCCCCAAGTAGGTTGTCATCCTCAAAGGTCAGATGCCCTTTTATGTGCAATGGGAGAAGTTTCTTAGTTTAAGGATTAGAACAATATGATTTCATGGTTTCAAAACATGATTGTTTCTTGTTAATTTTATGTTATGGCTATGGGTCTAGTTTATATTTGGTTTCAAGTTTTCTTAAGTTTTATTTTAGTTATTTAGATTTAAGTTGGGTATTAAATTTAAATTTTTTAGCCTAATTGTCTAGACATTCATTCATAAGAAAGCACAACACAAAAAGAAACTTTTAAAAGCACGCTGATTCTATTGCACACCCAAAATAAATCAGGACAATTTAATTTAATAAAAATGATAACACGGCCAGGTACCACTATACACTCCAAAAAAAAGATAAAAGGATATCGAAGCTCTGCCCATTTATATTCCCTAGTCTTGCAAGTCATAATCTATGTGTCTTCTTTCCAGGATAGTGTCCTTCCTCAGGGACATCCATTATGCTTCATAGGGGACCACTGCACCTATCTTATGGTAGGGTCAGCTCTGCTAATCCTAGACCAAATATATCATAACCTAATTGTAAGCACAAATTTATATTTTGATTTCAAAATTAATTCTAAGCCATGCAATACAAATGTTAGGAAATACAAACAACACACAACAGTTATATTTTATAAACATATGAGCTTAGCATTAGCTGCTGCCAAGCCCACTTGTCCTATGGGCTATGTTTAAAGATTTAAGAACACGTATAAGAAATAACATTTTCAATTTTATTTATGATAGCAAAACTTTCTAGCATAGCCGCCTACAAAAGATAATGTTAGATCTAAAAAGAACTTCCTACCATACAATTTAGCAAGCAAACAATCTTAGGCATGCAGTCTAAAATAGTACACCACAAAGACAAGTGAAGCACATCATATCAAAACACAGCACAATGAATCATAAAGAATCATAAAATGGCCTAACCTAAGTCTAGGGTTTGTGACCTAATGATCTAGTGTGTGAAGAGAATATGCTTGTGTAGCAAGACTTTGCTAGGCCTCTTTAGTTTAAGTTTCAAGTTTGAGTTTGTGTTTGTTTAAATTTTACCTTTAGGTGGTTCCAATTCAAATGATTTAGTGATTTATTTTCATTTTTAGGTTCACTTTATTTGGTTAAAGTGTTGTTTAGGTTTTCAAGAATGAGGAGTATAATGGATTCCATTTTTGGATGGAACTCACTCTATTCTACACCCTAACACCTAATGAAATAAAATCTTCATCTTAAGATGAAAATCCATCCTTAAGGTTAAACTAAGATCCCTAAGTATCTTAATTAATCCTTTTGACTTCATTTATTTTGTTTAAATTTGGATTGATTCTTTTCTTTGGAAATTTAGTTTGATTTTCATTCTTGGATTGAATTTCAATTTAGTTTGGTTTGAATTATTTCATTTGATTTTATATTGATTTAGTACATTTCATTTAGCTTATTTCATTTGTTTTATTTGATTTACTTTGATTTAGTGTTTTTACTTTGGTTTGTTTTATTTTATTTATATTAATGTTTTGGATTAAGTTAAGTTGGTTTCATTAGTGTGACTCATGTTAACTTAGAGTATTTAGGTTAAAGTTTTATTTAATTTGATTTGATTTAGCTTATTTAATGATTTAATAAATTAATTAATTTCTTTATTCATTATTTGATTAATATTGATCTAGGAATTTGGAAATTAAATAATTCTGAATCCAAAGATCAATTGGGTTTTAAATTCTAATAGAAAGTGGTGTTACATGCCAATTTAATGTTTCCAAAGTTTCATAATTAGGATGTAATTAAAATTTTAATCATTTTACTAAAACCCAAATTAAGTATAATTTAATGAAGGTCATTTAGAGATTTTATTTTTCATTGATTCCTCTCTGAAATTTGTTTCCAAAGAGGGCTCATTCATAATTTTTGGAAATTAGTTTGAGATATTATGATTTAATTAAGTTATGGTTAATTATTTGATTTATTTAATTCATTTAATTGTTTAATTAAGTCAATTTGTGATTTATTAAGTTTGGATGAGTTTTATTAATGTTTTAATGCTCATTAGGATTCATTAAGTTGATTTAAGATTGTTTGATTTATTTTCATTAATTATTTCATTCTATGTTAATTTATTTAATTAAAATAGAGGATTAGGATTAGAAATTTAATTTCTCATGAATTATATTGCAATAATTTATGATAAAATTCTTATGGTGTGTTTTAACATCAATTTTAGTTCCCCAAAGTTTTATTTCAATTGGATTAATGGTTTGAGATTAATTAAGATTTAATGGATTTTAATTAAACCTAAATTAAGGCTTAATTACACAAAATTAATTGGGAATTTTAATTTTTTGGATTCCTCTCATCAAAATGTGTCCATATAGCTTAAGTTAGCATTTTTTTTATTTCTATTTACTTTTCTATGAATTTTTTAGATTTTTGTGATTTTGAATTAATTCTTGATTAATTTTCAAGGAGGATTAGCCGTTTAGTAACGGTGGGCTAACGTGATAGCCCCCATTGAACGTCTACAATGTTGTGCGGTGCGAGTGGGGCCACGCGTGATGATCCTGGACTGTTCGATTGAATATCAAACAATCTAAATTGATTCTACGGTTCCTTAGGGATTAAATCAAGCCGTCCGCCTATATCAAGATTATCTAATCCTAATAGAAGGATCAAACGGTCTAGAATTAATCCTGAAGCTCATCATCAAGAGATAGATACCATCAATCTTTTTACCTAATTGTCGGTGATCGTCAGTGGATTGCTCCATAATTTCAATCCCAAATCAATCAGTGATCAATTTAGGACCTATTTATATGGCTAGATCCACTTGGGGATCCAATTACTTTCGAAAAGACATAAAATCAACAACCTTGAGGATTAGAGAGGGAGCATACCTAGATTTTGGTGATCACCAGCAGTGAGATTGACTCCATTAGCTTCATCTCGACCTAACAAATGTGTGGGCGAAGTTTGGCGACTTGTCTCCTCGTGGATTGCTCCTTAGGCTAACATTGGCTCAGTTTTCTAGTGATGGAAGTTATTTTTTTGCTTGTCGGTGGCAAGGGGTCAGGGTGACATTTTGTTTGAGCTCTCCCTGACCTATAGAATGTGTTGGTAGCTTCAATTTGGTGAGATACCTACTCCTTTGGATTTCACCATTAGAAGGCATTCAATTTTCATCCATTCGCTAGCATGCCGATGGTGAGAGATTGGGAGAAGGATTTATATATTCATCTCTTGCCTTAGTGGTGGTCTCCATCCACTCCATGAAGTGGTGACCGGGGCGGATTCAATCCCCCTTGGCCTTGTGAACATGCTTGGATAAGAATTTGGAAGGGAAGATGGCTTCTTGGATGTTTTTCATGTTTGGCTGAGACTTTCTCTTCATTCCTCTTCTTCTTTCTCTTCTCTTCTCCTTGGCTTCTACTTGGAAGAATCCAAGTTCATTTTAGCATGGCTTTGTTGCCTTCAATTGATGGCAACCATCTCCCATAACAGGTGGGATGAAGAATATGGAAGAGAGGAATTGAAACTTGCCTAGTTCAAATTTTTTCTTCTTTTGCTTTCCTTTCATTTTTCTTATTATTATTATTATTATTATTATTATTATTATTATTATTATTATTATTATTATTTATTTATTTGATTGTTTATTATATCACCATTAAAGTCTTTGGAGTAATAAGTGGCCGCCCATATCAGAACTCAAATGGATTTGATTTTAAGTTTAGACCCAATTTGACTTGAATTATGAATTTGAATCCAAACCCACCATTTGGATTCAAGGTGTTTTTATTTTAACTTAATTATCTTTAATTTTGGATTCAATCATCTTCAATTGATTATTGATTGAGTTTTGATTTCATTAATTCATTTAATTTTGAATTAATTTGTAATTTCATTTCATTTTGACCCATTTAGGCTAAATGGGTTAAGTTTGGTTCCAATTGAATTCAAATCACCAATTTGATTCAATTGCATTGGGTTTGGACTCCAATCATGCTTGATCACATGTGTGAGATGATTTGCAGTGTTTGATTTCATTTAATGTTAATTGGATTTCAATTTGAACCTATTTGACCCAAAGTGGGCTTAATGGTTTAAGCTTAGATTTCATTTGGGTCAAATGAATAATTTGACCAAATTAGACCCAATAGGGGTTGGATTATGTTTGATTATCATTTTCAAATGATTTTGAATAATTAAATTGAATTAAATTTATTTGAATTAGGTTTGAACCCAATATGACACATTTAAGGTTATTTTAGACTAAGTGGTCTAATAAACCCAAATAAGGCCTAAATGAATTTGAATCTCTTTATATTCATGATAAAACATTTTTATTTGATTATTTGAGACATTTGAAATTAAATGTCCTAATTATTAATTTCAAAGCTAAAATTAATCTCATCCAAAAATGAGGTCAACAAATGGACCCCCAATATGTGCAGTGGATCAACCAGAGTACATTGCACATATTGATGCTAACCGAATTGATCAACATTACAAGCATAAGCTTGGGGTGCAAATTCAGAATTTTGATTTTAATTTCAGTTTATGTTTTGATTGGATTTGATTGTGAAAGATAGGCATATGTATGCCTATACTTGTTTTAACTTGATTTATTCTTAGAAACTTAACTTCACTAAGTTCTAAGATGAATAGGGCATTAGGAGTGGACCCAATGGATGGTCTAATCCTAATGCAATCACTATGCTCAAAGAAGATGCCTTCAAGGGACTTACTCTTGTCTAAGAATAGTACTTGGAGAGGATGCCAATGGAGACACTTACTCCTAATCCAAACTACATGATAAATAAACTAGGGAAAGATACCACTAGGGGATTTACTCTTATCTAGTTAGTTATTAAGAAAGATTCATTGGACACTTGATTCCAACCCAAATAGCTAAGCTGGAGAGAAGGGGCTTCAATAGCTTAATTTAATCCTTAACATTTTGACTACTAAGCAGGGGTCACATGGACTTAATTCATGTTGATTTGTTCAAAGAAATGGGGCCTCAATAGCTTAATTCTATTTCTTAGTTTCCTTTGCTTTCATTAGAAAGGAATCACAAAAATAAGGAAAATATTTTAGTGAAGTAAGCTAACAGGAAGGGGCTTTCGATGGCTTAATTTTAACCTTGGTAGCTTTAGAAAGGAAAGGGGTCGTAATGACTTTATCCTCTCCTTTTAAGGATGCATACTAAGGTACTTACTCCTTTATGATTGGCTAATAATAAGGGGACTTCATGACTTCATTCCTTCTTGAGTAACCATAATGAGGAAGAGGGGTCTTAATGACTTGTCCCTATACCTTAGATTTTGGCTTATAGGAAAGGGGTCTTCATGACTTATTCCTAAACTTGGTAGCCTCTATGACAAGAAAGGGGTCTTCATGACTTATTCCTATTCTTGTCTTTTAGGAAGAATGCTTACTCAGAGACTTATTTCTTTGTTGCTAGCTATTAGGAAGGGGCCTTCAATGGCTTAATCCAACCTAAATAGCTTGGGTGTAGGAAAGGGGTCTTTGATGACTTGATCCTAAAACTCACATTTTTTGTTTTGATTTAAGGAAATGGGTCTTAATGACTTTATCCTAACCTTAGTTATTTTAATAGGATGCCTGCTGAGGGACTTATTCCTATATGATTAGCTATTAAGATGAAGCCTTCAATGGCTTAATCCATCTTAAATAGCTAAGGAGAAGAAACGGGTCTTCTTGACTTTATCCAATCCTCAAAATTTTGGCTAATAGGAAATGGGTCTTCTTGACTTATTTCCATACTAATTAGCGTGTTTGACATGAAAGGGTTCTTAGTGACTTAATCCTATTATGTAAACAATATGAATGGTGCCATGAAAGGCTTATTCTATACCTATGGGAAGTTATAAGAAAGGTGCCACAAATGGGCTTACTCCCATCCTAATGAAAGAAATAGTTAGGCATACTTTGAATTTATAAGAATGGTGCAAAAAATCTTACTCCAAACTCATAAAGAAAGACATGAGAAAGGTTCCACAAAGGGCTTGCTTCCTGCTCAATATATGTTATAGGAAAGGTGCCATAAATGGGCTTACTCCTAACCCATAGAAAGAAAGGTTTATGCCATAAAAGGCTTACTCAAAGCTTATGAGAATGGTGCACGAAGGTTTTCTCCAAACTGATAAGGAAAACATGAGAAAGGTGCCATAAAAGGCTTGCTCCAAACTCAAGGTATGTATAAGAAAGGTGCCATAAATTGCTTGCTCCTAACCTATAGATGATATGGGTGAGGAAAGGGGTCAAAGTGACTTAATTCCTAATCCTCAAATCTTTTGACTGATAAGCAAGAGTCTCATGGACTTAATCCTTACTTGATTAGTCTAACTAGTGAAAGGTGTTGGAAGGTTTGTTTTCATTTCTTGATTGTGCTAATACTCCTTACACATGAAAAAGTATAGTGAAGAAGGTTTCAAAGAGTTGAAATTTATTTTTGAAGGAGAATTTGAATATATTTAGGACCCAATGGTTTATTATGCCATGACCATAAAAGTTCATCAATTTTCTTTCTTTTTTATCTCAAAGTAATATATAATGATGCTATATGTATAATTCACTTTAGGCAAGACATCATAGGGTACTAACCTAAGAATTCTACCTTTTTGAGCTTGCATGTGATTGTGTAGTTCTTTTAGGCAGTAAGAACCAAAGTCAACCAGTGCTTCTCAAATGAAATTTCTTTTTCTTTTTATTTGGATATGTATTTCAATTTGGTTTTGTTGACATGAATTAACAACTTATAAGGCTTTTCTCTTGAATTCACTAAAGAGCAAGAGATTTCTTTAAAGCTTTCTAAAGTGAATGAGAATCAAGATAAGGAAACTCTTTGATTCTCATGGAGATAATTTTGTATTTCATTCTTTTGTCAGTAATCAATAAGGGAATTAAAAGGATTAACTTATTAGAGAAATTAGGATTCTCCTAGTAAGTTTGAAATGGAATATCTTAAATTAATTTATTATTATTTAATGGTTTTATGAAATGATATTTCATAAATGGCTTTGATTAATTTCTTGTTTTTGTATTTTTGACATTTCTAAATTTTACTTCAAGGTCTTTGAAATTATCTCAAAAGTATATTTCATGATTCTAAGTGTAGTGATATGATTTTTTTACATCACATTGAAGTTTCTTTTCTTCTTTTCATTTATTAATATTTTTAGCTAGATTTTCAATATAACTCTCCACTTAATTGAAAATGAGTTATAAGAAATATTGATCATGACCTTTTGACAAATTGTTTGAATATTTTGAGAGTGAATGCTATGATTGTAACAGAACATTATTGTAATGAGTTTGAATGTCATATCATATGCTTTCAATTTTCTTTTCTATAATTATCTTGATTTGACAATTTTTCAAATAAGTTATCCTTAAGGAGGATAATTTTATGCAAAAAGCCTTTTTGATTTTGAAATGAAGTATGGATAATATGAACCCATTTTAAAAGAAAAGATTTTATTCTAGTCCCAAGATGTGGGTCACATGGATTTGATCTTTATCTTTTTCTTTTTTCTTTTTATCATTCTTTTTCATTATCTTTTTCTTTTTATCATTCATTTTTTTATGATATTAGCTAACTAAGAAGAATGTTTTCTTCTCATGCAAAGCCATCATTTTCTAGCATTTAATTTAGTAAATATTTTACTTTTCTTTTGGAGTTTGACCGTAGTTATCAAGGGACTTAGTTTATTGAAATGGCTTCATACATAAGTTTATAGACCACTACATCTAGAGATCATTTCAATTTATTTCTAGATAAAGTAGTCTTTAAACTCGAAGGATAGCTTGATCAAGTTATCAATATCTAACTCATTAAAGAGTTAGATCATTGATATCAGTTGTAGGTCAACTTTTATTTATAAAGTTTATTTCTTTTAGTTTGATAATTGTGAATTTAGATTCCTCTTTGAATTCTAGGGATGCATCCTAAACTTGAAGATTATATAGATTTCCAAAAACATCTAAACAACATTCATTCAATATGTTAAAGTGCCTTTGAAAAGAAAGTTAGGACCCTGGCTACTTAACAATTTTCAACTTGTAATGTCTCTATGTTTCCATAATTTTCCTTGTTTATGGTTATAGGCCACCTACAATGGAATAAAAATATACTCAATTGAATCTTTGACATACAAAGGATATGAACCCTTAGAAAAGAAGATCTATTATCTCTTATAGCCTACCATGCAAGCTCACCCAACATGGAAAAGGTCATGATGACAAAGTATAAGATATCTGATTATTTTTGTTTAAGTTAGGGACAATTTTGACTTCTAACCCTACGACTTTATTTTGATGTGGAGGAGTTTAAAGTTTAAAATGTCCACATGCTTAGAAATTTTAGACTTCATCCTTATGCTCTTTGATATATTCCTTCCATCCCTTTAATTTGTTTTCTTTCTTTTGTTCTTTTATTCTTTCTTTCTTTTATCAAAAGTTTGATAACATTTCAATTCTTTAAGAAATGTTACATCTGACAATTTTCCTAGTTATAGCATTTACTAGGAGATTGGAAGTATTCAACTTATTTTCATAACATTTCATTCCTTGTGAAATGTTACATTAAGCATCTTTTCTAGTTACAAGATTTACTAGAAAATTAGATGTATTTCACTTTTTGACCACATACAACATTTGATATAATTGACTTTTCAATATGATTCAAGTATTTGCTTTGATTGACTGATCATATTACTTGATATGATCTTTTTTAATTCCTTTATTGAACAAAAGAATTAGTGAGGTCATTTAGGATTAGCAGATTGATATTCTTGAAGATTCTACACTTTCAATTTAAGATGAATATGAACATCATTCCATAATCAATATTTTTCTTATTTCTCTTTCATTTATTTTTTTTATTTGGGCTGGATAGGACCATCCAAGAGTATTAAAGATGTTTTTGAATTCTTAAGTTTCTTTTCCAATGTTTAAATTTGTATTTTCAATCAACTATGTGATTGAGATTAAGTTTTTTTTCTTTTAAGTTGAGTTTTCAAGATTAAATTTTTGTTAAATTAAAAACTCCTTTCTTTATTTGATTGAATTTACATGGCACCATCTTATCAAAGCTCAATTGGAATTGGGCCTATATAAATTCACTTTCATGTTTATAATTGATGTTCACTGATGCACATGGATCAACCAGTATTTTGGAGATTTTCTTCTTTTCAATTTTCCACATCAACCAAGATGCTAATAAGTTCTTAGTAGTCTATCTTCATCATAGAAGATAACCTTAGAACATTTTTATAGTGGAATTCCACATTTAGAATTTGCTTATAATTAAAGTAGGAAAATTACATGATTATGTAATGCCTTGCTTCATTTTTATTTCTATTCATTTTATTTCTTTTATTTTATTTCATTTTCTTTTCTTTTCATTTTTTTAACAGAGCATTATGATGCTTGATTTTGCAAGCAACTTCTCTAAGTTGGGCAAGACATCACATTTTGAAGATGACTTATTTTCCATTTCTTTTCAATGTCATTTAAGGTAGTATAACTCTGCCATTTTGAATTTGATTTCAAGAATTTCCCTTTTAATATGAAGGGAAAGTAGGCCTAACTCTATTTTCAATAGATCAGTAAACCTCAATATTTATTCATTTGGAGGATCGCCATTTAAAAGAGGACTCTCTAAGGCAAATGATGTGCTACTAGAAAGTCAAGTTTGACTTGTAGTTTTTTATAACACATACAAGATTAAAGATAATGTTAGCTTGCAATGGAATCCTTGACCACCATACTAGACATTAAGATAATGTCAAGTGGGTCATAAGACAATGCAAAGGATTTACTTTATATTCAATTTGTATTGAAAGCATATAATGCCTTACTTTTTGAATTGAGAAAACTAAGGCTTTATTCATTCATTTGGACTAACAAAGTCCTAAGTGATTTACCTATCAACTTACTAGAGATAGAAGTTTCATATTTTCACTTTGAGAGATAGAAATATCACCCTTAGAACCCAATCCTAAGGTCATGATTACTTTAGAAGAATTAAAGTCTTCATTTATTTTTTTTAAGAATTCATCCTTAAAATTAATTAAGGCCATTTATGAAATATCATTTCATTTAATGGTAGAAAATTCCAATTAAGTAAGTTGATTTAACTTTATTAAGTTTAAATTTCAATCATTTTAACTTTATCAGGAGAATCATAATTCTCTTTCGCTACCCTCTCTTTTCTTTCATTATGGAATGAACTTTTTAGCACACAATATCAAGTTTAAAAAGAATCAGTACACCCTCTTCCTTTGGATGTGTTGTAATCATCACAATTTACAAAGTCCTTTAAGAAACATGATTTACATCAAAAATAGAGAATGCTTATATTAAAAAATTATGTTGAAAAAAATTGATCATGACGAAATGACAAATAAAATTCAATAATGTATCTATAAATAATAAAATAAGATCAATTATTAAGGCCTTATAAGGATATTGATAGACTTTTGTATAAATAATATTTTAATACCTTAATATCTAAAATTTGTCCTGAATCAAAAAGCAATGTGATTAAATTATGGAGATTTTAACCACACATTTAACATCCATTAAGATCAATATGGAAATAAGAATTTATCAATAGAGGCCTTGTCAACTATTGCAAATAACTTTTAAGTACCAATCTTTTAAGGCAGTGTTGACAATTTTAAGAATTGAAGAAGGCTTGAAGTAGTTCTAAAAGAGTTATTAAAAAACCACAATGATTTCCTAAGATTATAATGGTTAAAATCATTAGTATTTAATAATAGTTACTTTAAAGATTGTTATATTATAATAAATGAAATTATTGCTACAACTTAGTAGTTGACCTCTACAATTTTTTTAAAATGTGAAATTAGATAAGTTTTTTGATAGCTCTCTTACTATCTAAAAGCTTTTTCCATTGAGATCTTATTGTCCAAAGTTTGAGAATTTATATTATCTAATACTTTTAAAATTTTTATGAAGCATTAGTTTCATATTTTTAATAAACAATGCATTGAATATCTAAAAAAAACTTTAAAAAGATGAAAAATAAGTTAAAGCAAGTAAATTGAATGCATCAAAGCTAGGGTGAACTGGCACTTTTTAGACAAATAATAGGTTCCATATAGAGAGACTTGTATGCATACTTTTAGTAATGTTCTTGTTTTTATAAAGAGAAAGATTAAAGGGATTAGCTAATAAATCATTTAGAATAAGCAAAACAATAAATAAAAAATTCACCCATTTTTCAATCTTTCTCTTCGACTAAGCTATTATTAATAAATAAAATAGCCTCCATAATTAACAAAATAAATGCATAAAATTTCCTCATAGATGTCGTTCAATATCTTACAAATTATGGCTCTATCACACCCTAAGATCACTCACTAGCCAAAGCAGTAATGATTCTTTAGCTAAAAATGTATTTTCCAACTAAAAGTATCTCTTGCTATAAGCTAGTTCCATGGATACCATCATCATGTTAAAACTATGAGTTGTTACAGTAGAAGAATCACAATAGCACTTAAAGAAGGAAGATAGAGTTTCCAATATTGTAGAAATCTTTCTACATCTATATTACAATCTTATTGAGTACATAATGATGTGTATATATAGATGTAAAAGTGTGTAAGTGAATGATGAGATAGAGGTGATGGTTACAATCACATGGCTATCATTGATTGAAGTTGTTATAAGTGTACAATATATATTTCCTGATAGATTATGGTAAAGGGTAGAATTGGTATCTAAACTATGCTCAAAATAATGAACTTGATAGGTATTGTAATGTAGAGGAGTGAAATTAGCTGGAACATTGGTTTTGTGATGTGATCAACAAGCTGATCTTGGGTGTTGATATGATCTGCTAATATGGCTTGATTACTAATACATACCCTTATAAAGTGACATTCTACTTCAATGTGTTTTGTTCTTGCAAGAAAAAAGGAATTGTTTGCTAAGACTATGATAAAAAAAGTTTTCATAGTATAATGTAATAGGAGAAGTCTAAGCTAGATTAAAATCAATGAGAAGTCTTCTAAGAAAGATTTTATCTATAGTCATAGTTGTGTGAGGCTTGTATTATGCCTCTATAGATGATCTTGCAACTGTAGGTTATTTCTTAGGAAACTTATCTTAGAGATCACCTGCCTAGTCCAAATCATTATAACTATAGATGATAATCCTTTGTGAATGGGTAAGCCATTTTGTAGTGTGACTTGGAGGTGTCAAAGAAGTCATTTTAGTTATTGTTGATGGAAAGGAGTTTTTGTATATATTAATAGTCAATTTAATATTAAAGATATGTGTTGATGCATGATGGTGAGATTTCTTAGGGAACAAACTAAGTTGTAGTATTCTGATGGATCTAGATGTTATGTTCTACAAGTTTGTTAGATCTATGAGGCTCATGTTCAATCATATTAATTTTGATGATAATAAACTTATACTTGGATGTTCTAAAATATATGTTAACAACTTTAGATACATTTGGCAATATTGCTAATTACATATTCAATGCATCTTAAAATATATGTTTGATATAATAGTAGGTATGGAATAATAAAAGATAAATCAAGATGGATAGCTTGGAGCTCAAGATATAATACTTCAGGTTATATGCATTTAGAAGTATCTTAGAGGGTCATATAAATTCATCGGCATCAATTGATTTGTTGCAAGTTAACATATTATTTTATTTTATTTTAAATATTAAAAAATAGTTTTATTTTTATAAATAAATTATCCTTATCTAATTTACATTAAAGTTAATAATTTTAGAAATTTTATATGCTTCATACATAGCATTTTAATTGTAAAAAAATGATAATTAATTATGATCATTAAGTGTAACTAATTTATATATTTAATATAACAAAAATTCTTAATTTAATTTATTTTTTTGTATGATAGCTAACATATCTATGATTATATCTAAATTATATTATAATTTGTAAATGTCATATTTCAAAATTGACAAAAATTCATGAAACTTAGTATTTTAGCAAATGTTATTTTATAATCAAGGAGTGTCGATCTAATATCATCTCCAATGGATTCCTTGAAGTTTTCCTTCAATTTGATTGGTTATATGACCTCCTTTTGTTTTAAACATAATTTAGTAAGATTTTACTAACAGTAGTTGATTTTAATATTGAATGCATGCTACCCAGTTTTGAATACATTAAGAGCCATCTTTGGCTGTTTTTGACTTGCGCATATGATTAGACATTTTTTTAGCTTTCTGAATTTGATATATATTTAATATAAATTATTTTTATTAAATATTAAATTATTATATGATAAAAATACTATATCTTTTTGAACATAATTCAAAATAATCTTCTTGATTATAAATTTTCCTCATTCTCTTCATATAAAGGTTGTTCTTTCAAATTCAAAAATTCTCCTGCTAATCTAAGAGAAAATTTATTAGATTTCTTTTCCAAGTATTCTCCAAATATTGCAAAATCAAGTCCTTGATTTGAATGCTTTAACATCTTCAACTAAGCAAGCTTTCTCAAATTACTTGAGTTTATTTTCTTGATCTTAATCTTTTTTAGTTGTTCATACTATTTTAACCAACTATTTGTTCTTTTAAAGCTTTACTTTTTGATGGATTAGTCTTTGGACATCAAAGTTTAAGTTTTTGGCACCAAAGTTTCTTCAATCTATTTTTTATTTCTTTTTTTTTTGCGAAAAACTCTTATGATAGTTTGTAGGATTTATTTCATCTTTTTGAAAATTTTATCTTCCTACAATTATCTTTTGATTTCTTAAAATATCTCTTCATTATTCTTATTTGAAAATTCACTTATCCTTAGATCTATTTTAGAAGTATATTTTATGCATTTAAAATTAATTTATTATGCTGAAAATACTTTTATATTTGCTAGAAATCTCTTAGGAACTTGGATTTCTCTTATCATAGGACACTTCTAGTGAGTAAGGGAACACTAAACCCAAGCCTAGAGACTTAGGAAGGCATGCCTTACCTCAGGATAAATAGGTCTTACCTACCCTTTGCCTAAAAAAACCCATACTTGTCCACTCCACCAAAACCAATCTCAAGCCAACACAACCAACCTCAATTGAATTTTATTTTATATCCAAGCTCCAAGCCAAATTGACTTACCCTTAACCTATACCAATCCCACCATCATCTTATGGATCCAACCCAAGCCCAATCAATTGACACCAAATCCAATTGATTTTTACAAAAGCACTCCAATCAAGTGGGGACTCATCCTTTTCATCTTAGACTTAGGAATATTATAAGCACTAGGATTTCTCTAGTCATAGGACACTCCTAGAGATTAAAGGAACACTAAATCCAAGCCTAGGGACTTAAGAAGGTATATTCTAAGCTTAGGATGTTCCTTAGGACAAATAGGTTCTATGTATCCTATGGCCTAAACCATAATCTATGCTTATCCACTTATCCAAAACCAAACTCAAACCAACATGACCAATCCCAAATTGACTTTCTTTCCTATCCAAGCTCCAAGACAAGTTAATTTAACTTTTAACTCAAATCAATTCTACAATCATCCCATGTTCTTATGACTTAAGCCAATTCAATTAAAACTAAATCCAATTGATTTTTCAAAACCCTTCAACCATTCAATACTCTATGCCAAACCCTTCCAAGACTTACAATCAAACCAACCCAATCAAATGAATCCAATTAACTCAAGTTGGCCCATTTGACCCTAAAGGTCCAAATGAGCTAAAATACAATTAAATCTAAATTAATTGCAATCAAAGCCATCAATCAACTCTAAATCCATCATTGAACACTTCTCAACACCTAATTCAACCTAATCCAACTAAATCAACCCAATTGGTCCACTTGACCCAAAGTGGCCTAAATGACCAAATCAACTGAAACTTTAACCCATCCCAAATTGGATTGAATCAACCCATTCAATCTCTTCTACAATGATTGTTGATCATCTTTGATTGTCCAATAGCAATCAATTGGGTCTAACCAAACCAATTTGATCAAGTTGACCCAATTAACCCACATGGACCAAAATAAGCAAACCTCATTCCATCCTCAATCAATTGAAACCCATGATTTCTATCAACTATAAATTCAGTATTCAACATGACTCAACAATCAATTGAGCCAAACCAAGCTAGCTTGGGCTCTTGACCCAAGTTGACCATATTTGACCTAAAGGGCCAAATTGAGAGAAATCTCATTCTAAATCAATTGATTGAAACCAACACCTCTAATCAATGAAAATTTGATTATTAAACATGATCCAACATTGAATTGCATCTAATTTGGTCAAACCAACCCAATTGACCCATTTAGACCAAAATGGCCTAAAGGATTCAATTGAACCAAATCATTCCAAAATCCAAATTAACTCAACCAACTCCTACAATCATTCTGAAATAATTAATTGAACCTAAAACAAATCTCCACCTAAGCCAATTTGGCTAATTTGACCAAATTAGTCAACTTAACCCATTTGACACATATGAACCCATATGAGCCAAATCCAAATCCACTTCAAATTAAACCATACCAATAGCACCAATACATTCCAAATCATCATTTGAACACATCCAAACCCTTAGTTTGACCCAATTTGACCAATTGGTCAACCTAGCCCAATTGAAACCCATTTGACCCATATGGGTCAAATTGAGCCAAACCCTTTCAAACCAAGTCCAAACTCAACCAAACTTAGTATGACTCATCCTTAAGTAACCATCGGTTAGCCCAAGTTGACCCAAACCATGGTGAACCTGGTTTGGGCCAAAACCCATGAACCAACCCACCCAAATGGGACAAAATCCCCATTTGGATGGTCTCACTTACTCCCTAAGCCATGGCAGCCACCCTTAACTCATTTTGGACACTAGGACCACTAACCCAACCTGGCCCAAGGTTGTTGAGTTTAGCCTTGGGTCATGAGAGGGTGAGCATACCTTTAGCCCACCCTTGGTTCACTTAGAGGAGGAGGTACAACCCATGCCAGCCTCTGCCATTGCCTCAACTTCTCAAGCTCCTCCACCTCAACAGTCCACTACCATCTCCACCCACTTACCTTGAATGGATGACTAACAAAGGCTGAGCCATTCTTAGCCCTTGGTTCACTTAAGGAGGAGAGTATACTCCTCCTCATCCATTCAAACTTCACACATAGATTCTTTATGTTATTTTGAGTAGTCATAGAGCTTTTCTTGATCCCCTAGTGCATTCCATGGTCAGAGAGACCAACTCCCATTTGAAATAGAGAGTCCCATCCATCCATCCTCAGCTAAACCCCACCAAACTCAAATGAACTCTTCCCACACCTTCCCCAAGCTCCGACGAGTCAAAATGAAATAATTTCCAATCGATCTGATCACTAGAAGGAACTCCAAGATTAACTCTAATGAGCTTAGTGGTGGCGTTTGGTCCACAGATATGTTGACGGGGATGTAGCATAAGAATTTCTCAACAGGGCTTCATCTCTTCAAGTGAAAGCTACTTCAATCGATGGTCCATCGGTCTCTAGTTTGGTGATGAAAAACTCTGCCAAACTATAGAAAATCCCTAAGTGTTGCTCTTTTATGAAGAAAAGTCTATTTGCATCTGATTTCTACCATAGGATCTTCTCAGATCTCTTCCCCACATGTGTTGCAGTAGATCCCGATGTCTCACGAGCTTCGGCCAGCTTAGATCAAGCAGTGGATGGTAGACGGTGTCCGTCTTCTTCTGGTATATGGAGATGATGGATCATCAATCATCCATTCCATGTGATTAGAAGGGAAGACCATTATTTAATCCACTAGAAATTTTGATTTAATCTACTTAGAATCATGGGGTTAATCACCATCGTCTAATCCGAGATCAGATGATGGGGATGAAACCGCATTCGCTACTGCAGACTCAACCACCATAGGGGGGCATTTTAAGTAGCCTATCCCATGGAGCCATGTGGAAAGCATCACAATGTCAGCTCCTGCATGGTGCCAACCAGTTAGGATATTAATTAGGTGTTAAAAATGTCAATAATTAGCTAGAACTTTAAAAATTCATAACTAATTGTAGAAAAATTCAAAACATATGAGTAAAACCATTTTGAAAAGGGTAAATAGAGAATTTAATAAAAATAAAACCCATAATGTTTGAATAGTGAATAATGTTTAATTGGGGTTTGATGTTTAGACTAATTACTTTAATTAAGGCTTAATTACATGGCCAATTGACCCTGAATTTGGTGAGTTAATTCTATGGGATGTTCTCTACCTCCCATAATTTTTTTTGGGATTTATTGGCCATGTAATTTGGAGAATATGAAAATTCAATATTAATTACCCTATTTAATTAATTAAATAATTATTAAAGTTGTTAAACAATAAAAATTTGAATAATTAATGATAGCTAATCACTATTAACAGTGGAAATGATGATGGAAAATGATTACAGCCTCTTCCCTAGTTATTTTCCTAAGTATATTTCATTAGGAGGGTTAATTAATACATGGTTTAATTAAGGAATAATTAAGTAAATTAGTGGATAAATTAATTCAAATTAAAATAATAATTGCTTTAGATAAATAAAATTGAATTGAAGCAAATATTGGATCATGTTCAATAATCAACTTGTGATTAATTAGAGGCATTAGTTTCAATCAATTGGGTTTAGGATTTCATTTGGCCTAACTTGGCCCTTTAGGTCAAATTGGGTCAACTTGGGTCAAGAGCCAAAGTTGGCTTGGTTTGATTCAATTAGTGATTGAGTCATGTTCAATACTGAATTTATGATTGATGGGTGTCATTGATTTCAATTGATTGAAGTTGGAATGACATTTAATTTATTTTGGTACATATGGGTTAATGGGGTCAACTAACATAAAGCGATCAAATTGGTTTGGTTTGACCCAATTGATTACAAATACACAATCAAGGATCATAAAAATCAGCATAAAGGAGATTAGATGAGTTGATTCATTCCAATTTAGGTTGGATTGATGTTTGAGTCAATTTGGTCATTTAGGTCACTTTGGGTCAAGTGGACCAATTGGGTTGATTGGGTGGAATTGAATTGAATTATGTGTTGAGAAGAGTTCAATGACGGATTTAGAGTTGATTGATAACTTTGATTGCAATTGATTTTGATTTAATTAGATTTTGGCTCATGTGGACCTTTAGGGTCAAATGGGCCAGCCTGGGTTAATTGGATTCATTTGATTGAGTTGGTTTGATTGTAAGTATTGGAAGGGTTTGGCATAGAGTATTGAATGATTGAAGTGCTTTGGTGAAAATCAATTGGATTTAGTTTCTATTGAGTAGGTTGAAACGTAAGATCATGGGATGATTGTAGAATTGATGTGGGTTAATGGTTAAGTTAATTTCACTTGGAGCTTGGATAGGAAAGAAATTTGATTTGGGATTGGTGATGTTGATTTTGGGTTTGTTTTGGATAAGCAGATAAGCATAGGTTATGGCTTAGGACACAAGATTTATATAACCTATTTGTCTTAAGGTACATCTTAAGCTTAGGGTATTCCTTCTTAAGTCCCTAGGCTTGGGTTTAGTATTCTCTTGATAACTAGGATTGTCCTATGAAAAGAGAAATCCTAGGGCTTAGAAGAATCCTAAGTCTAAGATGGGGAGAAATAGTTCTCACTCCAAAAGTGAGGTCAACAAAAGGACCCCCAATAGGTGTGGTGTAACTAATAAGGTACACTGCACGTATTGACATTGACTGAGATGATCAACAACATCTAGAAAGATCACAAGAACTAATGAAGGCTATCCATACCTAAGTGGAGAGGTAAATGGAATTATAGTCTAAGTGTGATATAACTCATTCCATGATGAGGGCATGGAAAAGATGAATGGATTCAATTTGATTTGTTAAGAATTTATTTTGTTCTAATGGCATTAAGAGAGATACATTAAGGGATTTGCACATGAATTTGATTGGATTGGAGATTTATTTATGCCAAGGGCATAAAGGGGGATCTGTTGGGGATTGAGATTTGAGAGAATTTATTTGAATTTTTAGAACCATGTTGATTAATTTTGATTTGAATTTGGGTTTTATGTTGATTTGATTGTGCTAATTAGTTTGGTTAAGTTTGAGTTTGGGTTTAATTTGATTTTTATCTTGATGGTTGTATTGGTTGGTTCTATTTGGACCCTGTTAGTTTAGGATGGATTGCACTAAGGAGGGGCTATATGAGCCTGGGTCTGCCTTAGATTTACCAGTCTAAAGGGGTAGTCTACCAGGCATACAGTAGAGACTATGGTTCCTAAAGAATTGGAGCACATGCTGAGCTTTGGCCTCCATGAGTGGAATTACCTCTGCCCACTTAGAAAAGTAATCTATAGCAGCTAAGATCGAACTGATGACCCTTAGACAAAGGATGGTCAATCAGACCCACTGTGTCAGTGTCCCAACACTCAAATGGCCATGAGGCCAAGGTTGGCTATAGAATGTTGGGATGCTAGTGTAGGACTACTCCATGTACTTGCCATTGATGACATCACTTTGCAACGTCCATGCAATCTATGGTCATCATTGGCCAGTGGTATTTGAGTCTCTTCATTTTGGCTTTCATCTTGGGACCGAATTGATCAGGTCAGTATAATCATGAGTGTATCTCGATCATGATCTTATGGGCTTTATGTTTATCTAAATAGTGTAACCACATATAATCAAAAGACCATCAGTATAAGACATCATCCACGAGGGAGTAGGAGAATGCCCTTTGCTTCACCTAATGTGCTTGGGATTTCTCTTAAGGTAGTTTTCCTTTATTTATGTAATCAATAAAAGGTTACTTTCAATCCAGTTCTTCCTCCTTTTTGGCAATGGCAACCTCCCCTTGAAGAGAGTATTTATCAATGATTTTAACATCAATAATAGGTAGGACTTTTCTATTGTGGACCTTTATTGATATGGACTCATCTTCTAGATAAGCCAACTCTTTGGAAAGTTTGGCTAAAGCATTAGCTATGAAATTTTCTCCTCGAGAAATCTTATAGATTATGACCTCTGGGGTTCAAGCAAGCAACTCCATGGTGTACTTATGGTAGTGATGGAGTTTGGGATTTAAGACCTTGTAGGACTTAATGATTTGGTTGATAACTAGCTGTGAATCCCAAAAGATGTTGATGTTCTGAATGCCTAGAGAAATGGCTAACTCAAGACTTGCAATTAAAGGTTCATATTTAGCTTCATTGTTGGTGCAAGGCACGAATAGATGATTTGAGAATATCATCATATCACGGTCTAGCGTTAGGAGGACTATTCTTACCCCTGCCTTGCTTGGGAGAGTAGATTATGTTTCTTCTCCTCTTTGAGAGGAAGCCACACAATCAAAATACATCTTCCAATGGTGAATGCTTATATGCCCTAAGTTCATAATTTGTTCTTCAAGTAGATCAACATTGAGCGGGGAATCCACCAGAAGTGGATGTGTCGCTAGGAAATCTATGAGTGCTTGTCCTTTCACCACATGGAGGGGTACAAATATGATGTTAAACTATGATAAAATCATGGACCATCATGTGAACCGCCCAGATTGCATCGATCATGTCATGAGATATTACAGTGAATTGATTCTAGAAATCAAGTTTACTCTATGAGAGAGCATATAGTGTCGTAGCTTCTGGATTGTGAAAATTAAAGCTAGGCAATGCTTCTCAATGGGTGGATAATTTGC
This sequence comes from Cymbidium sinense, assembly GCA_021442155.1. Taxonomy (NCBI): domain Eukaryota; kingdom Viridiplantae; phylum Streptophyta; class Magnoliopsida; order Asparagales; family Orchidaceae; genus Cymbidium; species Cymbidium sinense. The sequence goes on along the minus strand of CM038223.1, from coordinate 26,226,582 downwards.
TTTAGCAAGTATCAGATGAAGGATGAGGTAATAAAGTGTGTTCTCTTTCCCCTCATCAATGGCTTGGGCTAATAAAGCACTAAGGGAGTCATCTAATGCAATAGCGTAGAGTATCAGAGGTTTGCTCAGGATAGGGGCAGCTAGGATTGGCAGTAGCAGAAGGTATTGCTAGAATTTTTTAATTTAATCCTTTAAAATTTGGGATTAATCTTGGTCGTTTGATCCAATATTGGATAGTTGGGATGAAGCTGTGTCCACCACCGCTGGATTAGCTGTAGCGTCAGACGATTTAAATAACCAATATCGCAGCACCATGTGGAAAGTGCTGCTGCATCAACATCCATGTGGCACTGATGATTTAAGTGATTAAATAGACATTAAAAATGTAATTAAATTTCTTGAAATTCAAAAAAAATATAACTAACTATAGAAATAATCCAAAATAAACAAATAAACCCATTTTGGAAAGGTTAGATAGAGGAGAATCTAAAAAAATAAAATCCTGAATTTTTGTCTTGTGAATAGTGCTTAATTAATGTTTGAAGCTTAGACTAATTACAATAATTAAGGCTAAATTACTTGGCTATTTGATCCTAAATTGGGTTAGATGATTCTTTGGGATATCCTTTGCCTTCCATAATTTTCTTAGAATTATTAGCCATGTAATTTAAGGAATTCAAAATTTTAATCCTAATTACTATCATTAATTAATTTAATATTTGTTACAAATTTTAAACAGTGAAAATTAAATAATTTATGATGATTAATCACCATAAATAGTGGGAATAGTGAGGGGAAATAATTAGGACCTCTTTCCAAATTATTATTCTAAATGCATCACATGTAATAATTAAGAATTAAATAGGAAAATTAGTGATGAGATAAAAATACAATTAAACTAATGATTAGTTTAGATAAATCAAACATAATTCATGGGTTCCTCTTTATGTGTTCAATAACATAAAGCCATTAAGAAATTTATGGTTGACCCATTGGTGTGAGAAAATCATAAGTGTACTTAACCTTAGATTCTTCCCTTCTTTATTCTAATTAACTTTTAAGAATGGGTATAATTACATTAGATCCCTTTAAGAGCATTACAAAATTTAATTTCCTAAAAGCATATCATTGGAGGCTCATGATTAAGTAGTTAATTAAATTAAAAAAAGTTTAGGGAGAGTAATTAAATTGATTACTTAATGACTTGAACCAAATCAATTTATAAAACCTGCTTAGTTAAATTCCTTAAATATATTAAGTCACCAATGTGGAATGGGGAAAACACAAAGTATAAATTATCTTCTTTAGGTTTTAATAATTCAAACACAAAAATTAAATTTCATAAAAACTTTGGTTGATCTTAAAGAGTATTTATTTGACTTGATTGTCTTTAGGAATTAATGTAATTGAATGTATTATGTGGAAATGTTTAGCCATTCCTTCTCAATCATCATAAATTAGCAGAGCATTTGAGTCATATATTCATGTTTTCAAAAAGAATCAAAAGAATATGGTTATATCTAAGCAGCATGTATTGGATAAATATTATTATATGGTGTGGCTACTATCACTAATAAATCCCAAATTATTTTAAACATTATAAGCTAATGATGAAAATCTAAGTTAATGTGGACTATAAATATTCAATAAAATTTATATTTATTTATAATTTAAACATGGTGAAGGATTGTTCCATTTTCATGATTCATGTGTATGTTTACATATGTATAGAGTTAGCAAGTATATAGTCTAGACATCTCAAAAACATGAGGCTTTAAGTAGTCCTAAGAAGGTCTTAGATAATCTCACATCCTTAGTTTAACAATAACACGTACTTGCTTAATTTCATTCATGTGTATGCATGTGCTAGAATTTGGGATAGAACTTTGCTTTACATGAATAAAGGATCTCTTATTATAAAATTTTTTCATGATTTTCATTCCCATGCTTATGTATATGTTTACATGTATTTATGTTAGGTTTAATAAAATGTTTAATAAATAATTCACTAAAGAAACTAAAGTCCTGATATCATACCTTTAAAAAATAACTTAGGATAAAGATGGAGGATGGTCAAACCTCTTTCCTCTCTTTAAAATAACTAGATGTTAAGTAGCCATCAAATGAAATAAAAGAAATGTAAAATAAAATTAACTAATCCTTTCAATGATTTGAAGTGAAACCTCCCTTAATGTTTAACTTAAACATCCTACACTTTAGAAAATTATACTTCTAAAGCCTAGCTAAGACATACCACACTAAACCTTAATACACACATTAGAATACTAAGTCACCAATTCTAGCATTTAAGTTAGGCTGGTATATGTTGTGGTATTATATTTTGTTTTATGAAGTAATATTTTAGACTGGATGTTTGAATTGTTTGTGCGTAGATTGGATATTAGGGCATTAATAGCCTAATGATGAATTCTGCACGGGATTATTCTAAAGGGGCCACTATAATAATAAGTAAATATAAATATTCTTGTTTATAGGTTGCTTATGCCTCTATGCATAATCTAGTTAGGACAAGTAGGCTTGGTTACCCATGTGCAAGGTGCTAAGTCAAAATATGTGAAATATTATTGCTTGACTTGTATGTTTATTGAGCTAACATCTATTTTGTAGGTGTAGTTATATTTTATTTTTTATAAATATGTAATTTTTGCAATAAGAATTTGGATTATTGCTATGGGGTTTAGGATAAGCAGTGAATAGAAGGCAAAGACTTGGGGGGCCTTATGAAGCCTAAAGCAAACCAATCTGAAAGAAGGAAAGGAAAAGCAAAAGATTGAAGACCCCCATAACATTTATTGTAATTATAATATTCTCTTATAATTGGGGTTGTATAAGGGTAGAGCTCGGTTACCCAATTTATTTTCCTTTCTCGGGTATACGACTGTAGCTAGCCGCATTGGCCTTTTTATCTTTTACGAGATTCATATGTTTGATTGTTGTGTTTAGTTTGTGCAATAAAAATGTCATGCTTTTCATAGGTTTTTTAAAGAGTAATGATTTGATGTATGGCCTGGATGCGATAGGCTCTTAAAGATAAAATTAAATTTTTTTTATCTTCACTAAATAACTCAGAACTACATTTTTAGACAACTTGCAATCTCATATTAAAACCTAGGTTCATAATTAAGATAAATAAAAGATTTAGTAACCCTTTAGGTGGATGTTGTATGTTATCACATCATGCATGTCATAATGTACTAATCATTGATAGGGAGTGTCTCCATTCTTGCACGATAGGGGTTACACTTGACCTTTAAGGGCGGTCCCTTATAGTGGAGAGCACCTCCTACCACTGATTTAGCCCACAACTATATTTCATTTGCATATAGTCATAATTATCCCAAGCCTTAGTCCAAAATGAATGTGCAAAATGATGTAAAAGATTATATGTTTTTGCATTACTCTAAGTCATATTTTCATGCCAGTCATGATCTAGTCTCTTAGAGAGTGTGTTTAGAAATCTAGCTTCCTTTCTAATTAAATAACAGCCTAGCGATCTTGCATCTACATAAGACTAGCCTAAATGGTTTTAAAGCATAGGAGGTGTTAGGTGGCAGCCACTCCACGTGATTGTAAGTCCAGAAGAGTTGGGATGGGTCTATCCTCTCTTATGGAGGTAAATCATTGTGTCCCATTTTTTTTAATTAGACTTAAGTCATGCTTTTAGCTTGTGCTAAAGCATCTTAGATTTAGGTTCTAAGGTTCCTTATTTCCTTCAGGCTATGAGTATAAGTCCTCACCTTGTAGGTATTTCCATAATATTGTGTTGATGGATTATAAGCTCAAGCATTCTAATAAGGTTCTAACTTAAACAAAAAGTAAATTCTCTCTTTCAAATATGTAAAGCCTTGCTATAAGGTAGATTGGAGCACTGACTAGATTTTCTAGTATCATGGGTACTACCTAGTTATCCTCCTTCAGAATCCGCAAATAAGTCTTCTTATTTGAATTCTCCCATTTGGTTTCCATGAACAATTAATCCTTCAATAGTCTAACTTTGAAATCTTTGGAGATACTTGTTGACTACTTTAATCGAGAGTGTTCTTAGGAAATTCCTATTTTCTATGATTTTATTCACTATAGGAGCTTGCTTCCCTAGGGAACTAAAGAACCCGGGATAAAATGAACCTTACTTTACTTCTTCATGTAAGGTAGGGGAAAGATCTCTAGTATATACGTAGACCCATCTTTCTTAGGAGTCCTTGTAGGGTGATGTTTCTATCTTCGAGATGGTACATCATACCTTAATGTCATACCAGATAACTTCAATAAGTACCCCCTAAGATCCACCTAGTGTTCCTACGGCTCTAAATTAAAATACCACATATTTTTCTGGCGACTCCACTAGAGAGTGTTCCTCTCTCCATCTTTAGTGGTCAATCTTTATCTCCAAACATCAATAGTGGAATTTTATTTCTTTTATATGAAGTTCAAGACTATCATTCTTTCCATTGGACACCTTTCTTATTTCATCCTTAGGCAAGGGTGACCAACATCCTTTAGGTTTTAGGACCTTACTCCAATAGGTCTTAAAACCCCTATTGGACATCCAATCGGTAAATCTATATATATATATATATATATATATATATATATATATATATATATATATATATATATATATATATATAATCAAAAAATGACATAAAATAAATTAAATAAAATCAAGAACCTCTTACCAGTAGCTTGGCAATGTAAGGTTCATGCAACATCTTCAAGATTCAGTTGAACTCACACTTCTTCCTTTTATGAAGTTAAAAAAATAATATTCCCTTCAAAATTATAAACCCCTCCAACGTACATATGAACGTCATCTAGCATAACCAAACTTGTTAAATGAGGGTTTCAATCTATATTCATGACAAAAGAGCAACAATCAAAGCAAAGCCTAATTTTACGCCCTTCTTTTCTAGTAGCAAAGAAGAAAACCCCATTTCCATTCCTTACAACCAGTCAATCACCATGTCTTCTGGAAAGCTTATTTTCTCATTTGTTTCAAGTGTGTATTTGGCCATGAATAAGTCCATACTCACCTCATCGCCAATCATCAAGTTTGGTCTAGGGTTTGAGCACTTTAAAGTAACATGTGATGGCCTTGCTGTCAGCACATTGAGTAGGGAGGAGGTGGCCAAAAGGAAGCCACTTCTTTAGTTTAATATCCATTCAGACACTAAGTTCCCATCCTTGAAAAGGAAAGCCTTAGAGCTTCCCATGCCATGAGTACCAGTTGTTCCTGTCATAGTTTCTACCAAGACTAGTACCACCTTTGCCTCAACCCTAGCTTTTAAGGGGAAGGGGAAGTCGATTCTAGCATCTGAAATTGTTTCTCCTACCTTCAAGGTCGTTACTAGCTCATGTCATGCACCTTTGACTAAGACTCAATGCCACAAAAAGAATAGGAACAACAAGATGTGCTATGAGCTCATGGCCAAGGAGGTTAAGGAAGCCTCCCATGTAGCTGAAGAGGGGTCCATCCATGTGGCCTCTCCCCTTCTTGGTGGTATTAGGTTTCACTCTCTCTCGATTATAGAGGGAGAGGAAGATATGAGAAAGATAACAACATCACCCCCATGACTCGTAGAGTATGAGACACCAAATAGGGAGAGGAGGAAGCCTTATGCTAGTCTGAGGTCAGTGCTGAGGAGAGTAGGGAGAGTTCAAGGAAGTTCTAAGTTTGCCACTATACATGATTAAAGACAAGTGATCTCTAGGATTGTAAGGGACCATATTTATAGAGAGAAAGCCACAGAGGCTAAGATTGCTGCCCAAGCAGACAAGAGAGATAGGAGGAGGTTTGCTAGATAATCGATAATCTTAGCTTTGATTGACCATCCCGATCGATGAGCTAATAGAGCTGATCATTCTGACAGGATAGTTCTCACTGGTTCCATTCATAGGAGGAGACCTTTCATCAAAGATGTAGCTAGTGTCACCACCATCACATTGTTCCACTCATTAACAACCATCTTCTGATCATGTCCCATCAACCAAATACCATAAATCACCCTCTGGAAGAAAGACATCCACCTTGGTGATACGATTATGTCCTAAGGACCACACTCCATCTACTCCACCAGTTGAAGTGTGGCTGAGCTCTCCTATTCGACTCTCCACCCTAATAGTAGAGAAGAAGGAGTGGAAGCCCAAGAGCATTGTAATCACTCCATTATCATAGTTGGAGGAGAAAGAAAGAGGAAATACTGAGTTAGATCCATTATTGTTGAGCTAGTCAAAAATAGTACTCCCCCTATTAAAAAAATACATCACCTTTTCAGGACATAATCCAATAGCGAGTCAGCACCCAACGTATGTTCTAGTTCTTTTGAGTAAAGTGGATGACTGATCATTAGATGATATATTAGAGGAAAATCATGTTATGGTGAGGCAGATAGTTGGAGATGACCATTCTAATCAAGAAGAGGGTATGATAGACTTCAACATCGATTAAGATGATCTTTTGGATGATACTGTTAAAGTCCATATGGTCGATAACCGAGGATCCTTGCATAAGGAACAACCTAGCCAGGAAACTCAAGGCATTATAGTTGAAGAAGGTGAGGCACTAGACTCAACTCAACACCTTCTCTAATAAATCAAGCTTAAGGATGATCAGATTGATAGGATGGAGAGGAGAGTAGAGGAGTTGATGGTAGTGGTCTTAATATTTCAAAATCATGCACTATCTCCCAACTTGCTTCAATGGAGGCAGATATACCTGAGTTAGTGCATATCCTAGATCATTCCAAAAGCACTACTCCGATGGATGAGGACACTAGTAGCTTGCATAGAAAGATACCTGATAGACCTCCATGCATGATAAAGACATCAAATAGATGGTAGAACAACAATTGAAGGAAGTATTGGCGTAAACCCAAGGGAGCTCATCAGTTCCAATCAGTAGACCCTACATAGAGGAATTCTATGTAGTTCAATATCTAAAGAGTTTTGTGCCACCATCTTTTAAGGTATTAGATGGTAGTGGGAACCCTAAGAAGTACATTGCACATTTTAGGGCTAATTGTTACAATGTCGATGGTAGTGATGCCATACTCTTCTAGCAATTTGTCATTAGCCTTTTTGGAGTAGCCTTCAATTGGTACGCCGCACTACCTAACAATTTGATGAAGTCTTTTGTAGAATTAGAGCAGTTCTTTATCAAGAGATTATTAGGAGCTCAACAGAGACTTACTGTAGGGGACCTCATTGTAAAGGAACAAAAACCCAGTGAGTCCCTTGTTAATTATCTTCTCAGGTGGCTAAACCTATGTATGAAATGAGAATCACAATTGCAAGAGCAGCATGGCATTGAAATTATTCTCAAAAATATTCATGGCCAGGTTGCCTTCATGGTCAAATGCTTTACCATAAAGAGATTTGAGAAACTAATTAGTAAAGTAACTAACATATGAGAGGAAGCCAAATAGTTACCCTTGTCAGACCAATCATCCAAGTCTAAGCCCTAGAAAGTGTTTGAGAAGAAGATAGGGACAGTAGTAGTAGTGGATAAGGGAAAGTAGCCAGTGAGAGTCTAGTTTGAAAGGCCCATAGTTTAGCAGCCTCTACTTCCGCCTCCTCTTTCACTATCTCGGTAGCCACAAAGGCCACCCTAGTAGCCTACACATTAGTAATACCAGTATCCACCACGAGGTAGCTACTATCCACCTACTCTTGCTGATAAGCTCAACAAGCCATATTTATTCAAGAGGAGGGAAATCAGAAAAAGTTTCAAGAACCTTCTTAGGAAGCCTAATTTTTAGCCACCAAAGCCTAGAAAAATAGAGGAAGTTGGTAGGAGTGATGATCCTAAATACTGCCCCTACCACCCCATGCTAGGCCATGTCTTAAAGGATTTCTTTATATTCAAGGATTCGCTTGAGTGTAGCTATAATTGATGAGTCATAGTGATACCAAAAGAATACTTAGTAGAACAACCATATTGTTTCATTAAAGTAGTCTTTGGGGGTACATCCAATCCTCTGAAGATAAAAGAAGGTTAAGATATCTCTTTATCTCATACCTCTAGAAAGATTATTTCTAAAATCAAGAAAAATTTTCTACAAGTGTCTTACTTAACTCAAACCTCTAATACTAAGGAAGGTCTGCCAGTTATGAGGGACAACTTGAGGAGGGTGGAAGCCCAGTAGTAGCAGCAGCCATCATATTCCTAGGATAGTTCCATAGCACCACCACCATCTTAGTCCAATATTTTTCCTCCCATCATTGTAGCTACCACATCTACTTGATCTGCCACCACCAATAGGAGTGTTGTATCTATGGATGGGGGAAATAAGCACTCATACCTCTCACTTTACTTGACTCTTATCATGTACCCCCAAAGTTGAAGAAATCAATGAAAAAGAATATTTCACTTATATCCTCTCTACTTTTGAATATTTCAATGATTTTAATCCTATAGATAGCTCTCAAAGTCATAATAAAAATAATCTAAATAATTTTGATCAATTTTATTTTGATTTAGAAATAGAATGCCCTTATCTAAAAATTTAGGGTTCACCACTTGAGATAGATTTAGAGTCATCTAACTACAATGATCTTTTAGGAGAAGTTGTAGGTATACCCGATGAGTAGGTAGAACTTTTCACAAGCTTCTATTAATAAGGGAAATTTTATATATTTTATAGAAAAAGATATCTTGCAAATTAAGATCTCCCCTCAAAAGGAAACACTGTCCAATCAAGCAAAACTAAACTAAGATCTATCATGGGCTTTATCCAAAACCTTAATTTAAATTCCATTATACCTATAGGGTTGAATCTAAATTAAACTAACATCCATCATATCAAAAGGGGATAGATCAAATCCACCATGCCTAAAGGGGCCAAATTTAAAACCATAATTTAGATTCCATTATATCCATAGGAGCCAAAATTAAATTAAACTAAGATCCATCATGCCCAATGGGACTTGATCAAATCCACCTTGCCCAAGGGGACAAATTTAAAACATCAATTTAGATTCCATTATACCCATAAGGGTCAAATTTAATTTAAACTAAGCTCCATCATGCTTAACAGGGTTGGACTAGATCCACCATGCCCAAAAGGGTCATAATTTAAAACCATAATTTAGATTCCATTATACCCATAGGGGTTAGATCTAAATTAAACTAAGATACATCTATCCCAAAGGGGCTCAATCAGATCCACCATGTTTTTATGGGCTAGATTTATAACATCAATTTACATTCCATTATACCCATAGAGGTTAGATCTAAATTAAACTAAGATTCATCATGCCCAAAGGGATTGGATCGGATCCACCATGCCCAAAGGGGCTGAATTTAAAAACACAATTTAGTCTCTCTTATATCCATAGGGGTCAAATCTAAATTAAACTAAGATCCATCATGCCCAAAGGGGATGGATTAGATCCATCATGGACAAATAAGCTAGATCAATTCCATTATATTTGAAGGGGCTGAATTTAAATCTAAACTTAGATTCCCACATAGTAAAGAGGAGCGAGTTTAGATATAAATTTGTATAAAATTCTAAATTGACAAAGCTCACAAACATAACTCATGTATAAATTAGGATATTAATGTTGATTTATAAGAATCTTAAAAGCTATATGCTTCTCTATTCCAGATATAACAAGTTGATTACAACATTTATCTAGAAAAGACTAGATAATATGCTTTTTATTAAGCCTATTGAAGAGCATATATGGGCTATTATTGAGGGACACAATACACGTGGTATAGCTAGGATATAGGATAGGTTATTATGGCACCAAGATATGTTAATAGGTAGGGATATTTCTAAAGACTCATTGATTTACCATGTCTCTCACTATCTGACTAAAAGTCTTTAGCTGGCTATGACTCAAATGACTAGATAATCAGTTCAAAACTAAGACATAGTCATGATGTTCTTTTAGAATGAGTCATATATAACCTTAACTTTGGCGATCAGAATGTGCTCCAATTAGCCGAAGACACTACACTGCCTATAGGCATAGTCAGGCTACTGGTTATCGTATATTACATCATGAAATAGAAAAATGGGACCCAAAATCAATTTTTGGCACTCTATTATCAGCTATAAATGGATATGTATACTGGGCTCAACATCATTATTAAATGCACGATGATGTTCTTAGTAAAGCTGGTATATATCAACTAGTCTATGCATCACTCTTTGATTATAGTTTCCTTCTCTTCACATGAATCAGAAATATAGTGGAACATTAGGATAGAGTTACTAATACTTGTTGGGTTGGTCCATTGACATTCACCATGGAAAATATACTAGATACATTAACACTACTAATTATAAGAACTCCTAAAGAAGAATGTATTTTATCATATTCAACTTGGGTGATGGTGAGTGTGACATAAGATGACTCCTCATATCTAGATTCTTTTATAGAAAATCACCCTATATCTAGTCCGAAATACATAGTTCAGAGGCAATTATCTTGCCTTAAAATTTCATGTTTTCTTTCTAAAATACACCCCCAGGCTTCAACTCCCTTGAATGGTCGTCCTTCAAAAAGCTTATATCATATAATAGCAGCACAAGGTCAATTGCTTCTAGGTGTTAACTTAGAAGTTTTTCCTAATATGTCTAGCTTATTTGTTGAAATAAATTCTTTACTAGATTGTTCCAGTGTGCTAGGCCTTGAAGCAAATGAATTATAATTATGGGAATGCCTTTATAGAGACATTGAATTTGGACTATTCTTTTTGCACATTACCTATGAGGATGTATTGTCAGATTCACTTGCTACTATGAAAGTATCAACCAATATCATTTCTCATTAAGTCTCCCTAATTCGCCAAGATCTTGAGCATAGTCTCAAAGCCTTGTGATCTTTCCAAAGGGTGCTAACATGAGCACAAATGGAACTCCTTGATATCTATGCTAAATTAAGAGAACTACAATAGAGTAAACAATATTTGTTAGAAAGAAGAGCTACGATCAAACAAGTTGTCACACCCATAGAAGATGACTGCTCACAGTTAAATACTCAGGTGTCTAAACTTGAGCAAACTCTTTCTTCATTGGAGTGTAATCACAAGGCTACCCTTCAACATCTCCATGAATTATGAGAGAGGCAGGATACTATGGCCTACATAGCTCATACAACTTAGGTTTGAATTAGAAAAATCTAGCCCAACTATTATAGCTAAGATTTTCTCATGTAATTATTTTTATTATCATGTAATACATGAAAACTATTGGTTTAACATGTCAGAGGCTTTAATTAATTTTTCTTAATTAGCTCTATATATGTATATTACAACTAATAGAAGATAAAACTAATGAATGCATCATGTTTTAATGATATGATACATTCATTGGGGGGCAATTTTGTTAACATCAAAAGAAAGAAAATAAAATAACTAAAATAAGAAAGATAAATAAATTTTTATTTTGGCTATAGTGCTATGGTGCTATGTTCACAGGGCCGAGGCACTGCCCTAGTCTTCTATAAGAAATAACTGCATAGTCCAACTATCGAATTATGGTACAGCAAAACAGTGCTACGATCTTGGCTCCGAGAAGCTTCCTAGCTAAATAGTCTACCTTTCAAATTACTGTACAGCATTGCGGCACCACGATCTTGGTGCCAAGTCACTACATCGACAGTAGAGAGAGAATGTTTATCAACCCACTCCTATAATAGAAGTGAGTAGTTCACTCAAAAAATCATTTTCCCTACATGACTTCTCTCTCTCTCTCTCTCTCTCTCTAAACTAGTGCTCATATTTCACTCCATTTCTCACTACAAGTAAAGAATCTATGCTTTTTCTTCCTAGTTTAACAAAAATCCCACTATTGATCTTTGATATGGTGTGGAAAACTTAGAGATTTGGAGACCTCCATCATTGAATCTTATTCCAGTATAAGATGAAAACCCCCTCCCCTTTGTTGATCTGAGATCCAGAATAAGGAAGAAGAGTGCGCCGCACTATACAATTTTAAAATCTAGCACTATTAAGGTGAAATACTGGCAAAATTTCTAAAAATATTGAAAGATTTGTACTATAAATTTAAAATTTAGCCTATTGCTCTTAGGTGTTGCATATCGGTACAGTGGTGTCGTGATCTTAGGTATTCACATTATAAGAGTGGCATCACAGTGCCTAAGATTTAGCAACACATCGCTTTGGTGAAATCCCATAGAGCCATGGTGAAATAGCATTAGCACCGTAGCACCATGTCCTAAAATTAGTAAAATAATAACATAATGCCATGGTGCCATAGCATAAGTGCCATTGCGCCATTCCCATGTGCCACTTGGAAATATAACTTAGAATATTTTGATAAAAAATAAAATAAAATCCCACAACATTGTGGTGCTATAGGAACAATGTTGTGGTGTTGTAAGAACAACACTGTAACATTATGTTTCCTTGTTATATGTGAAAAAAAAAGACTTAAAAATTTTTGCTGGGAGAAAATAATGTCCCACAGCACTATGGCATTGCATGAAAGTGCTGTGGTACCCACCTCTTGGGTTCTTCATTCTATCTCTAGTGCCGAGGCACTGACATATCAGCACTGTGATGTTGCACCCTGATATGGCTTTTTATTATAAAGTGTTAAAAAATTTTATTTATCCTAGAGCATCAATTGACAATAATACATAAATACAACACATAATTATTAAAATGGGAAATTTTATTTCTAAAATTAAATATTATAATTATAAATAGGGGGAAAGCTAGTAGTTGTACTCGTAGCCACCCTTGTCTTCCTCTTCTTCCTACTTCGTGTGTGATAGCAGGGGGAAATCACACAAAGCTGATATTGAAGTGCTGTAGGGAAGGAAACTTGGCTAGGGTCTACAAAATTGTAATTTTGAAACATGTTGACTAGTGTAGTGTTGAACTAGGCAATGTAGGAGAATTGCATCTACTATTGATCCATAAGATGGTCAAGTTTGCATTCCAGCATTTCTTGCCTATGACTACTCTTATCAAACCTCTTTTGCCAGTTTGAGACCTAGCTGCTAATCTCTTAAACTTGCTTGGCCAAGGACTTTAGAGTTCATGATCTAGATTGAGGAGGATGTGATCTCTTTCCCACTTTGAAACTACTCTCGAACCCCTAATCACCTTCTTTGTTAGAGGAGCCTTCTGAAGGAGTATCTCCTCATCAAGCCAACCTACAACACCCACTACTACACACAAACCATAAATAAGAGAAGGGTGATCGTACTCAATAGTAGTGCTCCCTTTCAGCATATTACAAATAGAATTAAAAATAACCTTCCCGATATCGATCTAGAACTCCTTTTGGATAGAAAAATTCAAAATAGCTCTGTCATTGGTAACCTCACTAATGTTTCCAGAGGATCTAGAAATAAATAAAATAATGATAAGCCTTAGAAGCAGCTATCATACTGATGGTAGGAAAGTTGATAATTCTTTCCTCTCATTATTTCCATTGCTTTCTTTCATTTCTTCCATATGGAAAAAAGAATGATCTAGTCAGAATCAGAATGATCATTGTAGTAGGAAAGATATTGATCATACTCAATATTAGGAAGATCATAATATGTATTAGTAGCACTACTGCCATAACTTACCAGCTTCCCCCAGACATATGCTTTTTTGTCTTGGCCATCTTGTGCATTCCCGAAGAATTCACACACCACCAGAAAGATACATGAATTGTTGAGTAGACTAGTTTGAGCCACCTCCACTCCATAAATATTCCCTCCATGCTTCCACTAAGATTGTAGAAACCCATTTTTGGAATTAGGTGCTTATGAAGGGGAGCGTGCTAGTATCGTTCCTTGGCATCAGCACTAATGAAGCAGTTGGCATCATCAAATGCCCTCTTCTTGCCTACTACTCTTCTAAGAGGCATAATTAATAGCAGAAACTAGAAAGAAAAAAATATCTAGAGAGAAAGAAACTCCTTAATAGAATGGATCACTACATGAAAATCCTTAATAACACAGGCCTCAATTTATAAATATGGACACAACACGGTGGTTCCCAAACCTGTCATTAAAGTGCTACCCTCTCAGGTTGTAGAACACGACCTCAACACTACGATGCCCACATGTAGTGCGGAGGTGCTCATCAAATTGTCCCATCAGTTACTATCCCATAAAAAAGATAGATTTAATTATCATAACTTTTTTTAACTGATGCACGTGAAAAGAGAACAATGCTCTGAATCAGTGTCATGGTGCTCTTTAAAATGAGGTTATCATTTCCCCTTAAAACTCACTATATGTCTGTAATGAATCTTGACTAGCATTGCAGCACTACAAGGTAGCGACACAGTGCTCTTCAAATGATCAAATGACCAATAATGTTAGCACCACAATTCTACATACGTAGTGCCGAGGTACTGAGCCTGAAATCCACCTACCTTCGTGTAATGCCACATAAGAAATGGGCTCCATTATCATAGTTCCATGGCGATGGTTCCCAACGCCAAAGTGATGGGTCCTAAAATAAGAATTTTTATGTACTTTCAATAAAATTCAATTTTTTATTTGCTTACCATGCAAACACCATCTTATCTGGTTAATATGTGGATAACTCATCTATATGACAATCCAAAAAAATGTAATCTTAGTTTTACTATCCATATGCCTTGTATACACCGTGAATATAGCAATCCAAAAGGATGCAAGCCCAACCTTTTATGCATTCACTATATGGACATCAATTTGTTCACCATACGAACACCCCATAGTTCATTCGCCAAGCAAACAAATTCATATCTGTCCACCATGTGGACAATCATACTTGTTTGCATTCCAAAGGGATGTAAGCCTAGCCTATTTTTCATTCACCATGTGAACAAATATTTTTTTGCCACATAAGCAAATTCATATCCATCCACCATGTGGATGACCATAATTTTGGCATTTCAAAAGGATGCAAGCCTAGCCTCTTATTCATTCACCATGTGAACATCTGACTATTTTCAACATGAAAAAATTCATATCCATCCACCATATGGACAACCATAATTTTTGCATACCAAAGGAATGTAAGCCTAGCCTCTTATTTTGCCCATTCACCACACAAATAAATTCATATCCATCCACCATGTGGATGACCTTAATTTTGGCATTCCAAAAGGGATGTAAGCCTAGCCTCTTATTTGTTCACCATGTGAACATCTATTCATTCACCACATAAACACCTCATAATTCGTTTGCCATGCAAACAAATTCATATCTATCATTATGTAGGAAAACCTTAATTTTGGCATTCCAAAGGGATGTAAGCCCAAATTTATATTTGTTGACAATGTGAACATCTACTTGTTCGCCATGTGAACACCTTATAATATATTCACTGTGTGAACACTCTTACACCATTTACAATAAAATTCAAAGTTTACTCGAGATATTTGAAATGAAGCAACTGATGGCTGCTAATTAAATCTCATAGACATTACGGCTATGTCCCTCTGATGTTGGTAGGCTGGAATAGCATAACTCTAGAATGACAGAACCATGGGATCTTGATCGAGATTGCACTATTATTTCCTACAAGTCAGTTATCCATGCCACACAAACCTCTAAGACAATAATTGCATATCAAGTAAATACATTTGTTTCCAACCTTAATTGAGAGTGCTCTCTTACTATGGTTATAGGAGTAAATAACTATGAAGGCTTGGATCCATAAAAAGTAGGACCTAGATCAAAATAAACCTTAATATAAATGTTATGGGAAATCTAGTTGAATATATATATATATATATATATATATATATATATATCAATCTCATGAAAAATATACTCCCAGCCCATCCCGCAAAGATTATAGAGCGCATCATTAAAGGTGTTTTTCTAGCAATCAATTTATACTTCATCATTTGGGTTAAGTTTAATGAAGTGTTACATATTAAAGTTTCACTATTTAATTAACCTCTTAAGGTAAGATTTTGTTCATCAATCATAACCTAGGAAACTTAAGCTACATTGGGTATCAAACTTAATCTAGGCCATTTTAACTTTTAGGTTATTTAGATTAAATAATATTATTAAGCACCTTTTTTTCATTTGAGATTTATATTTCTTAAAATTAAAATGGACTTAAAGTAGTTTTAATATCAATAATTTTTTTTGATTTGGGTCTAAAGTTTAGAAGTTGATTAATTTTATTTTTGATTAATTAATTCATTTATTATAGATTTAACAAATGAGATTACTTAGGGTTTATTTGAATTTTATGTTCTTAATCATTTATTAATCCTTAAATAAATAATTAATTAAGTTCTTTAACTTCAAAGGGTTAATAAATCTTCTTTCATTTTTATGATGTTAATGAAAATGTTTTAAGTTGGGAACATTTAAAATAGCTTCGTGGGAATTTGGCAAGCCTATAGGCACAAGGAATTGGAATTCCTCCTCACCAATTACTCTATAAGCCATGCTCATCCTATTCACCAACAATTTTGATGAAAATCTTGCTTTTCGATGACTTAGGAATCAGGAAAATAATGGATTCTTCTTCATTTCCATGAGGGAAGGTGTGTGAGTGCTCAAATCGGCTTGAGAAAGCTTTTCTAGCCTTTTTCCATGATTGGTCGAGAGCTATATGGGGAAGAGTTTTACTTTGAATTTTCCATCATGATTGCCACCCTTGGAGGCTAGCTCCAAGGGGTAGTCAACTGATTAGTAACATTCTGAATTAGTGAGGATGAGAAGTGGAGGGAGTGTCTTGGATTGGGGAGAGTTTGTATTCATGTTATACATCACTCTCCCATGGCATATTCCTCTTCTTTTTGGATTTACTTGAGAGCTTTAAATTCTTCCAAATTTGGTTTCCAACCCTTTAGACTCATTTTAAAATGAGTTTAGGTGAGTTAGAATGTGACTAGTGTAGGTTTAAGCTCACATTCTCACATTTAGTCCATTTGAGTGTAACTTGAATTGGATTAAGCTAAGTGCCCTAAATGTTTAATATTCATTGATTTAAATTGGTAATTAATTGTTTAGATCATATTTAAGATGATTCATGAGTCAAATAAACTTATTTTAATTGGGTTTAAGGACAAATACCTTAGGTTAGTTCACTTAAGGATCTGCTCCATTTGGTTTAGCTTGATTTATTCAATTTGATTGTTTATATCTAAGTTTAGACTTTAATTATGTTTATTCAAGTATTTGAGATGATTTGTATTAATCAATTTCATATCATGTGAAGTGTATTTTGAATTTAAACCCACTTTAACCCATGTTCGGTTTAATAGGTCAACATAGGTTTAATTGGGTCAAATAGTCAAATTTATCAAATTAAACACAATAATTGTTTAAATTATATTTAAAGACGATTTCTAAATGATTTTGGACATTTAATTTGAGTTTAGGTTGGTTTAATATGAATTTAGACTTATTAGGGTCCATTTAAGCCCATTTAGATTAAGTGATTTAATTAAATATATGAACGCTTTATTGAATTTAAATTTCTTTAGATTTATGTTTAAATAAGTTCATTCAATGATTTTGAGTTTTAAAATAATTTTTGGTCAAATTTTGGTGGGTTGATCTTTGACTTGGTGGAACCCACATAAGTCAACTCTATGTCAAATAGTTGACCAACTTTTATTTAGTTTTGTATTTAGTGTTTATGTAATTAATTTATGCTCTTCAGTTGATATAATTATAATTTATTTTGATTTTTTTTAAATTTCCTTAAGTTTAAAAGATTTTGAGCTTAAGTAGGTTAATTGGGATAACCACCTCAATTACCTGAGTTTAAGCTCATTTGTATTTAGATTTCAATGAAATTTATTTGATTCAATTATTTGTTTAGAAATGAGTTTACTTTAGATTCACCTAATTCTATTAGGTTAGGCTAAACCATGGAAGGCTTCAATAGGTCACTAAGTATAGTGTCCTAAGTGTTTAAATGAGAAATCCCTAATATAAGATTAGGTATCATAATCTATAGGGTTGATAATGATGTTAAATCTCATTCAATAAATGGACCCCAAATATGTGTAGTGGTCTAAATAAAGTACACTACACATATTGGTGTTGATCGAATTAATTGACAAATCCTATAAGGATTACAAGCATAAGCCTAAAGGAATTTGAGTTTGGTTTTGGAGTTTGGAATTTGAATTTTTATTTTGATTTAAAATTTATTCTAAATTTGATTATGGAAGATAGACATAGATATGCCTGAATTTTTTTTAATTTAGAATGATTTATTCTCAGAGATTTAGATTCTCTAATTTTTAAGAAGAATATAGATGTTATTAGGAAAAGATGCAATAAGTAATCTAATCCTAAAATAACCATGGTAGTCAAATAAAATGCCTTTCAATGGTCTTATTTTCACTTTGACATAGATTTTCAATGTCTAACTAAGAAAGAATGCACTAAGATTCATTTCTTCCTAAGTGAAACTAGCCAAAAGGTAGTCTAAATGACTAGTCAATTTTAAGGAAAAGGGTATATAAGTAGATCCTAAGGTTTTCTTTTCCTAGAAAGGATACAACTGTGGATACTTACTCCTATCTAGAGGCAATAGTTGGAGGGATACCAATATGGGTACTTACTCCTATCCAAACTATATGAATTTTAACTACAAAATGATACCACATGGAGATTTACTCTTATCTTTGTTAGCTATTAAAAAGGGATCTTTAAGAACATGAATCCAACCTAGATAGCTAATCTTGAAGAAAAGGAGTCCTTATTAACTTAAATTTTAAACTTTAAGAGTTTGATTAATAGGTAGGGGTCATATGGACTTAATTCTTATTTTGAGTAGTCTATAGGAATGGGGCCTTCCAATGACTTCTTTTCACTTTTTATTTTTTTTGTTTTAAGCTAGAAGAGGGGTCTTCAATGACTTAAATTCTAATCTAGTAAAATTTTATTTAATAGGAAGTGGCCTTTAATGACTTAATTCGAACTTTAATAGCTTGAAAAGGAAAGGGGTACAATATTGACTTAATCCTATCTAAATTTCTATATAAGGATATTTGATAAGAGACTTACTCCTATCTGATTAGCTATTAAGAAGGGGACCTTCAATGGCATAACTCCTTGAATAGCTATAATGAGGAAAAGGGCTTTAATCCTAAACCTCAAATTTTTGACTTGTATGAAAGGGATCTTAATTACTTAATCTTAACCATGTATTCTATTTAACTAGAAGTGGTCCTCACATATCCTTATCTTTAGAAAGAATTTCTACTAACATACTTACTTCTATTTGGTTAACTATTAAGATGGGGCCTTCATAATCTTAATTCTAACTTAAAGAGTGGCGAAAATGGTCTTAATAACTTGATCTTGTCCTCAAATTCTGACTAATAAGAAAGGGGTCATTAAGGACTTATTCCTAACCTAAATAATCTATTTGATAGGAAAGGGGTGTTAAGGACTTAATGTTATTATGTAAATAGTAGAAATGGTGTCATAGAGGGCTTTCTCCAATCCTAAGGAATTCATAGGAAGAGAACCACAAATGGGCTTGCTCCCATCCTATATAATTGCAAATATTGTGTTCAAAAGGATTTAAGAAATTTTGTAATAGTATATGGGACATTGTACAAATTCCCTAAATAAAAATGCAAATTCAAAATAAATAATATTTGATTCTGAAAAAGTTGCAAAGACAAAGATACTTTTATTGATCACCAACTTTAAGTTAAAGTACATTTTATACATAATTTTTCCTTAAGTAACATTTGTTAATAGGCAGCATTGGAAATTCAACATTACAAGTTATTAGCTCATAGGAACCTCCTTTGTAGGCTTTCTCCACAACGAATGGTCCTTACCATGTTGGCTTAAATTTGTTGCCTATTCTATGATGAGCTAAAATTAACCTTTAAAGAACCAAGACCAACTCTGCTACTAGGAAAGTTCTAGGATGGACTAATTTATCATAAGATTGAACCATGCAAGATTGGTATAGTTCAATGTCTTGTTGAACTTTCAGGCATTTTCCTTCATAAATTTCAAGTTCTTCTAGTTGAGGTTTATGATTCTAATCTATTGTGATATCATTATTGATACTATCCTTAAAAAAGGTAATTGTACTTCCAATAGAAGAATAGCTTCATTTCCATAAACTAAAGCATATGGTGTTGATTGAGTTGGTGTCCTATATATGGCCTGATAGGCCCCATAAGGCTTTAACCAACTTTTCATGAAACTGACATTTATTTTCATCAAGTATTATCTTCAAAATTTATACCAGAGTTTTATTGAATGCTTTGGCCAATCCATCTATGCTAAGGTAATAGATAGTTGAATATTTCCAATCAATTTTATATGTAGCCATAACGTGAATTAATTTAGTGGACTTAAATGATGGACCAATATCATATATGATTTGATGAGGAATGATAAAATGATATATGATATTTTTTGAAAAACTTTAAGCCCTATGATGTTAGTACCACAACTCTCAAAGGGTAAAAAGACAATCATCAAGTGTAGTATTTTAGGTGGTTGATTTAATACTACACCATGTACTTGGCATTGATGAAAACTACCTGCAGTTTCCATGCAGTCATTGAACATCAAAGGCCAATAGTATCCAAGTCTTTTAAGTTTTAATTTCATCTTAGGTCTAGATTGGTGAGCACTACACAATCTGGAGTGTACCCAGTCACAAACTTATGGGCTTCTTGTTTATCCAAACATCATAGTCACATTTGATCACTGACTTTTGGTATAACACATTATTGATTAATGCATAAGATAAAGTATGTTTCTTAATTTGATTTACTAGTTACTTGTCTTCAACAAATGTCCCCTCACTTAAATAATCAATGAATGGCTATGTCCAATCACATTATTCTTAACCTTTAGTAAGGTTGACTATTCTTTCTACTTCTACTTTTTTATTAATATAATCTAAATTTATAGAAGAAACTATTTGTTGATTTTAAACTTCTACAGATATAGATTATTTATCTAAGCATATGATTTCTTTGGTAAGTTAAGCGAAAGCATTTGCTATAGAATTTTCTTTGCATGATATTCTATACAGAGTCACAAAAAGAATCTTTTCAAGTAGTTTCATTGTATACTGGTAATAATTGAGAAGATTTGGGTGCAAAACCTTATAGATTCTACTCACTAGGTTAATAACTAATTATGAATCCACAAAGATTTTGATATTTTTAGTATCCATAAAGATTGCTAACTCTAGCCTAGTAATAGGAGCCTCATATTCGACTTCATTATTCATACAAAGTTAAAAAAAATGATAAGAATACTGCTTCATTCCTTTGTCAAGGGTTATAAAAAGCAATCCAATCCCTGCCTTCCCTAGGATAGATGAATTTAATTATTTACTTTTCTTTAATGTTGTTGCACAATCAAATTATAATTCCCAGGTGGTATTAGGTTCATCCTCTAAAGTCATGATATGTTCATCTAGAAGATCCTCATTTAAAGGAGAACCTTTGAGTAGAAAATGTACTTATAAGAACTCAACTAAAACTTGACTCTTTACACTATGTAGAAGAATAAATGTGATCTCAAATGACAATCAAATCATAGATGAACATGCTAGACATCTAAATAATTTCAAACAGGTCATAAGATATTACAAAGGATTCACTCTTGAAATTAAATTAACTTCATGTGAAAGCATGTAATGCCTTAGTTTTTGAGTGATGAAAACCAAAGCTAAATAATTCTTTTTGTTGGGTAGATAATTCATCTTCATTAGGATTAGTCTGAAGCTTGGATAATAAAGTGCATTTTCTTTCTCTTCTTCATTAACTTGGGATAATAGTGCTCTAAGTGATTAATCAAAAGCTATAGTATACAAAATTAATGGCTTCACTAGGATTGAAGCAGGCAAGACTAGAAGATTCATCATGTATTATTTAAATCTTTCAAATGCACTTTAGTGTTTCTCATTCCCAAATAAATTTAGAATCATTCTTTATCAATTCCACAAAGGTTTGTCATCTTTTAGATATAATTTGATAAAAATCTTCTTAAATATGCTAGCCTTCCATGAAATGATCTTTAACTGTGTAAGACTTCTAAGTGGTGGCATTTCCATGATAGATTTTATCTTCTCAAGATCAATTTCAATCCCATGGTGCCTTACTACAAATCCCAAAAACTTTCTAGAAGTTACTCCAAAAGCAATGATGGAGGTGGGCATTCTTTCTTTTGATGAGATTGAGAGAACGTGAGTGTTGGAGGTGAGGGAAAAAGATATGTTGGACAACTAGTGCTCCCACCAAGGATTGCCAAGGTTTGGCCACCAAGCTCTCAAACCACAAGAATAACTCAATAATTTGTAAATGCAAAAAAGATCTCCTTCATTTTAGTAAGAGGGGCTATTTATAGCCATTACAAGCATCTTTCAAAAGAAAAAAAATAAAATCATGGAGGGAAAGGTGGGTGGCCACATTAATATGAAGCATCAAATTGCCTCATTATTTTATATCATCCACCCATTTCACATGCTATTATTTTATGTGGATTCAACCACCTCACATGTCATTCTTTCAATTTTTAAATGCAAAATTTCAAAAATGGAATTTCTAAAATAAAATTTAAAATTACATAAATAAAAAAGATGAAATCATAAAATGGGCCTTAGTAGGCTAATAGGATAAGCCTTCTTCTTCCTTGAATTTTCTTGGGCCTTAGCTTGAGATCTTATAATTTGACCTTGAGCACTAATTTTTGGATCCTCATGATGTTCTATATCAACTCCCCCAGGCTCAACTGAATGCTGCTCCATAGAGTTGAAATCTAAGATGTCTTCTACTAATTGTGGGGCTAAAGTCTCCAAATCAGTATGGGTCAACCATGTGTCTTCAGCACATGGCTTATTCTTCCAATGAACTAGAAAATGATATTTAGAAGCTGGATTAATGGGTTCTTCCTTGGTGATAATATAGTCAACTTCAAAGATGAATAAGTGGAGGTTTGGTAATTCCTTCATATGATAGAATATCTTCAATATTAATAACTGGATGAATGAGCATATCAGCAGGTAAATCAAGGTGATAAGCATTAGTTCTAATTTTCTTAAGAATTTTAAATGGACCATAAGCTCGAGCATGTAATATCTTATATCTAGTGGTTTGATAATGCTCAGGTTGAATGTGAATTAATACAAAATCACCTTCTTTATATTCTTTCATTGAATGATTATGATTTGCCTTAGAAGCATAGTTTTCATTACTTATAGTAATTTTCTTTCTTATATCTTCATGGAGGCTATGAAAATCTTTAGAAAATGAGAATGTTGCATCAGAAAATACATGAGATGATAGGTTTGCTACATCTATTGGTTGTCATGGGTTTTGACCATAAACTATCTCAAATGATGTTTTTTTATAGTTCTAAAAATAGTACTATTTTATGTAAATTCTGAGGTTGGTAAATGTAAATCTCAATTTCCCAAACTTTTACCTACCAAGTATCTAAGCAAGTTTCCTAAAGTACAATTAATTACTTCAGTTTGTCCATCAGTTTGTGGGTGAAAGGAAGATGACAATTTTAATTTAGTACCTAATAATTTTCATAATATTTTCCAAAAATATGAGACAAAAACTTAACATCTCTATTAGAAACAATGGTTAAAGGGAGACCATGGAGTCGCACTATTTCCTTAAAAATTAATTTGGCTATATAAGAAGCATCATTTATTTTTGAACAAGGTAAAAAATGAGCCATTTTTAAGAGCCTATCCACTACAACAAAAATACTATCATGTCCTCGAGCTGTCCTAGGTAATCCTAGAATAAAATCCATTAATAGATCTTCCCAAGGCCTATAAGGAATAAGTAATGCAATATATTGTCTAGACCTTTATTTGATAGTTTTAGCCTGTTTACAAATTAAACATTGAGCCACTAATTTTTGAACATCTCATTTTAATGAAGGCTAATAAAATCTATTAGTTAATAAACATATGGTCTTATCCTTTCCAAAATGACTAGCTACACCCCCAGCATCTTACTTAGTGATACAGAATTCTCTAAGAGAAGATCAAGGAATGCATAGTTATTTTCCTTTATATAAATATCCATTTGTTATGAAGAATGTCCCTTGTAAAGTTATTGGTTTATCTAGGTGTTCAAGATAAATTAGGTGAAAGTTAGGGCACAATATAATCATCTTTAATTTTATCAAATCATGGGATTCTCAATTCTAAAGAGGAAATCATTAGGTTTAACTTGGATAAAGGATCAACATGTTTATTCTCAATTCCAAGTTTATGCTTTAGAACAAAAGAGTAGTCTTGTAAAAATTCAACCCATTTTGCATTCCTATGACTTAATTTTCAATGAGTATTAATGAATTTTAAGGCATGATGATCATAATTAAGTATTTATTCTCTATGTTAAAGATAATGTCGATAATGCCTTAAGGATTAAATTACAACATAAAACTCTCTATCATAAGTGGATATCGTAGTTTGGCTTCATTTAACTTTTCACTAAAGAATGCTATAGGATGATTCTCTTGACTTAAAATTCCACTTATCCCAATTCCTGAAGCATCACATGTCACTTCAAAGGCTTAAGAAAAATCAAGAAGCCTAAGGATTAGTGTAGAAGTGATAAGAACTTTAATTTTTGCTAAGGCCTTTTGTGTATTAGGAGTCTAACAAAATTTATCTAATTTTAGTATATCAATTATAGGAGAAACAATGGTATTAAAATTCTTGATAACTCTTCGATAAAAAGTGGCAAGACCGTGGAACCTTCTAACTTAAGTAAAAATTTTAGGTGACGGCCAATCTAAGATTTCTTTCACTTTAGAAGGATCAAGTTTAAGTCTAGTAGTGGATATAATATAGCCAAAAAGATTACCTTAGCTTGCAAAAAGAAACACTTTTTCAAATTAATGTATAATTTCTCTTGTATAAGTAGTTCAAAGGCTTTTTGTAGGTGTTGTAGATGCTCATTTTCACTTGAACTAAAATTCATAATATCATCAAAATACACCACCAAAAAGTTACCTATATTTGGTTTAAGAATAGTATTAATTAATCTCATAAATATACTAGGAGCATTTGTAAGTCCAAAAGGCATGCCAAGCCATTCATAACGTCCATCAGGGGTCTTAAAAGCCATCTCCACGCATCTCTTGATCTAATTCAAATTTGATTATATCCACTTTTTAGATCAACCTTTGAAAAAAAATTTGCTTCTGAGATTAAATCTAACATATCATCTAATCGTGGAATAGGAAACCTATATTTGATAGTAGTTTTATTTATTGCTCGACTATCAACACACATTCACCATGTTCCATCTTTCATTAGAGTTAATAATGCTGGGACTACACAAGGGCCAAGACTCTCTTGAAAAAAACCCTTTTTTAATAATTCCTCAGCTTGTGTTTTAATCTCAACATGCTCGATAGGGTTCATCCTATAATGTGGAAGATTAAGAAGTTGAGAACCGGGTAAGAACTCAATAGCATGTTGAATGTCTCTTAGAGGAGGTAGCTCATCAGGAAGCTCATTGGGTGCAATATCTTTAAAATAAAAAAGAAGAGAAGAGACCACAGTAGGTATGTGAGTCTCATTAGAGTCTGGTATGACTTCTTTTAGATGTAATATGTGAAGAAGAAATGGATCAAAAAATTCCTTTCGTAAATCTCCAAACCCTATTATTCCTATCTTTTGGGTCAAAGAAAAAAGAGTAGATGTTTTAAAGTAAGAATTAGAAATGATAGTATTAGGCCTAATAGTAGGATTTTCTATGAAAATTAATTGAAGTTTGGCATTTTTCCTCAATAGAGGCTTAGGTTGCAAGTCAGAAGTTGTTTTGTGTGGTGTTATGGAGGGTATTTTTTTCTATTGGCTTTATTGGTAGGAGTTTAATAGTCTTATTATTATGTTTACAAATATAAGTATTTTTCCTACCATAGTGAATAACATTCATATCATACAACCAATGTTGTCCTAAGAGAATATGAACAAAGTCCATATGGAGAACATCACACCAAATTTGATCTTCATAGCTTCTTATTTTAATTAGAATTAAACATCAATTTATGATGGGAAGAGATGTATGATTTACCTAGCTAACATGAAATGGTTTGGGGTGAGGTTTAGATTTGAGGTTGGCTCGAGTTAAGGTGTGTGTTAAAATGACATTCATAGTACACCCTCCATCTATAACTAACCTAGATCTCTTTTCATTACACAAAATATACATGCTAAAAATGTTCTTTCTCTTCCAATCTTCTACCTCATTTTTAATTATAGTATGACATCTCATCACATTAACATGAGGGGCATAAGTTAATTCTAATTCTTCATCAGATAATGGGGTGTCATCATAAACTTCTTCTAGATTATCATCTATTAGATTTTCAACTTCTTCTAAAAATAAAATTTGACCTTTACTTTGATTTTGCATATGATCCTTTTTATGACATTTAAAACATAATACTTTTCTAGTGTTCTTAGAGCTCCCTTCAATTAAAGTTTTAGGCAAAGGGTTCGGGCCATTTGGATGAGTGGGTCTAACAATTGATCTATGAGATGAAATGGAAGGTACTTGACTTTTAATTTTAGAGAGGGATGCAGATTTCTTTTGTTGTTCAACCAATAATACATAATGAAATGCTTCCTCTAAAGATTGTGGGTCAAAGAATTCAACTTCATTTCTAATGTCAATCTTAAGTCCAATAATAAATTTATTAGCTAATTGCCAATCAAAAGTATAATTACCTTATCTCAAAGCTAATAATTGAATATGTAGCTTCTTATCATGATGCCTAGGATAGTACTTTGCTCTTAACATTTCTTTCATTTCTATCCAAGTGAGGTTTATCATTCCTAATCTTTGTTCTTTAGCTAAAGTATTTGTCTAATAAATTTTAGCATGCCATATAAATTTCATTTTAGCAAACATAACCCTTTAGTAATCATTCATTTTATACCAATCAAAGAAGTCATCCATTTGAACTAACCAATCGAGAAATTTATTTGGGTCATGTATACAATCATAAGTTGGAGCTTCTACTTAACTCTTCGAGATGGATCATTAGAGTCTTCTATAGTCTTAAAATAATTTTCTCCCCTTCCACCATTTCTAACAATTGATGGTGATCTAAGTGGTTAATTTTTTCTATGGTAAGGATATGAATCTTCTTTATCTATCTCTATTGGCATAGTCTGAGTAGGTATTGGAGGAGTTGGTACTCTATTATTTTATAAATGAGCTATAAGATTTTGCATTTATTGTTTAAGTTCTTGAATTTGATTCTTACTTTCTTCTGATATTTGTTGAGTTTTTAATTCATTGTCATGGATCCTAAGATCGAAGGCATCAACTAATCTAGTCAAATTTTCAACTTGATCTTGACAGATAGATTTTAGTGCCATGAGATTTTTTTTGAAGAAAAAAAAGATATATGAAAAGGGATCAATGAAAAAAAATGAAATAAAATAAACAAGTATAATATAATTGTGCAATCAAAGTAAAATTTTAGGATAAGAGAACTTCTAAGTTAGGAGGAGGGTACAAGACCACTTAAATCCCAAGCTCTCCTTAAACAGTTTAGGTATTTTTGATAAAGTTCTATTTAGCTTCCAAAATCACCAGGTTTAACACACTTATATTATTATGCATGCATTTTTTTTTTATTTTTTTTAATGCAATGAAAAGAAAATGCTCAAATTTATCAAGGCTCTTTTTTTTTCTTAAGAAAGCAAGTTATCATAAGTTAATCAAAGAAACTTCTAAAATTAACCATAAATAATAATAAAGATAAAAATAACTAAAATATATAATGGAGCCTGCTAATTGAAATTTTATGATATCACCAATAACTTTCAAGCGATATATATCTTTCCAAGCTACTAATATGTATAATATGAATTTAAACTATCATATAAAAGAAAATAAATTAACCTCACAAGTGTAAAAAAAACTCCCAAGTTTCAAAACAAGTCCACCACTTGAGATGATCCCTTTGTTGAAGCAAACTTTTCACCAAATTTGCTTCTTATAGGCTTCACTCTGACACCAAATTTGATGACGGTTGATGGCAGTGGGTGTTCTTTCTTTTGATCCAATTGAGAGAATGTGGATATTGGAGGCGAGGGAAGAAGATATGTTGGATAACTAGCACTCCCACCAAGGATTGCCAAGGTATGGTGACCAAGCTCTCAAACCACAAGAATAACTCAATAATTTGTAATTGCTAAAAAAATCTCCTTCATTCAAGTAAGAGGGGATATTTATAGCTATTATAAGAATCTTTCAAAAAAAAGAAATCTAATCATGGAGGGAAAGGTGGGTGGCCACATTAATATGAAGCATCAAATTACCTCATTATTTTATGCCATCCACCCATTTCACATGCTATTATTTTATGTGGATTCAACCACCTCACATGTCATGCTTTGAATTTTTAAATGCAAAATTTCAAATATGGAGTTTCTAGATGAAAATTAAAAATTACATAAATAAAAAAGATGAAATCATAAAATGGGCCTTAGCAGGCTAGTGGGCTAAGTTTTCTTCTTTCTTGAATTTTCTTGGGCTTTAGCTTGAGACCTTGTAAATGGACATTGAGCTCTAATTTTTGGATCCTTATGATGTTCTACATCAAGCAAACTTTAAGAGATTCATTTTTAGGTTGTAATGGTTCAATCGTTCAAAAATAATCCATAAGTCATATAAATGATTTTCTTTTTCTTTACTTTTGATGACTAGATCATCAATATGGCATTTAACTTGATTATAAATTAAATCCTCAAATATTCTAGTCATTGCTCTTTGATAAGTAGCCTCGACATTTTTTAGGCTGAATAACATGACCGTGTAGTAGACTATATCAATAAGAGTCCTGAATGTCATATGGTTTTTATCTTCTAGGGCCATATTTATTTGGTTATATCTAAATGATCCATCAATGAAAATATTTAATGTGATGAGGCTATGTCCCCCATAAGTTTTCATATTGGCAATGAGAAGTCATCTTTAGGACAAGCCTTATTTAAATCTCTAAAATTTATGCAAATTCATATTTGACCATTCTTTTTCTTTACTGGGACAATGCCTGCTAACCCAGAAGAATATTGTCCTTCACATATAAAACCATCTTTAATTAATTTCTTGACTTAGTAATGACTTGTTGCTCAATTTTTAGATGCATGGATCTTGGAGCTTGCTTTACTAAAATTACATCAAGTTTAATCTTTTATTTTTGAACTGTAACATCTAAAGATAAACCTATAATTTCATCATAACCCCATGTATAAAATTTTAGAAAAAATTATTGTACAAAGATTTTGTGACACTACATAAATTTTATGAATTTTCTATTTGGGTAATCAAATTGGTCATTATGGAATAAACATATTATCTTGAAAGATAAATATGTCATTTTATAATGTATTTGATTACTTAAATAAGGATCCCTAAGGCTAATGGGTCTTTCGTATTCCAGAGATTCTTCCTTTGAATTACATGAGAAAGTAGGACAAGGTTTATTTTATACTAGGTTCATAATTCCTTATAAGGGCAAGCCCCTATAGTTAATTACATCTTAGGAATAATGGATCTCCTCCTAAGAATACTCTCAATTAAAGAAATTTATTTTTATTTTTATGGATTTCAAAGATTGTCTTTAAAAGATGATAATTTAAAATTTTAATAAGGAATGCTTTCAAAGGGGAAAGAGTTCTTTTAGAGACCAAATGGAATTAAGTAGGAAATGCTTATAGATATTGGGATGCTTAGTAGGAATTTTAACTTTCTTATCATTGGGTAGAGTTTGAATTGATTTTATTGGAAATCTCGGACATAGATTCTAGCAGTACAAGACTATAGAAATGCCTAGGGTTGAAGACTTACTCCTAAAAGGATTCCTCAGAACCTAAGTTTACATGTGTTTTTGACATAAGTTAGGGGCTAAACTTTATACAATTTATGGGAATTCTGGGTTTTATTTCTCACTAGAGGAAATGAATCTATCCTTGACTCTTTTGGACTTATAACCGGCCAGGAAGGGTTGCCAACTAACACCACCTAAATGATTTTTAAATCCATGAGTTTGGTCTTCATGTTATGTAAGATGGCTAAGTTGTTATATTTTAGGAATGAATCTATGAACCTAAATTCACTCCCTAACCCTAAGATTATGTTATGTATGATATGCTCCTAACTAATGCAACAAATTTTATTTTTTATGTTTTTACTCACAATTCATTTAAGGCCATGTATGTAATTTATCCCTACAATGACATGAAGTTAGAAGCAATTATGGGCCAAATCAGAAGATAAGGCACACTTCTCCTAAGAAGGGTGGTCATTCTCAAAGGCCAGATGCCCCTTTATGTGCAATGGGTGAAGCACTTAATTCAATGAGTACAAATAATATGCTATCATGTTTTGCAAAAGATAATCATTTCTAGTTGCTTTTAAGTTGTGCCTAGGGCTTTAATTTAGGTGAGGTTATGAGTTTGTCTAAGTTTATGTTTGAATTGTGTAGATTTATGTTGGGGAGAAAATTTAATTTTCTTTAGAGCTTAACATTCCAAACATTTCATTATAGAAACAAACCTAAAAAAGTAGGTTGTTTCTATTGCGCACCCAAATCAAATCAAGCCAAATCAATTAATAGAATAGGCCAATATGTTGTAGTACCACTATACACCTTGAAAGAAAGAGAAAAATTCCATTGTGATTAAAGGAGATAATAAATGTACTATAGACCTCCTCTAGTAAACACTTAAATGCACCATATGGGCCTCCCAACCATCTAGTACACAAGTTCAAACAAGTCCTTTTCCAACTCATAGCTAGAGAATGTAATAAGTTGGCAAATTTTAGCCCTAAATTTGCTCATACATGTAATTTTAAGTGGATTCGTAATGGTAATCTTAGCCATACTACTCCTCCACTATGTTTTGATATTTTGTTGGATGATAAGAAGTTCTCTACATCCTCATAGTTTTTTTCTTTTTTAAAGCTTTTATAACTGCCTCTTTTATTTGAATGCAAATGTAATATTTCAAGGGAAAAAAGAGAAAAATGATCAGTAGAGCTTTACCATTATACAGATCAGCCTAGAACTAAAATTTTGATCTATGTGAGTCATCTTCTAGGATCGTCACTTTCTTCAGGGACCTCCACGGGCTTCAGAGGGGACCACTAAAACCATGCACTAGTAGGGTCAGCTCCAACTATTCCTAGACCCCCATAGATCCTAACCTAGTTTTAGGCTCAAATTATATTTAAAATATTAAAAATAGTTTCCTAAATCCTACAAAATAGACATTTCAAAATACACACAACAAATTTGGTAATAATAATGCAAACATACGGGCTTAGCATTTGTTCCTTGCTAAGCCCACCTATCATATTAGGCTATGCTTAGGGACTTAAGCATCTTACCAATAAATAACATTTTTATATATTTTTATTATGGAAGTCCATTTTATCATAGCCCCCTATAGAACATAGTGTCAACCTAAAAGAATGTCCTACCATCCAAGCAAGTTAGCAAACAATCCTAGCCATCTAGTCAAAAATAGTACACCACAAAATAAGAAAAATACTTAACATCACATCATAGAATATCATAGAAAACTGACCTAACCTATGTTTATGGTTGGTGACCTAATAATCTAGTGTGTCCAAAAGTGGGTTTGTGTGGTATGACTTTACTAGGCACTTTAAGTTTGAGTTTTGATTTGGTTATAAAAGTTTGGTTTAATTTACCAATGGTTAGTTTCAATTTAAGTGACTTAATTGATTTGTGATTCTTTTTTTCCATTTTTAAGTTTACTTTGGTGTTAAATTTAATTTACCATTGGTTAGTTTTGAATTTCATTAGATTAATGGATTCATTGTGAATTTAATTAATTATTAACTTAAGTTTGATTAAATTTAACTTTTTTAATTATTTAATTATATTTTATGTGTATAAGAAAATTTTCTTTAATTGTTTTGATATTAATGGAAATGTTTTAAGTTGATTTTATAAATTTTATAATTTTTATGATTTTTTAATTTAGTACTTCACTTAATTTTTCCTAAGGATTAGAAATTCAACAATTTATAATCGAGATGTCATTTGACCTTAAAAGTTTCATAGTAAGTGAGGTTCCTTGCCAATTTAAGTTTCTTAAAATTTCAACTTAATTAGATGTATAATTTGAAACTAATTATGGTTTTAAGTATTTCAATAAAACTTAAATTAAGCCTAAATTAGATAAAATTGATTAAGGGTTTTAATTTTCTTGAATTTCTTTCTAAAAGATGCATCCATAGAGAGTTCATTAAATTTTTTTTTGAAGTTTTGGTTGATTAATTTTTATTTTTTGATGTTCACATTAATTAATTGAATTGTTTAATTTAATTAACTAACAAATTAGGTTATTTTATGATTTATTAAGTTTTAGAGAGTTGTAATGATGTGTTTAGATTTATTAAAGTTTGTCATGATGATTCAAGTTAATTTTATAATTTTTTTATGATTTTACTAATTTTAATATTAATATATTTCATTAAATTAATAGCTTATGACTTAAAAATTTTATATTTTAAGATTTACTTGTCAATATATATATATATATATATATATAATTATTTAAGGTGTGTTTTAACCATAGTTTCAATTCCCAAAAGTTTTAAATTGATTGGATTAATGGTATGTGTTTAATTTTATTTTGATTATTTTCATTTAAACTAAAATGAATCCAAAAATACTTAATAAAAATTGGAGTTTTATGTTTAATGGATTCTCTTCACTAAGATGAATCCATAAAGATCGCATTTATATTTTTTGGTTGAGTATTTTCTTTTTTATGAATTTTTAAAGTTATATGTATTTTGTACTAGTTTTTTAATCTAGAAAATGTAGATTTTCCAATTTAAACGGTTAGCACCACATGGCGACACTTTCCATGATGTGGCGCATGGTTTATTAAAGAGGGAACCATGTGGATCCCACGTTGTCAAGCGGGATACTGAAGATCAATCTCTTGATTAAATCCAACTTTCCCTAATGGATTTAAATTAGAACGTCTAGTTATATCTCAGTCGTTTGTTCCTAACAAAAGGAACAGACATAATAGATTTTGTTCTCTTCCTCCTACTGGAGAAATGAAGACATGTACTAGTAAGGGCCGATTTCCAGCGATCTATGTGTTGAGGGCATGCGGTTTTGATTCCAAATTGATCAAGAGTCTATTTCCAATGCATCCTTATGGTTTGATATTAATGGAGATTAAAGTTTTGATTCCAACCTTAGTGAAAAGAGGTGACGGTTTTGAGTGATACCTCACTGAAGTCCATCCTCAGTGACAACGATGATTTGAAAAGCTTCATGGAGATGTGGAAAGCTTGTCGGAGAAGTTTCATGTCTTCCATCCTAATGGATTATCATGGAGACTTGCTTGCCATCTAATCGCGGGTCATCTCGAGCTACCAAAGAGTAGGTGACTGAGGGAAGAGCTCGTCTGAGTTTACCTATACCCATAGAATGTGTATAGAGAGTCAATTGGGCTTGAGGGCCTTGTTTATCAACTTTTCAAGTTTGGCTGAGAGATTTAATTCTCTCTGTCAGTAGCCATGGCCAATCTTCAATTTTCTAGTGATGGGAGGCTCAGGTAAGAATTCAATTAAGTCCCTCTACACCTCAAGAGTATGTAGAGATGATTGGATTTGTAGGAGAAAGTTTCTTTTGTTTTCATATATGGCTAAGAGCCATATATAAGAGGTTTAGGGTGGCCAAAATTCAGCCACTGGTGGTGGGAACTCTGCTTGAGGGGTCAGTTTGGCTTCTCTTTCCTTTGTGAGTATACTGGATTGGATCTCTTGAAGAGGGGAAGTCTCCTTTCTCCCTTTTTGCCTTTTGCCATGAGTCTCTCCCATGGTAAGAAGGTCAAAAATTATTTGGATATATTGATTACCACCCTGGGAGGCTAGCTTTATGGGGTGGTAAATTGATTTTGATCAGCTCAAATCAATTAGGATAAATGGGTGGATAAAGTATGGAGGAATGAAAATGGAATTTAATCCCTTTACATGAAATTTTTGTTTCTTCTTATCCATGTCGATGGCTCATCTCCCATGGCTTCTTATATGGCATCTCTTGACTTTTGAAACCATCGCAACACTCATTTGGATTGGAGGTTCATTAGCCAAGTCAAACTAAGATGAATCATGGGTCAAACACAAGTCCAATTGAATTGGATTTTGTGATTGAAATTTATTTAATACCATTTTAGATTCAAAATTGATTATATTTTTTGATTGAGTTTCAATTAATGTGATTAATTTGGAGGTCAGTTGATTCATTCCATGTGCAGTTTAATGTGATTTGAATTAAGTTTAGCTCTTTTGACCTAAATAGGTCAAGTTGAATTCTTTAGTTTAAATGGATTTTCAAGACTTTAATTTTAATTCAATAATATTTATTTGATGATTTATGATGTTTTAAATTGATTTATTACCTTGAATTTTAAATTAATTTTGATTTTGTTTAAACTTGACCCATTTTGACTTAAGGGTTAAGTTGAGTTCAATTGAGTCAAATGATTAATTTGACTTAATTAAGGTATGTTTAAACTCCAATCATATTTAACCACATGTGTGGAATGATTAGGAGTGATTAATTTCATTTTTTTTAAAATTTATTTCAATTTTAACCCATTTAACCCAAATTGGGCTTAATCGGTTGGGTAGAACTCATTAGGATCAAATGACCAAATTGGTCAAATTAAACCTAATGATTGTTTGGATTATGTTTAATTGTAATTTTATAATTGATTTTGGGTCTTTGATTTTGACTAATTATAATTTAATTTGTATTTTGATCTTAATAAGATTCATTTGGGTTTATTTAGACCAAGTGATCTAATTAGCCCAAATATGGACTCATTGGATTGAGATTTCATTTGATTCATGGTTAAACATGTTCATTTTATGATTTTGAGTCTTTGGAATAACTTCATTTGGTCAAATTTTGGGGGGTTGATATGTGACTTGGTGGGACCAACATAAGCCAACTCTATGTCAAATGGTTGACTCACTTTGAACTTCATTTGGATTTAGTTTTAAATTTATTTATGTTTGTGTAATGATTTTATACTTTTTATTTGATTTGATATTAATTTATTTTGATTTATTTGAATTTCTTTTAGTTTAGATGATTTTGAGCTTATGTACGATAATTGGGTTAACCACTCCAATTACCTTATTTTAAACTCAAATAGATTTAGATTTCAATTAGAATGTGTTTGATTCAATTCTTTGTTTAGATTTGGGTTGGGTTTGGATCCACTTAATCCCATTAGGTTTGGTCAAACCTTAAAAGGATATACTAGGTAACCAAGCATAGTATCCTAAGAGCTTAATAAGGAGCACCTAATATAGGATTAGATGTCTTAATTACTAACTTAGGGATGATGTTAACCTCATCCAAAAATGAGGTCAACACTCCATGCAAAGCAATTTTCATATTGAAAAAGCAAGTCAACCAACTCATCAAAATCTTTTAGACCTAGAAGTGAACTAATAAAAGTTGGCCTTGAGTCTTCCTAGGTTCCCAGGTTGATTTTGTTTAATTGATTAGTGGCATATTTTATTTCTTCTGTAAATTCTAGTTGTGTATGTTGAATTAAACAATCATCTAGATTATCTAATGCTTCAAATTAGAATCTCTTTAAAGGGTTAGATACATTTCCAAAGAGCTGATCATATTCCATATGATTGCTTATCATTAAATAATGTTCATCAATATGCATAGGTCCAATGGTACAAAACCCAAAGCCACCTTTGGATTTCAAAATTTTATTTTTAGTATTTCATATTCTTTTGATGCATTAAGCTATATCTTTGGGCCAAACATTAGGAATCAAATAAATGTTTTATAGCATTTTTAACACAGTTAGGATACCAGTCGAAATGGGGTTCTATTATTTCATTGGAAGATGGATCTTCAAGCTTCACACCTTCTGAGCTTGAAGATCCAAGTACATAATAAAACTTTGTTAGCTTTCTGACTTCCTCTGAATGGTCAGGTGATACTTTAACTTCTAACTGTGAGAAAAAGGAGTTAATGTTAAAGTATCCACATACCTTTTCAAATTTTCATAAGTAGATAGCTCAGGTTCATTGTTTAAAGCTTGTCTTTATTCTTAATCACTCTTTGACTCTACTATAATCTTAAATTTTATTAAGGCATCATTTTGATATTAAATCTTTATCAGAACTAGATTCCAAATAAATTTGTATTATTGGAGAGTCTTTTTCTTTTTCTTTTTCTTTTTCTTTTCCCTCCTTTTCTTTCTTTCTTTTTTTTTTTCATTTACATAAATTTCTTCTTTTGTTTTCTTGGATGCCTTAATAATGCTTGCTTTCATAGAATTAGACACTTACAATTTGGGTAACAAAAACTCTTGATAATCTGATATTCTCCACCTTAACAAAAATATAAAGTGGTCGATTATGATCTATGGTTCCCAAGAGGAAATCTTCATTTGAGAAGGTAACCATGATGATCTCTTTGAAGTAGCAAGCCTCAACTAAGGAAGTTGTTGTTAGCTAAGTCAAGGATATCTCTAGGTCAAGTAATTGCAAAACCAATGATTCCCTTATTTCTTTATATAGAATAAGGCATCATAAATGTTGAGTCTAGTAAGAAATTTCTAAGATGGGCTAAAATATTGTAGTCAACCTTGGGAACATTTGGCTCAACTATTGATCTTTTTTCTTTTTTGTGGAGGTTTGGGGCATTGATTAACAATTGATTTGCCTTTGTATTTAGGAGGTAGCAGGCTAGGTTGAAGGACCCTACCTCTATTGAGATTAACTTAAATGATATCTCCTAAATTAGATGCAGGAGTCATGTCAATCTATCCCTCATCACTAACATCATTTTCCCAAGATTGCTTAAAATTTAAAAGTTTTACTTCTATATTCATAGGAGTGCCTTTTAAATCAGTCATAAAACTCTCACTCTTTGATGGTGATTCACAAAGTACATCACATTCAATATGAGAAATTCTTTTTTATATCTTTAAGTTTTGTTCATTCACAACAAGATTACTAGAAATAGTATGAACATAAGCAATTCCTTTAGAGGTGGGCTTTTTATTCCTATTTCATAATGAGTACATAAGGATATAAGAGTATAAGGCCTAGAATTTCCATCCTTATTATACAAAATCCTCTCAGATAAAATAGATATTCCTCTCTCACCAGTCTCTCTTGACATCTAGACATCTGATAATGTTAAATGGAGTTGAGGAGTAACTAACTATTGTGACTCCAATGGATTAATCATGATGATCTTCTTCTAGGTCTTCATCTGAACCTACATGGAATTTTTAAATTTTTTCATCAAATATTTTTTTAGAAGAATGAGATAAGGAAATATCCAATTCATTTGAAGGAGAAGAACTAGAAGGAGTGGAAGATTCACCTATGATTATCTTAATGGACACTTATTTAGGGTCCACCATGTATTCCTTGGGATCTATCACCAAACCATTCTATAGTTTCTTTCAAGCCAATCCTTGAAAGTGAAGCAATGTTCAATGGTATGGGCAATAAATTGGGTCCTTCACTTTGCCACCTTCTTATGGTTTTTTCAAATCAGGGAGCTTGAAATCTATCTTTTTCTTTAAATTTTTAAAAATCTTTCTCACTGCCTCTCTCTTGAAAGAATAAGTCTGTTTCATTTTTTCCATTAGAAGGGCTAGTTGGAACTTTCTTGGGTGGTGGTGATAATTACTACTGTTATGGCCTATAAGGTGATGGATGCTCTGCTTGGACTTGAATTAGAGCTTTTCCTCTATCCACCATAGAGAAATTACCTACCCACTTTTCCTATACTTTCATAGGTTTTTTATTTCCATAGTAGATTGATCTCTAAGTAATGACATCCTAAGAGATTCTTCTTATAAGTTAGAGGCTTTTTCAAAAGTTTTAATAGAAAAACCTATCAATAAGAAGGCAACATGGCCATGGATATTTCAAAGGAGTATTTCTATAGTGTGTTGTTCTTGTAGTTGAGTCTCACACTTAAGATTGATAATCTTCCATCTTAAGGTATAATCAATATGAGATTCACTTAACTTTTATTTTTCAACTACTAAGTCACCTATAGTGATGTGGTACTATGTGCCAGTGAATCATTTCACAAATATATTCTCTAGTTTAGTGAAAGTGTGTACTAAACCATGTGGTATCTCGCATACTAATCAAACTACTGATGACCTTCTTAATTAACAAGGCATCACTCCCACTAACATTGCAACAACTTGCATAGAAATGAGCCAAATGTTGTTTAGGATTGCCTATCCCATCAAAAACTTCATAAGAATGAGGCACAAATCCCTTCGGATATGGTACAAAATCATATTCTTTCAGATAGGGTCTACCCTTTAGAATAAGAGTCATGCCACAAAATTGAGCCAAAGCTTCTTTCACTTGCTATTCCACTAGAGACTTTAAGTCAATTTTAAAAAATATATCATCTATTAGTTTAGGTTCTTGGTTATATTTTCTTAAACTAAGCTTTGTCTCATTTATGGGATGGGACTCTACTGGTCTCTATAAAGAATGTAGTTAAGAATGAGTGAGACCTAAACTTTAGAGTGATTGCATAGTGACAATCATATCCTCCATCTACTTTTCAATCCTTAAAATGTGATCATCCTTCTTCTATACCTAAAGGATCAACTGCTAAGTAAAATCAAGTACAGGAACCTCTTGTGTTTCTTCTTTATCTTCTTTTGATGCCCTTATATCCACCATAAAAATATGTGCCATGGGTAACATAAGGTCATCATCTAACAAGTCATCCTGATTTAAATCAAAGTGCTTAGACCCTACTTTTCTTTTATTTTTCTTCATCCTCTCCAATAATAGTCTCCACTTCTTATTTTATAAGATGAAGTGGAACATCATTATTATCCATGATAGCTTTGGATTCTTCTTCTACATCCATGGTTTCACTTCAGATATTTCTTTTTCATGAGTAACCCGGATGATGGAAACTTCATCTATAACTATAGTGGCACCCAAACTAAGGTGTCCTTCATCTACATCATCTCTGGTGTAAAAGATAGATGAAATGGCTCTATCTCTTTTCTAAAGGTATGAAATGAGGATAACCCTTCCGTTTGAGGTCCAAACATAGTTGATGTAGCCTTTCTTTAATAGGTCGAGTAATATATGGTACTTTTGATTATGATAATGGGTGAGTCTTTGGCTTACACGCTAATGGATATTTCCTAACATAAAATTTTTTAGTTTATTTTCTAGAGATGACCTTATCTCTCCTCGAACTAGTTGATTTACCCCTATGCTAGATTAGTGACCTACCCAAGTGGTGATATCAGTCCAGTATAATAGGAAATGGGTGATAAAATCTTCCTTCCTAAGAATTCTCTCTCTAGCTCTCTAGAAGCTTATCCCTTCATAATCCTAACTAACAATTCTTTGGCGTAAGAAGAAGACCCAAGAGTTCTATGAAGGATCTAGTGTAAGCTACTATGAGCTTTCCTACTTAACATTTTAAAGTTCTATCTTGTTTCTTGAAATGGGGAGATGTGGAGAAATCATTATTCTAGATACATTCTCCTCTCCCTGGCTATAGAAATAGGGTGGGATCCATTACCTTCTAGGAGAGGAGAAATATGTAGAAGGGTAAACCCCACCCTCACTTTGGCTTGTTCAATCACTATCATTTCCTTTAATTTTCTCTCCATAAGGACCAGCTTTCTATGCCTTTTACCTCTATTTTACTTTTGACTATTAGTCATCTATAAAGACTCAAAAGTGGAACCTATTTTAAAAGTATTGGGAAAGATGGAACTAGGTGTCTATGCAATAGAAAATTTTAGTTTTGTCAATCAGATCTTATTTGAATCTATTTAGAGGCCTCCATGGTCATCTCCCTACTAATGGCAAGAGTACTATGGGGCATTCTAGAAAACTCTAAGATAGGCTTCATATCCTTAATTATTAGATCACTAATAGGAGCAAGAGTCACTCCATTAGTAAAGTTTATATCCTCAAAACCAATCCTGAACTTGATGATAGAGTCATCAGCTAATCTCCCACTGTCCATAGAAAAGCTAGTTCTAGACATAGTAGTGAAAATAAGCTAGCCAACCACTTTCTATTTTACATATAAGAAAATTAATC
The DNA here is from genome assembly GCA_021442155.1 of Cymbidium sinense. Classification (NCBI taxonomy): domain Eukaryota; kingdom Viridiplantae; phylum Streptophyta; class Magnoliopsida; order Asparagales; family Orchidaceae; genus Cymbidium; species Cymbidium sinense. The sequence goes on along the minus strand of CM038223.1, from coordinate 26,186,467 downwards.
AAATTATTATGAGATTTAAACATCATTATAACTAGCTTTTAGCATAATGTAGTTAAAAGAAAATAACTTTTGACCCATTGAGAAAAGTTAGCCATTTTTTTATGGCTAGAGTTTTCAAAAAAATTTTTTTTTTTTTTGAAAATGTAGGATTTATAAAACCAGCTTATTTGATTTTGACAAATAGGGAAGCTCGATAATCTATTTAGTGGATGTTGAATATACTCTACCAAGAATAAAATGGAGCGATACCCAATGGATCAAAAGGCAATCCTAACTTGTTAAAAGTCAAGTACATTATTGATGTATAGAAATAAAAATCTATTTGTAAAGATGGAGAAAGGAACTATTCCTCAGTGGAATGCTAGAAAAATCTATGGGAATTTTATATGGAACACTACACAGATATAGGGGGTTCTTATATAGGTAATCAAATACATCATTAAGCGATAAATATATTATCTAACATGATAAACATATTATCTTATAATAGATTCAATTACTTAATAAGGACTTCTAAGGCTAATGGTTGTTCGATGTACTAGGAGAATCTTTCCTTGAAATACACAGAGATGTAGAACAGGATTTATTTTATTGTTGATTTCACAGCTCCTTATAAGGTCAAGCCCGTATAGTTAATTACAATTTAGAAGAAAGGGATTTTCTTTTAAGAATACTCTCGATTAAAGAAATAGGCATTCATCTCTATGGATTTCAAAGTCTATTTTAAATGGATTGTTAATTTAGAAATTTAAAAGTTAATGCCTTAAGGAGGAAGAGTTCTTTTCAAAAGGCAAAAGGGATTAAGTAGGAAATGTTTTTAGATAATGGGATGCTTAGTAAGCATTTCAACTATCCTATCATTAGGCTTTTCATTTCTGAAATTAAAGTTATTAAGATTCTAAATTGACATTTTGTTAGAAATCTAGGACTTAGATTCTAACAACACAAGACTATAAAAATGCCTAGTGTTTGAAGACTTATCCTAAAAGAATGCTTCAAAATATAAGTCTAAAAATGCTTCTGACATAAGTTAGAAACTCAACCAAGTCTAATTTTATTAATTTGGGAATTACTAGTTCTTCTTCTCACTTGATAAAATAAACCTTTCCCTAACTTTTCTAGACTTATCTTCCGCCTGAAGGGGTTATCAGATAACATCACCTAAGTAAATTTGAAACTATGATTTCATTCTTATGAATGCATCATGGTTGTCCTATTATATTTAAGAGAAATGCTAAGAGCCTGAACACACTACTTAACCCTAAGATAATGACACGTATATTATGCACCTAACTAATGTAATAATTTTCAACTTTTATGTATTTTGACTAAAAATTTTATTTTAAGGCCTTAGGTATGCAACACACACCTACAATGATATGAATTTTGAAATGGTCCTGGGAAAAATCAAAAGAGAAGGCATACTTCCCCCAAGAAGGGTAGTCATCCTCACAGGTCATAAGTCCCCTTATGTGCAATGGTGAAGTGCCCAATTCAATAAGAATAAATAATATGTTATCATATTTCATAAAAGCTATTTATTCCTAATTACTTTTAAGTTGTACACCGAGCTTTTAATTATTGTGAAGTTTTAAATTTTTTTAGTTTATATTTGAATTATTTAAATTTAATGGGGTAGAAATTTTAAATTTTTTGTTAGGAGCCTAACATTCCAGGCATTTCATCATAAAAACACACCATAGGAAGAAGCCTAGAAAAGTAGGCAATTTCTTTTGTGCACCCAAAATAAATCAAGCCAAATCAATTAATATAACAATCCAATATGACCGGGTACTGCTATATACCTTAGAAGAAAGAGAAAATGAGCAGTTATGCTTTGCCCTTATACAGCCTAGCCTAGAACAAAAAGTTCAATTTATGGGGGTCTTCTTCTAGGATCATGAGCTTCTCTAGGGACCTCCACGGGTTCCATAGGGGACTACTAGTATGGTTGAGTCAGCTCTTTGTATTTCTAGACCCCATAGATCCTAACCAAATTTTAGGCTTAAATTAGATTTTAATATTTTAAAATAGATTTACAATCCCTATAAAGTAAATTTCAAAAAATAGACACAACAAACCAATAGTTTATATTTAAAATATATGAGGTTAGCATTCGTTACTTGTCAAGCCCACCTATCTTATTGATCTATGCTTAAGGACTTAGCCTAAAAGAACATCCTATCATCCATACTAGCAGGAAAATAGTCTTTGTCATCTAGTCTAAAATATTACACCACAAAACAAGAAAAACCACTTCACAACACAAAATATCATAGATCATTAGCCTAACCTAAGTCTAAGGTTGTTGACTAACAAACTAGTGTGTGAGAAAATGGGCTTGTGTGGTATGACTTTACTAGGCTCTTAGGTTCAAAGTTTGGTTTAATTTGATTTAAAATTCAACCTTTCACTTTTCATAATTTTTCCTCATAGGTACATGTCTTTATTAAACTAGTAGTTAGATGCACCAAGACCTTCTATGGACTAGTAGCCTTGTAATCTCGAGTGTTCAGGCTATATACCATGTGATCACTAGTTATGAATTTTTTTTGTTTCTTTTATTTTATTCTTAAAATTTGTTCAATTTTCCATTGGGTGGTTTTAATTAAAATTATTTAATTTATTTAAGCTTATTTTTATGTTAAAGTTAAAGTTTATGTTTTAAATAATGATGAATAAAATAAATTCTATTTTGGACAGAACACATTCTATTTAATCATCCTAAATTCTAATGAAAATTTCATCTATCCTATGGACCAAATTGACCTCATGAACCCAAACTCATTTGAGATTAATTTTGATGATAATAAACATATGATCAAATGCTACAATTTGATTTAAATTTAAGTGTTGTAGAAAAAGTCTTCAACTCCAGATTCTTCAGTCAAATATAAAAGCAAATATTATTAGAATTGGACTGGTTGGGAATTTTTTTAGGAATCATAATATTAAGGCAAAATAAAGACCACAATTAAACAAAATAAATGATTCAATTATTTTAAAATTATTCATATTTGCAATTATTCCTTGAATTCTCCATTTTGGATAATATGAACAAAGTGCATGAATTAAGTTTTATTTAGCATGTGTTTAAATAAGATAAATCAAGTATAAACTTCATTAAATCATTTCCATGCTTTATCATAATTTATATTTATATATTTATTTCATGAAAATTAAATTATTCTATTATTCTATTTTCTCTCTATTATTCTTCTATCTTCTCTCTACTATTATCCTTATCATCCTCATATTTTTTGGCCAAAATTTTCATTTAATTTTAGCTAATAAATTATGTAAAATTTATTCAAGACATTCCCGTATATAATTCCCTTATTTTTTAATTTTTTAAAGAGTTAGTAACTTGAAATTTTAAATTCAAATTGCTTTGAATTTAAATTGCATAATTCTTGTGATATCCATGGAAAATAAAATCCAATATATTATGGAGTGATTTGAAAGTCCCAAGAATGAATTATTTTATTTATTTAGAGTTTAATTAAATTATTTCAACTTATCTCATAATTAGATTCAAATAAATTAACCTTTCTTTTTCTTTAAATCCATTTAAGGTAATTTTGTTGGGCTAGCCAATATTAATAAAATTTAACTTAATTTAAAAGTTATGTAATACTTAAATAGAACACAAAATAATTATCTTATATCCTAATTAATCTATTTTATTAAATTGAGATCATTCTAATTATGAAAATATTCATGCCTGAAATTACAATGATTTCTTTAGAAATTACTTTATTCAAATTAATTCACAATATTCTTTATTCATTCATGCTTCATTTAATTCATTATATTTGAATTATATCATGCACCTAATTTGTGTTAATCTTCTCATAGAAACTCTCCTTAGCTGACCACCTCATGTGGATTCAATATTTTTTGAAATTATCTTGTTATGGTAAATCTTAATTCTCATCTTGAATTTTATTTGATTGATATGAATAATTGCATATCTCTGTTTCTCTCTCTCTCTCTCTAAAGTTCATCCTTGGCTGAAATACCTTTATAAGACTTCTCATTATATGTTTGAAATTCTCCATTCAAATTTGAAATTTTTGATACTTAGATTTCTCTTTCTTGATTTGGTTGTGAGCCTACTTGGTATCTTTCTAATTTAACTTAAGGTCTAATATGCTAAGGAGCCTTATCATTCATTACTTAGTCTTGGCCGAACCAATGGATTTCCATCATGTGCTCTTGAATTAAGAATTCAAGTTGTCGACAAATTAATTTTCTCTCTCATGGATTCTTGGTTAGCCAGACCTCATTCATCCTTCTTCTATATAATAGAATTTTGTATTATTGAAAAAGGTTCCACTAATCTATTTTCCTCTCTTGGTCAAATTTTTACTACAACATTCTTTGGGAGAACTTTATGATTCAAGTGCTAACTTCATCATCATCATTTTTCTTCCATCTTATAAGAGATTGCTTTGAAGTTTACTTATGAAGACTTGGAGGATTGGTGATAACTCCTCAAGCCGAAAGCTTCATATGGTATATTTGATCTATATTGTCCCTAATTTCTTTATATAACCTTGATTTCTGTCATGGCCAAAAAGTTTCATATAGATTACTCACTTAGAATACAAGTGATTAGCAAGTTTTTTCATTTACAAATCATTTTATCACTTACATATATCATAGCTATTGTGCAATAGAATTTAAGTAATCTTATCTGTTTTAGGTTTTCATAATAATATTATTATTACAAAATTCAAGTTTCCATATAACATTTGTTATGGTCTACCATTCAAATCCTTATGATGTTGTACTTTAAATTACCAAGTTAAATTATTTTGATTTCAAGCTTACATATCCTCATCAAACTTCTTAAAAGAAATACTTGCATCAAATATTTCTCTCAAGTTGTTACATTGACTTCAATCATAATATTTAAATAATTGAGCTTTCTTTCTTTTATTCTACTTGCCTTAATATTTGTATAGTTAGGTTGTGAGTGCAAAATTTTTTAAACTAAGAGGAAGATATTTGTAATTCTTCAGTTTTCTCTTAGTGTTCAGTGTTGGAGTTGTACTTTCCAATTGTAGGAAACTACTATATTGGGTTGTGCTTGCCCATGCAGGAATGTACATTATTGGGTTGGTAGGTGTGGACGTAGGGCAGTTTTTGGGGTTTGGCTGAGCCACATAAAATTCTTTGTGTTCTCTTCTTACTTTTCCTACACGTTTTACTTTTCTTTATTTGATCTTATTAATTTTTGTGGCTCTTTAAAGATTAATTATTTAAAACTAACTTTTCTACAATATTCTAACTTTTCCTCATTTGCATTTTTTGCTTGAAAATTATATTTTATATAATATTCTAAAGCTTTTAGAATTTTTTCTTAATTTTTGAAATATAGAAAATTAAAAAATTCATTTTAAAATGTTAGGCACCATGGAATTGATGTGGCACGATGTGGTTGGGTGTGTTGGATCCACGTGGTTCCAGCTAAAAGAGTGGCAAGGATGTAAGATTCATCATGGTTGTCTGATCAAATATTGGAAGATATAGATTTAATTTATAGTTCTTTAAAAGATTTAAATCAATTCATGCGACTAGATTAGAGCCATCCATTCCAAATAGAAAGTATAGATGACACAGATTTTATCCTTACTCTTGCAAGTGAGAACTACAGATCATCCACATTTTAGGGCCCAAATCTAATAATTTAGGGAGAATTTTAATCCATTTTCAATTGCAAAATGATTAAGACTCCATTTTAAACACATTTATATGGCTAGATCTCACTTGAGATCAAATTTCTTTAACGAAGGACCAAACCGAATTCAATAAGAGGTCGGGTTTTAGGGATACCTCACCAGCATCAATCCTTCATGGTGTGAATGTTTTGAATAACTTCTTGGGGATGTGGTGAGCCTTTGGGTGCAAAGAATTGGATATCCTCCTCACCAATTGCTCTATGGTCTAAGCTTCACCTATTTTCCCATAATTTTGATCAAAATCTAGCTTATCAGCAGTGTGGGAATTATGGAAAGGGTAAATTCTTCTTTATTTCACTTGGGGAAGGTGTGTGAGTGTTCAAATTAGGTTTAGAAAACTTCTCTAGTAATTTTCCATGAGTGGTTGAGAGCTATATAAAAAAGAGTTTTAGTTTGAGTTTTCAATGGTGATTATAACCCTTGGAAGCTGGCTCCAAGGGGTGGTCAACTGATTGGGAACATTCCAAATTAATGAGATTAAGGAGTGGAGGAGAAATGGAGGGAGTGTTTTAGATTGGGGATAGTTTGTCTTCATGTTCCACATCATATTCCTCTTCTTTTTGGATTTACTTGAGAGCTTTAAATTCTCCCAAATTTGGCTGCCAACCCTTTCGGCTTATCCTAGAATGAGTTTAGGCGAGTTAGAATGTTATTAGTGTAGGTTTTATCCTCACATTATCACATTAAGTCCACTTGAGTTTATCTTGATTTTAATTAACCTAAGTGTGATCAATGTTTAATATTCATTGATTTAAATTGGCAATTAACTATTCAAATCATATTTAAGATGATTCACAAGTCAAACAAAGTCATTTCAATTGGGTTTAGGGACAAATACCCTAGGTCAGTTCACTTAAGCATTTTCTCCCTTCGGTTTAGCTTGGTTTGTTACATTTAAAAGATTAGATCTTGGTTTAAGCTTTAATTATATTTATTAATATACCAGAGATGATTTGTATGAATCAATTTCATTTCATTTGAAGTGAATTTTGAATTTAAACCCACTTTGACCCATATTGGGTTTAATGGGTCAAGGTGGGGTTTAATTAGATCAAATAATCAAATTAATCTTCTTAAACCCTATAATTGGTTAAGTTATGTTCGAAGATGATTTCCAAATGATTTTGGATATTTAATTGTGTTGATTTTAGTTTAATTAAATTTAGACCTAATATGGTCCATTTGAGCCCATTTAGATTAAGTGACATAATTTACCTAATTAAGGTGTTATTGGATATAAATTTCTTTAGATTTATGTTTAAACAAGTTAATTTGAAGATTAAGAGTCATTTGAATAATTTAATTTGGTTAAATTTTGGTGGTTTGATCGTTGACTTGGTGGGACCACATAAGCAAACTCAATGTCAAATGGTTGACAAACTTTGACCTTCATTTGGATTTAGTTTTAACTCCATTTATGTTTATGCAATGACTTTATACTTTTCATTTCATTTAATTTCAATTTATTTTGGTTTTATTTGAATTTCCTATTGTTTAAGAGATTTTGAGCTTAAGTAGGTTAATTGGGTTAACCACCTCAATTACTTTAGTTTAAGTTCAGTTGGATTTATATTTCAATTATAATTTGTTTGAATCAATTATTTGTTTAGATTTGAGTTTGGTTAGGATTCACCTAATCCTATTAGGTTAGGCTAAACCCAAGAAGGCTTCACTAGGTGACTAAATATAGTTTCCTAAGTACTTGAATAAGAAATCTCTAATTTAAGATTAGGTATCTTAATCAATGGGGTTGGAAAATTATGTTAAACCTCATTCAAAAGTGAGGCCAACAAATGGATGTTGATCTCACTTTTGGAGAGAGGATTGGTCACTCCCATCCTAGATCTAGGATTCTTCTATACACTTAGGTTTCCTTAGTGCTAGGACACTTTTGGTAGTCAAGGCGACACTATATCTGAGCCTAGAGACTTATAAGGCATGGCCTTACATCTAGAGCTTACCTTAGGACAAGTAGGCTTCATCTATCCTAAGGCCTAAATTGACACTCATACCCATCAATTCATTTGAACCTAAACTAAATGATTGAAACCTCAACCCCAAACCAATCAATTGGCCTTGATTGAATTTAATATATATTCCAATCTCCAAGCCAAATTAATTAGAACCTTAATACAATCTAACCCACCTCAATCCAATCACTCCATTCTAACCAATCTACGCAAACCAAACTCAATTCAATTCTCTCAATCATTCTAATTATCTAATGAATCATTTAAAATTATTTCAATACTTGCAATCAATCCAATTAAATCAATTAGACATATGTAACCCAAGTTGTCTCATTTGACATAAAAGGTTCAAATGAGCTAAAACCCAATCAAATCTGAATAAATTATAGTTAAAGCCACCGATCAACTTCAAGTTCATCATTGAATATATTTCAACTATCCATAGCCTCAATTGGTCCAAATCGACTTGACCAAACCACTTAACCCAAAGTTACCAAAAAGGCATAAGTAGACCAAACTTCAATCAAACTCCCATTGGATCAAACCAAGTTATCCAATCTCTTCACTGATGATTGTAGGTCACTGTTGAACACTCTACCATAATCAATTAGACTTAACCAAGCCAATTTTACCCCTTAACCTATGTTGAACTAAAGTGACCTAAAGGGTCAAATTAGGCCAAATCGTGTTCTAAGCCAAATTAATTGCAACCATTGACTCTCATCAACCACAAATTGAATATTGAACATGAATCAACCACCAATTTAAGCCAATTGAATCTAACTAAGATAATTTGGCCTCTTAACCCAAGTTGACCCAATTTGACCTAAAGGGCTAAATTGGGCCAAATAAAATTCTAAACAAAATTGGTTGGAACCAATGCTTCTATTCAATCACTAATTGGATGTTGGACATGATCCAACCTTTAATTGGATCCAATTTGGTTAACCCAACTCAATTGAACTGCTTAACCCAATTTGACCTAAAAGTTCAAATTGAACCAAATCCCTCCTTAATCAAAATAAATTCAAATCAACTCTTCCAATCAATCCATAATGATCAATTGAACATGGAACTAACCCATGCTCAAGCTAATTTTACCTATTTGGTCAAATTGGTCAACATGACCCATTTGACCCAAATTGAACCATATGAACAAAATCTAAATCTAACCCAAATTGAACCAAACTAATTTCACTAACTCATTCCAAATGATAAATTAAACTTAAACAAACTCTTACTTTGACCTAATTTGGTCAAAATGGTAAACTTAGCCCAATTGAGCCCATTTGACATACATGAATCAAATTGAGCCAAAGCCAACCAAACCAAGTCCGAACCCAGCCAAATGTGGCATGGCTCATCCTTAGGGTCACCACGAGCTTGTCCAAGTGGGCCCAACCTATGGGGAACTCATGTTGGGTCAAACACATTAAACCAAGCCCTCCAAATGAGATTAAAAACCCTATTTGGAAGAGTTCTCTGCCTCCCCATACCTTAGTAGCCATCTTTCGCCTTTCTTGGATAGAGGACCACTAACTCAACATAACCCAATGATATTGGGTTTAACCTTTGGCAAAGAGAGGGTGAACTCATGGGAAACCATTGGTCCACCTAAGGAAGAGTGTACACTCCATGGAAGCCCACTACACTCCCTTAGTCTCTCACACACATCGACCTCAGCAATCCCATGCCATCTTTGGCCACCTACTATGGCCAGACAACTACTAAAGGTTGAGCCAATCTTAGCCCTTGGTTTAGTTGTGGATGAGAGTATACTCCTCCCCATCCATTCAAACTCACCACACACATTCTCCAGAGAATTTTGTATAATCCCAAGCTTTCCCTGAGCTCCCCGTGCACTCCCACCACTGGTGAAATTGAGCTCCACCTACACCCGAGAGCTCCATCCGTCCAACCTCAGAAAATTTCCACCAAAACCAATTTAACTTTCCCTACACCTTCATCACACTCTGGTGAACAAAAATGAATCATTTTTTGATCTATTCGACAATCAGAAGGCATCCCTAGACCAACTCTGGTGACTTTTGTGATGGCGTTTGATCCATAAATGGATTAGCGAGGAGGCAACTTGAGATCTTCTCAATAATGCTTCATCTTTTCAAGATGAAGCTACCCTTATCGATAGACTGCTGGTCTCTACCTACGATAAGGTAAAAATCTGGCAACCACAGATTTGTCGATTAGATGTTGGTCTTTTTTAAAATGAAATGTGATTTCATATGATTTACACCTTAACATCTCCTTAGATCTCTTTCTTGACCATTTTGGATTTGATTTTTCCATCAAACAACCTCTCGTAAGCTCGAATCATGTGGAGGATGGTGGACGGTGGCCATTTTCCAGTGCTTGTAGGATGATGGGTCACCACCATCCATTCCACGTGATTAGAATTGATCGCTATGATTAATCACATTAGAAATCTCAATTTAATCCCTTTGTAATCATTGCATTAATCTTAATGGTCTGATCTCAGACTGGATGGCCAAGATGAAACTGTGTCCATCGCCATTAAGTCACCAGCCACATCAGGCATTTTAAAAAACCAATACCATGGCACCACATGGAAAGCTCTACTACGTTAGCGACCACATGGCACTGACAATTTAAAATGGCTTAATTAGGTTTAAGAATGTAATTAAATAGCTAGAACTTGAGAAAATTATAACTAATTATAGCAAAATCCAAAAATACAAATAAACTCATTTTTGAAAGCTTAGACAAAAGATAATTTAATAAAAATTAAATCCTCAATTACTATTTATTGAAGAGTAATTAATTAAGGTTTGAAGCTTAGAATAATTATCTTAATTAAGGCTAAATTACTTGGCTAATTGATTCCAAATTTGACATGTTGATTCTATGGGATGTCCTCTTCCTTTTACAATTTTCTTAGAATTATTTTCCTTATGGTTTAAAAAATTCCAAATTTACCATCCTAATTACCCTTATAATTTAATAATTATTAAAATTATTAAAAAAATAAAATTAAGTAATTAGGTTTAATTAATTAATTTAAATAGTGGGATAACATGAGAATTAATTATGACCCCCTCTTAAATTATTTCCAAAAGTATTTTGTTAAAGGGCTTAAATAATATGTTTAATGATTAAGGGTAAATTAAGTAGAATTAATATTGAAATATAAGTGAAATCAATTTAAGTAACTCAAGTGCAACCCATTAATCACCTTATGTGTTTAACAACACAAAGTCATTAAAGAAATTATGATTTTTCTATCAGTGTGTGAAAATCATAAGAGCATTTATCTTAAATATTTTTCTTCTTAATTTAATTAATTCTTAAATATGAGCCTAATTACATTAGATCTCTTTAGGTGCATTGTGAATTTCCTTTTTCTAATGCATATCATTTCAAGGTTCATGTTTAGGTAGTTAGTCAAATTAAAGAGGCTTGGGAAGGGTGATCAAATAGATACAATTAATATTGAACTTAATTAATCCACAAAATATGGAGTGATTTCTAAGCATTGTTTCTCCTCTTTAGGTTCTTAATAACTTGAATATTAATATTAAGCATTAAGAAAATTTTAACTAGGTTTAAAAGATGTTTATCTAACTTGATTGTCCTTAAGTTCTAAAGAAATCAAGTATGTGATGTGATGATGCTCAATTACTTCCTTTCAATTTATCATAATTATGCTTGTCATTTGCTTCATATATTCATGTTTTAAAACTAAATAAAATATTATTATATTTAAATTGCATGAGTTGAACAAATGTTACCATATGGTGTGGCTATTATCAATAGTAAATCTCAAACTATTTTGAAATTATATGTTAATTATGAATTTTAAATCAATGCTTATAAATAATTAATTATGAGAAAAATGAAATGTTCATTTACTTGTAGTCAAAATATGGCAAATGATGATTTTATTCCTATGTTCATATTTATGCATTCATGTATTTGAATTGACAAGTATATAGTCTAGACATCCTGGGAATACGAGGCTTTAAGTAGCCCCAAGGAGGTCTTAGATAATCTCACTTCCCTAGTTTAACAATACACATACTTGCTTAATTTCATTTATCTATGTGCATATATTAGTACATAAAGTAAAACCATTTTTATTTTTACCATTAAGCTTTACACAAGCAAATGATATTCATACACAACCATTTCAGGATTTTATTTCTATGTTTATGTTTATGCTTATGTGTATTTGAATTGGCTAGTACATTGTTTGTACATCCTAAGAACATGGGGTTTAAGTAGACCCAAAGAGGTCTTAGATAATCTCACTTCCTTAATTTAACAATAACATGTACTTGCTTAAATCCCTTATACATGTTTGCATATGCTCTAAAATTAGGTCAAATCCTTTTTCTCTATCAAGATCATGCATCAACATTCATTAAGTCTGAAAAATTATAGGTACATTGCACATATATATATATAATAAACCAAATATTAAAGAGACTAAAAAGGAAAGAATGTGGATCTTATTTATAATGAAGGGAAGTATTATTCATGTGATGGTAACTTAATTTCATTGGTCTTAAGATGCCTTTCATGTTTGGATAAGATCCATGAATGATTTTTTAAGAAAGTTAAAGTAATAATAACCTATCTTTAGAAATCAACACTAGGTTAGGAATGAAGGAGTTAAGTCTCTTGCTTCTTTTCATAATGATTATACCATAAGTAAGAAGTGAACAAAATAAAAAAATGCTTAAGTTAAAACTCAATCAAGCTATTAAAAGACTTAAAGTGAAACCACCCTTCGTGGGTGACTTAAACAATTTTAAACTTTAGAATATGCTAATTCTAAAGTCCAATCAATACATACCACACTAAGCCTTAGCACACAATTTAGAATACTAAGTCACTGATCCTAGTGTTAGGTTAGGACAGGGTATGTTGTCATGATATATTTTTATTTTGTTATATAATATTTTAGATTATATTTAGGATATTTTATGCATTGACTGGATATTAGGTCATCGTTAGCTTATTATGTCTTATACATGGGATTGTGCTTGAGTGATCGCTATAAAAATAAATAAATTTAAAATTACTTTTTCTTGTAGGTACTACATAAGACCCTAAGCATAATTCAATGAAGATAGGTTGGCATGATTTCCTAAGTACAAGGTGCTAGATCCAATTATATTAAATATAACTACTTGTTTTATATGCTTATTTTGCTAATATCTATTTTACAGGTGTAATTAGATTTTATTTTTCATAAAGATATAATTTTTGTAATAGGATTGGGATTATTTCTATGGGGTTTAGCATAAGCAGTGACTAGAAGGCAAAGTCCTAGGAAGCCCTGTAAAGCCTAGAGCAAACTAATTCAAAGAAAAGAAGAAGAACAAGAATTGAAGATCCTCATAGCATTCATTTTATTTGTAAAATTTAATTATAATCTGGGTTGTATAAGGGTTGAGCTCGGCTACCCAATTTATTTTCTTTTCTAGGGTGTACGGTGGTACCCAACTACAATGGCCTTTTATTCTTTTTTAAAAATATAAATGTTTGATTATTATAATTAGTTTGTGAAATAGAAATCACATGTTTTTTCATAAGTTTATTAAAGTGTGTATGTTTGATGTGTGGCTTAGATGTGTTTAGCTCTTTAAGATAAAATTAAATTTTCTATCCTCACTATATAACTCATAATTAATTTCTAATGCAACTCACAACCTCACTCTAAAGCCTATGTATATAAACAAGATAATTAAAGATTTAAAAATCATTTAGTTGAATGGTTGTATGATATAATAATATGCATGTCATATTTTTCCATTCTTGAATATAGAGGATCTCTACTATGACACGATAGGGGATAAGCTTGATAATTGAGAGCATTCCCTTATAGATGTGAACACCTCTTCTCATAAATTTAGCCCATAACTCAATTTCATCATGGATTTAGGCATAATTATCCCAAGCATTAGTCCAAATTAATGTGTCAAAATGTTCCAAAAATTTGTAAATTTTTAACATTAGTCTAAGTCATGTTTGTAAATAATATCTTCTCCTAAGGAGTGATTAAGAATTCTAGCTTATATTCTAATTAAATAATAGGCTAACTATCTTTCATCTACATAAGACTAGCTTACAAGGTTTTAAAGCATAGTAGTTGTTAGCTGCTAGTCACTTTGGGTGGTTGTAAGTCTAGAAGAGTCGAGATGTGTTTATTCAATCTTATGGAGGTGAACCATTATATCCCATCCTCCCTAATTAGACTTAGGTTGTGCTTCTAGGTTGTGCTAAAGCATTTTAGACTTAGGTTCTAAGGCTACATTTTTCCTCAGGCTATGAGTATAAGTCCTCACTTCTTAGACATCTCCATAATCTTGTATTATTGAGTGATAAGTCCGAGCACTCGAATAAAATTTCAACTTAAACAAAATAAATTCTCTCCTTCAAAAATATAAAGCCTCATCATAGGGTAGACTAGAGCATTCACTAGGCTTCCTAAGATCTTGGACGCTCCCTACTTATCATCCTATGGAATCTAAAAATAAGTCTTCTTATTTGAACTCATCCCATTTGATTTTTTAATAATAACCATTTCTTTGATAGTCTAGCCTTAGAATCTTTAGACATTTATTGACTATTTTAATCTACAGTGTTCTTAGGAAACTTCCATTTTCTAGGATTTAATTAACTCTAGGGCTTGTCTCCAAAGGGATCTAAAGAACCCTGCATAAAATAAACCCTACTTTATTTTTCAATGTAAAGTTAGGGAAAGATCTCTAGTATATATATGTAGACCCATCTATCTTAAGAGTCTTTATTAGGTGATTAAGTCCATTGTAGAGTGATGTTTCTATTTTTTGAGATAGTACATCATACCTCAATGTCATACTTGCTCACTTCAATAAAAACTCCTAAGATCTGTGTGGTGTCCATATAACTAAAAATTATAACACCACAATGGACCCCCCAATATGTGTGGTGGACTAACTAGGGTATACTAAAAATATTGGCACTAACTGAACTAATTGATAGATCTTATAAGGATTACAAGCATAAGCCTGAAGAAATTTGAGTTTGGTTTTGGAGTTTGGAATTTGAATTTTAGTTTTGATTTAAAATTTAAGCTGAAATTGATTGTGAAAGGTAGGCATAAATATGCAATGAGTAATTAGATTCTTTGAAATTTTAGTCTAAAATTTTAGTTTTAATTTAGAAGTGATTTGTTCTTAGAGACTTAGATTCTCTAATTTAAAAAAAAAAATAGAGATGTCATTAGGAAAATATGCAATGAGTAATTAAATCCAAACACAACCATGGTAGTTAGATATAATGCCTTTTAAGGGGATTATTTTCACTCTGAATATATTAGATTTTGCAGGGCTAACTAAGAAGGAATTCACTTAGAGTCATTTCTTTCTAAGTGAAACTAGACAAAATGTACTCTAAATGACTAAGGAAAAAGGCTCTACATGTAGATCCTAAGGTTTTGTTTAATGATATGGACAATATTTTGGGTTATTAATCTTATTGAATTATTCTAGCTTCTTTGGATCAGGGTAATTGAAATCTATCTTTTTCTTCAAATTCATAAATATCTTCTTTACAACTTCTCTCTTGAAAGAATATGTTTGATTTATTTTTTCACTATGAGGTGTTGTTGTGGCGTTTGAGGTGGAGGGCCCTCTACTTGGACTTGGCTTGGATTTTTTCCCTTGTCAACTATAAAGATAGAGCCAGGTCTCTCTTCCAACACTTTCTTAGGTTTAGAAGGTTCCATGGTGGATTGGTCTTTTAGGAATGACATCCTATGATCTTCCCCTTGAAGGCTAGATGATTTACTTAACAAATTTTCAAATGTCTTAATAGTATATCCTTTTATAAAAAAAGCAATAGGATAGTGGCTATTCTAGAGAGATATTCCCACAACATGTTGATCTTGTAGCTGAGGTTCATACTTAGGGCTGAGAATCCTCCATCTCAGAATATAATCTATGAGAAATTTACTGAGTTTTTATTTTTGATGACTAAGTCACTTACCATAACATCATGGTAAGTATCGGTGAATTGCTTCACAAATTAGTTTCAAGTATAGTGAATGTGTAAACTAAACCATTTGGCAATTCTACGTACTAATCAAAGGCAACCTCAATTAAATTACTAACAAATTGTCTAAATAATAAAGAATCATTTCCCATGGCTTTATAATAACTTGTTGGAAAATGTGCCAAATGTTGTTTAGAATTGCCTATTCCATAAAATACTTTGAAATATTGGCTACAAATCCTTTTGGATAATGCTAATCATATTCTTCAAGGTAGGGTCTTCCTTTTTGAAATTAGAGTTGTACCTCATGACTACCAATTCTGCTTTTACTTATTGTTCCACTAGAAACTTTATGTCAATTTTGAGTGATACATCATCTATTATTTTATGTTCTTTGTGATGTTACCCAAAAAAAAGCTTTTTATCCTTTATGGGATGGGAATCCTTTAGTTCATCTAGTGAATGAGGCTATGAACTGGTTTTAATTTGACTTTAGAGTGAACACAATGTAGCTATCATCTCTTCCATCTTCTTTTCCATTCATAAGATTTGGTCATCCTTCATTTGTAATTGATGGATTGATGGTTAGGTAAGATTAGGTATTAGACCTTTTTTTGTAATATCTTGAGTTTTTTCTTGCTCTTTTTTAGATGATCTCATGTCTATGATAAATGCATGGGATACAAGTAGCTTAGAATCTTCATCTAAAAGGTTATCCTGATCTAAGTCAAAACTTCCTTTAATTCTATTTATTCTTTCTCTTTCTTTGTCCTATTGCATAATAGCCTCCATTTCCTCTTGGGTTAGAAGAATTGGTTGATCATTATTATCAAGGACTAGTTCAAGTTCTTCATTAGTTTCCACATCCATGGGTTTGGGTTCAAATGTCTCTCTTTTATGGCTTTCTTGAATAATAGGAATGGTAGAAGTGGGTCCCAAACTAAGGTGTCTATCATAAAAAATTTCTATATTATAAGAACATGGATTAAAAGGCTCCATCTCTCCTCTAAAGGTATGAGATGGTGACTGACCCTTAGTTTGGGGCATAAGCAACGGTGATTGAGGACTCATTAAGATCCCTAATGACTGTCAATCTCTCTAGCTATGATGGTAATAAAAGAAGTGAGTGTGACTTTGGCTCTATTGCTAATGGGGTGTTTCTAACATAGAATTTCCTAGTCCCCTTCCTATGAATATACCCCTCACTCCTTGTATAAGTCGGTTCATTTTTGTGTTAAGTTAATGACCTTGTTGGATGATGATATTGATTAGATACATGAAGCATGAGTGGATAGGGTCTTTTTCTGTCTTCAGAAACTACCTTTCCATTTTGTTTATTTTGGATAATAATAACTTCTCTCAAGTTCCTTGGAAGCTTTTCCCATCATGACCTCAAATAACTCTTCCTTAGTATAAGAAAATGACTTCATAGTTCTATGATGAACTTGACATTGCTGACCTCATTTTTGGGTGGGTATAAAATTTTGTTCAAAGACAATAATTTGGATGCATAATCTTATATTAATAATCTCCTAACTAAGCACCTAGAACACTACACTTAGTGATCTAGTGCACTCTATTTAGATTGATCTAACTTAATGGGTTTAGTTAGATTTAACCCAGATATTCAACATAAATATACCACTCTAACTTTAAAGTAAATCAAGCTTAGATTATAGTTTAATTAGGGAACTAAACCTAATTATCTTAATTAAGCTAAAATCATATAAAACTAAAGAAATTCAAATTAAATCCAAACAAACCCAAATAAAATAAAATTAGAAGCATGACATAAAATTAAATAAATCCAAATCTAAATCAAAGGTCAAAGATTGGTCAACCCTTTTTACATAGTTTTGACTTATGTGGGTCCCACCAAGTCAATGCTCAACCCACCAAAATTTGACCAAATAAAATCATTTCAAATGGTTGGAATGATGATGTAAACATGAATTTAAAAGAATATAAATCCATTGTGGCCTTAATTAAGCTAATTAGGTCATTTGACCTAAATGAGCCTAAATGGGTCTTTTTCGGTTCAAACACAAATCAAACTCAAATCAACCCAAATAAATTATCCAAAATCATTTGAAAATGATTATTGAACATAAACAAACCCATAATTGGGTGCAATTTGATAAATTTAGTCCTTTGACCCAAATGAACCCAAACTTAACTCATTAACCCCAACTTGTGTTCAAAATGAAATAAATTGGAGTTTGATCCAATGCATTCCAAATTGCCTATATTAACCCATTTGACAATTAAACACATTATAATTTGGCCAAATAAACCTTTTGACTTAATAAAAATCAACCCAAATCCAATTAAATCAAAATGGACTAAACCTAAAGTAACCTTTTAGATTAAGGAATGGAATGGTATAAATGCAAATATGAAAGGTTAAGTGTAATTAAACTTTAAGCTAGGTTGAATTGAACTTAAAATGACAAAGTAACATAAGGCAAATTTAATACACAAGGGAATAACCTTTCTTTAAACTCCTTAAGTCATGAAGAAAAGGGGAATTATTTTATGTTAAATGCTAAAGAATTGAACCATTCCATAATGTGTGAATGGAATTAATCAACTTAGCCTAAATTAATTAACCAACCTTAGATAATTTCATGAAATGAATAAATCAAAATAAGAATGAGTTGATAATGCAAATGAGTTATAAAATTGAAATATAATAAATTGAATAATAATAAACACAATAAGTTGAATATAAATTTACTTAGGTTAATGGAAATTAATGAAATGAATAAATGAAATTAACTTTAATTGAATGAATGAAATACCTACACCTAAATGTAATGAGTAAATTATATGCATCTAAAATTTTTAAAAAAAACAAATGAAATGAAAATAAAATGAAATTATACATAAAGCTTTACCCTAAATCAAAAATAACAAAACCAGTAAACAAAAAGTAAATATTAAATCAAAGAATATAAACATTAAAACCTAATAAATCTAAAGTTATACAAACAAAACAAATTTAATATACAAGCAAAGTAAACTTAATAATTTAAATTTGAAAATATATAAATCATCATAATAAATAAAGAAAACATGTAAAGTAAAAATTGAATCAAATTAAGAGAATAAATGATAAATATCAATATCACAATATTAAGCCAAGAAAATCATAATAACAAGTGAATTAACCTAAAGAGAAAACCAAATTGAATCATAATAATAAATGAATTAAACCTCAAGTTAAAATTAATTCAAACTAAATCACAACATTATTGATAAAGAAATCAAAACATAAAGCATTAAGTGAAAAAGAATAAGAAATTTAAAATAAATTGAAATAAACTAAACTAATTCAAACTCTCTAAATTTAAAGAAAAGTTCAATTAAAATACTTAGAATTTTAGCTACATTCTTAGGATGGATCTTTACTTTAGAATAAAGATATCATCCTATTAGGACATAGGATGTTGAATGGAATGGGCTCAACCCAAAATGTAACCTATTGTATTCTTCATTCCTGAAAACTTAATCTAATTTTATCATAATAAAATGTACCTAAAATTAAAATGAAAACTAATAAATAATTAAATCATTTGAATTGAAATCATCAAAGAGTAAATAAATAAATACTCAATATAAAAATTTGAAACCTAAAAGCCTAGTAATGTTTTGCCACACAAACCCACCCTTTTTCTTCACACACTAGAATTCTAGGTCATGGTCCCTAGACTTAAGTTAGGTTGTTCAATGAATTTCTATAATTTTCTATGATATTGTGAAAAGAATTACTTTTATTATTTTGTAGTGTACTATTTTAGACTAGATGGCTAGGATTAACTGTCATTTGTCTAGATGGTAGGATGTTATTTATAGAATAAAAAATGTCTTTTGTAGGGCACTATGTTAAAGGGATTGTTGTCATAAATAAAAATTATAAAATTGCTATTTGCTTGTAGATGTTGAATAGTCCCTTAGCATAGACCATATGATAGGTGGGCTTGGTAATTAACTAATGCTAAGCATATTTGTAAAATATAACTGTTGTATGTTGTTTGTAATTCCCTAACATTTATTTTGTAAGGCTTAAAATTTATTTTTGAATTTAAAATATAAATTTGAGCTTAGAATTAGGTTAGGATCTATGGTGTTTAGCATTAGTAAGAGCTAACACTACTAGGAGATGAGGCAGAGGTCCCCAATGAAGCCCAATGGAGGTCCATGAAGAAGGAGACGATATTGGAAAGAAGACACCTAAATGTAGACTTGTAGTTTTAGGTTGGGTTGTATAAAGGTAGAGCTCGGTTGCCCATTTTGCTTTCATCCAGAGTATATAGTGGTGCCTGGCCGCATTGGCCTATTTTATAAATTTAAATTAGTTTGATTTATTTTGGGTGCATAATTGAATCAACATACTTTTCTAGATTTCTTTTTGTGTTGTGCTTTCTGTGATGAATGCCAAGACATAGGCTCATAGGAAAAATTAAATTTTCTACCCAATTAAATTTAATTAACTCAAACATTAGAATAGTGAAATTTAAAACCTCGCATAAATTAAAGCCCGGAATAATTTAGATTAAATTAAAAATAAATTAGCTCTCAAAAATCATGTAATCATATTGCTCCAATCCTTGAATTGGGCAACTTTTCTCATTGCACATAAGGGGTGATTTACTTGTGATGATGATTGCCTTCTTGGGGAAGTCTACCTTTCATTATTGATTTGGCCCATAACCTTCTTCTAATTGCATTCCATGTAGTCATAAATTGCATACACATTTCCTAAAATGATCATCAAGTCAAAATGTTAAAAATTTCAAAAATGTGTATTAGTTAGTGCATTTCGTACCCTACATTATCTTAGGGATTAGGAAGTGAGTCTAAGATTCTTTGATTACTTTTAAGAAAGATAATAGCCCATCCATCTTGCATTCATAAGACTCAGCTTCATAAATTTAAAAGTGCACTTAGGTGGTGTTAGCTGGCAACCCTTTCTAAGCGAGTTATAAGCTAGAAGAGTCAGGGATAGGTAGGTTCCCTCAAGTGAGAGGAATGATAATTCCCAAATATGAAATTAGGTTGAGCATCTGACTTATGTCAGAAGCACTTGTAGACTTAGGTTCTGAAGCATCCTCCTTGGAGTAAGTCTTCAACCATTGGCATTTCTAAAATCTTGTACTGCCAGAATCTAAGTCCTATATTTCTAAGAAAATATCAACTCAAAATCTAAATTAATTCCAAAATTTGAAGCCCAATTATAGGATAGTTGGAGTGCCTACTGAGTATTCCAATATCAATAAGCATTTCCTATTTCATCCCATTTTGGATTCTAAAAATTACTCTTTCCACTTTGGATTATTCCAAATTAAAAATATTAAATATCAATCCTTTGAAAACTAATTAGAATCTTTATAAATAATAATTTTTTTCTTCAATCAAGAGTAATCTTAGAAGAGACCCTTTCTTAAGATTTAATTAACTATAGCAGCTCACCTCTATATGGAACCATGGACCTAATTTAAAACAAACTCTATTCTACTTTCCATGTAGTTCAAGGGAAAAAATCTCTGGTATATGAAAGACCCACTAGCCTTAGGATCTTTTATTAAATGATCAAATCCATTATACGATAACATGTTTATCTTCTGAGATAATATGTTTATTCCTTTATAACATATTTGATCATCCAAATTAGAAATTCCTAAACTCTATGTGGTGTCATAAATTTTTTAATCAATCATAATTTATTAGAAGTTTCTTTATTGAATGGTTTGAAACTCTTCTTATTTTTATAAATTAAGGAACGATAAGAAGAACTCATTATTCTAGACACTTCTTCTTCTTATGTTGTGGAAAGTGGGTAGAACCTACTTTATCCAAAAGAGGAAAATTATCCAAAGGGTATACCCCTCCATCACCCAAGCTTCTTCAATTTGTAAGAGCTCATTATGTTTTTATTCTTAATGGTTTGTCTTTTAAGCCTCCTATTCCTTTTTTTTATTTGACTTTTTGGTCATTGTGAGAGGCTCAAAAGTCAAAACTATGTCAAAAATGCTTGGAAAATAGATAATGTATCTCCTTTTAGTAGGTAACTTAATTTTCTTTAATATAGAAACTACTTAGGCTCTCTCAATATCTTCTGTAGCTATCCCTCCATTAATAGTAGGAGTGCTACAAGGTACCCTGGAGAACTCCAAGATATGCTTTTTATCTTTCATAAATTAATTAATAATAGGACTTAGGGTCACTCCATTAGTTGTGATATTTAGGTCTTCAAAGATAACTCCAAATTTTATAATGGAGCCATCAGGCAATCTACCACGATCAACAGAGAAGCTAACCCCAGAAGTAGTAACAAAAATAAGTTGTCCAAAAAGTTTCTATTTCTAGAAATAAAATTATACAAGTTATAAAAATTTTTGATTAAAATAATAAAGTCAAAACTCTTTTGAACCATTAAGACATTAGCCATCTTTATCACGGCTAAAATTTTTAAAAGAAATATTTATTTTGACACTTAAAAATGTGCAAATTATATCTATTTGATTTTAACAAATAGGTAGGTTTTATAATTGACTGAGTATGCTCTACTAAAATAAAATGGAGAAGTACCCAATAGAATGAAAGGAAATCCTAACTCATGAATAACATAAGTACATTATCAATGTATAGAGGTAAAAGTCTATTTCTAAAGTTGGTGAGAGGAACTATCCTAATAAAGTCACCATAAAAAATTGTTGTGAGAATTTATGACACCATGCAGATCTCAAGGATACTTATTTTGGTAATCAAATGTATTATTAAAAGATAATTATATTATCTCTAAAAATATACATATTACCCTATAATGTTTTCAATTACTTAATAAGGACTCCTAAGGCTGATGGTTCTTAAATCTACTAGAAATGTTTTCCCTATATTACATGGAGAAGTATAACAAGATTTATTTTAGTGTAGGGTTCATAGTCCCTATAAAGGAAAATCCTTATAGTTAACTACATCTTAGAAGAGAATGAATTCCTCCTAAGAATACTCTCGATTAAAGAAGTTGACTTTTATTTTACAAATTTAAAGCTTGTCTTAAAATGATAATTAATTCATAAATTCAAAAGAGAATACTTCAAGGAGGAAGAGTTCTTTTCTAAACCTAATCTAAAATAAGTAGGAAATATTTTTAGATACTATGAAACCTAGTAAGCATTTCAAATATCCTACTGTTAAGCTTTATAGTTTTAAAAGTGCAGTTACTAAGATTATGAGTTAACATTTTATTTGAAATCTAGGACTTATATTCTGACACATAAAACTATAAAAATGCCTAAGAGTTGAATGCTTCTTCTAAGAAGATGCTTTAGAACCTAAGTCTAATTGCACTTCTGATATAAGTCAGAGGCTCGACCTAGTTTAATTTTAAAGAATTATTAGTTTATTTTTCTCACTTGAGAAAATAGACCTATCCCTGACTCTTTTAAGTCATATTACCTGCCTTAGAGGGTTACCAGCTAACACCGCTAATCTAATTTAAAATTATGATTCTAGTCTTATGTATGCAAGATGGCTAATTTGTTATATTTAGTAATAAAAAGTTATGAGCCTAAACTCACAACCTAACCCTAAGATAATAACTTTTATGTTATGCGCCTAACTAATGCAATAATTATTTTTATGTACTTTGACTCACAATTTAATGTCTACAATGAGATATAGCTAGAAAAGAGTAATGGGCTAAATCAATATGAGAAGGCACACTTCCTCCGAAAAAGTGGTCATTCTCACAAGTTAGATGCCCCCTTATGTCCGATGGGTGAAGCATCCAATTCATGAATTATGAAGAATATACTTGCCTGGTTCACAAAGTCTAATTATTTCTAATTGCTTTTAGTTATTTAAACATAGGGCTTTATTTATGGTAAGGTTATGAAATATTATTTTATGTTTGAGTTTGATTAGTTTAATGGGGAAGAAAATTTAGTTTTCTTAAGAGCCTAATTCATCCAAAATTTTTCATCATAGAACATTGCAATCACAGAAAGAAATGTAAAAAAAAGCATATAGTTGCATTGCGCACCACAAAATAAATCAACCCAAACTAAATTAATAAAATAGATTAATACAATCAGGTATTGTTGTACACCTCAAAAAAAAAAGAAAAATAGGCTTATCGAGCTCTGTCCTTATATAGTCTAGCCTAAAACTAAAGTTTTGATTTATGGGGGTCTTCATCTAGGATCATCACCTTATTCAAGGAAATCCTTGGGCTCCACATGGGACCACCAACAAGTAAAGTCATCTCTTACTATTCCTAGACCTCATAGACCTCAACTTAATTATTCACTTAAATTACATTTTAAAATTTCAAATATAAGATCTTGAAACTTGCAAAATAGATGTCACAATAAATATACAACACACCAGTAGTTTATATTTCAAACATATGGGCATAGCAACAATAGGTGTGAAGCCCACCTATCCTATTGAGCTATGCTTAGATAGTTAAGCAACACTAACAAGCAAAAAATATTTATATTCAATATGATAGTCGCTTTTTGCACAACCCCCTACAAAAAATAGTGTTAGCCTAAATCTTAAGATCTAGTCTAATAAGAAAAAAAATTTCTAACCATCTAGTCTAAAAAATTACATCATAAAATAAGAAAACATCATTTCACAGAGCAAAATATCACAAATCATCAGTCCAGTCTAAGTCTAGTTACCTAGCAATCTAGTGTTTAGAATAAGGGGTTTGTGTGGTATAACTACACTAAGTCCTTTTTTGTTCAAGTTTTAATTTGAGTTCAATGTTCATTTTAATTTATTGAAGAAATTATTTCAATTAAAATGATTTAATTTCTTTTAATTTTATTTATTTTAATTTGAGGTTTATTTTGTGTTAAACATGAATTTATGTTTTAAAGAATGAAACATAAAATAAGTCTAATTTGAGTAGAACCCATTATATAAAACATCTTAAGCTTATTAGAATGGAATTTCCATCTTGAGGTGAAACTCCATTCTATGGGCCAAATTGAGAACCCATGTAATTTTGGATTTATTTGCAAAACTTAATTGGCTTGATTTTAACTTGATCAATGCTTAGTTTTTTTGGTTCAAATTCTTCTTAGTTCTTTTCTTTAAATTTTATTTCAAAGATTTTATTAAATTTTATATGATTTATACTAATTGAATAATTTTCAATGTTTAAATTTAAGAATTCTATCTTTTAATTTAATTTAAATTAAATTAATAAATGTATTTTAATTCCAACAAGTTAAACTTTTGATTACAATTTCAAAATGATATTTAGACTTTAATTATAATTTTAATCATTTGGTTCATTAAATTTAGTTTTTTGATTGAATTTTTTAATGATTCAAATTTAAATCTAGCACTTTAAATACAAATTTATTTTATTTTAAATTTATAAAACTTTAATTAATTCATAATAAATCAAATCAAATCAAATCATAGAAAATTAAATAAAAATGATTTAGGGGCTAACCATAACTTTCTCAAAGTGATTAAATCAAATTTGGAAATGATTCATGGTAATATTCAATTTACTTGTAAATAAAATTGAAATAAAAAAAATTAATATATAAATAATATTAACATAAAATTAAATAAAATAAATCACAAAACATTATCATGCCAAAACATCAAAAATTCAGCCATGCCTGAGGGATTTAAAATTTTTTAAAAAAAGTATTGGTTTGAAAGATAATAGGAAAGAGAAAAAGAGTAATTTGGATAATTATGTAAATAAATTAATTATTATGCTAAAATAAATAGATTAAAATGATTATAAATATGGAAATTGATTCAAGAGAAATTAAATGAACTAACCCAACTTTATATGCAATGGATAAGGTTAATCTAAGTGCAAGTAGTCAAATTATCCAAAATAGATAATTTCATGAAAATTTAAAATTAATGCAAATTAGATATGGAAAAATATTAAAAAAACAAAATAAATAAGATTAAAATAATTTAGCGATAATCTACTTTTTTGTTAGCTTTAGTTTGTCATATTTTTCAAGTCCTATGAACATTCCCATACTACTCCAGTCCAAACAAATATGACTTTCACAATCTGATGAAGTAAGCTGAGTCTCATGAATTTCTTAAAATACATGAAATAAATAATTAGTAGCTTCAAGAAAATATATTTGTCATCAATAAAATCTAAATTAATATTGACAATCATAATGATTAATATGGATAATTCATCCTACAAAGAAATTTTTAATCTTTATTTCATAAGATTTATTATCATCAAATCAAATAGTAAGATACACAAGGTGTATATTAAACAAGTTTGTCAGTTAGCACCTCTTAAATGATTTTAAATCTATGAATTCAATCTAATGAATACAAGATAGCTAAGCTATTTTATTAAAGAAAAAAAGCTAAGAACCTAAACTCACTCCTTAACACTTAGATCATGACTAACATGTTATGTTCTTAGCTAATGGAATAATTTCCAATTTTTATGTATTGTTTAACTCAAAATTTCATTTAAGATTTTAGGTTTTTAAATCAATCCTATGATGAGATGTAGTTATAAAAAGTCATTGCCAAAATCAAAAAGAGGAGGCACACTTCCCCAAGCAGGGTGGTCATCCTTATGTGTAATGGGTGAAGTACTTAATTCAAGAAGTTCAACGAAATATAAAAGCATGGTTCACAATTTTAATTATTTCTAGTAGCTTTTAGTTGTTTTTCCCTAGTGCTTTAATTGGGCGAGGTTATGAGTTAAATAATCTTATGTTCAATTTGAATTAATTTAATGTAGCAAAAAAATTTCCTTTTATAGAAGCCTAACTCATCTAGTTTCATCAAAATAGATCAAAGCATAGAAAAACCTATGAAAAGTGTATTATTTTGATTGCACACCCTAAACTCCATGAAGCTAAATAAATTAAATTAAATAAACATGTTGGTGAGGCCAGTATTGTTATACATCCCAAAAAAATAAAAATAGATAATTGATCTTTACCCTTATACAGCCCAGCTAAGAACTAAAGTCTTGATCAGTGGGGGTCTTCATTTAAGATCGTCCCCTTCTTCATGGATCTCTTCAAGCTCCATAAGGGACCACCGATAGGTATAGTCAAGCCCTACTAATCTTAGACCCCATAGATCCTAATTTGATTACAAGACCAAATTACAATTTATAATTCCAAAATAAATTCTTAAATCTTGCAAATAAATATAAAAAATAAACACACAACACACTAATAATTATAATGCAAATATACGAGCTTAGCACTAATGGTTACCAAGTCCACATGTCCAATTAGGATATGCCTAGGAACATTAGAAACATTTGTGAACAAATAATATTTATTATATTTTTCTACAATGGTCCCTTTAAGCACAATCCCCAGTAGAAAATAATGTTAGCCTAAGAAGTGCATCCTAACATCCAAACTAGCGAGCAATAAATTTCTAACAATTCAATCTAAAATAATACACCACCAAATAGAAAAATATCACATCACATCACAAATCATCACAAATCATCTATCTAACCTAATCCTATGGGCGATGATCTAGCAATCTACTTTGTGAAAAGAGGAGCTCGTATTGTATGACTCTACTAGGCATTTTTAGTTTCAAGTTAAAATTTAAAATTAAAGTTTATTCACTTTCACCATTGGATGGCTTCCATTTAAATGTTTTAATTTATTTTGAGTTTTTTTTCAATTTTATGTTTATTTTTTTATGTTAAAGTTGAATTTTGGCTTTAAGAGAACAAGAATAAATTAAATATTGCTTGAGACAAAACCCATTCTATTCAACATCTTAATCCTAGTAGAATGAAATCTCCATCTTCAGATGAAAATCTACATTAGAGTTCAAACCCTTTTGATTTATTATTTAGTTGAATTAGGTTTAATTTGAGTAATGTTCATTTCATTTAGTTGAGGGTTCAAAGGTTAAGTATGTTGAGGTTGTTTAACTTCATATGCATTGATTGTTGATATTAATTTTAGATTAATTATTAGGTATTATTTTGATTGAACTTGTCATTTTTTTATTCAATCAATGTTTGATTCTTTTCTTTAAATTTGGTTATATAAATTACATTAAGTTTAAGTTATTTGTTTTAATTATATTATTTTTATTGTTATTTGAATTTAAAGGTTTTATGTTTCTATTATATTTAGCTTGATTAATGTTGTCTAAATTAATTTTTCTATATAAGTTGATTTTAGTGGATTTATGTTTTTCTATAAATTTAAATTGATTAGCTTAGTTGAATGATTTTTTTATTTGCTCTTTTCATTTAAATTTTGATTAAGGGTTTGATCATTTAGTTAATTTATTAAAATTGGATATTTGAGTTTGTGTGTTATTTAATTTATTTTAGTGATTATTTAGTTTAGTTTAATTGATCGTTTGATTTGGGTTGGTTGATTTGTTTAGTTTAGTTAATGTTTAAATCTTATTTATAATTTTAATTTAAAATTTAATTTATTTGTTCTCTAATTATTAACATATCCAATTTTATTAGGGTTTAGTTTAATTAATCATTTTAATCAACACTCATTTCATATTTAATATTTTTATTAAGTTTGATTTGAGATTTATTAAATTTATGAAGTTAAATGATTTATGTTAATATTATTTGAGTTTCATGATTTTATATTTTTTTTAAATTCAATTGATTGAATTGATTAATTATTATGTTGAAATTGATTTAGAGGGCATTATTATACTTTATTCTTTAATTAGGTTTCTTATAATTAATATTTTATTTAAATTTTGTCAAACAACTAATCATATTTTAGGAAAACCTAAAGTAGGTCATTTTAAGTTCTTAAGGTATTTAAATTTTTTATGTTATGAATAATGTAATCAATTATTCATTTTTAATTATAATTCAGTTATTCATTCAATATTAAGTAAGTCTAAAATGAGTTCAATTTTAATAATTTTTTATTTAAAAATTGAATTCTTAGATTTGATTAATCATAAATTATGATATATTATTTGATTTATTATGGATTTCTCAGTTTGAATCTTAGGGTTTAATTAATTTCATATCTTTAATTATTTCCTAAATCCTAAGTATGTGATTTCTATGGTTTCTTAACTTCAAAGATTCAAAGAATTTTTTTAAGTCTTCTAATGTAATGAAAGGTGTTTTGAGTTGATTTTGTGAATTTTATACTTATTGCAATTTTTTATATTTATTATTTGATTTAAATGGTCTTAAGACTTGAAAAATTCATAATTTTTGATATTGAAATCATCTTTATTTGAACTTTTTATGGCTATTTGCATCTAAAAAATATTGAACATTATGACTTGGGGCACCATGGCACTGTTCCACTTTACAACATATAGATGCTCAAACCATTCATGATGGTTGCCTGATTAAATAACTTAGTGTTGTAGCGCAGCCAGCATCGAGGCGTTATAAAATGCACCTAACTAATGCACATTTTTTAACTTTTAGATGTTTTGACTCATAATTCATTTAAGGTCTTGGGGTATGCATTTTATGCCTGAATGCTATGCAATAAGAAGTGATCATGGGACAAATCAATAAAAAAAGGTAGACCTCCCTAAGAAGGCAGACATCCTCACAGGATGCCCCTTATGCCCAATGAGTGAAGTACACAATTTAGTTAACGAAAACTTTTGAGTTTCTTTATTTTTTTGTTTGAGTTAATAATATTTAAATTGGATATAAAATTTAGTTTCCTTAAGAGCATAATCGTCCAGGCATTCATCATAGAAAACATAGCATAGAAAGAAATCTAGAGGTTGATTCTATTGCACGCCTAAAGTAAATCAAGATAAAATAAATTAAATAACATGCCATTATAGTCAGGTACTATTGTGCACCCTAGAAGCAAGAGAAAATTGGGTAGCCTAGTTCTACCCTTATATAGCATGGCTTAGCACTACAAGTCTAGATCGATGGGTCTTCTTCTAAGATCATCTCCTTCTTTAGAGATCTCCATTGGGCTTTATAGGGGACCTCTGCACCTATCTGCTGGTAGGGTCAGCTCTTATAAATCCTAGACCTTATAGATCCTAACCTAATTCTAAGCTCAATTTAACATTTTAAATTCAAAACATAAATCTTAAGCCCTCCAAAATTGATGTTAAGAAAATACAAACATCACACGATAGGTATACACAATAGTTATATTTTACAAACATACGAGAATAACATTAGCTTCTTGCCAAGCCCACCAATCCTATTGAGCTATACTAAGTGACTATTCAGTACTTGTAAGAAAATAATACTTTTATAATTTATTTTTAGAGTTTCCCTTTTTAGCATATCCCTCTATAGAAGATAATGTTAATTTTCAAAATAGCGTCCTACCATCTAGACTAACGATAATAAATCCAAGCCATCCAGTCTAAAATAGTACACCATCAAATGATAAAAAAACATTTAACATCACGTCATCATAACATCACAGAATATCATAGAATATCATAGAATGACCTACCCTAAGTCTAGGGTCTGTGACCTAATGATCTAGCATCTGAAGAATGTGAGTTTGTGATGCCTTTTTAATTTCATGTTTTAAATTGGTTTTCTAACTTTTAATTTAATTTGATTTTTAGACTTTTTAATTTTTATAATTTAGCTTTATAGGTACTTATCATTATTATACTAGAGATTTGAGGTATCACCTCCTTTCGACCAATAGCCCTGCTATCTCATGTGTCCAAACTATACACCATATGTTGCTAGTTGTGAAAATGTTTATTTTAATTAATTTTACTTCTTTTAGGTTTTAAAAATGGTATAATTTACCATGGGTGGTTTAAATTTAAGAGTTTTAATGATTTGATATTTAAATTTTCATTTTAGGTACATTTTATGTTAAAGTGAGATTAGATTTTCAAGAATGAAGAATACAATAAGTTCCATTTTGGTCTACTCAGCATCGTAAGTCCTAATCGAATGAAACATTCATCCTGAGATGAAAATTCATTCTAGAGGTCAAACTAAGGCCCTAAGTATCTTAATTAATCTCTCTTAGATTCATTTAATTTGAATTAAGTTCATAAAGTTAATTCTTTTGAAATTTGATTCTTCTTTTAATTTCTCTTTTGATTTGATTTATTTTTCATTTCTTTTGTTAATGTTCATATTTGATATTCATATTTATTTAGTGTGTGTTCATTATGTCAACCAAACATATTTAAGTTAATGTCTTTCACTCTTTTCTATTTTATTCATTAGTATTGTTATGTTTTAGTTTAGGTTAAACATTTATATTTGATTTTATTTAACCTTATATAACATTTGTAGCCATTTTATTCTTTAATCTAAATGCCCTTAATGTATTCACATGTTGATAGATTATAAAGTTCAGAAGTTAATGACTTTTAT
The DNA here is from genome assembly GCA_021442155.1 of Cymbidium sinense. NCBI lineage: Eukaryota > Viridiplantae > Streptophyta > Magnoliopsida > Asparagales > Orchidaceae > Cymbidium > Cymbidium sinense. The sequence goes on along the minus strand of CM038223.1, from coordinate 26,155,382 downwards.
ATTTCAATTTAGTAGCGCTTTTATCATAGTTTAATTAATTATTAATTTTAGAGTATAATTAAATTCACCATTTTTAATTATTCTTAATCCTTAACTTATGTTTAATTAGGTTTCTTTATTTTTAGATTGCCTAGACATTTTTAGTGAAGTGTTTTGATGTTAATTATGATGTTTTAAGTTTATATTTTAGATTTTGTAAATTTTGTGATTCTTTTGACTTATTAATTCCTTTAAACTACTCTAGAGAGTTGAAAATTCAATAATTCTCAATCCAGAGGTCCCTTTGGTATAAAATATTTATGGAAAGTGGGTTTCCTTACCAATTTGATTTCACTAAAATTTCACCTTAATGAGATATATAATTTAAGTTTAATTAAGGTTTTTATTAATTTCATTAAAGTCTAAATTAAACCTAATTTAATGAAGATTATTTAGAGATTTTATTTTTCTTTGATTCCCCACAGGAAGATGCATCCGAGGAGAATTTATTTATAATTTATAGAGTTATGGTTGATTTATTATAAATTATTAACTTTTTGGTTAATTTATTGAATTAATTAATTCAATTAAATTCCAAATTAGGCCATTTGATGATAGCTAGGTTTTTGTGGATTTTAATAGTGTATTTAAGTTCATTATGATGTTTTAATATGTTTGGGATTATTTTGGTATTTTTTTCCTAATTTCTTTGATTCATATTTAATTTATTTTTATTAAAATCAAGTTTTAAAATGGAAACTTTCACATATTTAGATTTATTATTCAATAAATTATGAAGAATTTGCTTAATGTGTATTCTAACACCAATTTCGATTCCCCAATGTTTCAAATAATTTTAATCATATATTTGGGATTAATTTATGCTTGAAAATTTTCATTCAAACCTAAATTAGTACAAAATACCCAAAATTAATTGGGGATTTTAATTTTTATGGATTCCTCTCCTCAAGAGGAGTCCATGGAGCTCTCATTTGTATTTTTTAGTTTAGATTTTATTTTCTATGATTTTTTGAGTTTTTTAGTATTTTTCTTTTATTTTTAAATTCAAAAATCTTGATTTTTCTTTTTTAGCACGTTGGATCCACGTGGATTTGACGTGGCACTACTTTACATAGTGCCATGGTATTCATCCCCATGGGATCCATGTGGATATCACATTAAAATGGTGACGCACGTGTGATTCTTATGTGTCATTGAATGGAAGATCGGATGACTCTGATCAATCCATAATTCTAGAGATCTCTAGTAGTGGGGTTGAATCTAATAGCTTCAGAATGGTGTGACGAGGCTGTGGGAAGGAGGAATTGGATCCTCTCCTCATGGATTGCCCTATAGACAAAGCTCAACCTTTTTGTCATCGACTTTGGTCATTCTCTGCCCACTCGATGGCAAGGGAATCAGCAGAGGGTTGTGATTTACTTTGTATGAGGTGGGGAAGGTAATGGAATAGTTAGTTTAACTCAAGATGCTCTCTATCTTTTGTTTCCATTATAGGCCAAGAGCCACTTATGCCTTTATCCACTCCTTGGTCGGCCATGCATAATTGCTATTTTTGGAGGCTAGCTTCAAAGATCATCAATTGTTTAATATCTTTCTAGAGATGATGAGGTGGGAATGCTAAGAGGATGAGGAATTGGAGAAGTTGGGTTTGGCTTCATACTCTCTTTGCTTTCCATGGCATATTCCATCCTTTTGGATCTTAGTTAGGATTGGTCTAGTTGCCTAAACTTACTGTCATTCACTCTTAACCCATGTTAGGATGAGTTTAGTTGAGTTTAGGTGGATTTGAATGGGCTTAGTTCAAGCTTGGTGGTTGATTATGTCATTAGATTCAATTTAATTTTAAATGCTTTAATCACATTTTTCTATTGATTAGCTTTAGATTTAAGTTTAAATCATCATTGATTGTCTATTGGATAATTAAGAAATTAATTAACCCATGCCACATGAGGATCTAATTCAATTCTAAGGCAATTTGACCCATTGTACCTTAAATGGGTTAAGTTTAATTTAATTGAGTCAAAGGAAAAATTTTTACTCAATTAGATTACGTTTGGATACCAAGAATGTTTAAGTGAATGTATAAAATGATTTGGAGTGATTGATTTCAATTAGTTTGGAGTTTCATTTTGCTTAAATTGGGCTTAATGGGTTAAGTTTGGGTTCATTTGGGTCAAATGACCAAATTTGTCAAATTGAGCCCAGTGATGGGTTGAATTATGTTTTATTATCATTTCCAAATGATTTTGGATAATTAATTTGGGTAGATTTTGGTTTGATTTGAATTTAAATCCAATATAGTTTAGGTCTTGATGTTTTTGGAAGTGAGGTCTTGATGGTTTTGGAAGTGAAATCGAGTGATTTTAACAGTTCAATCGTCAAAAAATCATCTCGAATAGATGGAAAACTCTCAACTTTCACCGTCATCGAAGGAGGTGAAATCTCCGCTGTTAGTTCCTTTTATTAATAAAGGATGACCTAGATTTAGTTGAACCACATGATTAAATTTTTATAGGAGACCACAGATTAATCTGAGCCATCCGATCTTTGATGGATGGCCCGAATTGAAATCACGTGTGCCACCATTTCAACGTCGGATCCATGTGGATCTTATTTTGGTGAATTGCATAGTGGCACATGTAAAATGGTGCTGACGCACTTAAATAGGAAAATTGGGATTTTTTATTTTAAAAATTATAGAAAAATTATAAAACTATAAAAAATCATAATAAATAAAATATTTAACTAAACAAATCCAAATAAAGGCTCTATGGGTTCCTCTTAGTGAGAGAAATCCATTAAAATTAAAATCCCTAACTTTGAGTGAGTAATTTTCGATTAATTTGGCTTTAAATATAAGCAATCAAACCTAAATTGAATATAATCCATTAATCCTAATGATTTGAAACTTTGATGAAATGAAATTAAGTTTAAATACACATTAGATAAACTTTTGATGATTTATTTTAAAATATATTTAAAGATGATGAATTTCCAATCCCAAAACCTAATTTTAAAGAAATAATTAAATATTAATCAAAGAAATTTATGTAAAATCATGGAAATAACCTAAATCATCATAACAAACTCTAATAAACTTAAGCACATTGTTGAAACTCTCTAAAACCTAATAAAAAAATAACCTAATTTAATAATTAATTGAATTAATTAATCCAAATAATCAATATGAACTTAAAAAAATCATTATAAATCAACCCAAATCCTAAAAAAATTAAATAAGCCCTCTATGGATTTATCTTCTAGAGAGAAATATAGGAAAATTAAAATCCTTAATTTTTACCTAACTTAGGCTTTATTTAGGATTTAGTGAAATAATTAAAATCTTAATTAAACCCAAATTATACAGCTAATCAAGATGAAATTTTATGAAAATCAAATTGGTAAATAACCCCATTTTTCATAAAAATTTCAAAGCTAATTGACCTCTAAAGTTGAAGTTATTGAATTTCCAAGTCCCTAGGTCAATTTACATGAAATATTAGATTAGAAATTTGTAAAAATTACAAAACTTAAGAAAAATCAACTTAGAACATTTCAATTAACTTCAAGCCACTCAAAGAAAATTGTCTAACTTTCTGATGTTAATAAAATCAATTAATTATACATTTTAAAAAACTTAATGAAGTGATTAAAGGAATGAAATTTTATTAAATAATCACTTCTAACCAATTAGGATTAAAACCAGCCAACAAATTTTATTTCTAAATATGAATCTCATTCACATAAATTAAATATGTTAATTGTATTTACATAATTTGAAACATAGAAAATTAAACCCATAACTTATAATGAACTAAACCAACAAATAGAATGATAAGTTGAAGCCAATGAAACTAATCCAAACTTCATAATGTAATGCTAATAAAATGATTATATGAATATTAGTAAAAATTTATAAATTAATGCATTTTTAGGAAGAGATCCTTCATTCTTAAGATGTAATTAACTATAAGGGCTTGCCCTTATAGGGAACCAGGAACCCAATTTAAAATAAACCCTGCTCTACTTCTTATGTAGTTCATGGGAAAACCCTTTAGAAAGGCCCATTAGCCTTAGGAGTTTTTTTATTAAATGATTAAATCCAATATAAGATAACATGTTTATCTTCCGAGATATTATGTTCACTCCTTAATGACGTATTTGATCATCCAAATAAGAAATTATAAAATCTATACGGTGTCATAAATTTTTTTCATAGAGATATTTTATGGTGACTCTACTGGGGAATGGTTCTTCTCTCCATCTTTAGAAATAAGCTATTATTTCTATATATTGGCAATGTACTTATGCCACTCACAGATCAGGATTGCCTTTCTTTTTATTGGATGCCTCTCTATTCCATTCTTAGTTAAGCTCATATAACATCCTAAACTGAGGTTCTAGAACTCTTTATTTTCCATAGTTAAATGACTGGATGCTAAAACCAACCCCCTTTAAAATGAAATAAATGAAAATAAAGTCATTTCCATTAAACCTGACTTTGGTCAAAATGGATTTGATATAATTCAATTGTGAAAATAGAATATATATTCAAAAGTTTTGAAAATCATTTCAATTTTAAATAGCCAAAAATATATAATATGTAAATTTCAAAGTTCAATTTTGTTGACTAAATAACTTGTGTATCTCATTATTCGATTTGATGATAACAAACCTTGTGTAATAAGAACTAATTTTTCCTTTGCAGGATAAATTATTCGTATTAATCATTATGAATTACATTCTTAATTTAGATTTATATTGATGATAATTTTATATTTTTTTGATGCTACTATTTAGGTTAAATTCAAGTGTGCAAAAAAATTCTTTAACTCCAAGTTCTTCATTCAATATGAGAACGCTAAAGTTATTGGACATGGATTGGCAAAAAGTTTTCTAGGAATAACTATATTAAGAAAAATGAAATGCTAGCAAAAATAAATATATCATTCATTCATTCATTTTAAAACAATTTATTTTAAATTATTTATAAATAGTAATTTCATAATTATAATTATTCTTTATTTTTTTGGATAATGTGAACTAAATGCATAAACCATGTTACATTTATTGTGCTTCCATACAAGTTAAATTAAGTTTTCATCTCATTACATTATTTCCATGCTAAAATATACTCATTATCCATTTATTACATGCATAAAATCACATTATTCTAAAATTATTTTTTATATTATTTTTATCTATGCTATTATCCTAATTTTCTCTCTCTTATCTTATCTCTCATCCAAAACTTTTTTGGCCACATTTTTCATGATTATTTGCAAAATAAATCATGTGAGAGCTATTCAAATTATTTCCATAATTATTCCAACTTTTTCTAAATTAAGAAATTAATTTATTTGAATTTTTATTTGAATTATTTTAAATTCAAATTAAATATTCTCTTGATTACATGTGAAAATTTGAGCTTAGCTTTTTATGGAATATTTGTGGCTTATATTATGATACTCTAATTGATTTAATTTAAATTTAATTTATTTAATTCAAATTTAATTAAAATATGCCATGGAATTATCTTCTTTCTTTTTATATAAATTCTATTTTTGGAAACCTCCCATGGCTGGCCATACCTTTATTTAAATTCAAATTAATCACATGATAAATATAGATTTGAATTCCCTAATATCTGATTCACCAGCATTTAATTTTATTTGTGTGAATTAAAATGAATTTAATATATTCTAAGAAATAAGCTTGGTCAAATTTTTGAATATTCTTTGGATTTTATTAAATAAAGCTTGTATGTTATCTCTTTCCTTCCTTCATTCAATCAAGATGAATTGATTGAATGTTCCATGATATTGAATTAAATAATAATTGAATCTGATCATGGAAACTTTCTTTTGTCCGACAATATATCATGCTTAATTTAATTAATCAAAAGTTGAATTATTTCCTTTTTCACTTGGACAATTAATTGTGTCATGACTTGTTTGATAATAATTCAAACTCTTCTCTTCTCTCACTCTTGCCTGACCCACATAGGCATTAACTTCTTAATTATATTATAAATCAGGTCATATGATGAATTGAATCAATTTTAATCTCTTTCTAAATTATTTTTTTCCTCCATGAGGCCTTGGCCAATTTTTTATCTTGCAAAAATAAATAGATTTAAATTCAATTGATTCAATTTGAATCACTTACCATGTATATTTTTCCTCTTCATTTCCTTGGCAGAAATCCCTCTTATACAATTTATATTTCAAATTGATTTCCAAATTAGACTAACCTTCTATATTGGAATTCCCTTCTATTTCATGCCATTTATTTTTATTTTTATTGAATTATGTTTAAATTAATTCCAAATGAGTTTCCCTCCTATTTTTCCTCCTCTTGGCCGACCCTCATTCCCCCTTGGAGGTAACCCTCTTTTATACCCTCTAGAAACCTTGAATTATTAAGAGTTTAGGAGAGTATCAAAAGTGAAAGATGAAATGATATTATGAACAAAAGTGGCATGATTAAATCTAACTTTTGCCCCTAATTAATAAAAGAAAAGATAGGGTAGCAAAAGAGAATTTTGATTCTCCTTATAAAGTTGAAATAAATAAAATTTAAACCTAATAAATTTAAATCAATTTTTTTAATGGAAGTCTTTTACCATTGAATGATTTTTATTTCATAGATGACCTTAATTAATTTTAAGGACAAATTTTCATGATAAAACCAATGAAAATTTCAATCCTTCTAGAAAATCATGACCTTAAGAATGGGTCCTATGGGTGATATTTCTATCGCTCATAGTAAAAAAGTGAATCTCTATTTTTTGTAGATTAATAGATGAATCAGTTGAGGCTTTATTAGCCCAAAATTAATGAAGAAAGCCACCTAATGCCACTTGGGAATTACATTTTGATGATACTTCATCATCAAAGAGAAATAAAGAATTAAAATTTTCTTTCCTAGGGAAGGCAGAGGTTGGATTAATTTTTATAACCCAAGACAAAGGAATGATAAGGTACTCTTATCATTTGTCTAAGCCTTTATCTCTAAACCTTTTTGAGAGTTGAGATATTGACATCATAGGACCATTGACCAATTAAGGATAGAGTTGGACCTACCCTCCCTTCATATTAAAAAAAACTTATTGATAATAAATTCAAAATGGTAGAGTCATATCTCCTAAAATAATATTAAAAAGAAATGGAAAATAAGTCATTTTAAAAGAAAAAAAGGAAAAAAAAATCTATTCACTTCAAAATTTAAGTATGGTGTTTCTACCAATATTAGAGAAGTTTCCTGCAAAATTGAGCATCATAATACTATATAAAAAAGGAAAATAAAATGAAATGATCATTAACCAAGGCATTACATAATTTTGTAATTTTCCTTCTTTAATTATAAGAAACTTCTTGATGTGGCATTCCACTATAAAGGAGTTCTAGGGTTATCTTCTCTAATTTTGATTTGCTACTAAGAACTCATCAACATCCTAGTCGATGTGGAAAACTCAAAAAAGAAAATCTTCAAATTGTTTATTTATGTGGGTGCATCGGTCAACATCAATTGTAAATAATTATGAAAGTGAGTATACATAGGCAAAATTCTAATCTAATTATGATAAGATGGTGCCTTGTGGATTTAATCAAGTAAAGAAATGAATTTTCAATTCAATGAAAATTTAAATCTTGAAAACTCAACTTAAAAGAATAACTTAATCTCAATCATTTTATTGATTGAAAATAAGAATTCAAACATTGGAATAGAATAATAGGAATTCATGAACATCTTTAATGCTCATGAATGATCTTGTCCAACCCAAATAAAAATTGATGAAGAGTAAATGGAATGAAATAAAAAAATGAAAAGTAATAATTATTATGAAAGGATGTTTATATCTATTATGTATTCATAAGTGTAGAGTCTTCATGAATGTCATTTTGTCAATCCTAAATGACCTCACTAAGTCCTATATTCAATTAAAGAATAAAAAATTGTCATATCATGCAATATGATCAATCAGTCAAAATAATGAATTGAGTACATAAAATGTTGAATTCAGACAAAGAGTCGAATATGTTCAATCTTCTAAGAAATCTTGTATCTAGGAAAATTGTCAAATATAATTTTTTACAGAGAATTGAAATGTTGACCAAAGAAAGAAGGAATATAAAGGGTGGAAGGACCATATACAAGAGAAAAAGGATAAAGCTTGATATTTATGAGCATTTGGGCATTTTAACTTTAAACTCTTCTACATCAAAATAAAGTGGTGGGATTAGAAGCCAAGAACTGCCCCTAGCTTAAAACAAAAAATTAGATGTTTGATACTTTGTCATCATGGCCTTTTCCATGTTGGGTGTGCTCACATGGCAGGTCAAAGAGGTAATAAAACTTCTTCTTAATTAATCTTTATCCTTTGTATATCAAAGATTTAATTGAGTATATTTTGGTTCCATTGCAAGTGGCCTATAGATAAAGTTCATAATCAATATGAACCATTCAAGAAATTGAAATCCAAAGTTGGTTTGAGATTCAGCACAATAGAGCCATTGCAAGCTGAGAATTGTTAAATAGTCAGGGTCCTTACTTTCTCTTCAAAGACACTCTAACATATTAAATGAATAATATTTAGATGTGTTTAGAGACCTATATAGTCTTCAAGATTAGGATTCACCCCAAGAATTTGAAGAGAAATTTAAATTCATAATTGACAAGCTAAAATAAAAAAGTTTACAAATAGAACTTGATCTATAACTGATATCAATAATCTAACTCTTTGATGAGTCGAATATTGATGACTTAATTAAGCTATTCTTAGAGTTTAAAGACTGATTTATCTAGAATAAAATGAAATGATCTCTAGACATAGTAGGCTATAAGCTTAAGCTTGATGTCATGTGAATAACTTAAGTCTCTTGATGAATGCAGTCAAACTTCAAAAGACAAACAAGATGTTGCTAGACAAAAAGCTAGTCATTGATAGCCTTACATAAGAAGAAAATATTTTTCTTGGTTGGCTAACATCATCACAAAAAGAATAAAAAAAGTGAAAGAAAGAAGAAGATAAGAGAAAGATTAAATTTGTAAGTGCCACATCTTGAGATTAGGACAAATCTTTAAGATGGGTTTCTATTACCCATACTCTATTTCAAAATAAAAAGCTTTCATGCATAAGATTATCCTCATTAAAGATAGCTTATCTAAATTAAGATAATTCTAGAAAAGAAAATTGAGAACATAATACATTCAAAATCCTTACAAGAATATTTTGTTATATCATCGTATCATTCAGCCTCAAAATATTGAGACAATTTATCAAGTGGTCATGATTAATATTTGTTATAACCTCACTATCAATTAAGTGAAGTGTTATACTAAAAATCTATATATATATATATATATATATATATATATATATATGAAGAAAGAAAAGAAAAAAAACTTCATTATGATTTAAAAATAAACATATCACTACATGCAGGTTCTTAAAATATACCTTTGAGGTAATTTCAAGGAACTTGTAATGGAATTTAGAAGGATAAAGTAAAATAATAAACAAACAAGAATTAATTAAAGCAATTTATAAAATACAGTCAAATAAAACATTTAAAGAACAATAATTCAACTTAAGAAAATTTATCTTTAAATTATTAAGAGAATCTTAATTTCATGAACAAGTTAGCCCTCTTAATTCCTTTATTGATTAGGGATAAAAGAATTAAAAAATATCTTTATGAGAACCTAAGAGTTTGCTTACCTTGAGTCACTTCTGAAAGCTTCAAAGGAATCTCTTGATCTTTATTGAATCTAAAGAAGGTTTTTTAAGCTGTAGATTCAAGTGAACAAAATAAAATGACATACATATTCATACCAATTAACAAAAAAAACATTTGAGAAGCATTATTTGACTTTGTTTTTTACTGTCTAACAACTAGAAAGTCACATGCAAGCTCAAAAGGTAAAATTATCAAGTTAATACCATATGATGTCTTGCCTAAAGTGGATTAGACATATAACATGTCCATATGTAACTTTGAGATAAATAAAAATAGAAGAGAAGAAAGAAAAAAATGATGAAATTCTATGCTTATGACATATTAAACATTGGGTCCAAAATGTACCCAAATCCTCCTCTAAAAATTTCCTTCAACTCTTTGAAACCTACTTTACCAAACTTCTTCATTGTAAGAAGCATTAGTGAAGCCAAGAAGTGAAAAATAAACCCTTCTAACACCTCTCACTAGTTAGACTAATCAAGCAACAATCAAGTCCATGTGACTCTTGCTTATTTGTCAAATTTTTGAGGATTAGGAATTAAGTCACTAAGATGCATTTTCCTCACCCATATCATCTATAGGTTAAGAGAAAGCCCATTGTGCACCTTTCTTATATATACCATGAGTTGGGAGAAAGCCATTTGTGGCACCTTTCTCATGCCTTCCTTATGTGTATGGGGTAAGCCTTTGTGCACCATTCTCAAAATCTTAGAGTAATTCTTTTATGACATAACTATTTCTTTCCTTGCATTAGGAGTAAGCCAATTTGTGACACCATTCTTATAACTTTGCATAGGTTTGGAGCAGTCTTGATGGAACAATTCCTATTATTCACATGATAGGATTAAGTCATGAAGATCCCTTTCCAGTCACATAGGCTCCTTATGTTAGGAATAGTGATAAAGCAATTAGAGGAAACTCATGTTTCTCTAATAAGAGTACCCAAATCCCAAATCTCTAGCAAGGCTATAAAAATAACTACAGTGCCAAAGGCACACATAAAAGCCTTAATAACTTCAAGGAATGAGAAAATAGAACAACTAAAAACTTTTTATGTCCCTCCTAAAAGAGGCTATAATGAACATAGGATTCGCTTCCATAAGAAAGAAGAACAAACCCAAAATACCATAAAAATGTTGTCGGAAGAAAAAGATTTTGAGGAAGAAGATATTTTAGTAATGATTTCTCAATACTTCTCACCAGCTCTGAAGAAACTAGTTAAAAATAATATTCAGCCTATATAATCAGGCATACAAGCTAGATTATTTATGAGGCTCTAGAAAGGGGATAATACTAAAAATTCTATAGGATATGAAAAATTCTCCAGATGGGGATTAGGATATATTACTTTAGCATCTCCTTAATGAACTCATGCTATGCCATATCCTGTAAAGGGAAGCTCTTATGGAAATTATAGCAAAATAAGAGAATATTTAAAATGAGAATATACCTGAATAAGAACTAATCATTGACCTCAAAAAGGCCCAAAAAGAATGTGAAGAAGGCAATTAAGCTACTGGTGATGAACTCCAAGAAATTAACCGCAATATAGAAGAAGAGCGTAGACTGACTTTTTTCAATGCTAAACTCACATCAAAACATTTGGAGGAATTAAAAGCACTACTCTATGAATATAAAGATTGCTTTATATGGAATTACAACAAAATGCCAGGCCTGTCATTAGATGTGGTCGTACATAAACTTGCCATTAAGCCTAATGTACAACCTATAAAGCAAGCACCAAGGTGAATGGAATTAGAAATAGAAGAGCAAGTAATCACTGAAACCAAATCTCATCAAAGCAGGATCCATCCAATAAGAGAAATATGCTAAATGTATTGCCAATATTATCTCAGTGAAAAGGAATAGACAAACCCATGTTTGCATTGATTTTTAGGACTTAAACAAGGCATGTCCAAAAGATGATTTCCTATTGCCTAATGCAAAAATTGTGGTGGATAATACTTCCTACTATGACATGTTCTCATTCACGAATAAAGCATCAAGTTATAATCAAATTAAAATAGCCCCAGAGGATGAAAAGCATACATCCTTCTACGCACCAATTAGCATATATTACTATAAAGTGATGTCATTTGACTTGAAAAATGTTGGTACAACATACCAAAGGGAAATGGCCCACATCTTCGATGACCTCATACATAGATAACTGGAATGTTATGTTGATGATTGGTTGTTAAAAGCAAAAGTGAAAGCGAGCACATAAATGACTTAAGAGTTGTATTCGTTAGAATTAGAAGTTTCAACTAAAAGATGAATTCATTTAAATGTGCATTTGGTGTGACTTATAGAAAATTTCTAAGCTTTATCATGTGCCATAGAGGGATTATAATTGATCCCTCTAAAATAAAAGCAATAATATAAATGCCAATGCATAAGATCTTAAAGCAACTATATTCACTGCAAGGCAAATTGGCTTATATTAGAAGATTTATTTCTAATCGTTTAGGGAGATGCCAACCTTTCATCTAACTAATCAAAAAGATGCACCTTTTATATAAGATGATGCTTGTCAAGAAGTATTTGATAGCATAAGATAATATATGTTGCAGCCCCAAATTTTGGTAGCACTAATAATAGGAAAGCAATTAATATTGTATGATGTAACCTTAGAAGAATCATAAGGAGCTCAAATAGCACAAAATAATGAAGATGGGAAGGAAAATACCCTATAGCATATAATTTTACGTCTAATATGAGTTGAAATAAAATATTCTCTTCTTGACAAGTAGTGCTTAACATTGATATTTGTTACTCAGAAATTGTGACACTATATGTTATCACATAAGATATCGTTGATATCTAAAGTTGGCTCTCTTAAATTCTTGATGACTAGACCTAGCTTAACTAGCCTCTTAGTCAAATGGGTAATTCAGTTTCTTCAATTTGATATAACATGTCTCGCATAGAAAGAAGGCAATGAATGCATCATGCTCAATCGCATAATACATTTATTGGGGGGCAATTTATTTGCATACAAAAAAAAAGAAAAATAAAGCATTATGGTCGTGGGTGCCATGACACTGAAAACACATTGTCTAGGCCCTATCACCGCCTTACGACATCTAGAAGCCCAAATTGCCCATAATGGTAGTCTACTTAAATAACAGTGCCACAACACTGTGATGACATCACTAAGACACTATCATGATGACCTTTAGTTTTAAAAGCAAGGAAAAGAAACCATCGTTCCCACCTTAATAGAAATAACCAACCAAGGAAGTCAAGGGGGAACAATTTTGGGGTGAAAAGAACTACCCTACTAGTGAAAATTCCTACGAAAAGAGGATTGTCCATGTAAGCTTGTTCTTCTTCTTTTCTCCTTCTCTTAACTCCACATGACTCTTTTATTTGAACTGTAAGGACACTTTCAACAGCATACGGTCGTGATTGTTCGAGGACACTTTCCACTTACATAAGATCAAAACCAAATCCATCACTACAAACTCTAGTTAAAATTCCAGAAATGTAGTTTTATACAAATTTCTCTCTTAAGATGATATTTTGTAAGATTTCTACTATCAATTTTAGATATGGTAGCAAATATAATGGCATATCTCCATCGTTCTTTGATTTAAAGTAAAATGAATGCCACAATACCCTTTAAATCCTAGAAATAAAAAAGAACCTCCACGGTTGAACTTAGTTTCAACATGATAAAAAGAAGAGACTTCTCTCTAGTGATCTTAGATCACAAGAAAGAAAGAATTCTACTAAAAGTATGAGAACCTAAAATTTATAAAGTGTTACTCTACAAAAATATTTATAAAAATTTCTAGAATATTATAGAATTTAGTTCAAAACATGCATTTCTATCTCACAGCATTGCAATGTCAAAGCCCAACACTTAGATGTTAAGCTATTGTAAAAGAAATTTTGAACGCTCTGTCCAAAGTGACAAGGCATTGAAAATAAGGCACTATGGTGCCAAGCTCTAGAGTAAACATAGCCTCTTAGCATCGAGGAACCTGACATTAGACATCGCAATGTTATGTTTATGGGTCCACTATCTCTTATATAGCATCACAGTGCTATACATTTAGTGTCGAGGTGCCATCTACCATAGAACTTAATTCCAGTGTGAAATAAACCCTCCCTCTGGTGATCTTAGATCTTTAACAAGGGAGAAGAGTGCTAATGCACTAAAAAAGAAGTTGAAAAAGATAAGATTATAAGACTGTTAATTAAATAGTATCATGAAGCTAATATTCTAGCACTAAGGCACTGCATCTTTGGGAAATAGACTTAAGTAGAAGTACCATAGTACTATAGTGCTGATACCCCAACATCAATGTACTGTATTCTTAAAAAACACATTTAATTGACAATATTAAGGCATTCATATTATATTTTAAATTGAACCTATACCATCATAGTGCCACTTACCAAGCGTGCGACGCCAAACCCTCAGGTCTTAAACTTATGTCCTACAAGCTGGTAATGCCTATGTGTTAAATTTTTAGCATCGAGTCACTACCCTTATATTTTAAATCCTGAAACCTTCCAAATGAAAAAGAGGACATATACATAGAAATACACATGCGCTAGTCAAAAAGCATATCTCATACCATAAAAATGTCTATAAGACTATCAATTATCCTGAACCAACTTTTGACGGACACTGCGATGCTAAACCATCAACTCCTAAGCGTTATTTAAATAGTCAAAATGACCAATAATTATAAAGCCATGGTGTTAACCATGCAGTGCTAAGGCACGATATAGGGCCTAGGCACAATGTAGTGCCAATGCATGATATAGGGCCTAGGCACCATATTCTCACTGCTGAGGTGCTTTGCATAAATAAACTTAAGTTACCCGCATGGGCCTCAGCATAAAAATAATTGCCAAAGTTCCATATTTGAGGATGCTTCATGGGTTAATATATAATAAATTGCAATCAAATGCATACATACAGATTTAAATATAATCTTATTAATATTCTAAAGATTCTTCCATTGAACTACATGAAAAAGTAAAACAAGATTTATTATATATTTGGATCGTAGTTTTGTATAAGAGAAAACTCTTATAATTAATTACATCTTAGGAATAAGGATCTCTTCTTAGGAATACTCTTGATTGAAAAAATAGGCATTTATTTCTATAGATTTTTAAGCTTATTCTAATGGAAAATCATAATTTTGAATTTCAATAGCGAACACTGCAAAGTGGAAGTAGTTCTTTTGAAACTAAAAGGGATAGAGTAGGAAATTCTCATAGATAATGGGATACCTAGTGAACATTTCAACTATCCTACTATTGGGCTTTAAATCTTAGAATTTAAATTAAATTTTGAGTTAAAACTTTATTAGAAATCTAGGGCTTATATTCTAACAACATAAGACTATAGAAATGCTTAGGTTGAAGACTTATTCTACTAGGATGATTTAGATCGTAAGTCTATAATTGCTTCTAACACAAGTTAGAGGATTGACTTAATTTCACTCTTGGGAATTATTGGCTCTTTCTCTCACTTGAGAAAGAAAACTTATCCTTGGCTCTTCTAGACTTATGCCTCACCTAGAAGGGCTATAAGCTAACACCACCTAAGTGAATTTTAAATCCAAGATGTTAAGTCTCATGAATGCAATTTGGTTTGGTTGTTGTATGTTTAGAAAGAAATCTAAGAACTTAGTCCCACTCCTTAATATCTAAGATTATGTTGGGTAGGATATGTACCTAACTAATGCAATAAAATAGAACTTTTACATTTAGACTCATAATTCATTTAAGGTTTATGGGATATGCAATTTATGCCTACGATGAGATGAAATTAGAAGTTGTCATGGGCCAAATCAAGAAGAGAAGGAAAACTTCCCTTGGAACGTGGTCATCCTCATAGGTCAGATGCCCCATATGTGCAATTGGTGAAGTGTCCAATTCAAGAATTTTGAATAATATACTAGCATGATTCGTAAGAGCTATTTATTTCTAGTTAATTTTAAGTCATTGTTATGACTTTAATTTTTCAAATTTCTTTATTTTTGTTTAAGCAGTTTAGATTTAGGTTGCGTAGAAAATTTTATTTTCTTAAGAGCCTAAGATCCAGACATTCATCACATAAAACACATAAATAAACCTAGAAAAGTATGTTGATTCTATTACGCACCCAAAATAAATAAAGCCAAATTTAAATAAAAGAATAGGCCAATGCGACCAAGAACTACTATACACCTCAGAAGAAAGAGAGAAATGGGTAACTAAGCTCCACACTATTAGTCTAGATCTACGGTCTTCCTCCAGGATCATCTCCTTCTTTAGGGACCTCCTTCGAGTTTCATAGGGGTCCACCAACTAGTAGGGTCAATTCCTGCTATTCCTAGGCCCTATTGACCTCACTTTTGGGGTTAGGACTCATCCTTCTCTTCTTAGACTTAGGAACCTTATAGGCATTTGAATTTCCCTAGTCATAGGACACTTCTACTCACTAAAGAAACACTAAACCCAAACCTAGAGACCTAAGAAGGCATACCCTAAGCTTAGGTTATACCCTAGGGAAAATTGGTTTTACCTATCCTATGGCCTAAACTAAAATCGATGCTTGACCACTCATCCAAAAAAAACCTCAAGTCCATAGAACCAACCTTAATTAGATTTTATTTTCTATCCAAGCTCCAAGCCAAATTAACTTAGCCCTTTAGTTAAGTTAATTCCACCATGATCCTTGGATCCAACCCAAAACCCATTCAAGTAAAACCAAATCCTATTGGTTTTCACAAAAGCACTCCAACCATTCAATAGAACCATTTCAAATCCCTCCAATACTTACAGTCAAACTAATAAAATTAAATGAATCCAACCAACCCAAGTTAGCTCATTTGACCCAAAAGGTCCAAATGAGCCAAAATTTAATCAAACCCAAATCAATTGCAGTCAAGGCCACTAATAAACCTTAAATCCATCATTGAACTCTTCTCAACACCTAATTCAATCCAATTCAACTCAATCAATGCAATTGGTCCACTTGATCAAAAGTGGTCTAAATGACCAAGATTACTCAAACTTCAATCCAACCCAAATTGGATTGAATCAACCCATCCAATCTTCTCTACAATGATTGTTGATCATTCTTGATTACCCAATTACAATAAATTTGTTCTATTGACCTCACTTTTGGAGTGAGGATTCAACACTTGTATCATAGATCTAGAGTCTTCTAGACACTAAGAGCTCCTTAGTCATAGGACACTTCTAGTGACTAAGTGCTTAGAGATTTAGAAGGATTTTCCATAGGGTTAGACTAAGCCTTAGGACCTAGGGTGACCTACCCATCTTGTGGTCTAAACCATAACCCATGTCTAGTTCCTTAGCCAAAATCCAACCTCAAATCATTGTAACCAATTCCAATTGAATCTCAATCCCAACCCAAATCCTCAAACCAAAATCAAATCCATCATAACCTAAATCTGAGCCTATGATTTAAACATTTCAACTTAGCCAAAATTCCTTGCAATCCAAACCAAATTCAATTGATTTTCTCATAAATCAATTCAATCCTTCAATCATCACTTCAAGCTGCACCAAAATCTACAATCAAATCAATCAAACCAAAATCATTTTAATTAACCCAACCTAATCCTTTCGACCTAAAATATTCAAATGAGCCAAAATCCAAATAAACTCAAATTAATTGCAACCAAATCCATAAACTACTCCCAAATCAATACCTAAACTAAACTCAACACAATTCAACCCAAAATCCAACTCAATTAGCCCAATTGGTCCACTTAACTCAAAGTGACCAATTTCTCCAAATTGAACTAAACTCCAATCCAACCTAAACTAGATTGAACTAACCCTTCAAACCTTCTCCATGATGATTTTTGATCATCTTGGATAGCCTAATTACAATTAGTTCAATTCAATTAAGCCAATTGACCCATTTAGGTTCACTTGACCCAGAATGACCTAAATGACCCATTTGATCCTAATCTTTGTCCAACCCAAATTGGATTGAATCAAACCAATCAAAAACACCTATGATGATTGTTGATCATCCTTGATTGATCAATTGCAATCAATTTGGTTACTTAACCAAGTCAACCCACTTAACCTACATTAGCCAAATGAACTAAATCTCATCGTATAGAAAATTAATTAAAACCAATGATTCATAACAACCTAAAATCAACCCTTGAATATGACTTGACTATCAATTGAGCCAAACCAAACCTAATTGGCCTTTTGACCCAAGTTGACCCTATTTGACCTAAAAGGCCAAAATGGGACAAATCAAAATCCAATCCAAATTGATTCAAAATAATGACTCAAACCAATAATCTAGCAAAAGTGGATGTGTCCCTCCCCCACATCCCAGTAGAAAAGATCTTCAACCTCCTGTCTATATTTGAGCATACTTTTCCAAAGAAGGGAATCCATGCTATTTAGGTAAACTAATGTTAGATTATGTTCATTGTAGTATCTAAAACAAAGTTGAGATTATAACAAATCTCCAGTAATCTCCTTCACGGGCAAGCACAACCCAATAATGGGCAAGTACAACCTAGCACATACTTTACTTAACTAGTAAGTACAACCTAACATTTACTTTCCTTAATGGGTAAGTACAACCCAACAGGAAAATAAGAAAGAAGAATATGAAAGTATCTCTCGCAATTTTAAATAAATTTTCCCTCAAAACCCAACTACAATAATATTAAGGCAAGTGAAAATAAAGGTAAGAAAGATAGCTAACTTTAATTGATTTTAAACTTAAATGCAATGATTAAGCTTGAATGAGGTATATAATGTAAATTATACTTTAAAAAATTTAAAAAAATACAATAACTTGAAATGAAATTTATTTAGTTAATGATTTAAAATGTAGCACAATGTTGATTTGAAAAACTAAACCAATCAAATTATTACAAAGAGACTTGAGTTTAGCAAATATCAAATGTATTTGCAAAATGAAAGCAAATAAACTCAAATGAATTATAATTTAAGGGAAATATTATTTATGAGAAAAATGAGATGATTTAGAATTAATAAAACTTGTTACTCATAAGTATTATATATGAAATAATGAACAAGAAAATAATCTCACTTTAGAATATGTTGGAGAAAAGAAGAGAAAATAAATTACAATAACAAACTTTCATCAATCAACCATAAAGCTTTCAACCAACTTGAGAAAATATAGGAACAAATAAGTTAAGCATAAAATAAATTGACCAAATGCATAAGAAAGTCAAGCCAAGAAGGAGAACAAGGTCACTGAGCATGTAAAATAACAAAATAGGATGATTGCACCTTGTTAAGCTTTCAACCTCATTGAATTCCACCAATCCCCCAAGTTATTTTTTGGAAAATTGAAACTAATCACTTAAAGGAAGGAAGAGGAAGGATGTTTAAAAGGTTAGCATTTGATTCACCAAGAGAAATCTCCATGGGAAAATTTTTACAAGGGTTCAACCAAGAAGAGAAAACAAATCCACAAAGAAGTAACCCTAGTCTAAAGGAATATATATATAGGTTAAGAGGTCAATTGGGGTCAGTTGAACAAAAGAAAATAGGAGGGAAAACACATTTGGAATTGATTAAACACAAATCAATTAAAAATAAAAATAATTTATATAATGAAGGGTTCAGCTAAGGCAAAGAAGAGAGAAATCCTATTTGGTACGAAGAGTTTATTTGAATTAATCAATTTGAATTTCAGCTTTCATTAGATGGATTTCAACAAAGGAAAGGAAGAGAGAAATCCAAATGGTAAGTAATTCAATTGAATTAATTAAATTTAATCAAGAGGGAAATTCGACCAAGGGAGGTGTCAAAGAAATAAAATCTAAAATTAGATTGGCATGATAGGATCAACCAAAAGAGTTTCCATGATGGGATTCAATTTAAATTCGATGTCATATCATGGAAAATCAATCAATTGAACTTAACTGAATGAAATAAGAAAAGAGATATTTCTAGAATACATTAAATTAAATCCAAGGGAAATTATGAAAATTAGGCCAAGCTTGTTTTCAAATATGGATTAAATCTATTTTAATAATTCAATTCAAATTCAAATGATGATGAATCAGATATTTGGATATTTTAAATTAATATTTATCATGTGATTCATTTGAATTCAATTTATGATATGGTCAGCCATGGGACGTTTCAAAAAATAGAATTTATATAAAAGAAGAAGATAATTCCATGGCTTATTTTAATTGAAATTGAGTTAACTCAAATAGATTCAAATTAATTAAAATTAACTTAATTAGAGTAGTGTTTAATATACCACAAAATATTCCATAAAGAGCTAAGTTCAAACTTGCACATGTAAGCAAGAGAATATTTAATTTGAATTGAAAATAATTGAAATTAAAGATTCAAATAAATGACTTTTTAAATTTATAAAAAGATGGAATAATTCTGAAAATAATTTGAATAGCTCTCACATGATTTATTTTGCAAATAATCATGAAACAATACGTCCAAAAAGGTTTAGGATGAAAGATATGATAGAAGAGAAAACTAGGACAATAGGAGAGAGAAAATAATACATTGAATAATTTTTGGATAATTAGATTTACGCATTGAAAAAATGAATAATGAATATGATTAAGGATGAAAATTATTTAATTAAATTTGAACTTAATTTAACTTGCATGGAAGCACAATAAATGGAACAAAGTTTATGCATTTAGTTCACATTATCCAAAATGGATAATTTGAAGAATAAATGTAAATATGAAATTTAGAATTTATAAAAAATTATAAAATAATTTATTTTGAAATAAATGAAAATTTTATTTTATTTTAGTGAGCTTTTAATTTTTCTTAATATTATTAGAAAATTTCCCGCCAACCCATTCTTGACCAAGAACCTCCCCATTTAAACCATTTAGTAGCTTCAAAATTATATATTTATCATCAATATAAACATAAATTAAAAATGCCATTAATAATGATTTATGTGGATAATTTATCCTACATTGAAATAATTATTTTTTTATTATATATGATTTGTTATCATCAAAATAAAAAATGATGAGATACACAAGGTGTATAGTTAACAAATTACTTAATTAATCCCAAAATCAATTAAACCCCACAAAAATCCAATCTAAATCAAAATAAATCCAAAACATAAAATCATAAAATCAAAACCATAAAATTAAATCAAAATCAAGGTCAAATCTCGTGAACACTTTTTGACATAGGTTTTAACTTTATGTGGGCCCCGCCAAGTCAAAGTTCAACCTACCAAAATTTGACCAAATGAAATCATTTAATAGTCTAAATAATAAAATAAATATGTTTAAACATGAACTTAAAGAAATATAAATCTATTAAAAACTTAATTAGGCTAATTAGATCACTTGATCTAAATGGGCTTAAATGAGCCTTTTTGAATTCAAATTAAAATCGAATTGAAATCAACCCAAATTAATTGTTCAAAATCATTTAGAAATGATTATGAAACATAATCAAATCAATCATTGGACTAATTTGACCAATCTGATCATTTGACTTAAATGAATCCAACTTAACCCATTAAGCCCAATCAGGATCAAAATGGGTCAAGATTGAAACCAATTCCAAACCAATTGAAATTAACCATTCCAAATCATCCCTCATATGAGATTAAACATGATTGGAGTCCAAATAGAACTTAATTAAGCTAACTGGATCATTTGACTCAAATGAACTCAACTTAAACAGGTTGATATAAAATCAAAATTCAGTTTACAACCTAAGGAAATTAATCAATTTAAAACATTAAAAAAAAGTTCAATTTAACATAATTGAGACTAATTCTAAAATTAATTAATCATTTGCATTGATTTAAAGCCAAATGAATGGAAGGTGAGAATGTGACCTTAAACCTTCCACTAATTATATCCTAAATCATTTTAACTATTCTAAAATGAGTTTAGGATAAGTGGTAACCAAAATTAAGTGGATTAAGAAGGTCCAAATGCATCCAAAAGAGGGAAACATCATATGGAAAATGAGGTGGAATATGCAAACAAGCTGCTCTCCAATCTAAGATACCCCTTTGATTCTTCCTCCTTGCTTCATTCTCACTACCTTAGACCCATCTCAATCAATTGACCACCCTTAGAGCTATCCACCAAGGGTGGTAATTACCTTGGTCGACCAAGGCAAGCCCCCTTACATAAGATGCACTTGGCCTCTAATGGTAAAGGAGAGAGAGAGAGAGAGAGAGAGAGAGAGAGAGAGAGAGAGTCAATTTTAAGTCCAACTGAGCATCCCCTCACCATCCTTGAGTCAAACGAACATAAGTACAGCTTCACCCCAATCCTCTTACCACTGGCAAGTCGGAGAATGACCAATGCCGATAGAAAATAGGTATAGCTTGGTCCATAAGCTATTCATAAGGAGGAAACCCAATTCCTTCTTTCCAGAGCTTGTCTAAGACACCACGAAGCTGTTTGAATCAATGCCATCATTGGAGACCATCACCAATGAGGTATTCCATTAAACTGGCCTCTTGAGCTTTCAATTTTGGAACTTTTTGTGATGAATTTGATCTCAAAGAAGATCAAACTATATAAATGCATTCCATTTGATTCATTGATGGTTTTGCAATTAAAATTGAGAGATTTCACTAGATTGCTGGAAATCATCTTGAATGGATGAACAGCTCATGGCTATTTGTCATCCATTCCTTCCATTAGGAACGAATGATCTTAATTTGGTTGTACGATCTAATTTTATCCCTATTGGATATAATAGGATGATTTGGACAGTCAAATCTTCAATCAAATGGCTCAGATCAAATAGTGTACGCCACCAAAATAATGTGGGATCCCCGTGGATCACGCGTAGTCAAATTAGGCACCACCATGCACAACGTGGTGCCAACCATTTAAAATAGAAAAATCCCAATTTTTTCAAATAAACAGAAATTAAAAATACCATAAAATTCAAAAAATTAAATAAATACACATAAAAAAATGCAATTGAGGGCTATATGGATTCCTCTTAATGAGAGGAATCCATTAAAGCCAAAATCTCTAATTTTTATTAGGTAATTTTGTATTAATTTATGTTTGAATGAAAATAATCAAACTCAAATTAATCTCATACCACTATTCCAATTGATTTGAAACTTTTGGAAATTGAAATTATGGATAAGATACACATTAGGTGAATTTTCATAATCTATTGCAAAATAAATATAAAGTTATAAAATTTTTAATCCTAAATCCTAATTTTAATAAAATTAATTAATTATAAAATTGAAATTTTTGAAAGTTTAAGGAAATAATTCAAATATCATAATAAACTATAATGAATTTAAACCTTCCATGAAAACTCAATGAAACCCCATAAACCCTAAAATAACCTAATTAAATAATTAATTCAATCAATCAACCTGAAATTAAGAAAATTATAATAAATCAACCAAATTTCTAAAAAATTTAAATAAACCCTCTATAAATGCATCTTTCAGAGAGGAATATAGAAAAATCAAAACTCCTAATTAATTAAGAAATTAAAATAATTATAAAACCTTATAAAATCAACTTGAAATATTTAAACTTATATGAGAACACTTAAAGGGAATTTTCTAACCCATTGAAATCTAAGAAATTAATTGATTATACATTTAAAACTTAATGAAGTGATTAAGGGAATAAACATTAAACAAATAATCAATTTAATCAATTAAGATAAAAATTAGCCTATGAATTTTATATCAAAATATGAAATTCATTAATGTGCAAATCCTTTAATTCTTTGAAGATTAGTCAATAACATAATCCTAAGGTATAAATAAAGATAATTAAATAAGTTAATTACACTTAGATAAGTTGAGAATTTAAAATGTTTTATATTAAGATTGTCAAAAACTCACTTTAAGAAATTAAACCTTTAACATACAATGAATCAACCTAAACCAACAAAATGGAATCATAAGTTGAAATCAATTAAAAGATTCAAATTCATTAAAGTAATGCTAATGAAATGATTGTGTGAACACTAATAATCAACTAAACTTAAATGATAAATAAATCAATACATTTTGAAATTAAAATATAATAAATTAATTAAATCAAACTAAAATTTGAATTACAATAATAATCTAATAAACATAGGAAAACATTTTAAGTTAATGAATAATATAATTCTAAATGTAAATTAAAAAATTTATAAAAAGAACACAAATAAAATATTTTAAGAGCAAGCTACAAGATATTAGAATTTGGGTGTTCATAATGAAGCTAACGTTATGTGGGAAAAAATATCAAGTAAAATTAAGCAAGTTGCTAAAGATGTGCTTGGAGAATCAAAGGAAAAGCTTCTTTTAATAAGAATAGTTGGTGGTGGAGTCAGAGTGTGCAAGAAAAGATAAAAAATAAGAAGCATTGTTATAAAACTTGGTTTAGATGTAAAAATTCAGAGAATTGGGAAAGATATAAAGTGGCCTGTAGAGATTCTAAGAAAGCAATATATGATGCAAAAAAATTTAGCTTTTAGTGATTTATACAATAGATTAGATACCAAAGAAGGTGAAAGATATATGTATAAGTTAGCCAAGCAAAGAGATAGGAGAAGTAAAGACATAGTTCAAGTGAGGGGTATTAAGGATGAAAATAATAAAGTGCTTTTCTTAGAAAAAGATATTGAAAATAGGTGGATGAGATATTTTGATAAACTTTTCAATGAAGGATCTAAAAGTACGATTGATTTTAGCAACCTTAATACCCTAAACAAAAATAGAGAATTTCATTTCTATCATCGTATTTGTAAATCGAAGTTAGTGAAGCTTTAAAGAAAATGAAATGTGGAAAAGCAAGAGGACCGAATATTCCAATAGATGTGTGGAAATATTTAGGAGATCAAGAAATTTCTTAGCTTACAAATCTTTTAATGTTATTTTAAAGACAAAAAAAGATGATGAGTGGAGAAAGAGTCTATTGGTTCCTATATTTAAGAATAAAGGTGATGCACAAGAGTGTGCAAATTATAGAGGAATTAAGTTAATGTGCCATACATTAAAATTATGGGAGAGAGTAATTGAGCATAGGTTATGATGTGATACAGAAGTTTCTCACAATCAGTTTGGTTTCATGCTAGTTTGTTAAGAGGTTTTATAGAGAAGCATAGAGAAATTAAGAAGGATCTACATATGATATTTATTGATTTAGAGAAAGCTTATGATAAAGTCTCAAGAGATGTTCTTTGGAGAGTTCTAGAACAGAAAGGAGTTAATATTGGTTATATTCAAGTCATTAAGGATATGAATACTAGAGCTGTTACTTGTGTCCAAACACAAGGAGGATTGACAAAATATTTTCCTATTTCAGTTGGATTACATCAAGGATCAACATTAAGCCCTTATCCTTTTACTTTAGTTATGGATTTTCTTGAGGAATTTACAAGAAGATGTACCTTGGTGTATGCTTTTCGATGACATTCTTCTTGTTGATAAAACTAGAGAGGAGTCCAACGAAACTTGAATTATGGGGGTCAACTTTAGAGTCTAAAGATTTTTATTTAAGTAGATCTAAAACTGAATATATGGAGTGTAATTTTAGTTGTAGAAGTTTTAGTGATAGTGACTTTAGGTGATCAAGTCATTAATAAGAGTGAGCGATTCAGATATTTAGGCTCTATTGTTCAAAATGATGGTGAAATAGATGGAGATGTTATTAGTAGAATTCAAGTTGGATGGTTGAAGTGGAGGAATGCATCTGGCCTATTATGTGATAGAAAAGTTCCACTTATACTTAAGGGAAAATTTTATAAGATGGTGGTAAGACCTGCAATGACTTATGGTGCAGAATGTTGGCCAATAAAAGAGAAGCATAAGACTAAGTTAAGTGTTACAGAGATGAGGATGCTTAAATGGATGAGTGGCTTTACTCTTAGAGATAGAATGCAAAATGAGTATGTTCGGGAAAAGTTGGAGTAGCTCCAGTGGTAGATAAGATTAGGGAGAGTCGCCTTAGATGGTTTGGCCACATAAAGCGTCCGATGACCATTAGAGAGTAGATGCATTAGATTTGCCTTATGTTAAGAAAGGTAGAGGTAGACCTAAAAAGACTTGGTTAAGATGTATAAAAATTGATCTTAGTATACTTGAATTAGATGAGAATTTGACACATAATAGGACACAATGGAGATGAAGGATTCATGTAGCCGACCCCACCTAGTGGGATTAAGGCTTGTTGTTGTTGTTGTTGTTGTTGTAAATGTAAATGAAAGTGATTAACAAAATCAATTAAACTTAAAATAATTTAAAATTTTTTAAATGGCCTAAGTTAGGATTGACGCCCAAAGTAGCCTAAATCTCCTAGGTTATGAATTGATAAATAAAATTTAATCAAAAGGGATTTAATTAATTAATGAAATCTTAACACATGGTGAAATAAAAACCTAAACTAAAAATGAATCAAAAATATTAACTTAAATAAATTAAGTTAGATTCAAATAAATAAAATGAACATAAACATTAATACACACAAATCTTAATGAAATAATGAAGTCAAATAAAAATAATCTCTTGAATCAAATCATTTGAGAAGAATGAGTAAAATTAATTCAACTGAAACAAAATAAAACAAATAAAAGAAACTCATTGAGATGAATAATGAATAAACCAAATTACCTAATTATCCTATTTGACCCTAAAGTCAATTAAACTTAAAGAAATTCAAATTAATTCAAAACAAACCAAAATAAAAATCAACTGAAATAATGAAATCAAATCTAAATCAAAGTCAAATATGGTCAACCCTTTTGACATAGGCTTGACTTATGTGGGCCCCACTAAGTCTATGGTAAACCCACCAAAATTTGACCAAATGAAATCATTTCAAATTGTCCAAATGATAAAATAAACATATTTAAACATGAATGTAAAGAAATATAAATCTGTTAAGGACTTCGTTAGGCAAATTAAATCATTTGATCCAAATGGGCTTAAATGAGGCTTCTTAAATTAAAAATCAAAATCAAAATCAAATTGAAATCAACTCAAATTGATTGCTCAAAATCATTTGAAAATATTATTAAATATAAATCAACCAATTACTAGAGTTAAATTGGTTAATATGAACATTTAACCTAATTAACCCAATCTTAATCCATTAAGACCAAGTTGGGCCAAAATGGGTTTTAAACTCTAAATAAGTGAAATTAATTAATCCAATCCAATCCAAATGCATGGATTAACATAATTGAGAGATAAATACATTGTAATTGAGCCAAGCAAGTCAATTTGACTCAATTCAATTCAACCAAGCTCACTTTGCCATAATGGGTTAAAAATAGAATAAGAAAATGTTTAATTTCAAATTTCATAAAACCCATTGATTAAAAACATCATAAATAATTAAATTGATATAATTGAAGTATAAATCTAGTGCTAATCCACCAAATAGAGAAAGCTAGATCAAGCCATATAAAAAGTTCCTAAATGGCATAATTTGAAAAAATTTGAACCCAAGCTTAAACTAAACACCTTGGAATACATCCACCAATCCTAAGATGAGCTTAGAATAATTGGTAGCTAAGATTAAGAAATTAAAAAATGTCCAAGTCAACCTAAGGGGAGGAATATGCCATGGAAAGAAAGAAATACATGGTGGAAAATCTCCTTCCCTAATCCATTCCTTCCCCTTGCTCCTCCACCTTAGCACCTTTGGACATGTGTTAAGTAGCCAACAACCCTTGGAGCTAGCTTCCAAGGGTGATGATCACCTTGACCAACAAAAACATAAAGGAAACTTGGATAAACTTGTAGCCACACATGGAAAATCAAGAGAGAGACATTCTTAGACCCATTTGAGCATCCCATCACCTTCCCTAAGAAAAATCAAGTTGAGTGAAATCTTTCCCCAACCTCCACTCTACCGACAAGCCAGGAAATGACCAATCTCACTAGAAAACATGCAAAGCTTGGTCTCCACACCTAAACACCCTAAATCTTAATTCAAATCCAAATTAAAATTTTAATCAAAATAAATCCAACTTAGTAAAACTTAAGAAGAAGTTAATCAAGATACTTAGGATCTTAGTTTGACCCTTAGAATGAATCTTCATTTTAGGGTAAATACTTTATTTGACTAGGATTTAGGGTGTTGAATAGAATGGGTTCCAGCAAAAATGAAACTTATTGTATTCTTCATTCTTGATAATTAAATTTCATTTTAACATAAAATAAATCTAAAAAGACAAAAATGAAATTATAAATTGTTAAATCATTTAAATTGATACCACCCATGGTAGATCAAACCAATTTTAAGATAAAAAAAAATCAAAAGAATAAAAACAAAATTTTCATAATTAGCAACATATGGTATATAGTCTAAACACCTAAGGTCATAGGGATATTGGACCAAAGGAGACTTGATTCCTCAAATTTTTGGTATAACAATGACACATACATTTGAAGAAAAATTATGAAAAGTAAAAAACCTCAAATAAAACTAAATTAAATATTGGAAATTTAAATTGAAACTTGAACTTAAAATGGCCTAGTATAACCTTATCACACAAACCCATTTCCTTCACACACTACAATATTGGATGACCAACCCTAGATTTTGGTTAGGCTAATCTGTGAAGGATATTTTATTATTTTGTGGTGTAATGTTTTAGACTGAATGGCTAAGATTCTTTGCCTATTTGTTTGGATGATAGGATGTTCTTTCAGGAACTAATGTTTTCTTTTCTATGGGGTTGTACTGAAAGGGACTGCCATAATAAATTTTATATAAATGCTATTTGCAGGTATGCTTAAGCCCCTAAGCATAGCCTAATAAGATAGGTGGGCTTCACAAGAAACTATTGCTATGCTCATATGTTTGTACATATAACTGTTAGGGTGTTGTTTTCATTTCCTATAATTTATTTTGTAGGGCTTAAGAATTTTTGTTTGAATTTTAAATGTAATTTAATCCTAGAATTAGTTTAGGATCTATGAGGTCTAGGAATATCAAGAGGTGGCCTTACTAGCTGGTGGTCCCCTATGAAACCTGAAGAAGGTCCTTGAAGAATGAGATGATCCTAGTGGAAGACCTCTAGATCTAGACTTGTAGTGCTATGATAGGTTGTATAAAGACAGAGTTTGGTTGTTCATTTTTGTCTTTCTTCTAAGTTGTACAATAGTACTAGCTTTATTTTTTAATTTAAATTTAAGGTTGCCTTGATTACTTTGGGTGCATAATAGAATCACCCAACTATTTTAGTTTTCTTTCAATGTTATTTTTTTAGTGATGAATGCTTAGAAGTTAGTTTCTTAGAAAAATTAAATTTTCTACCCAACCTAAATATGAACAACTTAAATAAAAATAAAGAAATTTAAAACTTAACATATAAATTAAAGTCCTAGAAATAACTAAAAATCAATTAGAAATAACTAGCATTTGCGAATCATTCTAGCATATTATTCTAAATTTTTGAATTGGGTGCTTCACCCATTATATATAAGGGGCATCTTACCTTTGATGATGACCACCTTCTTGGGGAAGTCGGCCTTCTCTTCTTGATTTGGCCCATGATAACTTCTAATTGCATCTCATTGCACACATAAATTATATTTCAAAAGCCTTAAATAAATTGTGAGTTAAGATATAAAGGTAAAATTTATTGTATTAGTTAAGTACATATCATACCCAACATGATCTTAGGGATTAAAGAGTGAGTCTAGGATCTTAGATTCCTTTCTAGAAAAAATAATAGCCTAGCCATCTTGCATTCATGATACATGACATCATGGATTTAAAATTCGCTTAGGTCGTGTTAGCTGGTAGTCCTTCCAGGCGGGTTATAGGTCCATAATAGTCAGGGATAAGTTTTCTTTATCAAGTGAGAGAAAGAATCAATAATTCCCAAAAGTCAAACTAGGTAGAGCCTCTGAGTTGTTTTAGAGAAATTATAGATAAAGAATTTGAAGCATCCTACTAGAGTAAGTCTTCAACCCTAAGAATTTCTATAGTATTATGTTGTTAGCATATAAGCCCTAGATCTCTAATAAAATTTTAACTCAAAATGTTATTTAAATTTTAAATTTTAAAGCCTAATAGTAGGATAGTTAAAATTCCACTTGGTATCCCAGTATATATGGACATTTCTTACCTCATCCTTTTGGCTTCCAAAAGAACTCCTTCTACTTTACAATGTTCCCTTTTCAAATTCCAAATTATAAATTTTCTTTGGAACCATCATAGAAATCTATAGAAATAAATGCATATTTTATTAATTAATAGTATTCTTAGGAAGAGATCCTTATTCCTAAGATGTAATTAACTATAAAGGCTAACTTTTATAGGGAACCATGATCCCAGCATAAAATAAATGTTATTCTACTTTCCCATGTAGTTCAAGGGAAGAATATATAGATTATTAATAAGACCCATTAGCCTTAGGAGTCCTCATTTAAGTTATTAAATCAATTATAAAATAACATATTTATCTTTCAATATAATATCATTATTCCTTAATGGTGAATTTGATTACCTAAATAAGAAATTCCTAAATTCTGTGTTGTGTCACAAATTTTCCACATGCAGTGTTAGCTTGCAACCCTTCCATGGGGCTAAAAGTCTAGGAGAGTTAGGGATAGGTTCATTCTTCCACTGGTAGGAAAAGGATTGATAATCATAGAAAATCTACATTAAGTCAAGCTTCTGACTTATGTCAGGAGCATTTATAGACTTAGATTCTAAAGCATCTTTTTGGTGTAAGCCTTCAACTACTACGCATTTCTACAGTTTTATGCTATTAGATTCTACGTCCTACATTTCTAATAAAATGTCAATCTAAACCTTGATAATTTTGAACTCAAAATTAGCAAGCCCAATAGTAGGTTAGTTGAAATTCTTACTAGGAATTCCAATATCTAAAGCATTTCCTACTTTTTTTCCTTATTGGCCTTCAAAAGAACTCTTTCACCTTGAAATATTCCTTAATGAATTTTTAAATCATCATCCTTTTAAGACAAGCTTTGAAATCTATAAAAATTAAAATCTATTTTTTAAAATGAGAATATTCTTAGGAAGTGATCCTTCATTCATAAGTCGTAATTAACAATAGGGGTTCTGCCTTATAAGAAATTGTGAATCTTGCACTAAAATAAACTCTATCCTACCTCTCCATGTAGTTCTTGGAAAAAATCTTTGGTGCATCGAAGACCTATCAGCCTTAGGAGTCTTTATTAAGTAATTGAATCCATTATAAAGTAATATATTTATTTTTTTAGATAATATATTTATTCCTTAATGACATATTTGATTACATAAATAAGTACCCCCATCAGTTCCTCTCTCCATCTTTAGAGATAGATTTTTATTTCAATGCATTTCATTTTATTAGGTATCTCTCCATTTCATTCTTAGCAGAGTATATTCAACATCCACTAAATGGAGTATCGAACTTCATTATTTATTGAAATCACTCTAACTTTTATAATTTCAAAAATAAGTTATTCTTTTAAAACTCCAGCCATAATAGAAATGGCCAACTTTTCTTAATGGGTCAAAAGTTATTTCTTTTTCAACAACATTATGTTAAAAGCTCATTTTAATGATGTTAAAACTTAATTATCATTTCATCAATTTTCATGTGTGTGAAATAGAAAATGGGTTGTTAGCTGATTTTTACTGTTATATTTGGGATTAACTTTTTTTGTGGATAGTAGAAATTACCTGATAGCTCTATCATCAAGCTTCAGATTGGTTTTGGAGATTTGAATATTACCACTAATGGAGTGACTCTTGTTCCTGTTAGCAATCTTGTCTTATAGTTTTCTAAAGTGCCACATCGTCAGGCAAATGGCCCTAGAGGCCTCTAGGGAGATTCAAATAGGCCCTACATTAAAGAAGTAAAATTGCATGTTGTAGAGACACCTGATTCACTCTTTCTTAGTACTTTTGAAATAGGTTCAACTTTCAAGCAATCACTAATGACTAAAAGCCAAAAGAATAATAATGGTAGAAGGCTTGGAAGTCAGGCCCTTAGGGTAAAAAAATAAAAGGAAATGATAGAGATTGAATAAACTAGGGTGAGGGAGGGGTTAACCCTTCTTAATACTTCCCCTCTTTTAGGAGGTAGCAGATTTTACCCTATTTCTACGGCCTAGGGAGAGGAGAATGTATCTAGAATTATGAGTTCTCCACATTACCCCTTTTCATATGAAACTGGATAAACCCTTAAAATGATTGAGAAGTTTATAGTATATTATAGAACCCCTGGGTCTTCTTCTTACACCAAAGAAGAATTATTTAAGATTATAAATGGACAAATTTCAAAAGAGCTAGAGAGAGAAGTCCTCGGGAAATTTATGACTATTCAAGGTAAAGGAAAGGAAAAGATGCTCTTTCATGATTAAAGAAGATCTTATCGCCCCATGCCTATTATACTAGATTGGTATCACCACCCAAGAAGGACACTAATCTGCATAGAGGTGAATCAGCCAATTCAAAGAAGGATAAGGTTATCACTAGAAAAGAAACTAAAAATGTTTATTTTAAGAAGGATCCATTAACCTTTGAGCCAAAGACACACTAGTTATCACAATAAGAAGTATCATATATTACTGCGCCTATTAAAGAAAGGCCATCATCATTTGTGTTTAGGCCTTAAATAGATGAGCCATCTACATTTCAGACATATAGTAGAGAGATAGAGCCATTTCATCTTTCTCATTATAATAGAATATTGCAGATGACAGAGACTTTGGTTTGGGTGCCACTCTAGCTATAGAGAAAGTTCCCACCATCCAAGGGACTCATGAAAAAGAAATATCTGAAGTGAAATCCATGGATGTAGAGAAAGGATTAGAAGCAATCCTTGATAGCAGTGGTGTTCCACTTCATCTTGCAAATAAATAAGGGGAGAGTATTATTAGAGAGGATGAAGAAAAAGATAAGTTAAGTAGGGAAAAAGATCACTTTAATTTAGATCATGATGACTTGTTGGATGATGAACCTAGGTTATCCATCGCACATATTTTTATGGTGGATAAAAGGGAATAAAAAAAATAAGAAGAAATACACAAGGATACTATACCGAATCTTACATAATAATTAATCCTATAGTTACAAAAAGGAATGATCAGATTTTGAGAATGGAGAAGAAGATGGTGGAGATGATTGCCACTATGCAATCACTTCAAAGTCTAGTTCCCACCTATTCTGAGCCACATTCTTTAGAAAAACCAGCAAAGTCCCATCTCAAAAATGAGATAAAGCTTAGTTTAGGAAAATATTACCAAGAGCTTAAACCAACAGATTATATATTTCTAAAACTAACTTAAAGTCTTTGGTGGAACAGCAGGTGAAGAAAGCTTTGGCTTAATCCTGTGGTATGACTCTTACTCCAAAGAGTAGAACATACCCTAAAAAATTTGATTTGATATTATATCCAAAATGATTTTGCCTCCTTCTTTTAAAGCTTTTAATGGGACAAGTAATCCCTAATAGCATTTAGCACATTTCCATGAAAGTTGTTGCAATGTCGAAGGGAGTGATTCCCTATTATCTAGGCAGTTCATTTGTAGTTTAACTAGTATGCAGAGATACCAAATGATTCAATACGCACTTTTGCTGAACTAGAAAACATGTTTGCAAAATGATTCACTAGCACACAACATCACATCATTATAGATGACTTAATAGTTGAAAAAAAAATCTAGGGGAATCTCTTGTTGATTATATCCTGAGATGGAGGATTCTCAATCATAAGTGTCAGCATCAACTAAAAGAGCAACATGGTATAGAAATACTCCTATGGAACAATCATCATCGTGTTACCTTCTTATTGAAGGGCTTTACTATCAAGACTTTTAAAAAATTATTAAGTAAAGCCTCTAGTTTACAAGAAGAAGCTCCTAGGATGTTGTTCCTTAAAGGTTAGTCTAATATGGAAAGAACAAAACTTAAGAAAGTACTAGAAAAGAGGGTAGGTAATGTCTCTATAGTGGACAAAGGAAAAGCTCCAATTTAAGTCCAAGCTGTGCATCCACCACCTTATAAGCTATCATAATAGCAGTTATCACCACCACTTAAGAAAGCTCCCACTAGCCATTTCGATGATAGAATGAACCAGTCATATTTATGAATTCCTTAGGATTGGAGCAAGCTTTATGTGCCACCATTCTTACTATTCACAAGATAAGATTAGATCATTAAGACCCCTTTCTTATCAAATAAACTATTTAGGTTAAGAAAATGTCTTTAAATTTCTCTTTTCTATTAATCAAAAATTAAGGAAAAGATCAAGTCATTAAGACCCTTTTCCTCCCTTTAGCTATTTAAGTTGGAATTAAGCCTACCAAGGCCCCATCTTAATAACTAACCAAATAAAAGTAAATTACTAACTAGGCATTCTTTCTAAAAAATAGGGATAGGGTTAAGTAATTTGAAGACTCATTTTTGTCAAATAGACTACATGGTTAGGATAATTCTTATTAGTTAAATTCTAGAGGTTTAGGATTAAGTCATTAAGGACCTTTTTCCTCATTGTAGCTATTCAAAAAAAAAAAAAACCATTGAAGGCCCCTTCTTAATAGCTAATTAGGTAGGAGTAAGTCCATAAGCAAGCATCCTTATAAGGAAATTAGGATAGAATTAAGTCATTATGACCCCTTTCCTTTTCAACTTATTCAAGCTAGAATTAATCCATTGAAGACCCCTTCCTATTAAGGAGAATTTTATTAGATTAGGATTTAAGTCTTTAAAGACTCCTTTTCTAGTTTCAAATAAAAATA
This sequence comes from Cymbidium sinense, assembly GCA_021442155.1. Lineage (NCBI taxonomy): Eukaryota > Viridiplantae > Streptophyta > Magnoliopsida > Asparagales > Orchidaceae > Cymbidium > Cymbidium sinense. The sequence continues at coordinate 26,120,927 of CM038223.1, read as the reverse complement.
ATTAAGTAGTGGGAATAAGTCATTTGAAGGCCCCACTCCTATAGACAAAACAAGATAAGAATTAAGTCCATATTACCCCTATCTCTTAGTCAAAATCTTGAGGTTTAGAAATTAAGTCATTAAAGACCCCTTTTCTTTAGGATCAGTTATTTACGTTGGAATCAAGTCCTTAAAGACCACTTCCTAATAGCTAAACAAGATAAGACTAAATCCCTAAATGGTATCTTTCTTTGATTAAAATTTATATCATTTGGATTAGAGTAAGTACTCATATTGGCATCCTCTCCAACTATTGCTTATAGATAGGAGTAAGTATCCATAGTGGAATCCTTTCTAGGAAAAGAAAACCTTAGGATCTACTTGTAGACCCTTTTTCTTAAAATTGCATAGTTATTTAAACTACATTTTGGCTAGTTTTACTTAGGAAGAAATGGGTCCTAGTGCTTTCTTTCTAAGTTAGCCTTTGAAAATATACTATGCTCATGGTAATAATAAATCCCTTAAGAGGTATTTTATCTAACTACCATGTTTGTGATAGGATTAAATAATTATTCAATCTTTTCCTGATGATGTATTTATTCTGCTTAGAAATTAGAGAATCTAAGTCTTTAAAAATAAATATTTATAAATTGAAATAAATTCAAGGATATTTATGCTTATCTTTCACAATCAAATTCATGATAAAATTTGAGATGAAAACTTAAATTCAACTTCCAAACTTCAAAAGCAAATTAGAATTCCTTCAAGTTCATAGGATCTATTGATTAGTTTGGTCAACACCAAAATAAGTGCAATGTACTCTAGTTAGCCCACCACACATATTTGGGGTCCATTTGTTGACCTTATTTTTGAATGAGGTTTAAAATCATTTAAAATTCTATTAATTGGGATACTTAATCTTACATAAGGGATTCTTATTCAAGCACTTAGGACACTTGACCTAGTAAAGCCTTCTAAGGTTTAGCATAACCTAATAGAATTATGTGAATCCAAACCAAACTCAAATTTAAATAACTAATTGAAATAAATACATTCTAATTGAAATCTAAATCCAAATGAGCCTAGATAATTAAGGTGGTTAACCCAATTAACCTACCTAAACTCAAAATCTCTTAAATCTAATGAAATTTAAATAAAACAAAAAATTAAAATTAAATCAAATGAAAAAGCATAAAGTCATTACATAAATATATATATGGATTTAAAACTAAATCCAAATGAAGGTCAAAGTTGGTCAACCATTTGACATAGAGTTCTCTTATTTGGGTCCCACCAGGTCAAATATCAACCCACCACAATTTGACCAAATTAAATGATTTCAAAAACTCATAATCATCAAATAAATTTGTTTAAACATAAATCTAAAAAAATTGAAATCCAATAAGACCTTAATTAGGTTAATTAAATCACCCAATCTAAATAGGCTTAAATGGACCTATTAGGGGTAAATTCAAATTAAAATAAAATCATCCCAAAATAAATGTCCAAAATTATTTAGAAATCATCTAAAAACATAATCGAACAAATTATAGGGTTTAATTTAATCAATTTGATTATTTGGCCATATTAAACCCATGTAGACCCATTAAACCCAATATAGGTCAAAGTGGATTTAAATTCAAAATTCACTTCAAATGAAATGAAATTAGTTAATCCAAATCATATTAAATACTAGAATAAACATAATTAAAGCCTCAACTAGATCTAATCCATCAAATATAATAAACCAAGCTAAACCAAAGGGAGCTAATGCTTAAGTGAACTAACTTAAAATATTTATCCCTAAACCTAATTGAAATGAGTTTGTTTGATTCATGAATCATTTGAAATATGATTTGAACAATAAATAGCTAATTTAAATCAATGAATACTTAAAATTGACTACACTTAGATTAATCCAAATCAAGTCAAACTCAGATGGACTAAATGTTAGAATATGAGCTAAAACCTACACTAATCATATTCCAACTTACCTAAACCCATTCTAGGATGAGTCTGAAAGGTTAGTAGCTAAATTTGGGAGAATTTAAAGCTATAAATCTATTCCAAAAAGAAGAGGAATATGCCATGAGAGAGTGAGATGGAGCATGAAGACAAATTCTCTTAAATCCAAAGCACTTCCTTCATTCCTCTCTACTCCTCATCATTACTAGTTTGGAATGTTCCCAATCAATTGACCACCTTTTAAAGCTAGCCTCTAAGGGTGGCAATCACCCAAAGAAAATCAAATTGAACTCCTCCCCATAAAGCTCACAACCATTCAAGGCAAAAGAAGAGATTGATTTTTTTAAGTTGATTTGAACACTCACACACCTTCTCCAAGTGAAACAAAGAAGAATCCACCCTTTCTCTTGTTCCCACACCATTAGAAAGCCAGATTTGATCAAAGCCACCGGTGAACAAAATGAGGTTGGCCCATAGAGCAATTGGTGAGGAGGTAATCCAATTCCTTGCTCCTAAAGGATCACCACAACCCCACGAAGGTATTCAAAATGTTCCCATTACCAAGGATCTATGTCAGCAAGGTATCCCTCAAACTCGACCTCTTATTGAATTAAGTTTGGTCATTTGTGAAAGAATTTGATCTCAAGTGAGATCAAACCATATAGATGTGCTTAAAATTGATACTTGATCATTTTGCAATCAAAATCATCTCCCTCCGCCACTTAGATTTCTAGAGATCTAAAGAATTTGATAGAATGTGCTCAGTTTTCATCATTGATTGGAGAGATATAATCTCCATCATCCGTTATTTCTATTAGAAATAGATGGTTGAGATTTAGCTGCAAGAATTGATTAAATCCTATATAGAAAACCACTAGAGAAATCATGGCCATCTAATCATAGATCAGACAGCTGTAATGAATTTTACATCCCTGTCTACATTTGAGCTAGATTTGTGTTTAAGGTAGCGTCATGTTAGTGCCATATGGCACTGACTAAATTAAACAAATAAAATCAAGTTTTTCCTAATTTAAAAAAATGCAAAATAGTCTAAAATTTAATAAAATCATAGAAAATAAAATACTAAACTAAAAAAAATATAAATAATGTCTTTATGAATTCATCTCAATAAGGAGAATCTATTAAATCCAAAATCCCCAAATTTTATTGGATATTTTTTTGTATTTACATTGAGTTTAATTGAAAAATACTCAAACCCAAATTAAACCCAAACCATTAATCCTATCAATGTGAAACTACGAGGAATTGAAATTAAGGTTAAAACAAACATTAGATAAATTTCTCAAGATTTATAAAATAGTAAATATATAAATATTAGAATTTTAAGCTATAGACTCTAATTTAATGAAATAAATTAATATTAAATTAAGAAAATTTTTAAAAGGTATAGATTTAGCTTAAATCATCATAAGGAACACTAGTGAATATTAAAACATCATTAAAACTCACTAAAACATCATAATCCCCAAAATAACTTTTATTAGGGATTAGATATATTAATTAATTTAATTAATTGATTTGATTTATAAAAATCATAATAAATAAAAAAAATTCTAAGGAATCTAAATAAACTAGTTATATATATTCATCTTCAAGCAACAAATTTAAGAAAATTAAAACATTGAATTAATTTCTTCTAATTTAAGCTTAATTAAAGTTTTATTGAAATTATTAAAACTATAATTAGTCCTAAATTACACATCTAATTAGGGTGAAACTTCAAGAAACTTAAATTGGCAAGGCCACTCACCATAAAACTTCTAAGGTCAAATGACCTATGGATTTAAAGTTGTTGAATTTTAAATTCTTTGGTCAATTTAAATGAAATAATTGAATGAAAATTTATAGAAATTATAAAAATCTATAAAATTGTCTTAAAATATTTTCATGAACATCTTAAAATTAATTTGTTAAAAATCTACTAGTCCTCTAAAGCTGAATTTAATTAATTATGCACTTAGAGTTTAATGAAATGATTGGAATAAAAATTTAAGTTATTAATTTGATAAATTCTTAATGAATTAATTAATCAATTGAAATTCAAAACTAATCAACTTCTAAATTTTATATTCAAATATAAAATTTATTAATGTTGAAATTCATTAAATACATTAAATACATTTAAATTAATAACATAATTCTAAATGTAACAAAAATGATTAATCAAAATAATCAAATCTAAATAATCTAAAAGCCAAAATGGCCTAGAGTAGGTTTGGTGCCAAATGTAGCCTAAGTTTCCTAGGTTATGTTTGATAAACTAAATCTCATCCTAAGGGAATTAAACTAAATAATGAAACCTTAACATGTAATATTTCATTAAACATAATCCAAATGATGAAGTTTAAATATATAAGTTAAATAAGTCACAAAAATTAAAGTATAATGAATCATTCAAATGATAAAATCATAACTTTTAAATCAAGTTTGAACTAAAAATAAATTTAAATTATCTAATTCAACACATTTAAATTAAAAAAAATTAATATTGATAAAATTAATAAGTGAAATTAATTTAATGAAATAAATTAAACAATTCAAACACATAAGTGTTGACCTCATTTTTGAATGAGGTTAACATCATTTTAGAATCAGTAGGACATGTAATCCTAGATTAGAAGCTTCCTAATTAAGCTCTAAGGACACTACACCTAAGTAACCTAGTGCTTCCTTCTACAATTTGGTCTAACCTAATGGGTTTAGGTGGACTAAACCTAAATCTCATATAAAAATAAAGAAGTAAACCTAACACATTCCACCTGAAATTTGAATCCATCTGAGCTTAATTAAGGTAATTTGGGAGATTAACATAATTATCCTAATTAAGCTCAAAATTTATTGAATCTACATAAAATCAAAACTAAAATCAAATGAAACCATGAAATCATAACATGAACTTCAATGGAGTCAAATCCAAATGAAGGTCAAATTTGGTCAACCCTTTTAACATAAGTTTGACTTATGTTGGTCCCACCAAGTCAAAGGTCAACCCACCAAAATTTGACCAATTAAAAATAATTCCTAATGAGTTAAATGATAAATAAACATATTTAGACATGAATTAAATAAATACAAATTCATTTAGGCCTTAATGAGTCTAATTAGATCATTTGATCTAAATGGGCTTAAATGAGCCTTATTGATTTTAAATGCAAACTAAATTAAAAGCAATTCAAATTGATTATTCAAAATCATTTAAAATGATTATTAAACACAATCTAACCAACCATTAGATCTAATTTGAGCAATTTGGTCCTTTGACCCAAATAAATCCAACCCAACCCATTAAACCTAATTTGGGTCAAATGGGTCAAAATTGAAATCAATTCTGAATCAAATGAAATTAATCACACCAAATCATCTCACCCATGTGATTAAACATGATTGGAGTCTAAATATAACTTAATTGAGTCAAATTAGTCATTTAAGTCAATTGAACTCAAAACCCATTTAAGTTTAAATGGGTCAAGTTGAAATAAAATCAAAATCAATTTAAAATTCTAAGAAATCAGTAAATCTAAAACATCATAAATGACCAATGAACATAATTAAGCTCAATAAGCCATACTCATTCAAATGAGAGGTAGTCAGGAAAAGTTTCAAGAACTTTCTTAAGAAGCTTGATTTCTAGCTACCCAAGCCTAGAAAGCTGGAGGAAGCTGGTAGGAGTGATGATCCTAGCTACTGCTTCTACCACCACATGCTTGACCATGTCTTAGAGGATTACTTTACATTTCATTATGATTTAGATATAGATTTCCCTTTTTTGAATCTTCAGGGTTCACCACTTGAGATTGATTTGGATTCATCTAACTCTAATGATCCTTTAAGAGAAGTTATAGGCATACCCGATGAGCAGGTAGAATCTTGCACAAGCTCCTCATCATAAGAAATCATTGAAGTCAACCTCTATAGTGGTACAATTCTACCTCCTAGGATAGTACCTCAAGATAAGGGTAAACATGTTATTGGTTCCACTAAGCAGATAACCCCTCCACAAGATGCTCCACCCTCAGATGTGCTTGTAGAAGACTAGCCTAAAGTTGATTACAACATCCAGCACATCTCAAAAAGTTGCCAGCTAAGTTAAGCATATATGGCACCCTTATTTTATCCAAATAGATGAGGGAGTCACTAGTCAAAGCATTGCTTGATCCTGAAATATGCTTAGCTCAATTATCCACTACTAATCTAGTTGGAGAGGAGGCATGCTTTTAAATGAAGTCTTAGGAGTCACATTCTAAGATGAAGACTAATTATTGGGAACAATAAAACATAATATATCTTTCTACATCACTGTGGATGTTGGCAAATTCAGGTTATCCAGAGTATTAGTTGATCCAAGAGCATCAGCAAACATTATGAGTCTAAGAACAAGGTGAGAGGGCCTTAAACTAATGATTGACATATCTAAACTCCAATATGAGAAGATGATGTTGAAAGGATTTAATGAATAGGGCGAGAGGGCCTTAGGCTCCATAGTGTTGTCTTTGGAGATAGATGATTGCAAGATAGAAGCCAAGTTTCACATAATAGATTTTGATACATCTTTTAATACTTTGCTAGGGTGAGCTTGGATTCATGAGAAAACATGGTTCCATCCTCCCTACATAAGTGCATCAAGTTCATCAGGGATGGGATCGAATATTGTGTCAAAGGAGATCTCAAGCCATATGTAGTACACGTCGATTTATGAGGATGCAACCTATTACCTCCTTAAGAAACAAAATATCTTCCCTCACAAACTTAGTAAAATAAATAAAAAAAAAAGAAAAAGAAAGAAAAAAAGAAAAAGAAAATGAAAATGAAAAAGGAAAAAAGGAGCGAGAAGAAGACCTTAGGGTGGATATAGAGCCCGATATTAGATTTCACTCATAGCTCATTATCCCATTCAAACAAGTTGAGAGGATGACCCGACCTCCACTAGCATGAGGAAGAGTCAAGTCTAGAGGGTACCCAGGGTGGAATACCCCCATACCTACATCTTACTAGGAGGTTCATTCCATCATCTAAGAGTACACCTGTTATCTACATAGACTTAGGATCTAGTTTAGAGGATGAGTCCTATGTATTGAGCACACCAACTAGCTCTTTTCATTAGAAAATCCTATTAGAGGTGACACTAGAGCCTAACATCGATGAAGATTGGGTCTCCAAGCAAAGCATGAATGTATTTAAATTGCCTTTATGTGATACTATTAGGCAGCATATGGGTGCTTTAGCTCTACCCCAACTTTCATCACAAAAAGTTGAGGATTTGGTACTTAATGAAGCTCCCAAGACATGTGCAAATGCTAAAACCCAAAGGTTTTATCTAGGAGAAATATCCTCAAGCCAAGAAGTCAATGTAGACCTTGAGGATGAATCATTCAAAGAATTAATAGAATTGTCATTTGATTAGTACTCGCCTTGTGTTCTTCATTTGTCAAAAAAGGTTTAATTCCACATACATGGTTCAAACACAGGTCAAAGTATTTTGAAATATTAAGGGATAACAAGTGCAAGAATTCTCAACCAAGACTCAGACTAGGCTTTGGTACAGTAGGCCCATTGGATGATAATGCTTACTTCCTTTTCATCATTAATCATCTAGAATTTGATAAGTTATTCTCAACCCACATTAACTCATATGAGGAGGTGTGTTCAAAAATTTTAGATGATCTAGATGATCTCCAAGTCAAAGATGCACCCCCAAAATTTGAAGAAGAAATCAAATCAACCATCGATGAACTCAAAGATATAGTTTAAAGAAATCAACTTGGGGACTGAACATATGTCAATTCCTTAGTGAATGAATCTAAAACAAATGACCTAGTTTGGCTACTCACTGAGTTTAAGGACTAATTTGCATAGAGTTATAAAGAGATGCCCAGATTAGCTCCTGAAGTAGTAGTTCATAAGCTAGCGATACAGCCTGACGCTAACCCCATCAAGCAAGATCCTAGATGCATGTGATTGAACATTGAAGGACAGGTCATTTCCAAAGTCAAGAAACTAATTGATGTTGGTTTCATCGGGGAGGAAAAATACCCCACCTAGTTGGCTAGTGTTGTTCTAGTTAAGAAGAAAAAAAGGTCAAATTTGCATATGCGTCAACTTTAGGGATCTTAATAAGGTATGTCCAAAAGATGAATTTTCACTGCCGATACCAAAATTGATGGTGGAAATTACCTCATGTCATGCAGTCTTCTCTTTTATGGATGGTTTATCTGGATATAACTAAATAAAGATGGCACCTGAAGATGAAAGGAACAGTATTTTCATAACCATAATCAGCATTTATTCTTATGAGATCAAGCCTTTTGGCCTCAAAAATGCTGAAGATACATACCAGTGGGCCAAGACTCAATTCTTTGACTAACTCATTCATCAGGAAGTCAAATGCTACTTTGATGATCTTATGGTCAAAAGTAAAAAAAAGGAAGACCACCTCTTTGACTTGAGAGTATTTTTTGAATTGCTAAGATAATATAATCTTAAAATGAACCCTTTGAAGTGTGCATTCAAAGTAACTTCATGGAAGTTCCTAGGGTTCATTGTCTAACACCACAAAATTTAGATCAACTCAGAGAAGATTAAAGCAATATTGGAAATGCCACCCTTTAAAAGTGTGGCCTAACTAAAATTATTCCAAGGGAGGTTGGCGTATCTATGATGCCTTATATCCAACATATCGAGAAGATATTAACCATTCTCAGCACTATCCAAGAAGGAAGCCAAGTTAAAGTTGTACGACAAATGCCAACTTGCATTTGAAAGCATTAAGCAATATCTGATGACACTACTAGTCCTAGCTGCCCCTATTCTGGGCAAACCTCTTATACTTTACACCACTATATTAGATGATTCCCTTAGCACTTTATTGGCCCAAGATAATGATAAGGGGAAGGAAAATGCACTTTACTATCTTATCCATCATCTAATACCTACTAAGGTGAATTATCCACCCATTGAGAAGCATTGCCTAGCTTTATCCATCACAGTCTAAGAGCTATGACATTATATGCTCTCTCACAAAGTGAACTTGATTTCTAGAGTCAACCCACTACAATATCTCATTACACGACCGATGCTATCAGGACGGTTGGCATGATGATCCATAATTCTATCACTGTTTGACATTATGTTCATACCCCTCCAGTGTTGAAAGGATAAGCATTCACAAACTTCCTAGTAGCACATCCACTTCCTACAGATTCCTCACTCAATCATGACCCCCTAATGAAGAAATCCTAAAATTAGGGGATATAAACATCCACCATTGAGAGATGTACTTTGATGGTGCAGTTTCCTCTCAAAGAGGAGAAAAACCACAGTCCACTCTCCTAGTATGGCAGGGGTAGGGATAGTCCTCCTTACGCCAGACCATGATATGAAGAGAATTTCATATGATCTATCTGAGTCTTGCACCAATAATGAAGCTGAATATCCGGCTCTGGTCGCCAGTTTGGAGCAAGCCATCTCGCTAGGCATTTAGAATATCAACAATTTTGGGGAATCACAGCTAGTTGTCAATGAGATCGCTGCATATTATAAGGTCTTGAAGCCCAAACTCCATCACTACCATAAGTATACCATGAAGTTACTAGCCTAGATACCAGAGGTCATAATCTACAAGATTCTCCAAGGAGAACATGCTATAGCTAAGGCCTTATCCAAGCTCTCCAAAGAATTGGCATGTTTGGAAGATGAGTCTATATCAATAGGGGTCCATAATAGGTAGGTCCTGCCTCTTATTAATATTGAACTCATCAATAAATACTATCTTGTAGGGGAGGTTGTCATTGCCAAAAATAATGGGGAATTGGAATGGAGGCAACCCTTAATTAATTATCTAAACAAAGGTAAACTATCTCAAGATAAATCTCAAGCGCATCAAGTAAGGTAGAGGTGCCCTATATCGATGGTCTTTCAATCATATGTGGTTAAGCTATTTAGACAAACATGAAGCCCATAAGATTGTCATAGAGGTCTACTTAGGACTATGCGGTGCTCACCAATCTAGTCTCAAAATAAAATCCAAAATCAAGAGACTTGGATACTACTGGCCAATGATTATCACAAATTGCATAGATGAAGAAAACTGTCACCAATCCCAAGTACATGGGGTGATTCTGCACCAACCACCCAACATTCTATACCCAACTTTAGCTGCGTGGACATTCGAGTGTTGGGGCACTGATATAGTTGGTTTGATCAATCCTACCTCATCCAAATGTCATATGATCATTCTAGCAGCTACATACTACTTCTCCAAGTGGGCAGAGCTAATTATGCTCAAGGAAATCAAAGCCTAGCATGTGCTCCAATTCTTCAAGAGCCATATCATGTATTGATTTGGAGTTCCCCGCCGAAACATATCTGACAATGGTATCACTTTTAAGAGCACCAAAATCAAAAACTTCACCTAGAAACACAACAAAGATTTGAGGTACTTTACCATCTACTGCTCGCAGATGAGCGATCTAGCTTTCAACAAAAATCTCATTCAAATACTCAAAAAAATGCTTGATGATAACAAGCAATAGTGGCATGAGTAGTTAGTTGAAGCTTTATGGGCTTACCACACTACCTACAAAATTTCAACATAATCTACCTCATTCTCCTTAGTGTATGGATCTGAAGCTGTCTACCACTAGAAGTTCATCTCCCATAACTACAGATAGTTATGGGTGGTAAAATCACAACTGAACAGATCACTAATATGCGATTAGACAAACCTAAAAGGTTTGGAAGAGAGACGGTTACGAGCATGTCAGAACCTCAAGTTCTACAAAGCAAGAATGGTTCAAGCTTGTAACATGTTGGTCCACCCTAGAGCTTTTTATGTTGGAGAGCTTATTTTAGTTCTAGTGAGACCAATTTTAGCTCGTCGCAAGATGGGAGGCTAGTTTGAACTTACTTAGGAAGACCCTTTTTCCATAAAAAAGGCCTACCAGGGTGGATCTTATCAACTCATAAATGACAAAGGAGAATGCCCGATGATCCCCATAAACATGCTTAATCTAAAGAAATATTATGTATGAATAAGGTCCCAAACAAGTTTTTGTCAATAAAAATTTCATTTTGATCAAATTTTTTCCTAAGTCAAAACATTTCCAATTACCAAACTCGTGATGTGTTTAGGGTCCTATCTCTTATTAGCACAACACCAATACAAAATTGCACACAAATAAAAATAAGTTAAAGACAAATCTAGTCACCTCGGCCTACTTTGAGTCGAGATAAGACCCTAGTAGCCCTCACTCAATAGCAATACTAGGTCAGGCTCGATTCACTACTTGGCTACTATGTCTCCCCAATGGTCAATTTTTCTTAAGAGGAGTGAGACCCCATGCTTTATTCTTAGCTTGACCAAACCAATGGGTGCCTTTTTTGTTTGCTATGTCTTATTGCATGACCAATAAACTTCCTCAATGACTAACTTTTCTTAAGAATATGTGAGTCCTCGAGCTTTCTTCTTGAACTAGCCTATGTGCATTGATTGGGTCTGAGTTTATATAGTTGATGACTAGGGTAAGACCCCTAGTGGCTCCTCTTCTTCCTGACTACTTCAAGTTTGGGTTCATTCGTTCTTTGTGACTCCCCACTTGGTAGTCACCCTAGGTCGGATAATAGCTATCTAGCCAACGACAAACTATCTTGATGATCAATTTTGCTTAGGAAGATGTTAGTACCCATGATTTCTTCCTAGGTTGGTCATTGCAACCTGATGAGCACCTTAGGTTGGCTGGTGTTCACTTTGTTGACAGCAACCCACCCGGTAGATTACACCACTCAGATAGATGTGAGTCCCTGTGTTTTCTCTCATAGTCGACCGTTGTATACCTACAGGCTTTATATTTTTGGGATTAGGATGAGACCGCCATAGGCACCTTCCCTGTGGGAATTCTATTTGTATTATGTCTTCATGATCCCATCTAGACATGACCCAGGTTACTACTGACAGTTCCCATTCTAGTAGCCACCCCTTTGATTTGAAGCTCTATACTATGAATGTATAGACTATCCCTAGGGCCAGCAAATCTCAGATAGGCTAAAGTCCCCTGTGGCTCCTTCTTAGTGTGGCCCCATGCAAACCAAAAGGGTCCACGCTAAACTAAACAAACAAAGAAATAAACAAATAATTTGACAAAATCATTAGTGAATTAGGATAAGACCCCCACATGCACTCCTCCCAAGTAGGCGTCCTATATTCTTGTGCTGTGTCAACAAAACTCCATATAGGAATCTTCTTGACTACTTCAAGCTAAGGTAAGATCACATGCAGTTCACACTTAGTTGTCACTCTATCTCAAGCTTGAGTTGTTGTAACATTAGCAAGTCACCCTAATGGCTAATTCTACTTTGGAAGATGTGAGTCTGAGAGCTTTCTTTCTAATGCAGCCATTATAAACTGATGGGCAACCATTAGGTTAGGTAGTCTCTGCTATATAGATGGTAGACTACCACTTTGGGCTAGCAAATCTAAGGCAGGTCCAGTCTCACGTAGCCCTTTCTTAGTGTGGTCCATCATAAACCAACAGGGTCCACACTCATTCAACAAATTCATATAAAATCAAAACTGACAATGAATCACTAAAATCAAATCAAATCAATCAACATTATTGAAATTAAATCAAACATAAACCCAATAAAATCTCAACAACTCCTAACAAATTCTCCCTAATTTCCTTAACATAAATCAATCTATAATCCAATCAAATTTATGTGCTATCCTTAGTGGATTCATCTTCATGTTCTTAGCACGAAACCAAATTCTCAATGAATCAAACCAAATCTACTTAACTCTCCCATGCCCTTGGCATGAAATGATCCAAAGTGCACTAGGACTGTATTTCCATTTACCTCTCCACTTAGGTATGGATAGCCATCATTAGTGTTAGTGACCTTCCCAAATGTTGTTGATTGTCTCGATTAATGCCAATATGTGTTATGCCTTGCTAGTCACACCGCACCTATTGGGGGTCCTTTTATTGACCTCACTTTTGGAGTGAGGATTGACCTTCCTCATCTTAGACTTAGGAACCTTATAGACACTTGGTTCTTCCTTAGTGATAAGACACTTCTACTAACTAAGGGAACACTAAACTCAAGCTTAGAGACTTAAGAGGCATACCCTAAGCCCATGATACACCTAAAGACAAATAAGTTCTACCTATCCTATGGCCTAAACTAAAACCCATGCCTATTCACTTATAAAAATCTAAGACTCACATAAATGAGACATAACCAACCTCAAACCTATTCAATTAATAATATTGAATTTGGTTTCAAATTCAAGCACCAAGGCAAATTAACTTGGACCTTAACACAAGTTAGCCCATTTAGCCCAAAAAGTTCAAATGTCCCAAAACCTAATCAACCCTAAATCAATTGTAACCAAGGCTACTAATCAACTCTAAATCCACCATTGAACCCTTCTCAACTCTTAATTGATACCAACTCAACCCAAATCAACCCAATTGGTTCACTTGTCCCAATGTGACCAAAATGGCTAAATTGATTCTAAATTTAATCTAATCTAAATTGGATTGAAACAAACCACCCAATTCCTTCCATAATGATTGTTGATTATCCTTGATTACCAAATTGCAATCAATTTGGCCAAATCAAACCAATTTAACCATGTAACCCAAGTTCACCCAATTGACCTAAATGTCCAAATTTGACCAAATCATGTTGTAAGCCAAATTAATTATAATTAATGGCTCCCATCAACCCTAAATTAACTATTGAACATAGCTCAACCACCAATTGAACCTAACAAAGCCAATTTGGTCTATTGACCCAAGTTGACTGAATTTGACCTAAAGGGCCAAATTGAGCCAAATAAAATTCTAAGCCAAAATTGGTTGAAATTGATGCCTCTAAACAATCATAAATTGATTATTAAACATGATCCAACCTTCAATTAGACTCAATTTGGTCAACCTAACCCAATTGACCTACTCAGCCCAATTTGACCTAAAAGCTCAAATTGAACTAAATCATTCCTTAATATAAATAAATTCAATCCAACACTTACAATCATTCTAAAATGATTAATTGAAAGTAAACCTAACCCATGCCCAAGCCAATTTGGCCAATTTGACCAAATTGATCAACTTAGCCCATTTTTCCTAAATAAACCCAAATAAACCAAATCAAAATCCACTTCAAATTGAATCAAACCAATTACACCAATGCATTCCAAATGATCAACTAAACTCACCCAAATCCTTGGTTTAACTGATGGAGGTGGGAATTCTTTCTTTTGATGAGATTGAGAGAATGTGGGTATTGGAGGTGAAGGAAGAAGATATGTTGGATAACTAGTGCTCCCAGCAAGTATTGCCAAGGTTTGGCCACCAAGCTCTCAAACCACAAGAATAACTCAATAATTTGTAATTGCCAAAAGATCCCTTTCATTCTAGTAAGAGGGGATATTTATAGCCATTACAAGCATCTTTCAAAATAAAAGAATTTAAAATATGGAGGGAAAGGTGGGATGCCACATTAATGTGAAACATTAAATTGCCTCATTATTTTATGTCATCCACCCATTTCACATGCTATTATTTTATGTGGATTCAACCACCTCACATGTCATGCTTTGAATTTTTAAATGCAAAATTTCAAACATGGAGTTTCTAGAAGAAAATTAAAAATTACATAAATAAAAAGATAAAATCATAAAATGGGCCTTAGCAGGCTAATGGGCTAAGCCTTCTTCTTTCTTGAATTTTCTTGGGCTTTAGCTTGAGATCTTGTAAATGGACCTTGAGCTCTAATATTTGGATCCTCAAGATGTTCTACATCATTAACCCAATTTGACCTATTGGCCAACTTAACCCAATTGAACCAAAATTGACCCATATAGGGCAAATTGAGCCAAACCTAACCAACTATGTCCAAACCCAACCAAACTTGGCATGACTCATCCTTGTGTCACCATGGCCTTGTCCAAGTAGACCTAACCAATGGTGAATTTAGTTTGGGTCAAATCCCTTGAACCAAGCCACACAAATGGGACCAAATCTCCATTTGGATGGGTTCTCCCACGCTTCATTCCTTGGCAGCCACCTTTGGCCCTTCTTGGACAATAGGACCACAGACCCAACCTAACCCAAGGCTATCGGTTTCAACCTTTGGCCATGAGAGGGTGAGTTCACCCATAGAACACCAATGGTCCACTTAGGGAAGGAGGTATACCCAATGCCAGCCCATGCCACTCACTTGGCCACTCAAGCAACTCCACCTCAGCAGTCCCCTACCACCTCCGTGCACCTACCCTGGCCGGACGGCTACCAAAGGCTAAATTAATCTCATCCCTTGGTTGAAGTGGGGAGGAGAGTATACTCTTCCCCATTGATTCAAACTTCATAGGGACCTTCCTTATAGCATTCCTCATAGTCTGAGCCTTCTCCTTGAGATCCTTGCGCACCCCATCATTGGCGAGACAAACCACTAAGTAAAATTGAGTACCCCTTCTTTCCAACCTCACCAACCTCATCAAAACTCCACCAAACTAAAATTAACTCTTCTCACACCTTCACCACACTTCAGCAAATCGAAACAAATTATTTCCTGAGCTAATAGATCATCGAAAGGCATCCTTATACCAACTCTAGTGAGTTTTATGATGGTATTTGGTCTATAGAGGAATCAACGACAAGGAAACTCATGATCATCTCAACATAGCTTCATTTCTTCAAGATGAAGCTACTTCAGTCAACAGATTACCCATCTCTAGCTACAATAAGATAAAAAATCTGGCAACCATATATTTTTCCCCTAAGTGTTGGAATTTTTGATGTGAAATGTGATTTCATGCTATTTCCACCATAAGATCTCTCTAGATTTTCTCCCTAATCATATTAATGTTAATTTCACAATGAAATGAGCTTTGGTGTGCTCAGATCAAGCGGTGAAAGGTAGATGGTGCCCATCTTCTGGTGCTCAGGGGACAACGGATCATCAGTCATCCATTCCACATGATTAGAATGGATGACCATAATTTAATCCACTATATTTTTTTATTTTATCCATCTAAATCCATGAGATTAATTCTAGACATCTAATCTGAGATAAGATGGATGAGACAAAATCGGTCCGCCACCATTTAATCAGCTGATGCATTGGATCTTTTAAATAGTCACACTGGCACCATATATCATAATGATAATCTCTAGATGGTTTAAAGGGTTAATTATACTTTAAAAATATAATTAAGCGGCCAAAACTTCAAAAAAAATGATAACTAATTGTAGAAAAATCTAAAAATAATACAAATACACCCATTTTGGAAAGGTTAAATAGAAGAAAATTTAATAAAATTAAAATCCTTAATGTTTGATCAATGAATAATGCTTAATTAGGATTTTAAATCTAAGTTAATTACCTTAATTAAGGCTTATTTAAATTTCTAATTATTTCCAAATTTGGTGGAATAGTTCTATGGGATGTCCTCTACTTTCCATAATTTTCTTTAAATTATTAGCCATGTAATTTAAAGAATGTGGAATTTTCAATCCTGATTACCCTCATTAATTAATTTAATATTTATTAAAATTGTTAAATAGTAAAGATTAAATGATTAATGATAATTAATCACTATAAATAATGGGAATACTGGGGGGGGAAATAATTAGGTCCTCTTGCCTAATTTCTTTCCTAAATACATTTCCATAGGAGGGTTAATTAACATGTGTAATTATTAGGGATTAATTAGAAAAATTAATGAACAAATAAAAATAAAATTGAATTAGTGGTTGTTCCATATAATTTAAATGTAATTTATTAATCCTCCCTTTATGTGTTTAATAACATAAAGTCATTAAAGAATTTATGGTTAACCCATTAGTGTGGGAAAACCATACGAGTACTTAGCTTAGATTCTTTCCTTCTTTAATCTAATTATCTCTTAAGCATGAGCCTAATTGCATTAGGTCCCTTAAGTGCATTACAAATTTTAATTTCTCATAACCATATCATTTGCGGCTCATGATTAAGTACTTTATTAAATTAAATAAGCTTAGAGAAGGGTACTTAGATTGATTACTTAATGACTTGAACTTAATCAATCAATAAAACTTAATCACTTTACTTAAACACATTAAGTCACTAATGTTGAATGGGGAAAACACTAAATGTTATTTCTCCTTTTTAGGTTTTGATAATTCAAACATAAAAAAATTGAATTTCATGACAGTTATGGTTAATTTTAAAGAAGTTTCTTTGACTTGATTATCCTTGAGAATTAATGTGATTGATGTATTATGTGGAAATTTTTATTCATTTCTTTTCAATCATTAAAAATTTTCACTCCATTTGGTGTCATACATTCATGTTTTCAAAACAAAATCAAAAGAATATAGTAATATTTAAATTGCATGTATTGGACAAATATTATATGGAGTGGCTATTGTCACTAATAAATTCCAAATTATTTTCAAAGTTATAAATTAATGATGAGAATCCAAGTTAATGTTGGTTATGATTTTTCAATTAAATTTACATTTAAACATGGTAAAGCATTATTTTATTTTCATAATTTATGTGTATGTTTACATATGTTTGAATATTAGCAAGTATATACTCTAGACATCCTGGGAACACGAGGTTTTAAGTTGGCCAAAGGTAGCGTTAGATAATATCACTTCTCTGGTTTAACAATATCATGTACTTGCTTAATTTCATTCATGTGTATACATGCATTAGAATTTGGATAGAACTTCACTCTACATGAATAAAGAATTTTCAATTATGTAATCTTTGCATGGTTTTCATTCATATGTGTGTGTGTGTGTGTGTGTATTGTGTATATATATATATATATATATATATATATATATATATATATATATATATATATATATATATATATATATATATATATTTACATGTATTTAAGCTAGCAAGTATATAGTCTGGACATCATGGGAGCACAAGGGTTTAAGTAGCCCCAAAGAGGTCTTAGATAATCTCACTTCCCTAGTTTAACAATGGCACATACTTGCTTTATTTCATTCATGTGTATGCATGTACTAGAATTTAGATAGAACTTTACTCTACATGAATAAAGAATTTGGAATTATGTAATCTTTGCGTAGTTTTCATTCCTATGGGTATGTATACGTTTACATGTATTTATGCTAGCAAGTATATAGTCTGGACATCTTAGAAACATGAGACTTTAAGTATCTCCAAGGAGTTCTTAGATAATCTCACTTTTCTAGTTTCACCAAGGCACGTGCTTGCTAAATCTTTAATACATGTGTATATATGCCTAACTAAAGGATGAAATCTCTCTTTTCTACCAAAATAAATGCATTAAGAATCATCAAGTGTGCAAATATAAAAAAAATATTGTATGTATTGATAAGTATGTTAAATTAAATATGAGGAGTAATAAAAATAGAGATATGTGTATGTTATTGATGATGAAAAGAAATGATGAAATGTTATCCATGTGATAGTGATTCAATTTTATTAATCCTAAGATGTCTTTTATATTTGAATTAGATTCTTTCAGATTAACCCAAACTTAGGTTTAATAAAAAAAATATTTGATAAGTCATTCACTAAAGAAACCAAAGTCATAATAATATCCTTTAGGAAATAATTTAGGATTGGGGTGAAGGAGGTCAAATCTCTTTTCTCTCTTTATAATAATTCGATGTTAAATAGATAGCAAGTGGAACCAAGAAAAACACAAATTAAAATTAACTAATCCTTTCAATAATTTAAAGTGAAACCTCCCTTAATATTTAACTTAAACAAATCAAAACTTTAGACAATCATACACTAAAGCCTAGCTAAAGACATACCACACCAAACCTTAGCACACACTAAAATACTAAGTCACCACTTCTAGCTCTAGGTTAGGATAATGTATGTTGTCATGTTTTATTTTGTTTTATGATGTAATGTTTTAGACTGGATGTTAGGATCATTTATGCATATACTTAATGTTAAGTCATTATTAGCCTAATGATATTTATTTGTAGGGGATTGTATTAAAGGGGCAGCTAAAATAATAAATAAATATAAATGCTCTTGCTTGCAGGTTGCTTATGCCTATAAGCATAGTCCAATTAGGACAGGTGGGCTTAATTACCCATATGTAGGATGTTAAGTCTAAACATGTGAAAAATAATTGCTTGGCTTGTGTGTTTGTTTAGTGAGCACTTATTTTAGAGGTGTAGTTAGATTTTATTTTTCATAAATATGTAATTTTTGCAAATAGGATTAGGATTACTAATATAGGGTTTAAGATGTGTAGTGTCTAGAGGGAAAAGTCTTCAGAAGCACTGTGAAGCATGGAGCAAAACTAATCCAAATGAAGAGAAGGAAAGAAAGAAAGATAAATAATGAAGACACCCATAACATCTATTTCATTGTAATTGTAATATTCTTTTGTAATCTTGGTTATATAAGGATAGAGCTTGCCTACCCAATTTCATTTCTCTTCCAGGGTGTACGGTGTTACTGGGCCGCATCGGCTTTTTATTCTTTTACTAAAATTCAAATGTTTCATTATTGTGATTAGTTTGTGTATATAAATTGCATGCTTTTCATAGGTTTCTTAAAGTTTGATGATCTGATGTGTGGCCTAGATGTGGTAGGCTCTTTAGGATAAAATTAAATTTTATACCCTCACTAATAATTAATAACTAAATTTTAATATAAGTCATAACCTCACCATAAATCTTAGGCTTATAAGCAAGATAAATAAAAGATTTAGCAACCCGTTAGCTAAATATTATATGTTCTCACATCATACATGTCATATTGTTTCACTCTTGAACAGGGAGGGTCTCCATTTTTGCATGATAAGGGATATACTTCACCTTTGAGGGTGATCCCTTGTAATGGAGAACACTTCCTCCTGCTGATTTAGCCCACAGTCATATTTCATCATGCATATAAGTGTAATTATTCCTAGCCTTAGTCTAAACATGAATGTGTCAAAATGGTATAAAAGATTGTAAATCATTTCATTTAGTCTAAGTCATGTTTTCATGCCAATCATGATCTAGTCTCTTATGGAATGAGTTTAGGACACTAGCTTTCTTCTTAACTAAATAATAGCCTAGTTATATTTCATATACATAAGACGTAGGTGGTGGTAGCTAGCGGCCACTCCAAGCAATTGAAAGCCTAGTAGAGTCGGGAAGGGTATGATATCTCTTGTAGAGGCAAACCATTATGTCCTATTTTTTACTTAGACTTAGGTCAAGCTTTAGCTTGTGTTAAAGCATCCTATATTTTGGATCTGAGGCCACTTATTTCCTTCAAGTTATGAGTATAAGTCCTCATCTCATAGACATTTCATAATCATGTGTTGATTAATTATAAGCCCTAGCATTCTAATAAAGATTCTGACTTTAACTTAATAAATTCTCTCTTTCAAATATGTAAAGCATCACTATAAGGTAGACTAGAGTACTCACTAGGTTTCCTAATATCATGAGTGCTCTCTACTTATCCTCCTTTGAAATTCATAAATAATTCTTTTGGTTGAACTCTCCCAATTGACTTTCATAAATACTCAATCCTTTGATAGTCTAGCTTCGAAATCTTTAGGGATATTTACTGACTACTTCATTCGATAGTATTCATAAGAAATTTCCATTTCTTAACATGTAATTAACTATGGAAGCTTGCTTCCATAGAGAACTAAAGAAGCTATCATAAAATAAACCCTAATTTACTTTTTTATGTAAAGTAGGGGAAAGATCTCTGGTATATACAAAGACCCATATGCCTTAAGACTCCTTATTATGTGATTTGGTCCATCGTGGGGTGATGTTTTCATCTTTCTAGATGGTACATCATACCTTAATATCATATCAGATAACTTCAATAAGTATCCCTAAGATTTGCATGGGGTCTCTACAATTCCAAACTAAATACCATAGCTCCCCAACTCTCAAAGAGCCAAGAGGCAATCATAGGATGTAGTGCATTTGAAGGCTGATGGAAAACTACACCATGTATCTGGCAAGTGGAAATGATGTGCAATTTTTATGCAGTCATTTAACATCAGTGGCCAATAAGATTCAAGTCTTTTGATTTTCAATATCATTTGGGGTCTAGATTGATAAGCACAACACAATTCAAAGTGTACCTTAGTCACAATCTTATGGGCTTCTTGCTTGTCTAAATAGCGCAACCGCATTTGGTTGAATGACCTATGATATAATGCATTATTTTTTAATGCATAGGACAAGACAAGTTTTTTTATTTGATTTCCCTATCACTTGTCTTTAGGAAACCTCCCCTTACTCAACTTGTTAATGAATGGTTGCCTCCAGTCACACTCTGCTTGACTTTCGACAAGAGTGGCTATCTTTTGCATTTCTTTTTTTGTTTAGGTAGTCTAAATCAGTAAGAGATATATTTTGTTGATTCTGGACTTCTATAGAAATATACTTTTTTATATTAAATTTCTTTAGCAAGTTTAGCCAAAGCATCTTCTATAGAATTATCTTTATGAAATATCTTATACAGAGTTATATATGGAATTTTCTCAAGTAGTTTCATTGTGTATTGATAATTACTAAAAAGCTTAGGGTGCAAAACCATATATACACCACTCACTTGGTTTATAACCAATTGGGAATCCCCAAAGATCTTTATATTCTTAATATCCATAAGGATTGCTAGCTCTAACCAAGTTATGAGAGCCTCATATTTAGCTTCATTGTTTATGCAAGGCTCAACCAGATGATAGGAATATTGCATCATAGCTTTTGCTGGAATTATAAAATTAAACCAATCCCGACCTTCCCTAGGATAGATGAATTCAATTCTTTATTTTTCTTTGATGATGTTGCACCATCAAAACATAATTCCTAGATGGCATCAGGTTCACCTTCTAATGCTATGATCTGCTCATCTGGAAGATCATCATTTAAAGGGGAACCCTCAGGTAGTGGATGTGTAGCTAAAAAGTCAACTATGATTTTCCCTTTTATAACATGAAGGGACATAAAGATTGTTGACCTCAATTTTGGAGTGAGGACTCATCCTTCTCATCTTAGACATAAGACACTTCTAATGACCAAAGGTACACTAAACCCAAGCTTAGAGACTCAGGAAGCCATACCCTAAGCTTAGGTTATACCTTAGGGAAAATAGGTTATATCTATCCTATGGCCTAAACTAAGACCCATGCTTGACCACTTATCCAAAACCAACCATAAGCCAGCACAACCAATATCAATTGAATTTTGTCTCTTATCCAAGCCACAAGCCAAATTAACTTAGCCCCTAACATAAGTTAATTTTGCCATTATCCCATGGATCCAACCCAAAATCCATTCAAACAAAGTCTAACCCAAATTGGTTTTCACAAAAGTACTCCAACCATTCAATAAACTATTTTAAACCTTTCCAACACTTACAATCAATCAAATTGAACCAAATGAATCCAATCAATCTAAGTTAGCCCATTTGTCCCAAAAGGTTGAAGTGAGCCAATATCCAATCAAACCCAAATCAATTGCAATCAAAGCCACCAATTAACCCTAAATCCATCATCGAACCCTTCAAAAGATCCAATTCAATCCAATTCAACCCAATTGGTCTACTTAGCCCAAAGTGGCCTAAATGACCAAATTGACTCATATTTCATGGATTGATTCAACCCATCTAATCTCCTCTATAATGATTGTTAATCATTCTTGATAATCCAATTGCAATCAATCGGGTCAAATCAAACCAATTTTATTACTTGATCCAAGTTGACCCAAATAACCCATAAAGAGCAAAATAAACCAAATCTTATTCCAACCTCAATTAATTGAAATCAATGATTCCCATCAATCATAAATTGAATATTGAACATGACACAACCACCAATTAGTCCTAACCAAGCCAATTTGGGCTCTTGCAAGTTGGCCCAATTTCACTTAAAGGGCCAAATTGAGTCAAATCAAAATTCTAAACCCAATTGATTTAAACCAATGCCTCTAATCAATCATCAATTAATTATTGAACATGATTCAACCTTCAATTGAACCTAATTTGGTTAACCTAACCCAATTGACCCCTTTAGCCCAAATTGACCTAAAGGGGCCAATTGAACCAAATACTTCCCAAATACCAATTGATTCAAACCAACACCTACAATCATTCTCAAATAATTAATTGAACCTAAACCAACCCTTCACCCAAGCCAATTTGGCCAATTCGATCAAATTGGTCAACTTAGCTCATTTAACCCAAATGAACCCATATGAGCCAAAATCAAGTCCACTTCAAATTGAACCAAACCAATTACACCAATACATTTCAAATGATCATTTGAACATACCCAAAACCTTGGTTTGATCCAATTTGACTAATTAGTCAACCTAGCCCAATTGAACCCCACTTGACCCATATGGGTTAAATTGAGCCAAACCCAACCAAACTTTGCATGACTCATCCTTGGGTAACCATGGGCCAACCCAAGTGGACCAAACCCATGGTGAACCCAGTTTGGGTTAAAACCCTTAAACCATGCCTCCAAAAGAGGATAAAACCCCCATTTAGATGGGTTTCCCCTCTCCCCAAGCCTTAGTAGCCACCTTTAGTGCTTCTTGGACATTAGGACTACTGACCCAAGGCTATTGGGTTCAACCTTTGGCCTTGAGAGGGTGAACTCACCCATGGCTCTCCATTGGTTCACTTGGAGGAGGAGGCACACCCCATGCTAGCCCATGCCATTGCCTCAGCCTCTCAAGCACCTCCACCTCAACAGTCCATTCCCACCTCCGACCACTTACCCCAACCAAACGACTACCAAAGACTGAGCAAATCTTAACCCTTATTTCACTTTGGGAGGAGAGTATACTCCTCCCCCATTGATTCAAACTTCACACAAAGCATCCATAGAGCATCTTGAGCATCCTTAGAGCTCTCCCTGAATCCCTAGTGCTCTCTATCATTGGCGAGACCAACCACTGATCAAAACTAAGAGCCCCATCCATCCAACCTCACTAAAACTCAACCAAACTTAAATTAACTCTTCCCCTCACTCTGCAAAGTCAAAATGAATCGATCCTCAATTGATTTGACCATCGAACACTCTCCAAGACCAACTTTGGTAGCTTTACAATGGCGCTTGGTCCACAGAGAAATCAAAGGGGAGGTATCTCAAGATCTTCTCAACAGAGCTTTGTCTCTTCAAGATGAAGCTACCTCAATCAACGAACCATAGCTCTTTAACTCTATTAAGGTAAAAATCAGGCAAACTATAGATTTTCTTATAGGTGTTGGTCTTTCATGAAGTGAATCATGATTTTAAGCATTTTCCATCATAGGATCTTCTTAGATTTTCACTTGGTACATTTTGTAGTAGATCCTGTTGTCCTATGAGCTCCAGTGAGCTCAAATCAAGCGATGGAAGGTGGACGATGTTCATCTTCCAGTGCTCGAGGAATGATGGATCATTAGTCATCCATTTCATATGATTAGAATGGATGACCATGATTTAATTTGATAGACTTTTTGATTCAATCCATTTGAAACAACAAAATTAATTTATGCTGTCTGATCCAAGATTGGACAGTGGGGACAAAATTGTGTCTGCCACTACTAACTCAACTACCACGTCAGACATTTTAAATAACCTATCCCATGGTGCCACGTGGAAAGCACTACTACGTTAGCTTCTACATGGCATTGATGGTTTAGGAGCTTAATTAAGTGATTAAAATTTTATTAAATGGTTAGAATATTAAAAATTGATAACTAATTATAGAAAAATCCAAAATATATAAATAAATCCATTTTGAAAAGGGTAAATAAAGGAGAATTTAATAAAAATAATATCACTAATATTTGATCAATGAATAAGGCTTAATTAGGGTTTGAAGTTTAAGATAGTTACCCTAATTAAGGCTTAATTACTTGGCCAATTGATCTCAACTTGGATAGGTTGATTCTATGGGATGTCCTCTGCCTCCCATAATTTTCTTGGGATATATTGGCCATGTAATTTGAAGACTTTGAAATTCTAATCCTAATTACCCTCCTTAATCAATTTTATGTTTATTAAAATTGCTAAACAGTAAAAAATTAAATGGTTAATGATGATTAATCATTATTAATAGTGTGAATGATGAGGAAAAATAATTAGGTTTTATTTCTTTATTATTTTCCTAAATATATATTTTTTAGAAGGGTTAATTAATTCATGGCTTAATTAGAAATTAATTAGGCAATTAATGATAAAGTAAAAATAAAATTAAAATGATGATTGGTTCAGATAATTCAAATTCAATTCATGGGTTTCCCTTTATATGTTTAATAACATAAAGATCTTTAAGGAAGTTATGGTTAACCCATGGGTTTGGGAAAATCATAAGTGTACTTAACTTAGTTCTTTCCTTAATCTAATTAACTCTTAAACATGAGCCTATTTGCATTAGGTACTTTTAGGTGCATTGCAAATTTTAATTTCTCATTGGCATATCAATAGAGGCTTATGATTAAGTAATTAATTAAATTAAGGAGGCTTAGGGAAGGGTAATTAAATTGATTGCTTAATGATTGAACATAATCAATACATAAAATTTACTTAATCACATTTCCTTAAACACTTTAAGTCACCAACATGGGATGGGGAAAAACATCAAACAACATTTCTCCTCTTTAAGTTTTAATAATTCAAATCCAAAAATTGAACTTGATAACAACCTTGGCTAATCTTAAAGAGTTTTATTTGACTTGATTATCAAAAATAATTAATGTGGTTGATGTATCATGTGATAATCTTTAATCATTCCTTTTTAATAATTATAAATTTGTATGTCATTTGTATCATCTATCCATGTTTTTAAAATAAAAGAATCAAATGATTATGGTTATATATTTATAAGTTGCATGTGTTGAATTAATCTTATTATATGGTATGGCTATTATTACAAATAAATCTAAAATTATTTTCAAAATTATAAACTAATGATGAAAATTTAAAGTGATGTTGGTTATGAATATTCTATGTGATTTACATTTTCTTATAGTTCAAACATGTTAAATGATTGTTCTATTTTCATGTTTCATGTGTATGTTTACATATGTTTGACTATTAGCATGTATGTAGTCTAGACCTCTCAGGAACACGAGGCATTAAGTAGCCTCAAGGAGGTCTTAAATTGATTCACTTCCCTGGTTTAGCAATGGCACATACTTGCTTAAATTCATTCATATATTTATACATATATTAGAATTAGGATAGAGCTTTACTTTATATGAGTAAATAATTTGCTAATATACAATCTTTTGCATGATTTTTGTTCTTACATTTATATATACATTTATATGTATTTAAAATAACAAGTATATAGTTTGGACATCCTCGAAACATGAGGCTTTAAGTAGCTCTAAGGAGGTCTTATAATACCTCACTTCCCTAGTTTAATAATGGCACGTACTTTCTTAAATCTCTAATGCATGTGTCTGCATACTTAGCCAAAGAATAGAATCTCTCTTATATACCAAAAATATATGCATTAACAATCATTTAAGTGTTACAAAAGTACACATATATGCATTGCATGAATAGGTATGTTAAATTAAATATCATAAAAGTGAAGATGTGCATGTTATTAATGATGAAAAGGAATAATGGAATGTTGTCCATGTGATAGTGATTCAAACTTATTAATCTTAAGATTTCTTTCATGCTGTATAGAATTCATTATGATTAACCCAAATTTAAGATTAATAAAATATTTAATAAATAATTCACTAAAAAAAATCAAAATGGTAACAATATGCCTTTAGAAAATAACTTAAAGTAGGGATGAAGAGGGTCAAACCACTTTTCTCTGTTTATAACAATTAGATGATGTGTAAATATCAATTGAAGCAAAAGAAAATACCAATTAGTCTTTTATTCTTTAATGAAAATCTATCAATGTTTCATTATTGTGTTTAACTTTTGCAATATAAATGGCATGTCTTTCATAGGTTTCTTAAAGATTAATGATTGAATGTGTGGCCTGGATATGGTAGGCTCTTTAGGATAAAAT
Source organism: Cymbidium sinense (assembly GCA_021442155.1). Taxonomy (NCBI): domain Eukaryota; kingdom Viridiplantae; phylum Streptophyta; class Magnoliopsida; order Asparagales; family Orchidaceae; genus Cymbidium; species Cymbidium sinense. The sequence goes on along the minus strand of CM038223.1, from coordinate 26,093,952 downwards.
TAATTTTTTTGCTCCCACTAACAACTCATAACCTCACTTTAAAACCTAGGTTATAATCAAGATAATTAAAAGATTTAGCATTCCCTTAGTTGAATTATGTATGTTACAATAATCATGCACATAATCTTATTTCTCTCTTGAATAGGGAGGGTCTCCATTCTTGCATGATTGGTGAATACTTGACCTTTAAGGGCATCCCTTGAAGTGTAGAACACCTCCTCCTACTAATTTAGCCCGTAATCTAATTTCATCATGTGTTTAGTCATAATTATCCCAAGCCTTTGACCAAATAAATGTTTCAAAATGGTGCAAAAGATTATAAATTTTGCATTAATTTAAGCCATGCTTTCATGCTAATCATGATCTAGTCTCTTAGGGAGTGAGTTTAAAACTCTATTTTCATTTCTTGATTAAATAATAGCCTAGCTATATTGCACTTACATAACACTGGACTACATGGTTTTAAAGTGTAGAAGGTGTTAGTTGGCAGCCACTCCAAGCAGTTATAAGTTCAAAAGAGTCGGGATGAGTTTATCCTTTTTTATGGAGATAAACCATTATGTCCCATTTTCTAATTAGACTTAGGTTATACTCTTAGCTTTTCTTAAAGCATCTTAGATTTAGGATTCAAGGCTACTTATTTCCTTCAGGCTATGAGTATAAGTCCTCACCTCTTAACCATTTTCACAATCTTGTGTTGATGAACTATAAGCCCTAGTATTCTAATAAATTTCAACTCAAATAAAAATAAATGCTCTTTTCCAAATGTATAAAGCCTCACTATAAGGTAGACTAGAGTGCTTGCTAGGCTTCCTAGTATCATGAGTGCTCCCTACATATCTTTTTTTAGGATCGATAAATAAGTCTTTCCACTTGAACACTCCCACTTAACTTCCAAAAAATACCAAATCCTTTCATAGCCTAACTTTAAAATCTTTGGAGATATTTATTGACTACTTTAATCAAGAGTTTTCTTAAGAAATTATAATCTCTTAAAATGTAATTAACTATGGAAGCCTTCTTCCATAAGGTACTAAAGAACCTAGTATAAAATAAACCTTGCTTTACTTTTCCATGTGAAATAGGGGAAAGATCATTGGTATATACGAAGACCCATCTTCCTTAGAAGTCCTTATTAAGTGATTAGGTCCATTGTAGGGTGATGTTTCCATGTTTCAATATGGTACATCATGCTTGAATGTCATACCTGATTACTTCAATAAGTATCCCCAAAGATCTACATTGTCTCAATGACACCAAATTAAAACACCACAAATGTAATCTAAAGTTGCAATAAAATTATGAACCAATGTGCTAGACATGTAGACAATGTTGGGTGGGTCATAAGATATTGCAATGGATATACTCATGAAATTAAATTAACTTTATGATAAAGCATTTAGTGTCTTAGTTTTTGAGAGGCAAAAATTATGGCCAAATAACTCTTTTCAATAGGAGGATAATTTATTTCCACCAGAATAAGTCTTTGGCTTAGATAATAAAGGAAATTTACTTTCCCTATTTCATTAACTTAGGATGGTAAAGCCCAAGTGATTCATCCAAAGTTGAAGTGTATAAAATCAATAGCTTTCCTAGAATTGAACCATCCAAAATAAGAGGCTTCATCAGGTATTGTTTTAACTTTCAAATGCATTTTGGTATTTTTCATCCCAAATAAATTTGAAATCCTTCTTTATTAATGCCATAAATGGTTGACATCTTTTTGATAAATTTGATATGAACCTTCTTAAATATGCGTACCTTCCCTGGAATGATCTTAGCTATGTAAGAGTGCTAGGTGGCATCATTTCTATAATAGCTTTTAACTTTTCTAGATCGATTTCTATCCCAGGGTGCCTCACTATGAACCATAAAAATTTTCTTTAAGTCACTCCAAAAGCACACTTTAACAGGTTCATTTTCAAGTTATAGCACAATAGTTTGAAAATGATTATAAATCATATAGATGATTTTCTTTTTCTCAACTTTCAATGAATAGATCATCGATATAACATATGAATTGATTATGAATTATGTCATTGGAGATTCTAGTCATGGCCCTTTAATAAGTTGCCCCAATATTTTTGAGACCGAATGAAATGACCTGTAACAAAATATCCCTATAAGATTTTTGGATGTCATAAACTTTTCATCCTTTAGAGCCATCTTTATTTGAATGTATTTAGGTGATCCATCCATGAATGAAAATATTTCATGTGAAGAGGTTATGTCTAGCATAACTTATAGTATTGGAAATGAGAACTCATCTTTAGGACAAGCCTTATTCAGGTCTCTAAAGTCAGCACAAATCCATATTTTACCATTCTTTTTCTTTATAGGGGCTTGCCAATTAAAGTATTGTTCTTCCTGAACAAAGCTAGTTCATTTATTTTTTCAACTTTGAGAATTACTTATTGTTTAATTTCTAGACACATACACCTAAGAGCTTATTTTACTTGAATTACGTCAGGTTTTGATCTCTATTTTATGCACTGCAACATCCAGAGATAAACCTGGTATTTCATCATAGCTCCATACAAACTAATCTTTATTTTCAAAGAGTAAATTGATCAACTCTTCAAAATCTTTTAGACCCAACAATGAACTAATAAAAGTTAGTTTTGGGACATCATCAGTTCATAGGTTGATCTCCATTAACTCGTAAATAGTGGACTTTGTTTCTTCTTCAAACACAGGGGAAGCATTTTAAAGTAAGCAATCATTATATTCATTTATTATTTCAATGCATAATTCCTCTAAAGTGTTAAAGGAACTTCAAATAATTGATCAGATTCTAGATGATTACTTATCATCAAACAGTGTTCCACATCATCTAAAGGTCCAATGATACCAAACCCAACATTGGCTTTGAATTTTGGATTTGTAATTTTAGTATTCCATAAGCTCTCCATGCATTGAGCTGTATGTTTAAGCCAACTATTTGTAATCAGACCATGTTTCACATAATTTTTAACATAACCAGATTACTAATCAGATGGAAGTTTTATTATTTCATTTGATCATGGATCTTCAAACTTTACGTATGCTTCTTAGCTTGATGGTATAGGTACATAGTAAAACTTAAATAACTTGCCCACTTCTCCTGATTGGTTAGGGGCTACTTTGACTTCTAGTATAATCTCAAACTTTATTGAGGAATCTTTTTGATTGGAATCTTTATCAGAACTAGAATCCAAATCAATTTGTATCCTTATTCCTTTTCTTTTTCATCCTCTTTTTCTTTTATTTCTTTTATTTATTTATTATTTTATTTGATGCATCAATAATGTTGGATTTCATAGAATCACACACTTTCTTCTTAGGAATATAATAAGATGCATCTTCATATAGTTCAATTACATAAAAATATAGTGGTTGTATATCACCTTTTATAGTGTATTCTACAACAACCCTAGTGTCCTTAATACATTGGTGGAGTGAAGAAGGAACCATTGTATACTCATGAATCCAGGTTCTGCTTAAGGACATTGAAGGATGTCTTTTAAGTAACTTTTATAGAATTTGACTTCAATCTTCAATCCCTCTATTTATAATAATAGAGTGATTAAGCCTAAAGCTTTCTCCTTAGTTTCCTTAAAACCTCTCAATAACATTTTATCTAAGCTGAGACATTTTGGATCAATTTTCAAGAATGGCACTATTCTTGAGTTCTTAATATTGACTAGAGTGCTAGGGCTTATCAAAACTCTTGACAACCTAATATTTTTAACTTTAATAAAAATATAGAGGGTACAGTTGTGATTAGTGGTCCCCAAAAGAAAATCCTCAATAGAAAAGTAACTCTAGGGATCTCCTTAAAGTAACAAGCCTCATCTGAGGAAGTTGCTACTAGCTGAGTTAGGCATATCTCTGGGTCAAGTAATACCTGTTCTAATTATTCTCTCATTTTTTTTGATAGAATAAGGGTATCATAGATACTTAGCCTAGCAGGAAGTTTCCTAAGATAAGATAAGATGTTGTAGTCGACCTTGGTAGCAATTGGCTCGACTACTAGCTCTTATTATTAAGGCTCTAAACATTGATCAATAATTTGCTTCTTTTTATCTTTAGGAGGAGGAGGAAGACAGAGTGACAAAACCTTCCCGCTATGGAGATTTACCTCAATGACATCTCTAGGGGTTGTATCAACCTAACCCTCATCCATCATGTCCTTTTCTAGAGATTGATTAGAGTCTAATAATTTTATCTCTATGCTAATATGATTACATTATAAATCATCCATAAGACTATTAGCGTCTAACCCTGGTCACAAAACACATCATCCTGAGAATTTACTTTTTGACCTTTTTCATTTTTTACATTTTCAATAACACATTCATCAGATATAGCATAAATGTAAGAAACACCTTTAGAGATAGAAATTTTATTTATTTTTTTAAAATGAATACATAGTGATAAAGGAGTGTAAGGCTTAGCCTTTCCATCCTTATCATACAAAACTCTATCATGTACAGAAGATATTTGTCCCTCACCACTCTCTCTAGTCATCTGGGTAGTTGAAGATGTTGAATAGGGTCGTGGTGGAATTGACTCTTCAGACTTTGGTGGATCAATCAAGATGATATACTTTCATGTCTTCAACAAATTCTACATTGAATTTTTAAAAATTTTCATTAATTTTATTGTAGAAGAATAGGATAAGTATATATCCTATTCATTTGAAGAAGGAGTAGAAGAAGTGGAATCACCTATAATTACCTTAATGGATCCTTGTCCAAGGTCCACAAAGTAATCTTTTGGAATTATTACCAACCCATTTTTATAGTTTCTCTCAAGCCAGTCTTTGACTGTGAAATAATCTATAATAGTGTTCCTTAACATTTCGTGGTACAAACAATAGTTAAGGTCATTCACCTTGCAAACTTCCTTTGGCCTCTTTGGGTCGGGTAATTTAAAATCTCACCTCTTTTTTAAATTCTATACGATCTTCCTCAATATATCTCTTTTAAAAAAAATATGTCTAGCTTATTTTTTCACTAAAAGGGTAGGTTGGAATATTATTGGGGAAGGTGATATTGATAGTATGATGGCCTAAAGGACAAAGGTAGCTCTTCTTGTATTTGAATGGTGGCCTTTCCTTTAACCATTATAGAGACATTGCATGCTTTCTTTTTCTATTAGCTTCCTAGGTTTTGACTACTCTACTAAAGAGTGTTCTTTAGGAAGGTCATCCTCGGAGCCTCTTCTTGTAGGCTGGAGGCTTTGTTTAAAAGTTTTTCAAATGTTTGGATTATAAAGAATTTTAGCAGGAAAGACACAAGACAATGAATGTTTTGGAGGAGGATCTCAAGAGCGTGCTACTCCTACAACTAGATCTCACACTTAAGATTGAGGATTCTCTATCTCAAAATATAATCCACTAGGGACTCACCAAGCTTTTTTTTTGTTGGGTACTCATGAATTTTTTCATAGTCATATTTTCCAGTTCAATGAAAGTGTGCATTAAACCATTCGATAATTTGTGTACCATTTAAAAGAAACTCTGGTCAAGCTGTTAATGAACTATCTAAATAGCAGAACATTGCTCCCACCCACATTGTAGCAACTTGCATGGAAGTTAGCTAGATGTTGCTTGGGATTACTAGCCCCATCAAATACTTTAAAATAAGGAGATACAAATCCTTTAAAATATGGAATGGAATCATATTTCTTATAGTATGGTCTACTCTTTAGAACTAAGGTTGTACCTCCCAACTATGTTAAAGTTTCTTTAACTTGTTGTTCCACCAAGAACTTTAAGTCAGTTGCAGGGGGTATATCATCTGCAAGTTTGTGCTCTTAATGATATTCCTATAAATTGAGTATTGTCTCCTTAGTGGGATGGATTGCTTCATGTTGCTCTACAAGATGAGGGTGAGAATAGGAAGGGATCATGCTTTGGAGTGATTGCATGGTAGCAATCATCTCTTTCATCTTCATTTCGATCACAGTAATTTGGTTATCTTTCTTTTGTAGTTGAAGGATCAGTTGCTGAGTAGGATCAATTATAGGATTTTCTTGTGTCTCGTCTTGCTCCCCCTTTAATGTTCTTATGTCTACTATGTAGATATGTGTCACAAGCAACCTTGGGTCAACGTTAAGTAAATCATTCTGTTCTAAATCAAAATCTTTTTGAATTTTTTTTATTTTTTTCATTTTCAATATCCTCTTTAATAATGTTCTCCATTTCTTCCTTTATCAGATCAAATGGAACACCACTATTATCAAGGATGATATCAAACTCATCTACCAAATCTATGGGTTTTACCTTAGATTCTTCACTCTTTAGAACCTCTTGGATAGCAAGGACTTCTTCTATAGCAAGAGTGGCTCCCAAGGAAATGAGTCACTCATTCGTGCTTTCTTTGTCATAGGGAGATAGATGATGAGACTTTATTCTTAAATTAGAAACATGAGATGATGACAACCCTTCAACTCGTGGCCTAGGTGAAGATTATGTAGGCCTCTCTGAAATAGGCCTAGTAATGTGCTCTCTATCTAATGATGAATGTGGTGAAAGAACTCTAGGCTCAGGGGCTAATGGAGCTTTCCTAATATACACTTTCTTATTTACTTTTGTAGGGAGGATTCTATCTTTCCTTAAACTAACTTACTAATCACTATGCCAAGTCAATGATTTTCCTGGGCAATGATATTGTTCTAGTACAACAAGCACAAGATATGAAGGTTTTCTTCTAACAGGGAGGATTACCTTCCCTTTCTCTTTTTAATGTGAAGTGCCAAGTCTTCTTATAATTTCTTTTTCTAGAATCTTTGATACTTGTTCCTTCATAGCCTTAAGGAACTCATCCTTACTATAAGAGGAGGGTCTAGGGATCCTATGAAGGATCTAGCATAGCCTACCATGTGTCTCTCTATTTAGCATTTTAAATTTTTTCTTACTTTCTTGAACAAAAGGGTGAGGTGGAGAACTTGCTATCCTAGATACATCCTCCTCTCTTTGGGCTGCTGAAAAAGGTTGATATCTACTTCCTCCTAAAAGAGGGGAAGTATCAAAGAGGTATATCCATCCCTTGCGCTTGTAAGTTTTATTTCTAGCATTTCTTTTTATTTTCTCTTCCTAAGGGCTATCCTCTGAAGTCTTCTTTCCCTATTCTTCTTTTATCTTTTGGTCATTTCAAGGGGCTTAGAAACAGACCTTATTTTAAAGGTATTAGAAAAGAAATGAGTTGGTAATGCCTCTAGAGTAGGTAACTTGATCTTTTTATATGCAAAACCCATCTAGAACCTCTTAGTGACCTAAGTATCAACTTTTTTTTGTCTTTAGTAGAGGAAAAATGAGGCGCACTAGAGAATTCCAAATTAAGCTATTTTATTTTAAAAGCAGCATCATTAATAGTAACTCATGTCACTCCATTAGTTGTAATATTTAAGTTCTCAAATCTCGCTCCAAACATGATAACGGAGCCGTCAGCCAACCTACTACTATTTACTATACACCTTGTGTATCTCACCATTTGATTTGATAAAAATGAACCTTGCATAATAAGAACTAATTATCTATTTTCATGATAAATTATTCACATTAATCATTTTCAATGTCATTCTTAATTTAGATTTATATTGATGATATATATATATATATATATATATATATATATATATATATATATATATATATATATATATATATATATATATATATATATATATATATATATATATATATATATATATATATATATATATATATATATATATTATGCTACTAATCAAGTTAAATCCAAGTGTGCAGGAAAATTCTTTAACTCCACGTTCTTCAGTCAATTTAGGATACTAAATCTATTTGACATGAACTGGGTGGAAATTTTGAATTAATCTCTTATTAAAAATGATTTAAACACTCCTAAGATCATATCCATCATTATTTAATTTCAATTAAGTACATTAAAATAAATTTAACCTATTTTAGGAAAGTATCTTAGCCAAATTTTTGAATATTACTTGGATTTTATTCAATAAAACTTGTATGTTTTCTCTTTCCTTCCTTCATTCAATCAAGATAAATTGATTGAACATTCCATGATATTTCATTAAATACTAATTGAATCTCATCATGGAAACTTCCTTTTTAGCCGACCATAAATCATTATTAATTTAATTTAATCAAAAATTGAATTATTGCCTTTTTTAACTTGGGCAATTAATTTTGTCATGACTTGTTTGCTAATAATTCAAACTCTTCTCTCCTCTCCCTCTCTATTGGCCAACCCACATAAGAATTAATGTCTTAATTACATTATAATTCTAGTCATATGATAAATTGATTCAATTTAAACATCTTTCCAAATTAATTTTTCCTCCATATCCCTTGTTTTGTAAATTTTCTTCATCATGCTAAATTAATTTAATTTAATTGATTCAAATTGAATCACTTACTAATTAAACTTTCCCTCTTCCTTTCCTTGGTCAAAATCCCTCTTATAAAATTTGAATTTCCAATTTATTTTTAATTAAACCAACCTTTCATGTTAAATTCCCTCCCCTTTCTCTTTGGCCAATTTTTTATCTCATGCCATTTATTTTTGTTTTTATTATGTCATATTTAAATTAATTCCAAATGAGTTTCCCTCATATTTTTCCTTTTCTTGGCCAAACCTCATGACCCCTTGTATTACAAGAAATGTTCCTTAGACTGGGTTAAACTCTCTGGGAAAAATCTCTCTTAGAAAAACTCTTTCTTGGATGAATTTTTGTAAATCCTTTACAAATCTCTTTGTGGTGAATCAAGTGCTAATTTCTTCATCTTTTTTCCTTCCTCCAACCTACAAGTTATTAGTTTTAGGATTTAACCAAAGAACTTGGAGGATTGCGGGATTTCCTTATGGCCAAAAGCTTAACAAAGTACTTTCATTCTAGATTGTGATTTTACATGCTAAGTAACCTTATTCTCCTTCTTGGCTTAAGTTTCTTATGCATTTGGTCAATTTATTTTTTACTTAACTTATATATTTTTATACTTTCTCAAGTTAGCCGAAGCTTCATGGTTGATGAACTAAAGTGTATTATTGCAAATTGTTTTCTCTTCATCATTACTAAATGTTCTAAAGAGAGATTATTGTCTTTGTGATTATTTCATATAAAATACTTGTGAGTAACAAGTTCAATTACTTCTAAATCATCTTATATTTTGCATAAATAATAATTTCTTTAAAAAGACATTTCATTTGAGTTTATGTGATTTAATATTTCATTTTCATTTGATCTTTTGGAAAACTCTAAGTCTGTTTCTAACAAGTGATTGATTCAAGTTGCAAATCATTATTGTGCAATATTTCAAACCATAAATTAAATCACCTTGATTTTAAGTTGTCATATTCACATCAAATATTTTCAAGATTCATTTACATCATATATATATATATATATATATATATATATATATATATATATATATATATATATATATATATATATATATATATATATATATATATATATATATATATATATATAATATATATATATATATTCCTTAGTCTTTAAATTTGTTAGTGAGCTATCTTTCATTGGTTTGAATTCACTTTCCTTAAAATTGTCATAGTTAGGTTGTTAGAGCATAATTACTTTAAAATTGAGAGTTAGATCCTTCTTTCTCCTTTTTCTTATTTTATTGTTAGGTCATACTTTCCAGTTAAAAGACTATGTTGTTGGATTGTACTTGCCGGTTAAGGAAAGTACATTCTTAGGTTGAACTTTCTCATTATAAAAAGTATGGTGTTGGGTTGTACTTGCCCATGAAAGAGAGTACGGGAGATTTTTTGTAATCTCATTTTAACTTAGTGAATTTCTAGCTTGGGTTGCTAGGTGTGGATGTTGGAAAATTTTTGGGGTTGGCCGAACCACGTAGAAATCTCTAGGTTCTCTTTCTTTATTTTTCTGCACTTTACTTTTCTATACTATTGTTGATTGTTGTTTTATTTCACTAAAGCTTTATCATTAAAGATTTCAATTTTATACAAAGTTTAAAATTAAGTTTTTTAAAATTATTTTTTAAAATTTAAATTCACCCTCTCTCTTGGGTGCCATAGCCTCTTAAAAACTCCTATCCATGAAAAAAGAAATCCTAGATGTAGTAGTGAAGATGTGTTATCTAACTCTTTTTGTTTGTAAAAATAAAACTTTTAAGTAAATTATAATTAGAAATAACCAAAATGTAGTCAAAAGAAAAGCTTTTGACCCATTACAAAATTTTAGCCAATTTTGTTATGGCTAGGGATTTTATTTTAAAAGATATTTTTCTAAAAATATAGGAGTTATAGAATCGTTTCATTTGATTTCAACAAGCTTCTTTACTTTCAGATTGCTTGGACATTTTTAGTGAAGTGTTTTGATGTTAATTATGATGTTTTAAGTTTATATTTTAGATTTTGTAATTTTTGTGATTCTTTTGACTTATTATTTCCTCTAAATTGATCTAGAGAGTTGAAAATTCAATAATTCTCAACCCAAAGGTCACTTGGGTATAAAATATTTATAGAAAATGGGTTTCCTTGCCAATTTGATTTCACTAAAATTTCACCTTAATGAGATATATAATTTGAGTTTAATTAAGGTTTTTATAATTCCATTAAAATCTAAATAAAACCTAATTTAATGAACATTATTTAAGGCTTTTATTTTTCCTTGATTCCCCACTGGAAGATGCATCCGAGGAGGATTTATTTATAATTTTTAGAGTTATGGTTGATTTATAATAAACTATTTAATTTTAAGTTAATTAATTCAATTAAATTCCAAATTAGACCATTTAATGATTAACTAGGTTTTAGTGGATTTCAAGAGTGTATTTAAGTTCATTAGGGTGTTTTAAGTTGTTTTGGATTATTTTGATATTTTTCCTAATTTCTTTGATTCATATTTAATTTATTTTATTAAAATTAAGTTTTACAATTGAAATGTCACATATTTTGATTTATTATTCAATAAATTATGAAGAATTCCCTTAATGTGTATCTTAACACCAATTTCAATTCCCTAATGTTTCAAATCATTTTAATCAATGACTTGGGATTAATTTATGGTTGAAAATTTTCATTCAAACCTAAATTATTACAAAAATACATAAAATTAATTGGGTATTTTAATTTTTATTGATTCCTCTCCTCAAGAGGAGTCCATAGAGCCCTCATTTGTATTTTTTTTAGTTTTAGATTTTATTTTATATGATTTTGTGAATTTTTAGTATTTTTCTTTAATTTTTAAATTCAAAAATCTTGAATTTTTTTTCTTAGCCCGTTAGATCCACGTGGATTTGACGTGGCACTGCTTTACACGCAATGCCATGGTATTTATCCCCATGGGATCCACATGGATCTCGCATGAAAATGGTGTGCACGTGGGATTCTTATATGTCATCTGATGGAAGATTGGATGACTCTGATCAATCTACAATTCCATTGATCTCCAGTAGTTGGGTTGACTCTAATAGCTTCAGTATGGTGTGACGAGGTTGTAGGAAGGAGGAATTGGATCCTCTCCTCATGGATTGCCCTATTGACAAAGGTCAGCCTTTTTTTCATCGACTTTGGTCATTCTCTGCCCTCTCAATGGCAAGGGAATCAGCAAAGGGTTGTGATTTTCTTTGTATGAGGTGGGGAAGGTAATGAAATAGTTAGTTTAACTCAAGATGCTCTCTATATTTTGTTTCCACTATAGGGCAAGAGCCACTTATGCCTTTATCCTTCTCCTTGGTTGGCCATGAAAAATTGCTATATTTGGAGGCTAGCTTCAAAGATCATCGTTTTTAATAGCTATCTAGAGATGATGAGGTGGGAATGCTAAGAGGATGAGGGATTGGAGAAGTTGGATTTGGCTTCATACTCTCTTCAATTTCCATGGCATATTCCATCCTTTTGGATTTTAGCTAGGATTAGTCTAGTTGCCTAAGCTTACTGTCATTCAATCTTAACCCATGTTAGGATGAGTTTAGTTGAGTTTAGGTGGATTTGAATGGGCTTGGTTCAAGCTTGGTGGTTAATTATGTCATTGGATTCAATTTAATTTTAAATGCTTTATTCACATTTTTCTATTGATTAGCTTTATATTTAAGTTTAAATCATCATTTATTATCTCTTGGATAATTAAGAAATCAATTAACCCATGCCACATGAGGATTTAATTCAATTCTAAGGCAATTTAGCCCATTTTACCTTAAATCGGTTAAGTTGAATTTAATTGAGCCAATGGAATAATTTTGACTCAATTAGAATATGTTTGAATTCCAAGCATGTTTAAGTAAATGTATAAAATGATTTGGGGTGAATGATTTCGATTAGTTTGGAGTTTCATTTGGCTCAAATTGGGCTTAATGGGTTAAGTTTGGGTTCATTTGGGTCAAATGACCAAATTGGTCAAATTGAACCCAATGATGAGTTGAATTATATTTTATTATCATTTCCAAATGATTTTGGACAATTAATTTGGGTAGAGTTTGGTTCGATTTGAATTTAAATCCAATATATTTTAGGTCTTGACGTTTTTGGAAGTGAGGTCTTGATGGTTTTGGAAGTGAAATCATGTGATTTTATTGGTTGGATCTTCAAAAATCATCTCGAATAAACGGACAACTCTCAACTTTCACCGTCATTGAAGGAGGTGAAATCTCCGCTGTCTGTTCCTTTTATTAATAAAGGATGACCTAGATTTAGTTGAACCACATGATTAAATTCTTATAAAAGACCACTGATTAATCTGAGCCATCCGATCTTTGATCGGATGCGAAACAAAATCGCATGCGCCACCATTTTAACGTGGGATCCACGTGGATCTTGTATTGATGAATTGCGTAGCGCCGCATGTAAAATGGTGTCGATGCACTTAAATAGGAAAATTGGGATTTTTTATTTTAAAAATTATAGAAAAATTTTAAAACTATAAAAAATCATAATAAAATATTTAACTACACAAATCCAAATAAAGGCTCTGTGGATTCCTCTCAGTGAGAGAAATCCATTAAATTTAAAATCCCTAACTTTAACTGAGTAATTTTGAATTAATTTGGCTTTAAATATAAGCAATCAAACCTAAATTGAATCTAGTCCATTAATCCTAATGATTTGAAACTTTGGAGAAATGAAATTCTATTTAAATACACCTTAGATAAACTTTTGATGATTTATTTTAAAATATATTTAAAGATGATGAATTTCTAATTCCAAAACCTAATTTTAATGAAATAAGTAAATATTAATTAAATAAATTTATGTAAAATCATGGAAATAACCTAAATCATCATAACAAACTCCAATAAACTTAAGCACATTGTTGAAACTCTCTAAAGCCTAATAAAAAAAATCACCTAATTTAATAATTAATTGAATTAATTAATCCAAATAACCAATATGAACTTAAAAAATCATAATAAATCAACCCAATTCCCAAAAATATCAAAAACCCTCTATGGATTCATCTTTTAGAGAGGAATATAGGAAAATTAAAATCCTTAATTTTTACCTAACTTAGGCTTTATTTAGGATTTAATGAAATAATTAAAATCTTAATTAAACCCAAATTATACATCTAATCAAGATGAAATTTTACAAAAACGAAATTGGTAAAGAACCCCATTTTCCATAAAAGTTTCAAAGCTAATTGACCTCTAAAGTGGAAGTTATTGAGTTTCCAAGTCCCTAGGTCAATCTACATGAAATATTAGATTAGAAATTTGTAAAAATTACAAAACTTAAAAAAAAAACTTGTAACATTTCAATTAACTTCAAGACACTCAAAGGAAATTGTCTAACCTTCTGATGTTAATAAAATCAATTAATTATACATTTTAGAAAACTTAATGCAGTGATTAAAGGAATGAAATTTAATTAAATAATAATTTTTAACCAATTAGGATTAAAATCGGCCAACAAATTTTAGTTCTAAATATGAATCTTATTCACATAAATTAAATAAGTTAATTGTATTTACGTAATTTGAAACTTAGAAAATTAAACCCATAACTTATAATGAACTAACCTAAACCAACAAATAGAATGATAAGTTGAAGCCAATGAAACTAATCCAAACTTAATAATGTAATGCTAATAAAATGATTTTATGAATATGAGTAAAAATTTATAAATTAATGCATTATGAAATTGAAATATGATGAATTATCTAATTAATGAAATTAAACTAAAATGTAAAACATTAATCAAAGTTATTAAACCTAAGATAAACATCAAACAAATATACAATGAACATGAACTAAACATAACTTAGACATAAAATAAACAGATAATAATCATAAAATAAACATTAGCCAACAAATAAAATTAATCTAAAACCAAAATTAAATGAATAGAAAATTGAATTAAAATAAAATTGTAAAGCAAAAGTCATAATAAGAACAATATAGCAAATCTAAATAAACTAAACATATTACATAAGGATATCCAAATAAAAACTAAATCAAAGTAAATTATAATAAAATAAACACTAATGTAACAAATATATCTAATTAACCTAATTTAAATGAATAATAAAAATCAATTAATTGAAATGAATCTAATTAAATGAATTAAATAAAATTGAACTATATAATAAATGAATTATACTTAAAATGAATGTTAATGTAAATTAAATTATAATAACATGAATTAACCTTAATTGAATTGGATTGAAGAAACATACCTTAAAGAAATAAACCAAATTGAGATATGATCAATCAATCATTAAATAAAAAGAATAAATGAAAAGAAAAATTCAAAATAAACAAACTTAAAACATTCATTGAACTAAACTCAAATTAAAAAAATCATTTAACAAATTCAAAAGAGGTTAATTAAGATATTTAGGATCTTAGTTAAACCTCTTTTGAAAGAATCCTCGCCATGGGATGAAAACCTCATCCTATCAGGACTTAGGATGTTGAATAGAATGGGTTCTACCTAAAATGGCTTATTATGTTGATCATTATTGAAAACTTAATTTTATTTTAACATAAAATGCACTTAAAATGAAAATGAAATTACAAATCATTAAAGAAATTAAAACACCTGTGGTAAAGTAAACTAATTTTTAGCCTAAAAGAAGTTAAAAAAAATAAAAATAAAAATTTTCATAATTTGCAACATATGGTATATAGTATGGACACCCGAGGTCGTAGGGCTACTAGTCCGAAGGAGGTCTAGATACCTCAAATCTCTATTATAACAATGACACATACCTATGAAGCAAAATTACAAAAATTGAAAAGTATAAAAATCAAATTAAATTAAGTATTGGAAACCCAAATTGAAACTTGAACTTAAAAAGACTTAGTATAGTCTTACCATACAAGCCCATTTCCTTAACACACTAGAATGGTAGGTCACTAACCTAGATTTAGGTTAGGTTGATTTGTAATGTTGTGTGATATGATGTGATATTTTTATTATTTTGTGGTCTAATGTTTTAGACTGGATGCTTAGGGTTGTTTGCCCATTATACTGGATGGTAGGATGTTCTTTCTAGAACTAATGTTATCTTCTATAGAGGGTTGTGCTAAAAGGGACCACTATAATAAATTATATATAAATATTATTCTCTTATAGGTAAGCTTAAGTTCCTAAGCATAGCCCAATAGGATATGTGGGCTTAGCAAGCAAGTAATGCTAAGCACGTATATTTTCAAATATAATTGATAGTGTATTATTTATTTCTCTTGACATTTATTTTGCAGGGCTTAAAATTTTATTTTTAAACTTTAAATGTAATTTAAACAAAGAATTATGTTAAGATCTATGGGGTCTAGGAATAGTAGGAGCTGGCTCTACTAGCTGGTGGTCCCCTATGAAGCCCAATGGAGGTTCTTAAAGAAGGAGACAATCCTAGAGGAAGACCCGTAAATCTAGACTTACAGTTCAAGGCCGGCTTGTATAATGACATAGCTCGACTGTATAATTTAGCATGATTTATTTTAAGTGCATAATAGAATCAACCTACTTTTCTTGGTTTCTTTCTGTGCTTTCTTTGATGGATGCATGGATGTTTGGCTCTTAAGAAAACTAAATTTTCTACTCAACCTAAATATAAATAACTTTAAAAAAAATAAAGAAATTCAAAACTTCTCACATAAATTAAAGCCTTAAGAATAAAATTTAAAAACAACTAGCTCTTACGAAGCATACTAACATATTATTCTAACTCTATGAATCGGGCACTTTACCCATCACACATAAGTGGTACAAGACCATTGAGGATGACCACCTTCCTGGGGAAGTCTGCCTTCTCATTTTGATTTGGCCCATGACCACTTCTAATTAAATGTCATTTAAGTATAAAATGCATAGCCTAAAGCCTTAAATGAATTATGATTCAAAAATATTTAAAAGTTGAAATATGTTGCATTAGTTGGATCATTTTGTACCTAAATATTTTCTTAGGGATTTGGGAGTGAGTCTATTTTTTAGATTCTTTCCTAAAATACAACAGCCTAACCATCTTGCATTCCTGAGACTTGACATAATGGGTTTAAAATTTTCTTAGATGGTGTTAGCTAGAAGCCCATCCAGGTGGGTTATAAGTCTAGAAGAGGCAGGGATATGTTTCCTTTCTCGAGTAAGAGAAAGAACCAATAATTCCTCAAAGTGGAACTAGGTCGAGCCTCAGACTTATGTCAGAACCAATTTTAAACTTAGGATTTGAAGCATCCTACTAAAGTAAGTCTTCAACCCTAGGCATCTATAATCTTATGCTGCTAGAATCTAAGTCCTAGATTTTTAATAAAGTATTAACTCAAAATTTTATTTAAAAATAAAGTTCTACAATTTAAACCCCAATAATAAGATAGTTAAAATGTCTACTAGGCATTTCCTACTTAATCCCAATTGGCTTCCAAAATAAGTCTTTCTTACATAAAATTTTCTACCTAACCTAAATATATACTACTTAAAAAAAATAAGAAAATTCAAAACTTCACAATAACTAAATCCCTACGAATAACTTAAAATTAACTAGAAACAATTAGCTCTTGCGAACCACGCTAGCATATTTTTCTAAACTCTTGAATTTGGCACTTCACCCATTGTAGATATGGGACATCTAACCTGAGAGGATGACCACCTTCTTCGGGAAGTCTACCTTATATTATTGATTTTTCCCAAGATCACTTCAAATTGCATGTCATTTAGGCATAAATTGTATATTCCAAAACCTTAAATGAATTATGAGTCAAAATGTTTAACAACTAAAAAATGTTGCATTAGTTAGGATCATTTCATACTCTACATGATCTGAGGGATTAGGGAGTGAATCTAGAATTATTTTCTAAAATACAATAGCCTAGCTATCTTGAATACATGAGACTTGGCATCATGGATTTAAAACATGCTTAGGTGGTGTTAGCTAGCAGCCCTTCTAGGAAGGTTATAAATCCAGAATTTTAAGGGATAGGTTTGTTCCCTTAAATAAGAAGAATGGCTTATAATTCCTAAAAGTGAAACTAGGTCAAGCATTAGAATTCAAAAGCACTTATAGACTTTGGTTTTGAAGCATCCTATTAGAGTAAGTCTTCAACCCTAAGCTTTTTTGCAGCCTTATGCTACTAGAATCTAACTCCTAGACTTCTCATAAAATGCCAGCTTGAAATATATTTTAATTTCAAAATTTAAAGTCCAATGGTATGATAGCTGAAATGCCTACTAGGCATCCTAATGTTAATAGGCATTTCCTACTTAATCTTGATTGGCTCCCAAAAACACTCTTTCCACTTTGGATCATTCCCAATTGAAATTCAAAATATCATTTTCTTTGGAAATCAACATAGATATCTATAGAAATAATAACTTATTTATGTAATCAAGAGTATTTTTAGGAAGAGATCCTTTATTCCTAAGATGTAATTAACTATAAGGGCTTGCCTTTATTGGGAACCATGAACCCAGTTTAAAATAAACCCTGTTCTACTTCTTATGTAGTTCATAGGAAAACTCTTTGGAAAGACCCATTAGCCTTAGGAGTCTTTTATTAAATGATTAAATCCATTATAACATAACATATTTATCTTTTGAGATTCTATGTTCACTCCTTAATAACATATTTGATTATCCAAATAAAAAATTTATAAAATCTATATAATGTCATAAAGTTTTTTCATAGAGATATTTTATGGTGACTCTACTAGGGAATGGTTCTTCTCTCCATCTTTAGAAGTAAGCTATTATTTCTATATATTAGCAGTGTACTTGTGCCACTCATGGATCAGGATAGCCTTTCTTTTTGTTTGATGCCTCTCCATTTCATTCTTAGTTGAGCTCATCTAACATCCTAAATTGAGGTTCTAATACTCTTCATTTTTCACAGTTAAATGACTCGGTGCTAAAACCAACCCCCTTTAAAACGAAACAAATGAAAATAAAGTCATTTCTCTTAAACTTGATTTTTGTCAAAATGGATTTGATATAATTTGATTGTGGAAATAAAATATATATATTCAAAAGTTTTGAAAATCATTTCAATTTAAACAAGCAAAAATATATAATATGTAAATTTCAAAGTTCAATTTTGTTGACTAAATAACTTGTGTATCTTATTATTTGATTTGATTATAACAACCTTGTGTAATAAGAACTAATTTTTCTTTTACAGGATAAATTATTCATATTAATCATTATGAATGCCATTCTTAATTTAGATTTATATTGATGATAATTTTATATATTTTTGATGCTACTATTCAGGTTAAATTCAAGCATGCAGAAAAATTCTTTAACTCCAAGTTCTTCATTCAATATGAGAAGCTGGACATGGACTGGTGAAAATTTTTCTAGGATTATCTATATTAAGAAAAATGAAATGCTAACAAAAATAAATATATCATTCATTCAGTCATTTTAAAAAATTTATTTAAAATTATTTATAAATTCTATATTTCATAATTACATTTTTTTTTTTTTGGATAATGTGAACTAAATGCATAAACCATGTTACACTTATTGTGCTTCCAAACAAGTTAAATTAGGTTTACATCTCATTAAACTATTTCCATGATAAAATATACTCATTATCCATTTATTACATGCATAAAATCCCATTATTCTAAAATTATGCAAACATAAAGGTTTGCTTTTTAATTATTTAATTGATTGTTAGCACCTAATTCTTACCTAAAGGAGAAAAATAACCTGAAATTTACATAGTGATAATAGCCACACCATATAGTTTATTTCCCACATCATGCAATTTGATGCAACCTTTTCTTTTAAACTTGTAACATTAATGTATGAAACACATGGAATGCAAACTTATGATAATTGAAACAATATAATTAAACATCATCAAATGACATTCTTAGCTTCATTAGAACACAAGGATAATCATATTAAATAAACACACCTTAAGCTTAATCAAAATTATTTTAAGATTTAAATTTTGTGTTTTGAATTATTTATTACTAAAGAGGAGGAACAAGATCAATTTACTTAACCCATACCCATGTTAGTTAATTAATGAATTCAAAAAAAATATTAAGTAAATTTTATGACATAATTTGAATTAGCTCATTAGCAAGTCCATTAGTCACCCTTCCAAGAATCCCATAATTTAATTAAGCAATGGTCTAAAGTTAGTGATTTCCTAAAGAGTCTAATGCAATTAGACTCATGTTTAAATAATTATTTGAATTAAAAGGATTAAGCTAATTACTTTTATAATTTCCCAAGCCTATGAAAAATCATAATTTCATTAAATCAATCTTGCTACTTGTACAAATTATGATGATGTAATTTTTATTTATTTTAGTTTTCTCTCTTTTTTATTTTATTTAATTGTTTAATCATTTAATTAAAGGGCTTAAAGATGATTTTGAGGAAACAAATAGGAGGGGAGGTCCTAATTATTTCTCTTAATCATCTTTATTATTATGATGATTAAATAACCTCCCCTAATCAATTTCATAATTTTCTCAATTTTAATAATTATTAAATCACTCAAAAGAGGGTAATTAGAGCTTAAAATTATGGTTTTCCCAATCTACTTAGGAAATTAAACCAAGAAAATTATTAGAGGTGGAAGTCATACCATGTATCCAACATGCCAATTTTTAGGTTAATTAACTATGTTATTAAAGCTTAATTAAGGTAATTAGTTGAAATTTTAAACCCTACTTGGTCATTGTTCATTGGATGAAATCTAGAGATTTTATTTTTCTTAGATTCTCCTCTTTCTCCACTTTGCATAAAGGTTTATTTATATTTTCTAATTTTTATATAATTAGTTATGAATTTTTGAAGCTCTTGATAATTAATCACTTTTTAACCCTAATTAAAGGATTTACAATCAGCGCCATGCAGACGCTAATGTGGTAGCTATGTCTACGTGGCACCGCAGGATTGGCTATTTAAAACATCTAACAGAGCAATTACTCAGTAATGACGGATGTGATTTTGTCTTCACTATTCAATCTCAGATAAAATGGTCGAGATTAATCCCATGATTCTAAAGGAAATAAATTGAAAATTCTAATGTGTTTAATCACAGTCGTTCATTCCACGATCACATGGAATGAACGGCCGATGATATCTCATCCCACGAGCACAAGAAGATGCACACCGTCAGCATTTTGCCACTCAATTTGAGGTCACTAAAGCTCGTTTCATGATAGAAATGATTCTAAAGTGATCATGGATGAAATATAAGAAGATCCTATAATGGGATTCGCATGATATCATAATTTCTTTCATAAAAGACCAACAATCCTAGGGATTTCTATAGTTTTCTAGATATTTTTCACCAGAGTTCAAGACCAGTGGTCCATCAATTAAGGTAGCTTTATCTTGAAGAGATGAAGCCTTATTTAAAAGTTCTTGAGTTGCCTCCCCACCGGTTGATCTCAGGACTAAACACCATCGTGAAACTTTCTAAAGTTTGTCTTAAGATGGCTTTTGGTGCTCAAATCAAATAGGAATTGATTCATATTGTCTCAACAAGACTAGAGGTATATCTGGTAAGAATTAATTTAGGTTTGGTAACTTTGGACGAAGAGGAGCCTCTAGTTCAAGTGGAGCTTGGTCTTTCCGACGATCAGAGGTGAGGGAGCTCGACGATGCTTGGGGACTACTTGGGGTCATCTAAGGAGTGTGTGTGTGTGTGTGTGTGTGTGTGTGTTGAGTTTGAATGGGAGAGGAGGGGTATACTTCCTTCCCCATGTCAACCATGCCATGGGATTGGTTCAGCTTTTGACAATTGTTTGGTTAGCGTGGGTGGCCAGAGGTGGCAAAAACTGGTGATGTAAAGGTGTTTGAGTGAATGAGAGAGTTTATTGACCTGCCATGGGGTGTAAACCTAGTTTGAGGTAGACTAATGGCCGACTAAGGGGAGGTGGGCCTCCCCTTGGTCAAGGGCTACACCCAACTTTGGGTTAGGTTGGGTCAATGGGTCTATGTCTAAAGAAGGTTAAAGTTGGTTTCCATGGGTAGAGGAGGTGGGTAGACCTTCCAAATAGGGATTTTGTCTTATTTAGAACCCTTGGTTCACTTCATTTGACCAAAACTGGGTTCACCATGAGTTGGGTTCACTTGGGCAGGTCAATAGGGACATAAGGATGAGGTATCTCGAGTTCGATTTGGTTTGAACTTGGTTTGGTTGGGTTTTGCTCAACTTGACTCATATAGGCCAATTTGGGTTTACTTGGGCTAGGTTGGCCAATTGACCAAATTAGGTTAAGAGGGCAATTAAATTATATTTGATTGGATATTTGGTATGCATTAGTGCCATTGGTTTGATCCAATTTGAAGTAGATTTGAGTTTGACTCATTTGAGTTCATTTAGGCCAAATGGGTTAAGTTGACCAATTTGGTCAAATTGGCTAAATTGGTTTGAGTGGAAGGTTGGTTCATGTTTGAATGATCATTTGAGATTGATTGTAGGAGCTGATTTAAATTGATTTGAGTTAATATAAAATTTAGTTAATTTGACCCTTAATGTCAAATTGGGTCAAATGGGTCAATTGGGTTTATTTGATCAAATTGGCTTTAATTGGTGGTTGAATTGTGTTTGATGCTCAATTCATGATTGATTGAGTTCATTGGTTACAATCAATTTAAATTATAATGGATTTGGTCCAATTTGACCCTTTAGGTCAAATTGGATCAAATATGTCAGATATCCAAATTGGCTTGGCTAAGCCTAATTGGATGTAATTGAATGGCCAATGGTGATGAAGAATCATTTTGGAAGAGATTGGGTGAGTTTGTTTGGTTCAATTAAAGTTTGATTAAAGCTTAACTCAATTGGTTAATTTAGGTCAATTCAGGATGGATGGATCAATTGGGTTGATTTGGTCCAATTGAGGCTATATGAAGATTTTTAATGTTGAATTTAGAGTTGATTGGAGGCTTTGATTGCAATTGACTTGAGTTTGATTGAATTTAGGCTCATTTGAATGCTTTTAGGTCAAATGAGTCAACTTGGATGAGTAGAGTTGATTAGCTTGATTAAGTGGTGTTGGATAAGTTATAATGTTTGGCAGGATGCCTGGAATAACCATGGAATTTGTATTAGGTTGGATTGGCTTAATTCATATTGAATTGGGCTTTGACCTTTAACGAATTCACAAGGGTCAACTTTGGTTAAGACCCAAATTATCTTAGCTTGATTCAATTGGATTACAATCAAAGGTTTAATCATGTTGAGTTGGAGTCAAAAGAAGTTTGGATAGGTTGAGTGTCAATCAAGTCAATTTGATTTTGAAGAATCCAAATATGCTAGGTTGAGTTGAGTCAACATAGCCTGTCTAGCCAAGTTGAGCTAATGATAGATCAAATTAAGTTTAAATTTATTTGGCATTTGGCTTCAAGCTTGGATTGTATTCATTTGATTTGGATTTAGTAAATTAATTTATCATGTACTTTGGTTATGTCTTAGAATAGGTGAGGTTTCACTTCTCCTGAGACAAGCTCTAGTCCTAGGGTTGTACCTTATGAGTCTCTAGGTTTGAGTTTGGTGTTCCCTTAATCACTAGAAGTGTCTTAGCACTAAAGAACTCTTAGTGTCTAGAAGAGCCCTAAATCTAGGGTAAAGGAAGTGAACTTCACTCCAAAAGTGAGGTCAATATGCACTAAACATGTAAAAAATCTAGCATTGCTAAAGCATTATACTATTGAAATTTTCAATTATAGTAATTAAATGAACAACACCTTAATACTGTATCATGAGTGGCTCAATGCTACCTTATGTTATTCTAGCCATATTAAAAAAATACTAATGGCGCCTTAGTGCCATATAGTAAGTTCCACGACATTATAACACTTTAATGCTTTTTGGGACATTTTAGCAAAAATTTACACATGAGTTTTGTCTACAGATCATCATGGTGCTGAGATACGAGCGCTGAGGCGCCGCCCGCTTGGGTAGAAGAACAAAATGAATCTCTACATAACATCATGGTGCTGCCTAATGAGCATTGTAGCACTTCTTAAAGAGCATTGAGGAACCCTCGCTCAGGTAGAGGAATAAAATAAATCCCTACATAGTGCCATCGCGCTGCCTAACTAGGCTACAACATTGCCTAATGAGGGCTGAGCCGACACCTGCTGGAGTAGAGGAACAAAATCAGCATTACGATGCTGCTTAACAAGCACTGAGGTACTGCTCGCTCAGGCAGAGGAGAAAAATGAATCTCTTTAGAGTGCCTCGAGGTTGAATAATGAGTGTTAAGGTGTCGCTTCAAGTAGAGTAACTAAATGAATCTCTATAGAGTGCTGCTACGCTGCATAGTGAATGCCGAGGTGCCATCATCTCGGGTAGAGGAATGAATGAATATCTATGGAGGGCAGTGGTGTTGCATAACGGGTGTTAAGGCACTGCATCCTCGGGTTCTAGGAATATACCTGCTCCATGAGGGCATTGAAGCACTATAATAACAACACCATGGTGATACCTCTGATGTAATTTTTAAAGTGAAAATTTTTTAATATTTTAATCCTAGAGCTTCCTAAATGAAAACAAAACATACATATAGAGAAATTTCAATACATAAAAAAGATATATTCATTGATATAAAAGAGGAGAGGGTTACATAATTATTAAAAAAAAGAAAAGAAATACAAAAAAGAAGAGAGGGGGAAAACTAGTAGTCCTAGTCATCCTCCTCCTCCTCCTCTTATTCCTCTGACATTAGCGGGGTACTAACATAAGGCTGATAATGAGGCACTATAGGAAAAGAAGCCTCACCAACACCCGTATAGAAACCATAGTTTTTAAACATGTGCATAAGCAAGGAATTAAACTTAGCCATGTATGAAAAATTGTTGCTACTGTTGATTCATGCGATGGTCAAATTTCCTCTCCAATTCCTGCTAGCGCCGACTAGTCTCATTGACCTTTTTCCTTAGGTCTGAGACTTATCCTCCAATTTCTTGGAGTTTCTTATTAGGTTTTTGGAGGATTTTGCTCATGATAGAGGGCGTGTGAGCTTTCCCCCACCTTAATCTTCAATCCAAACCCCTCAAAGACCTTTTTGGTTAGGGGAGCCTTTTGTATAAAGGCTTTCTTATCAAGATCCCCAGTCATGCTCACCTCAACACATAAATAAGAAAAGAATGTCCAAAGCCTATTATAGTACTACCTTCAAGCATATTACAAATAGAGTTATAAGTAATCTTCTTTACATCCATAGTAAAGCCCTTTTGAATTACAAAATTCCAAACAACCCTATCCTTAGTTACCTCATTGATATTCCTAGTGGGCATCAGCTTGGTAGAAATAAAGTGATCCCAAGATTTAGCAATGATAGTGAGGTCAGTGGCATAAAAATTAATAATTTTCTCCTCCTATATTTTCCACTAGGTATTGCAGTTTCTAATAGTGAGAAAATTAAGCATTTCATCAAAGCCAGGATGACCGTTGTAATAAAAAAGATGTTGATCATCATTTACGCTCCATAGATTGTAATATGTGTTAATGGAAATATTGGAAAAGCTTACTAGTTTTTTCTAGATGAAAACTTGATTATTTTGGTGCTCCTTCCCTTTGGCAAAAAACTCCCACTCCATGGAGATGACACTTGATTTATTGACGTAAGCTAATTTTGCCCAACCTCGCTCTTGAATGATGCACTCCACGCACCCGCCCGGATTGTAGAAGCTCCTCTTCGGGATCAAATGCTTGTGTATGAGGGCATGGTGGTACATCTCCTTAGCATCCAGACTAACAAACCTATTAGGGTCATCAATGGATGCCCTCTTTTTGCCCTTGCTAATATATGATATCGACATTGTGTGTGAGAAAATATAAATTAAAAGAATGAGAGAGAGAGAGAGAGAGAGAAAAAAAAAATTTATGGAAAGGCTCTCGAGGGAATGCATAATGAAAATTTTGGCTACCCATGGAGCTTATTTATAAGCTTGACCTCTATAGCGCTAACCTCTCAAGTTTAGAAATTGTCGCTTAGCACTACTGTGTTCACATGTAGCATTGGTCAAATTATTAAGGAAGTTACTATTGTAATCAAAAGGGACATTAATTATTATAAATTCTTGAATAAAAAATGACGAGTTGCATTGTTGTAGTGCCATGGTGCTTTGAAAAAGTGACGTGATGTCAGTCAAAGAGTTTGTACCATGTCATTAAGTAGCCTGAACTTTTATTAGTTATCATAAACTAGATTTTCACTAACACAGTGGTGCTACACTATCAATGTCGATGTCGAGGTCCTATTCCAAAATTTGCTTGAATTTTTTGCATGAGCCCCGACACAATAAGAATTGCCTAAATCTACTGCTTGATGATGCTTCATGGGTTAAAAAAAGCTCAAATTTTTCACATGTGCCTTAGCATATACATAAAAATATAACTCTAGTGTCCAAGGATGCTGGGCAAGATGATCCTTGGTTGGGTCCTATGACTGGGTCTGGGTTACCTGAACATAATCATTTCCCGATGATGGCTATAGTTATTGTAAAATTCATCCATAGGGGATATGTTTAAATTGAATGAAGTTCATCCTTCAATATAACTTAAAATAAATAATTATCCATTCATCCATCATTATTTATCATGAGTGATAAGCTAATAAAACCTTTGGTCACAAAAGCGTTTATGTCAAATAAATATATTTATGCTCATACTCAAATAATATCATGTTAGTAAGGATGTGGAATGTGTTCTCTGTCTGCATGGTTATGCTGTTAAATAGCACCATAGGAAATGCAGACATGACCAGTTCCCTCTGATTGAATGGCTTGACATCTATACAGCTCCACTGTATTTTGATCATAATAATATCTCATATGTTTCTTAATGACTTTTCTCCTTGATATATGAATCATGGAATATATTTAATATGCAAAAATCCTTATGTTAGATAACTTTGACTTTAATTTATTTCCTTAGATAAATATTACCACAAGTCAACAAGAACACCTTAGACGAACCAACCCATGGTTGCCGATAAGAATTCATCGGTAGGGAATAATTTCTCTGACTAAGTAGATTAGGGACCATGATAGCATAGGATGATGGAACCATGGGATCTTGATCAAGTGTATCATCATTTCCCCCAACATATGATTTAAGTTATATAATTACTTCACTTATTATTCACTATATAATATGCATTAAATGCTCATATTGTTTCATAATGTGAATATTTTAAATTATATTTTGGCATTCCAAAGGGATGTAAACCTAATCTCTTTATTCATTATGCAAATCATACATGACAATAATCTATGTCATGTACACCTCAAATACACCATCACATATCACTAAGATATGTCTATTTCTAACATTAATCAAGAGTTCTCTCTCACTACAGTAAGAGAGGTAATTAACTATAGAGGCTTACATCCATAAAAAGTAGAACCCAAATCTAAATGAATCTTAATATAATGTTAGGGGAAATCTGCCTGAATATATATATATATATATATATATATATATATATATATATATACTATATATATATATATATGTCATATATATATATATATATATATATATATATATATATATATATATATTGATTAATTATCAATGTCATATTAATTTGGTTTATTTCTTTAATTAAATTCAATTAAGGTTTAATTATCATATTATAATTTAATTTGAACTAGTTTTCACTTTAAATTTAATTCATTTATTATCATAGGTTAAGTTTTATAGTTTGATTTAATTCATTTTTATTTATTTGATTTTTTTATTCATTTTAACTTAGATAACTCAAGTTTAATTAATAAAATGTAATTTACTTTAATTTATTTTTATTTTTATTTCATTATCTTTAATGTTGGTTTTAGATTAACTTGATTTGTTGATTAATATTTCTTTTATGTTTATTTTTATGTTCATTAATGTTCATAAACTTAAATGAACTTAATATTCAATCTTAATTTTAATGTCATCATTTCATAATATCTCAATTATATATTTTATTATTATTTTTTTAATTGGTATGCTTAAGTTTTATCTTCATTTTTTTATTTCCATTTTTTGTTTCAATAATATTCTTATATTTGTTAATGAGTTTAAATGGTTCATTTCAAGTTATGATTTTATTAGCATTTATGTATTTATCTCCAATTATCTTTTAATGAAGTAATATCTTCATTATTTTAGAAAGGTTCTTATCATTTAATTTAGTGAGGTTACTATTTTGATCTAGGAAGTCTGAGAAGATCTAATCTGATACATTAACCTATCCTAATTTATTTGAGTTCATATGTCATTTAAGTTTAATCAGTTCATCATTATTAAGTTTATTTGTATTCATACTTACTTTGTTCTTTTGATTTAAATGGCCTTAATAAGTTAATAAATTTAGAGAATAATAAATTTTGCATTTCAAGTTATTAGTGAGTTTATGATCAATTATTAAATTTTTGAAGTTTATTTGAATTTCATATTTCTAGTTTTAATTATCAATAATATTAAACTTTAAGTTTATGTTTAATTAAGCCTCTCTGATTTTAGATGAATTGGAAGTTTTCTTCAAATGTTGTGACATTTTTTATAATGTTTCAAACTTATTTTATAAATTTTATAAAATTTTATAATTTTATAATTTATTATTTCACTTATATTTACCTAAATACTTGAAATTCAATAATTACCACTTTAGAGGTCAACTGGGTATAAAAGTTTTATGGCAAATGTAGTTCCTTGCTAATTTGAATTCCCTAAGATTTCACCTTGATCAAATGTGTAATCTAGGTTTAAATAAGGTATTAATTATTTCATTAAAACTTAAATCAAGCTAAATTTAAAGAAAATCACTTAAGTGTTCAACTTTTCTTAGATTCCTCTCTAGAAAATGCTTCCATAGATAATTTGTTCATAATTTTTGAAATTTTTGTTGATTTACTATGATTTTTCTAAGTTCAGGTGGATTATTTTAATGGATTAGTACAATTAATCTTTAAATTAGGTGATTTTGTATTTTATTAAATTTCAAATAGCTTTAATGATGTATTTAAATTTATTAGGGCATGTTATGATGATTTAAATTATTTTTATAATTTTTCATAATTTTCTTTAACTAATATTTATTTATTTCATTAAAAATTAGGTTTTAGTTTTGAAAATTATTATCTCCTAACTGATTTTGAAATAAATGATGGAAATTTTCTCTAAGATATATTTTAGTAACAATTTTACTTCCCTAAAGTTTCAAATCATTAAGATTAATTTAGTTTTGAAAATTATCATTTAAAGTTAAATTAATTCAAAATTACCTTAAATTAATTGGGAATTTTAATTGATTCCTCTCATTAAGTTGAATCAATAGAGCTTTTATTTGGTTTTTTTTAGCTTAATATTTGATTTATTAATGTTTTTTGATGTTTTAAACATTTTTTTTGTAAATTTTAAAATCAAAAATGCTGATTTTCCTCTTTAATCACATCGGTGCCACATTGTGCTAATATGGTACCGCTTTACAGGTGGTGTCATGCCATTCATCCATGGGGGATACATGTGGATCACATGTTGAAATGGTGATGCATGTAGGTTTGTCTAGAGGCATCCGATCAAAGATCAAATGGCTCGGATGCTTCCACAGATGTTCTATTAGGGTTTTAATCCATTCATCTAATAGAATCAGGGCCTTCTGTTACTAATAGAATGAACGGACGGATGAGATTTCACCTCCTTCAGTGACAGGGGAAGTCGATAGCCGTATGTCAATTTGAGATGATTTTCGGTGGTCCAACCATTGGAATCGCTCGATTTCACTTCCTAAACCATCAAAACATCAAAAGAATCTCATCTATATGACTTGACCTCACTTGAGATTAAGTACCTTTCACAAACGACCAAAAGTTAAAGTTTAAAATGGTCAGTTAATGGTGTACCTCATCAGTGATGATATTTGATTGTGGGATTAATTCAAATAGCTTCAAAACTATGCGATGAGGGTGTGAGAAAGAGGAATTGGATTTTCTCCTAGTGAATTGGCCTATGGATCAAGGCATGGATGGATTTTGGTGAGCTTGGTTGTTCTATGGCCTCCCTGTGGTGAATGGATCGATGTATAGGTACATTCAACTTTGTTTCACTCGTGGAAGGTGATGGAACGTTTAGTTGGGTATGAAATGGACTCTCTTCTATTTTGCCATTAGAGGCCAAAAGCCTCTTATGGGTTTTTTTTTTCTTTCTCTTAGTTAGCAAGGTGGATTGCTACCCTTGGAGACTAGCTCTAAGGATGATTAGTTATTTCACACTTGTCTGGAGGTGTTGTGGTGGATGGACAAAGTGCATGAGGGATTGGGAAAGATGGACTTTACTTCAAGCTTTTCTTGCTTTCCATGGCATATTCTATCATTTGTATTTTAGTTGGGATTGGTTTTAATTGCTTAAAATTATTGTCATTTACCCTTAACTCATCTTAGGATGGGTTTGAATGAGTTTAGATGTGCTTGGTTCAAGTTTATGTTCATTTAATGCTTGATTGTGACATTTGAATTTGATTTAATTTTAAATGGTTTAATTGTGTTTTTTTTAATTGATTGATTTTAAAATATGTGAGGTTTAGGATCAAGTCATCAAAGAACCCTTCCCCCACCTAAGTTATTTAGGTTGGATTAAGCCCTTGAAGGCCCCTTCTTAATTGCTAATCAGAAAGAAATAAGTCCCTCAAGGCATTCTTTCTAAAAGGCAAGGATAAGATAAAGTCATCAAGACCCCTTTCCTTTTCAAGCTACTTGGGTTGGAATTAAGCCATTGAGATCCCCTTCATATTAGATGAACTTTATTAGAATAGTATTTAAGTCTTTGTGACTCCTTTTCTAATACAAAACAAAATAAACTAAAGAATGGAAATAAGCCATTGAAGGCCCCATTCTTATGGGCTACTCAAACAAGGAATTATGTCCATGTGACCCCTGCTTAGTAGTCAAAATGTTGAGGTTTAGGATTAAGCTATTCAATCCCCTTCTCCCTAGCCTAGCAATTTAGATTAGAATCAAGTATTCAAAGACCCCTTCTTGATAGGTAACTAGATAAGAGTAAATCTTAAAGTGGTATCTTTTTCTGGGTAAAACATCATGTAGTTTGGATCAGAAGTAAATGTCCATATTGGCATCCTCTCCAACTACTATTCTCAGATAAGAGTAAGTCCCTTGAAGGAATCTTCTTTGATTATAGTGAATGTATTAGGACTAAACCCTTCTTTGGGTCCACTCCTAATGACATCCCTATTCAGTTCAGAACTTAGTGAATTCAAGTTCCTAAGAGTGAATCAAATTGAAAACAATTTAGGCATACATATGCCTATCTTTCAGAATCAAAATCAAAACATAAATTGAAATTAAAATAAAATCAAAACCAAAATATAAAATATAAAAAATCAAATAAAAATTCTAAATTCAAACCCCAAGATTATGTTTGTAGTGTTGATCAATTCAGTCAACACCAATATGTGCAGTGTACTCTCACTAACTACACATATTCGGGGTTCATTTGTTGACTGTATTTTTGGATGAGGTTAATATGATTTCTAAAATCAAAAATTAGGGCACTTAATCTTAAATTAGGAACCTCATAATAAATTGCTCAGGATACTACACTTTGTAACTTAGTGCACCCTCCTTGGGTTTGACGTAACCTAATGTGCTTTGGTGAACTCAACCAAATTCCAAATTTGGATTAGATCAAAGCAAATCCAAATAAATCAAAGTGAAATCAAATTAAATCAAAATGAATAAATTCAAATCCAAATCAAATTCATATCTAGTTAACCCATTTGACATAGGTTTGACTTAGGTGTTCCCACCAAGTCAAAGGTCAACCCACCAAAATTTAACTAAATGAAATCATTCCAAATGTTCCAAATGATTAAATAAATGTGTTTAATCATAAGTCTAAGGAAATTCAAAATTATTTAGGCCTTAATTATGTTAATTAGACCACTTAGTTTAAAGAAACCTAAATGGGTCCTATTGGGTTCAAACCCAAATCAAATTGAAATCAATTGAATGGGATTGATCAAAATCATTTCAAAATGATAATCAAACATAATCCAACCCATCATTGGATCCAATTTGGTCAAATTGGTCATTTGATCCAAATGAAACCCAAGCTTAATCCATTAAGCCAACTTTGGGTCAAATGGGTTCAAATTGAAATTCACTTGAAATTAATTGAAATAAATCACTCCAAATTATGTCACATATGTGATCAAGCATGATTGGAGTTCAAACCAAATCCAATTGAGTCAAATTGATCATTTGAAACCCAATTGGAATCAAACATAACCCATTTAGGTTTAAATTGATTCAAATGAAATAAAATACAAAATTAATTCAAATCAAAATGAATTAATTAAATCAAAACATAATCAATCATCAATTAAACATAATTGAATCCAAAATTAAAATAATTAAATCAAAATCAAGTACTTTGAATCCAAATGCTTGAATGGGATTCAAATTTCTAATTTAATTCAAATGGATTTGGACTTGATCTCAAACTCATATTGAGTTTGATTTGGGCAATCACACATTAACCTAAACTTTATGGTAATGATGAAAAAAGTAAAAGAAAATGAAACCAAAGGAAATGAGTGGAGATCTTCAACCAAATAGTGATACTTGGTAAATTCATTCTCTTTCCATCATCAAAATTCCTTAGATTTTATCCAAGTGATCTTTGACCCTTGACCACCCCTTAGGAGAATGGTTCTAAGGCCAAAAATTGGGGGAGTTGACCCTCAAGCTAAAGAGAACTTTGCTTCCTCCAAGAGAGAAGCAAGAGAGAAAGGAAGAGAAATCAAAATAGAGCTAGGAAAAGGGAGGAGATGCCTTTCTCCCTTCCAACCACTGATCCAAATATGCTCACAATGCCAAAGGGGATTAAATCCACCCCTTGGCTAACTCTACAGCCATTATTGACCAGAATTCGATCACATAGAAGGTCAGATACATGGCTCTCAACCATGTATAAAAAGATGGGGCCTAATTCATCCTAAATCACTCACCTTGAGGGGCGGAAGTGGCCTCTAATGGAAAATTGCTAGGGAGAGTCTCCCATATCCAATTGAATGTCCCAACAAATTGTAGTGGTTGAGGCAACCTCAAATGAATCACCACCGTGATCTCTTACCATCGACAAGCAAAGATTGACTGAATCAGATGGAAAATGCGCACAAGTTGGTCTCTAAGGCTTTTGGTGGAAAGGCATGCCACCAAATCATGTCTATAGCTTTGTTACATTTAGGGGAAGCTATTAGAGTTGATCCTACTATCGATGATCACCAAAATCGAGGTATGTTCCACCGACTTATTGAACATTCAATTTTGGTCCTTTGTGAAGAAATTTGATCTCCATGAGAAACAAATCATATAGATTGATTGAAAATTGATCCCTGATTATTTTACAATTGAAATTGGTGCTGAAATTTGCTAGAGATCACTAAAAATTCATCAAAAATGACAGACAACATTCGTCTCTCGCTAAAGATGCTCACGATAAGATTTCCATCATCCATTCCTTTAATTTAGAATAGATGATCGAGATGTAGCCACATGATCGGATTAATTCCCTTAAGGAGATCATAGAATAAATCAGGACCATCTAATCTTAGACTAGATGGTCAAGATTCCTTCTACATGGTGCAGCTTTTAATACAGCTGCCACGCTTAATCTGCATGATCTAATGCTGTCGTGCCACATGGCAAAGGCATATCGGCATGCCATTTTAAATGGTAAATCCCCCTTTTAATTAATTAAAAACATTAAAAATACTACAAAAAAATTTATGGAAATTAAAATATAATGAAAACTTGAGCTCTATGAATTCCTCTTAATGAGTGGAATCTATTAAAATTAAAATCTCCAATTAATTTTTGGGTATTTTGGCTTTAATTTAAGTTTGAATGAAAATAATTAAACCTAATTAATCAAAACCATTAATCTAGTTCAAATGAAACTTTGGGGAATTGAAATTGAGGTTAAAACCCACCTTAGGAAAACTTTTCATGAATTATCTCCAAGTAATTTAAGAAATATCAAATTTCAAACTTTAAACTTCAATTTTAATTAAATAAATCAAAATAATATGAAATAAATCATGAAAATGAATTGAATCACTTCAAACCAATGAAACCTATTGAAACTTAATAAATCATATAATGGCATAATTATGTAATTAATTGAATTAAATAATTCAAATAATTAATCATAATTTAAATTAAATCACAATAAATCAACTACATTTCCAAAATTATGAATAAATCTTCTTTGGAAACATCTTTTAGAGAGGAATCAAAGAAAAATAAAACCCCCCAACTAATCCTCATTAAATTTGGTTTAATTTGGGTTTTAATGAAATAATTAAAACTTTAATTACACATTAATTATGAATCTAATCATGATGAAACTTTGGAAATATGAAATTGTCATAAAAATTTTAAACCCAATTGACTTTTGGATTGGGAATTGTTGAATTCCCAAATACCTAGGTCAATATAAATCAAATAATGAATAAATAAAAATCATAAATTCATAAAATAATGAAGTAATTTGAACTAATCTTCATCAACATCTAAAATACTTAGGATAATTCTTCAACATCGTAAATCAAAGAACTTGATCAATTTCATACTTAAGGCTTAATGAAATTAATAATGCATATAAAGATTAATTAAACCTTAAGTTAATGAACTTATAATCAAACAAACCAATGCAATTCTAATCTACAATCAATGTATCCTAATGAAGTGTTAATACATTAACCTAAATGCCTTAGGTTAACATAAATCAAACTAAATGAATTGAACATAATTCAATAAACCTAAACATAACTCAAACTAAAACATTAATGCAAACTAAACCAATTCAAATCAAATGAAATAATTCAAATAAAACCTAATTGAAAATAAATCAAATCAATAAAATAAAATGAAGAAATAAATTTCAAAAGAATTGAAGAATTAAACCAAACTAAATTCAAAAGCCAAATCATCTAAGTGAAACAAAAAGGATTAATTACTATACTTAAGTATCGTAATTAGACCTTTGGGATTAATATTCATCTTAAGATGAAGGTTTCATTCCATTAGGGGTTAGGATGTTGAATAGAATGGGTTCCACCCAAAAGTGGGATCTATTCAACACTTCATTCTTGAAAACCTAAACGTCACTTTAATAAAAGAAAAATCAAAATCAAAATGAAAACAAATCATTAAATCATTTGAATTGAAACCATCTAAAGGTAAATTTCAAACAAACTCAAAACTTTGAATTGAAACTTGAACTAAAGAGGCCTAGCAAATTCTTCCTACAAAAGCCTATAGATCAATAGGTCACAGACCCTAGACTTAGGTTAAGTCATTTTGGGATTCTTTTCTATAATGATATGAGTTGTGATGTGATGTGCTTCACATATCATTGTGGTGTACAATTTTAGAGAACATTTCTAGAATTATTTTCCCATTAGATTGGATGATAGGACATTCTTTTTAGAACTAACATTATCTACTATAGGGGGATATGCTAGAAAGGATTATTATTATAAATAAATTAAAAAGCTATTTTCTTGCAGGCATGTTTAAATCCTTAAGAATAACTCATAGGATAGGTTGGCTTGGAAATAAGCTAATGCTAAGCTCATATATTTATTAAATATAATAATTATACGCTATTTGTATTTTGCTAACATTTATTTTCTAGGGTGAATTTATTTTTGAATTTAAAATATAAATTTGAGCTTAAAATTAAGTAAGGATTTATAGGGGTCGAGGATTAGCAAGAGTTGACCCTACCAAGAGATGGTGTGGAGGTCCTCTCTAAAGCTCAATGGATGTCCTTAAAGAAGGAGACAATCCTAGAAAGAGATGATCTTGGAAAGAAGACCCATAGATCTAAACTTGTAGTTCTAGACCAAGTTGTATAAGGGCAGAGCTTGGCTACCCATTTTCCATTATTCTGGGATATATAGTGGTATTCGACCGCATTGGCCTTTTCCTTAAATTAAATTGGCTTGATTTATTTTGGGTGCGCAATAGAATCAACATGCTTTTCTAGGTTTCTTTCTGTGTTGTGCTTTCTTGTTATGAATGGATGGACGATTAGGCACATAGGAAAATGAAAATTTTCTACCTAATCTAAATCTAAACAACTGAAATAAGAAGAAAGAAAACTTGAAACTTCACATAAAGTAAAGCCTTAAGCAAAACTTAAAAATCAATTAGAAATAATTATGTTTTGAAAATCATGTAATCATATTATTCTAAACTCTTAAATTGGGCACTTCACCCATTGCACATAAAGACCATCTGACCTATGAGGATGATCACCATCTTGGGGAAGTCCACCTACTCTTAATAATTTGGCCAATAACCATTTTTATTTGCATGGAATTTAGGCATAAAAATGCATACCCAAGACCTCAAATGACTCTTGAATCAAAACATTTAAAATTTGAAAAATTTGCATTAGTTGGATGTATTTCATACCCTACATGGTCTTAAGGATTAGGGAGTGAGTCTATGATTCTTAGATTTCTTTTCTAAAAGATAAACAATCCAACCATCTTGCCTTTTATAAGATTTGGCATCATGAATTTAAAATACGCTTAGGTGGTGTTAGGCGGCCCTCTAAGTGGGTTGTAAGTCTATAAGAGTAAGGGATAGGTTAGTTCCCTCAAGTTAGAGGGATGACTGATAATTCCCAAAATAAAATTAGGTCAAGCATCTGACATGTTTATGAAATACTTATAAATTTAGGCTCTAAAGCATCCTCCTTAGAGTAAGTATTCAACTTTAGGCATTTCTATAGTCTTGTGCTACTAGAATCTAAGTCCTAGATTTCTAAGAAAATGCCAACTTAAAATATAAATAGAATTTTAAAATTTAAAGTTGATAAGATAGTTGAAGTGCATGTTAGGCATCCTAATATCAATGTCCATTCCCTACTTCATCTCATTTGGCCTCCTAAAATAACTCTTTCTACTTAAGACCAATCCTAATTAAAATTCTAAAGATCATTCCTTTGAAATCCAACTTAGAATTCCTTAGAAATAATAACTTATCTCTTTAATTGAGAGTATTCTTAAGAAGAAACCCTTTAGGAGATCTAATTAACTATACAGGCTTGCTTCTTTAGGGAACCATGAACCTAGTTTAAAATAAATCATGTTCTACTTTTTATTTAGTTCATGAGAAAATCTCTAGTACACGAAAAACACATTAGCCTCATGAGTCTTTTATTAAATGATCAAATCCATTATAGATAACATGTTCATCTTTCGAGATAATATGTTTATTGTTCAAGGACATATTTGATCATATAAGAAAGAAATTCATAAACTCTATGTGGTGTCACAAATTTTTTATCGATGAAATTTTCTCTTTGATAGAGCATTTTTATTGTATTACAAGGTTTATAAAATTTCCCTCTATTTATAGGGGACTTTTCTTTGAGGTGAGTACTTTTCTTGCCATATTTTTAATGTGGAGTATCTCTTCAATTATACATCTTAGAGTTAATTTTAACTTTGCATTTGGTATGCATAATATCTATTGAGATATTAGCCATTTATAGGGGCCATGGGTCTTATGCCTTTTACATCAATAAGTTGATAAGCTCCCACTTTGTAGACTTTCTCAATGATGTATGGTCCTTTCCAATTTGGGTCAGATTTTTCATAAGTTTATTAATATGGAATGATAGCCTTCTACGTACCAGTACTAGTTCACCTACTTTGAAGCTTCTCGGTTGAACCAAACTACCATGGGCTCGAGTCATTCTTACTCTATATATTTCTATACTCTACTAAGACAGCATTCATAATTCATTGAGAACCTCTAGCTCTTCGAGTCATATCCAAACAATTTCTTCCATTCTAAGTTCATTTTAAACTGCTATACAAAGTGACAGTAGCTTCACTTCAAGAGGTAGTATCACTTCCGCTCTGAAGATTAAGGAGTATGGCGTTACATGTGTAGCTATTTTGTATATAGTACAGTATGTCCATAATATTTTTGTTAATTTATCATGCCATTCCCTTTTATTTTTAAAGAGAATTTTCTTGAGAAGCTTAGTCAATTTGTCATTGAATGCTTCTGAAAGACCATTGTCTTAAGGGTTATATATTGAAGAGTACCGCCAATCTATCCTATTTTTCTCAATGAAGCATGTGGTGATTTTTTTTTTATGTGTGGGAACAGGCAAAATTTTTAAAATAAGCACATTTAGAAACATAATTAGCAGATTAAGCATTAAAAAAATTTAAAGTAGCCGTCATCATTTAAGCAGGCGGTCTAAAATGGTTAATTTTACTACAGGAGGTGTAAAAAAAAATCTAATTTTACAATTTTGCTACGAATTGTGGTAAATATCTAAATTTTATATTTGAAATATATTTACTTTTATATAAAAAAAGATAAATTTTATTTTTAAAATTTAATAATCTTTTTTTATAAAATTTAAAAAAATTTAGAATATTTATGTAAATATGAAATTTTAAATTTAGATATATAAAAATACAAGAATGGAGTTCTTTGTTAGGCGAGGGTACGTTTAAAAATGTATAATAAATTTATAATAAAATTTAATTTCAATATTATATAAAATATTTAGCTTAAAAATGTATAAATATTTTGAATGCATATATGTATAAATTTATACTTATATATTATACATTGAAGTTAAATTTATATATATATATTTATAAAAAATATTTATACATTTTTAAGCTAAATATTTTATATAATATTGAAGCTAAATTTTATTATAAATTTATTATATTTTTAAACATATCCTTGCCTAACAGAGAACTCCATTCTTGTATTTTTACATATTTAAATTTAAAATTTTATATTTACATAAATATTATAAATTTTTAAATTTTATATAAAAATATTATTAAATTTTAAAAATAAAATTTATCTTTTTTGTATATAAAAATAAATATATTTCAAATATAAAATTTAGATATTTACTGTCCTTCATAGTAAAATTGCAAAATTAGATTTTTTTTTATTTTTTTTTAGGCCAGTCCACCCTCCGCAGCAAAATTAGCATTTTTTAAAAAATTTTGGCCAGTCCGCCCTCCACAGCAAAATTAGCTTTTTTTATAAGTATAAATTTAACTTCAATGTATAATATATATGTATAAATTTATACATATATGTTTAAAAAATATTTTTATATTTTTAAGCTAAATAATTTATATAATATTGAAGTTAAATTTTTCCTTATAAATTTATTATACATTTTTAAATGTACCCTTGCCTAACAGAGAACTCCATTCTTGTATTTTTATATATTTAAATTTAAAATTTCATATTTACATAAATATTATAAAATTTTTAAATTTTATATAAAAATGATTATTAAATTTTAAAAATAAAATTTATCTTTTTATATATAAAAATAAATTTATTTTAAATATAAAATTTAGATATTTACTGTCCTCCATAGCAAAATTATAAAATTAGATTTTTTTTTTATTTTATGCCAGTCCGCCCTCCTCCACAGCAAAATTAGTTTTTTTTATACCATGCCGTTTAACGGTGACTTCCTTTGTACAAGTACAATCGTCGTTGCATTAAAATCGTATCTACTTTTAAATTTTTTTTAATTCCCAATCCTCTAATTATGTTTTTAAACGTGCTTATTTTAAAAATTTTGTCGTGGGAGCACCACATAGATCGTAGGGGATACTTATTGAAGTGATCGGGTATAACATTAAGGTATGATGTACTATCTCAAAAGATAGAGGCATCACCCTTCAATGGACCTAATCACCTAATAAAGACTCCTAAGGAATGATGTGTCTTTGAATATATGAGAGATTTTTCTCTTGCTTTACATGGATGATTAAAGTAGGGTTAATATTAAGCCAGGTTCTAAAGTTCTCTATGGAGGCTAGCCCCCATAGTTAATTACATCTTAATGAATGAAATTCTCTAAGAATACTCTCGATTAAAGTAGACAATTATCATCTCCAAAGATTTCAAGGCTGGACTATTGAAGTATTGGTCAAGTTTGAAACATCAATCGTGAAAGTTCAACGAGAAGACTTATTTTTGAAATCCAAAGGGAGGAAGCAGGGAAATGCTCATGATACTAAGAAGCCTAATGAGCATTTCAATCTATCCTATAATTGGGCTTTATATATTTGAAAGTGAAGACAATTATTTATTTGAGTTGATTTTTTATTAGATTACTACAGCTTACAATCCACCAACACAAGGTTGTGGGATTGCAACAAGAGGTAAGGATTTATGGTTGTAGCTCTGAGAAAATAGGTACCTTGATCCTAAATCTATGGAACCTTAGCATGAGCTAAAGCGTGACCTAAATCTAAGCGATATGTGGACATAAGGGTTTCTCTCCATAAGAAAGAATAAACCCATCTGACTTCTAGACTTATAACTGCCTGGAGTGGCCAACAACTAGCTCTTCTTATGAATTTAAAACCATGTAATTTGGTCTTATGAATTACAAGATAGCTAGGGTAGTTATTTAATTATAAATAGACTAAAATCCTAAACCCACTCCCTAAAAGACTAGAGCATGAGTGGTATGAGTGTATGACATAATCTACAAATTCAAAATATTTTCAAATTTTATTTAATTTTTTGACACTTCATTTTAATAAAGGCTTTAAGAATTTTATATACCTAAATGCATGTTGAAATGGATTATTGGCCAAATGAAAAGAGAAAGAGGGTGAAGCTCTATCATTAGGGGTTGCTCTCATGAGTCAAGTAGTCCTTATGAGTGTAAGGATGGAGGCCCTAATTTTGCAAGAGTGACTTAAGATGCATGCAAGATGTGAGAGATACAACATTCACCTAAGGGGTTGCTAAATATTTTAATTATCTAATTTAATAGCTAGTCTTTATGGTCAACGTATGAGTTGTTATAAAATTAGTTTTGAGTGATTAATTAGAGTAGAAAACTTAATTTTCCCTAATAGCCTAATCGCAACTAGGCTATGCATTAAACCATCAATCCTTTAAGAAACTCTGAAAAATATGCAATTTCTAATGCACAATTTAAACATAACATCAACCACTTTAATAAAACTAATGCAAAAGAATAAGAGGCCGATGCAGTCGGATACTATTGTACAACCCAAAAAGAAAAGATGGGTAGCCAAGCTCTACCCTTATACAACCCAAAATTACAAAACAATAATTACATTTTTATTAAATGCCTTCTTTCCTTCATTTCTTCATATCTTCTTTCTCCATTCTCTTGATTTGGATGTGCTTGCTTCAAAGGCATCACAAGGTCTCCCAGGACTAAGCTTTCTAGCCACTACTCATCCTAATCCCCCATAGTGCTAATCCTAATTCCTATTGTAAAATTACATTCAAAATAAGTAAAGTAAATCTAACTACACCTACAAAATAGAGGTTAGCTAAACATACATACATTCCCAAGTAGTTATATTTATGATTTGGACTTAGCACCCTGCACTTGGGTAACCAAGCCCACTAGTCCTAACTTGGATTATGCTTAAGGTCCTAAGCAACCTATAAAGAGAGCATTGATATTTATTTTTAAGCACCCATTAAGCACAATCTCTTGAAGAAAATATGATAAGGCTGACATCGGCCTTGCATCCAGTCTATGAAGCATACACCTCAACATCCAGCCTAAAAGAATACATGAGAAAAAACACACACATCACATCATACACTATCTTAACTTAGGACTATAAGTGGTGACTTAATTCTAATATTTGTGTTAAGGCTTATGTGGTGTGTCTCACTAAGCATTAGAGTTGTATTTTCTAAGTTTAGAAAAGTTTAATTTAACATGAAAAGTTGGTTTCACTTGAAATTGTTTAATTGATTTGAGAATTTAATTTGTTATTTCTTTTGTTTCATCTGATTACACATATCAATTAAAGGTTAGAAAGAAAAGAAAAAGTATTTCCTTATTTAATCCCTACCTTAAGCCACTTCTAAAGTATATTAATTTAATTTTATTTTCTTTAGTGAATGGTTTTTTAAATGATTTTTAATTAATCTTAAGTTTAGGTTCACTTTAAATAATTCTATTCAATATGAAATGCTTCTTCAGATTACTCTACCACATGACTTGTATTCAATTCTTCCTTTCCATCACATATAACATGCATATGATTTTTATGCTAAGTGTATCTATACATGCAACATGTTTTGGCACACTTAAATGATGAATATACATATATGTTTAAAGTTTATATATTTTATTTTGATTGAATTATTTAATCATATTAATTTAAAGCTCTATCCAAATTCTTATATAAAATACATATGGAGGAAGTTAAATAGGTACGCGCTATTATTAGACTAGGGAAGTGAGGTAATCAAGTGACCTCCTTGGGGATAGCTAAAGGCTCGTATTCTTGAGATGTCCAGACTATATACCCATTTGCATTCAAACATATGAGAGTTTGTACATATGAGCATGAGAAAGAG
This sequence comes from Cymbidium sinense, assembly GCA_021442155.1. Classification (NCBI taxonomy): domain Eukaryota; kingdom Viridiplantae; phylum Streptophyta; class Magnoliopsida; order Asparagales; family Orchidaceae; genus Cymbidium; species Cymbidium sinense. Next base: position 26,052,100 of record CM038223.1, on the reverse strand, counting down.
AACTCCAAATCACATAATTAGATAACTCAATTATTCAAATGACTACGAATGCATATATTTTCAATACAAAAGGGGATCATCATTCTATAATTAAGCATACCTACACATGTGTAAAAGATGTAAGCAAGTACATGCCATTATTAAATCTGGGAAGTGAGGTAATCAAATGACCTCCTTGGGGCTAACTAAAGCCTCGTATTCCTGGGATGTCTAGACTAAACACTTGTTATCTTAAATACATATGAATTTATGCATAACTATAAAGATGAGAACTGTTCAAAGATTCATATTTTTCTTTGATTGAATCATTTATGCATGTGAATTAATGTTCTATCCAAATTTTAATGTAGAAATACATGTAAATGAAATCAAACAAGTATGTGTCATTGTTAAACCAGAGAAGTGAGGTAATCAAATGACCTCCTTGGGGCTACTTAAAGTCACGTATTCCTGAGATATTTAGATTATATACTACTTAACATTCAAATGCATGTAAAACCACATATGAATTAAGGAAAAGAAAGCTTAACATTCACACACTTAAGCCAAAAGCACATGCATTTCTTATGAATTTATAACTAGCATCATAACACATATTATCATTCATTTATAAGCTTTTAAAAAAAATACATTTGGATTTAATAGTGATAATAGCCATATATATTAAATTAAATCAACACATGCAAGCTTATATAAAAGATATCCATTTTACTTTACTTGATTTTGAAAAGATAGATGCATGAATTCAAATGACATACCAAATTTAACATGATTAGAAAGAGAACAATCAAATATAAGCATGTGATTCATTCAACCAAACTAATTCCTAAGGACAATCAAATCAAATAAGATTATTTAAAGCAAACCAAATCTTCTTTAGTATCATTTTTAATTTCATGTTTTGATTTGATTTGAGGATGTGAGAAAAGGTTTACTAATCCTAACATATTCCCAAGTTTGGTAATTAATTTTAGTTTAAGGAAAAGTAATTAAGTTTATTTTAAGAATTAATTAGTTTATAACATGCATTAAATACATTAATTAACCTTTCCTATGTTACCCTAATATGTTCATCCAAATAATTATGAGACAACAGGATATGCACATGAATTGGTAATTAAATTAGCAATGATCTTAAGAAATAAAAGGGGCTTAATGCAATTGGCTCATGATTAATAGTTAATTAAATTAAAGAACTTAATTAGGTACTTTCATGGTTTCCCCACACATGGGGGTTAACCATAATTTTTCTTAAATAGCTTTAGGTTATTGAACACCTAAAGGTCTACCTATGAGTTGATCAATTAAGGTTTAATATGATTACCATTTCAATTTAATAAATTAAGTGATTTAATTAATTAGTTAAATCTTAACTAATTTTGTTTTAATTAATGGAATGAACTTAGGGAAATAGATTAGGAAGGAGGCCTTAACCTTATGTCATGGGTTCATTCACTGTTGAATAATGATTAATAACTTGATCAATTAATTAGTTACTATTTATTATTTTAATTAATGATTAATTAACTTAAGAGAGTAATTAAATCTTGATTAGTCAATTTCTCTAATTAATTAAGCAATAAATCCCAAGAAAGTCATGGGAGGCAGAGATCATCCCATTAAATAAACCCATAAAGTTTAGGGTTAATTACTTTAGTAATTAAAGAGTTATTACCCTAATTAATTTTTAATTTAAACCTAAATTAAGCCTTAATTACTGTTCAAAATTAATTAAGAATATTTTTTATAAAGTCTCCTTTAAAATAACTTCTAAATGAGTTTTTATTAATATTTATTTGATTTTTTTACAATTAGTTATAATTTTACAAATTTCATCCATTAAAACACATTAATTAAGCCTAATTAACCCTTAATCCCATCAACATCATGCGATGTGCTTTCCACGTGGCACCGCGGGATTGGTTATTAAAAAAAATTTAGGCAACGCTTTCGTGGTGGCGGTGGAATGCACATTCTTGTGCACCATTCGATCTAAGATCTTACAACCACGATTAATCCTACGGTTTAATAGGATTAAAAATTGGATCGATCTATCAGATCTAATCACAATCGTCCATTCTAATCACGTGAAATGGATGGTGCGTGATCTATCATCACACTAGTAAGGGAGAATGGAGTCCGTCCTCCATTGCTCACTTGATCTGAGCTCACTCGAGCTCGGATGGACTCCAAATGGATCCCACACCTTCGTAAAGGTCCAAGGAGATCCAATGACTAAGATCACAAAGGTTATAAGTTTTCTTAAAAGAGCTCCAACTCATTTTCACCAAAAGCTCAGTTTTAATGACATGATAATCGAAGCTCAAGACCGGTGGAAAATCCGATTGAGGAAGCTTCGTCTATTAGATACAAGGCCCTACTGATCAACATAAGCTCCAATTTGAGGTGGATTGCTTAGAAAGTTGATACCCGAAGTGTTAAAGGTCGGCATTGATTGAAGACCAACCTCTGGTTATCGGGAGGCTTCGGGGATTTTTTGTTCTTGCTTGACTAGCTCCAAGGATGGTGTGTGCAAAGTTAATTGCACTTTGGTTATGATTTGAATAAATAGGAATCAAGGGGAGGATGCCCTATTTTAGCTTTAAGAAAACCAAGAATAGGGAGGCTTGGGGGCTTTAAGAAAGCTCTCGAAAACTCTCCTGAGGATGCTAGTGCTCTCACTATGCTCAAGTGATTAGTTTGGAATGAATTAGAGGGGTGGTAAACCCCTTCCTTCCTTTGATCGAATGGCTTAGCTTGGTTTGGCTCCTATTGATTGTCTAACCACCTCAAAGGGTCATGGGTTGTAGGGAGTGTATGAGGTGGCTCAGTTTTGGTTGGGTGAAGGTGTGGAAGTGGCTACCAAGGAGGGTAGTGAGTGTCCTATGGGTTTTAAGTGCTCCAATTAGGGAGGTGAGGTGATTTTACCACCCATGGGTCATGGCCGACCCAACCAGCCCTTGGGTTAGGTTGGGTAGTGTCCTAGGTGCCTTGGTGGATCATTGGGAGAGTGATAAGTGGCCAAGAAATGGAAATGACCACTTACATTGGTGATTTATCTCATATGATATCATTGACCCAGGTGTAGAATGTTCATTTGGTATTGGATTTAATTTGGCCAGATTTAAAATGAGTCAAAAGTGGGTTAGCCCAAATTTCAAGTGATTTGGAGTTCATTTGATTTGATTTAGCTTAATTTGACTCAAATGGGTCAAATTGGGTTAGGTTGGGTCAAGTTGACCAAATAGTCAAATTGGGTCAAACCAAGGGTTGGTCTAGTTCATATGATCATTTGGGATGTATTGGTGTCATTGGTTTGGTTTAATTTTGCTTAGATTATAATTTGGCTCATTTGAGTTCATTTGGGTCAAATGGGTCAACTTGACCAATTTGACCCAATTGGCCAAATTGGCTTGGGTCATGGCCTGGTTTGGGTTTGGTTATTCATTTGGAATATGTTGTAGGCTTTGGTTGAGTCTAATTTGAATTTGATTGGGTTTTGGGTTAGTTTTACCCTTTAGATCAAGTTAGGTTCAATAGGTCATTTGGGTATAGTGGATGAATTGGGCTCAATTCAGTCTTTGGTCAAGTTCAACAATCAATTTGGGATGAACTTGAGCCATTGGTTGCAATCAATTTGGTTTATTCTTTGATTTGACCTAATTTGGTCTTTCAAGTCAATTTGGGTCAACCTAGGTCAAGAGGGCCAATTGGGTTTGGTTTGTCTCAATTGTAGGTCAAGTCATGTTCAAATATTGATTTTTAGTTGGTATGAATTATTAGTTTCAAGGGATTTGGCTTAGGTTGCAATTTGGCTAGTTTAGGTTCATATGGGTTAAGGGGTTGACTTGGTCAAGTGACCAAGTTGACTTGGTTTGACCCAATTTATGATAATTGATCAACCTAATGTGATCGACAATCATGATAGGAGGCCTTGGTGGGCTTGGTTTAATCAAATTTGGGTAGGATTGGAACTTGGCTCAAATAGGTCAAATTGGCCATTTTGGGTGAAGTAGACCAATTGTGTTTAGTTGGCTTTCTTTTGGGTTGAGGTTGATTTAGTTGAGTTTATATATGGATTTGGGATTGATATATAAATCTTATTACAATTGATTTGGGTTTAAATGAGTTTTGGCTCATTTGGATATTTTAAGTCAAAAGGGAAAAGTTAGGTTTGACTTGGGTTGATTTTAGTTTGGCTTGATGATTATAGATTTCATTTATATTTGAGATGGTAATTGAAGGAATAATTGATTCATGAAAAATTCAACTAAATTTTGGTTTTGGAATGATGGAATTTGGCTAAGTCCGTGGAGTTGGGTCATGTGGCTTAGGTTTGGATTTTGATTTAGTTAGATTTAGTTATGATGATTTAAATGTATATTTTATTTATATTTATAAATATGATTGAAGATATGAACTGATTATGAGAAAATCAATTGAGTTTGGATTGATTTGGGTTAAGATTTGGCTAAGCTTATGAAGGTATGTCATATGGCTTAGGAAGGATCTTGATTTGATTTGATTTAGTTTTAACCATTTGAATGTAGATTTGATTTATTTTTAAGAAGATGATTGAAGATATAAATTGATTATGAGAAAATCAATTGATTTTGGATTAATTTGGATTTAGCTAAAGCTAAGTCTATAAGATAAAATCATAGGGCTTAGGTTAATTTTGAGTTTGGATTTGATCATGAGTTTTAATCATTTGGCTTGGAATTTGGATTGGATTTAGATTTCATATTTGAATTGAATTTAAGGTTTGGTTATAGGTTAAGAAGGTGAACATGGATTGGATTTAGGCTATAGGATAGGTGGATCTCCCTCAGTCCTAAGACATGGCCTAATCCTATCTTCAACCATTCTAAATCTCTAGGCTTAGGTTAAGTGTTCACTTAAGTGCTAGAAGTATCTTATGACAAAAGAAGTCTTAATGTTTAGAAAACTCTTAAGTCTAACAAGAGGGGGATGAGAACTCACTCCAAAAGTGAGGTCAACAAAAGGACCCCCAATAAGTGAGGTGTAAGTGAAAATCACACTACACGTATTGGCGTTGATCGAGACGATCAACAATCTCCAGAAAAAGGTGCAAGTACAAATAGAAACCATCTAATCCTCAACTCGAAGGGTAGATAGAATCATGATCTTAGTGTAATGCAACTCAACTTATGCCAAGGGTATAAGAGAGGAAGGAGGAATCCACTAGGGATTGAGTACATGAACCTTCCACTAGGGAAGCCGATTCGAGCAATCTGGGGATATAAATTTAAGCTTGATTGTGAATATGATTTATGGGAAGGAGATCCACTGGGGATAAGAATCTATAATCTACTAGGGATCAAGATCAAATTAATTTCAATTTATTTTGTCTTAATTTATGTGGAGGCATATCTACTGGGGATTTGGGCTCGAATCTACTATAGATTAGAAATATGAACCTTCCACTAGGGAAGTAGGTTTGAGATATCATTTGGGGGTAAGAGTTTGGTTGGATTTCTTTGAATTGTTTGATTAGCTCTGTTAGATAGAGATGGGCTTAGATTATTTCAATTTAGACCCCACTGGGGAAGTTGGTTTAATTTGTTATGGCTCTAGTGGGGAAGATAGTTTTGAATGGAGCATATCCACTAGGGATGTGAACTTGATTAAATTAGATAAATTTTAATTTATTTGATTTATGGACCCAGTTAGTGTGCGATGGACCCACTAAGAAGGGGCCATTGGGGCTTTCTACCTTAGATCTACAATTCTAAAGGGGTAGTCTACGAGCCATAAGGTAGGATTATCCGACCTTAGGGTTTCCTATAGTGTGCAACAGATGTACGAGAAAGAAAGCGTAGTAGACTTATATCTTCCAAGGCAGATAATCACTAGGGTGACATGTTGATGGTCAATAAATCAAATTCGACATAGGGCAACTACTGAGAGTGTGTTGTTGGGGATCTTTCCTCAACTCAAGAATAGTTAGGATGATTTCATTTGATTTGTTTTAAATTGATTTGGTTCATTTTCATTTTTTTTGGTTTTATTTGATTTGATTTATAAATCATGTTAGTGTATGATGGACCGCACTAAGAAGGGGCTTTGAGTGGCTAAGCTTATCTTAGATTTATCAATCCGAATGGATAGTCTACCTACCGAAGACTAAGATTATCCAACATTAGGGGTGCATTTCGATGTGTAATGACTATACTAGAAAGAAAGCATGTAGACTTACATCTTCAAAAGCAAAGAAGAGCCACTTGGTGACTTGTTGGTAGGACAGCAAATCGAACCTGACCAAGGGCTGCCCGTCGATGTGCAATGATCATGCTAGAAATAATGTATAACAGAATTACATCTTCCAAAGCAATGAAGACTATCGGGGTGACATATTGGTGGTACAATAAGTTGAACCTGACCTAAGGGTGACTATTGAGAGAGTGTCACTAGGGACTTATCTCAACTGAAGAATAGTTAGATGATTCCTATAAGGAGTTTAGCTCACACTCCCTTAAAGATAAAATGCCTGCTTGGGAAGAGGTACCACTGGGGGCGTTCACCAAATCCATAAATGAATGTGTATTTTATTTGTTTGTTATATGTTTGTATGGACCCTGTTGGTGTGTGAGAGACCACACTAAGAAGGGGCTATGTCAGCTTTTACCTATCTCAGATTTACTGGACCAAGGGAGAATCTGTGCATCCGCATAATAGAATCTCCAACCATAGGGGTGGTTACTAGGAAAGGGGTACTATCCAATGCAATAGTAACCTGAGTAGTGTATAAATGGGGTTACAAATAATATAATCAAAGTAGAGTGCCGACAGGGGAAGTGCCACTAGGATCATTATCCTGATCCCTGAAGAAAAGAAAGCCTATAGGTGTACGATGGCCAACTCAAGTAGAAAGCATAGCAGACTTGCATCTACCATGAGTGCTGTGTCCACTAGGTGGGTCATTTTTAGCATAGCAAACACCAACCAACCTAAGGTGCCCATCGGTGTGCAATAATTACTCTAGGAAGAAGGTGTGTAGACTTATATCTCCCAAAAGCAAAATCGATCACCAAGATAGTCTATTGTTGGCTCGACGGGCACTATCCGACCTAGGGCTGCCCTTCGATGTGTAACGACTATGCTAGGATAAAAGCATAGCAGATTTACATCTTCCAAAGTAAGGAAGAACCACTGGGGTGACCCATTGTTGGCACAATAAGTCGACCCGAGCTAAGGGAGACTACTAAGTAGGGAGTCACGAAGAAGGATTGGACCCATACTTGAAGTAGTCAAGAGGAAATGAGTCACTGGGGGGACTTATCCTAATCCTCAAATATACTCGACTGAGTTAGAGTATGATGGGTAGTTCAAGAAGAAGGCATAGCAGACTTATATCTTTTTAAACAAAGCCAACATGAGGGAACTTATCGGCCGCGCAACAAGGCCTACCAAACTAACAGGGCACTTGTTGGTGTACAATGGCCAAGTAAAGAAGGAAAGCATAGCAGATTTATATCTCCCAAAGTAATAAAGACCACTAGGATGACACACTAGCGGGGTAGCACGTCAGCCCGACTTGGAGCAGCTATTGAGTGAGTGCTGCTGGGGGCATTATCCCAACTCGAAGTTTCTCAAGATAAATGTTATGTGTTTATTTTTGTGTTTCTATGTAGTTTGTATTTTTGTATTGTTAAAAAAAATAGGATGTCGCTTGGGTTCTCTTACACCTATCCTAAACACATCATGGCAGATTCACAAATAAAGAATGCTTTCAACATGGAAGAGATTGAATTTGAAATGTAATTTTTAATAATAATATTTTTAAAACATGATTCATGGATAATATTTCTTTAGGAAAAGCCTATTGGACAGAAGCATTGGGAACTCTCCTTTATAGTTAATAAGTTGATAAGATCCTTTTTGGTAGGCCTTCTCTATGGAAAATGGGCCTTCCCAAGTGGGTTCAAATTTGCCTCCCATCTTGTGATGGGCAACAATTGGCCTCTTTAAAACTAAAGCAAGCTCTTCTACTTGAAATGATCTAAGACAAACCAACTTGTTGTGAGCTTGAATCATTTTTACTTTGTATAACTCGAGGTTCTAGCATGCCCGTAGGCATCTCTCCTCCAAACCTTCAAGCTCTTCTAACCACAACTTGGTATTCTGCTTTATCGTGATCTTGTTATCCATAACTATTCTTAGTGATTGTAGTTGGACCTCTAATGGTAGGATAGGTTTGAACCCATACACTAAAGAGAAAGGAGTTTACTGAGTTGGAGTTTGATATTTGGTGTGGTAGACCCATAAGGCTTCAACTAACTGCTCATGCCACTATCACTTATCATCGTCGAATGTCTTCTTCAGTATTTGGATGAGAGTTTTATTGAAGGCTTCTGCCAAGACATTTTCTCTTGGGTAGTAGATGGTAGAATATCTCAAATCCATGTTGTGTCTCTGGGAAAAGTTGTTGATCTTGGTGCTCTTAAATGAAGTACCATTATCAGATATAATTTATTGAGGCACCCCGAACCTATGCATGACATGGTTCTTGAAAAACTAGAGAACATGCTGAGTTGTGACCTCTCTGAGGTGAATCACCTCTGCCCACTTGAAAAAGTAATCGGTAGCAGGTAGGATGAATGGATGACCTTTAGAAGAAGGAGGGTCAATCGAATCCACTATGTTGATACCCCAACACTCGAATGGCCATGAGGATAATGTAGGATGTAGAATGTTGGGTGGTTGGTGTAGGATCACACCGTGTACTTGACACTGGTGACATCGCCTAGCTACATTCATGCAATCTATGATCATCAATGACTAGTAGTATCTTAGTCTCATGATCTTGGCTTTCATATTTGGACTAGATTGATGAGCTCCACATAATCTTGAGTGTACCTCAGTCATCATATGGGCTTCGTGTCTATCTAAATAACGTACACATATTATCGAAGGACCAGCGGTACAAGGTGTCATCTAGGAGAGCATAAGATAGTGCTCTCTGCTTCATCTGATGGGCTAAGGACTTCTCTTAAGATGGTTTGCCTCTATTTAGGTAATCCATGAATGGTTGCCTCCAATCTAACTCATCATCCTTTTTGGCAATGATAACCTCCCCTTCAAGACAGTATTTCTCAATGAGTTCAGTATCAATAAGTGATAAGACTTGTCTATTTTGGACCCGTATTGATATGGACTCATCTTTCGAACATGCCAACTCCTTAGCAAGTTTGGCTAAAGCATCTACTATGATGCTTTCTGCTTGGGGAATCTTATAGATGGTAACCGCTAGGATTTGGGCCAATAACTCCATAATGTACTTATCATAGTGGTGGAGCTTAAGCTTTAGAACCTTGTAGGATCCAATGATTTGATTGATGACTAATTGAGAATCCCCATAGATATTGATGTTCTGAATGCTTTGAGTAATGGCTAACTCCGACACAATCAAAGCCTCATATTTAGCTTTATTATTAGTGCAAGGATTAGATAGGTGATATGAGAATCTCATCACATTGCAGTCTAGAATTAGGAGAACTATTCCTACCCCCGCCTTTCTTGGGATAATAAATTATGGTTCTTCTCCTCTTTGAGAGGATGCCACACCATCAAAGTACATCTCCCAGTAGTGAATGCTATTATCCCCTAAGTTCATAATTTGTTCATCAAGGAGGTCATCACTAAGTGGAGAGTTAGCAAGAAGTGGGTGTGCTGCTAAGAAATCCGCTATCCCTTATCCTTTCACTACACAGAGGGGTATGAAAGTAATGTCAAACTATGAAAAAATCATAGACAAATGTGCCAATCGTCTGGATAGCATCGATCGTGTCATGAGATATTACGATGGATTGATCTTAGAGATCAAGTTCACCTTATAAGAAAGCATGTAGTGCCGTTGCTTTTCGGATGTAAAGATTAAAGTCAGGCAATGCTTCTTAATGGGTGGATAATTTGCCTAAGTAGGGATTAGATGATTACTGAGGAAGAAAAGTGCATTCTCCTTCCTTTCATCATTGGCTTGAGCCAATAAAGCACCAAGGAGTCATCTAATATAGTAGTATAGAGAATCAATGGCTTGCCCAGGATAGGGGCTGCTACAACTAGTGGCGTCATCAGGTAGTGCTTGATGTCTTTGAAGACATGCTGACACTTATCATCCCACTTATCAACCCACTTAAACTTGGCATCCTTTTTGACAAGTGTTGAGAATGCCTATCATCTTCTTGATAGGTTGGATATAAAGCATCTTAGATATGCCAACCACCTTTGGAATGATCTGAGTTGAGTTAAACTTTTAGAGGGTGGAATTTTTAATATCACCTTGATCTTCTTTAGAATGATTTTGATTCCTCTGTGTTGGACAACAAACTTGAGGAATTTCTCTGAAGCTACTCCAAATGCACATTTTTGGGGGGTTATTTTTGAGGTTAAATTATCTTAACCATAAAAAACTACTCTCAAGTCAAATAGATCGTCTTTCTCTTTTTTATTTTTGACCATAAGATCATCGACATAATATTCAACTTGATGATGAATGAGTTCATTGAAGATTAGGGTCATGGCCTGATGGTAAGTAGTGCCGGCATTTTTAAGGCTAAAAAGCATGACCTTATAACAAAAGATTTTGATCGGGGTTCTATAAGCAGTGTTTTTTTCATCTTCACAGGCCAGCTTTATTTGGTTAATCTTTGACTTCAAAATCATCTGGACCATCTGAGGTTTTTAAGCACACCTCCTTATATGAGTTAATGTGATTTCAAAAGAACCTATCAGTTTCTAAATGATAGGTGATGACTAAGCAGTAATTGTCATCATTGATTAGACACATTGTATCAAATCCTAGTATTGGTCTTGATTGACAACTTTTACATTTGTTCTTCCATATTCTTTCAAGATAGTCTGACCTATGCTTTGACCAAGTATATGGGATTAACCCTTTTTTTGCTAGATTATGAACACATGGGGAGTACCAATCAAAAGATAATTATATTAAATCTTTATATGAATCATCCTTAAGTTCTACATTAACTTCTTAACTTGAGGATGATTCTCCCAGAAAGAACCTCTAACTCTTCATATCTATGGATAACTTAGGGGCTTCCTTAACTACCAAAGCCTTAACTTTTTGTGAGGAAAGTGGTGTTAGAGGTAAGGTTCCCAACTGATGCCTAACTATTTCATATATAGACTTAGATACACTTATTCTTTTCTTTGGAGCCTGGACTTCATTATTGCCTGGGCCAAATGTCACCTCTAAAGGAATCTGCTGCTGAGAAGAGTTGGCTAGTGTGCTAACCATATAAGACTCATCCATTGAAGAAGATTCTAAGTCTATATGGATAGTAGGTGTACTCTTGGTACCTAGGACATATCTCTTATTGGGTGGCCAATAAGGAGGTTTTCCACCCCTAGGATTGCCTCTGAACTGACCTCTCCCTCTTCCTGGTGGAGGTTGGGCTATCCTACCCATATGTTTGAATGGAGTAATGAACTATGGGTGGAATCTAATGTTAGGCTCCACTTACTCCTCCAAGTTTATTTCTCACTCCCTTTTATTTTATTTTTCATTTTCATCTTCCTTTTCCTTTTCTTTTTCTCTTACTTTTTTTTGAGCTTCGGCTAATTTCACGAGAATAAGCTTATTTTTTTAGGGAGGTAGTACATCACATCCTCGTATATGCTGACCTCATGAACTACAAATGGTGTGAGATTTTCTTTGACATAGTAGGCAATCCCACCTCTCACAAACTTCATGTACTGATGTAGAGAGGATGAAACTGTGTTCTTTCATGTATCCATGGTCTCCCAAGCAAAGCATTGAAAGATGTATCTAAATCTATAATATGAAACTTAGCTTCAGCTCTAATCATCTATCTCCAAGGGCAACACTATGGAGCCTAAGGCCCTCTCACCTTGTTCATTGAATCCTCTCAACATCATCCTTTATTTTTGGAGTTTGGATATACCGATCTTCAAGTAGGCAAGGCTTCTTAGACTAATAATGTTGACTAATGCACCTAAGTCAACCAAAACTCTAGATAGCCTATATCTGCCAACATCCATTATAATGTAAAGAGGATGATTGTGCTCTGTCATCCTTAGAAGTAAGTCTTTATTGCTGAATGTAACTTCTAAGATGTCCTTCGAGTGGCATGCCTCCACTTGAGTAGCAGTTAGCAGAGCTAAGCATATCTTTGGATCAGGTAAAGCCTTGATTAGAGATTCCCTCATCTCTTTGGATAAGATAATGGCATCGTATATGCTTAACTTAGCTGGTAACTTTCTAAGATGAGCTAGGACATCATAATAAACTATGGCTTGGTCCTCCATAAGCATATCAAGAGGTGGAGCATCTTGTAGAGGGGCTATCAACTCACTGGAACCAATGACTTACTACCCTTATCTTGAGGTATTACCCTATGAGGTAGAACTTTGCCACTGTAGTTTACTTCAATGACTTCTTGGAATGATGAGCTTATGGAAAGTTCTACCTTCTCATCAGGCATACCTACAATTTCTCCTATGGGATCCTCAGAGTCAGTCGACTCCAACACAATCTCAATGGGTGAATCTGATTGATTCCAGAAAGGGAAGTCCAATTTTGAATCAGAAGAGAAAGGTTCAGAATTTCTAGATCTATTATTATTATTTAGACTTGGATAGTTTTCAATAGGAATAAAATCAAGAGCATCATAAGTGGTAAAGATAAAAGTAGAATCAGCTTTCTTCATTGATTTCTTTTTAGGTGGAGGTACATGATAGAAATCAAGTAAAGTAAAATTAACAAAGAAAGCTTTAGTTTTCTTTTCTCAAAGACTAAGGCATTGTATGCTTTCATACAAAGTGAATCTAAGGTGAATCTATTGCAATATCTTATGACACGTCTTACATTGTCTTGATGTATGGATAGGTGGTCAATGGTTTTATTATAATTTGGGATTACCTTTAATTACCCTTAATTACTTAAAGCTGATTTGCATTTATGGAAATTTACTTGTATAAGGATAGAAGGCTCAGATTTAATTCTTTAATTACCCTTTGCCTAAGGACAATAAGGTAATTTTTTTTGAGATTATATTTATCCCTCATTTTTATAATTTTTTTTTGAGTTGATTTTTTTTATTTTTGGAATGCAATTTAAGCTTCAATCACGGTGGTAAGGGCAATAGATAAAGCTATGCCCACTTTACTTGATTTAGATTTTTCTCATAATTTGAAAGAACTCCTTAGGTTTTTGTCACCTTCCAATATATTATAACAAAGGGTATCAATTCAAGGATCATATCCTGATTTTATTTAGCTTTAGTAGAAACCAAAAGTAAAAAATAGAGGACAAATTTAAATTTGAAATTTACATATATTTTTTGTTTGAATTTGAAATGATTTTCAAAATTTCTTTTTCCAAAATGGAATGATGTTAAATCCATGATGACCAAATTCATGTCTAATAGAAATGACGTAATTTCATTTATTCCATTTTAATGGGGTTTGGTTCTAAGACCTAGTCATTTAATTATGGGAAATGAAGAGTTCTAGGATCTAACTTCAGGATGTTGGATGAGCTCAACTACGGATGAAATGGAGAGTCATCCAATGGAAAAAAAGTCAGTCATGACCAGTGAGTGGCAAAAGTGTACTTCAAATGTATAGAAATAATAACTTATTTCTAAAGATGAAAAAATGAACTATTCCCCAATGGAGTCACTAGAAAATATCTCTATATGGGGAAAATTAATGATACCACATAGGATTTTAAGAATTTCTTATTTGATGATCAAATGCATCATTAAGGAATAAACATATTATCCCAAAAGATAAAAATGTTATCCTATAATGAATTCGATCATTGAATGAAAGATTCCTAAGGCTAATGGGTCTTTCATGTACCATAGACTTTTCCCCTGAACTACATTGCCAGTAGAATAAGATTTATTTTAAATCGGGATCATGGTTCACTATAAGGAAAAGCCCCTATAGTTAATTAAATCTTAGGAAGAAAGGTATTTTCTTAAGAATACTCATGAAGCTTTTATTTCTATGGATTTTTAAGTTAGTTTTCAAAGGAAAGATATTTGGAATTACAATTGAGAATGATCCAAAGTGGAAAGGCTTATTTTTAGGAGGCCAAGCAAGATTAAGTAGGAAATACCCATTGATACTGGGATGTCCAATAGACATTTCAACTATCCTACCATTGTGTTTTAAATTTTGCAATTTAATTTAGATTTTGAATTGGCATTTTCTTAAAAATATAGGCTTAGATTCTAGCATCACAAGACTATAGAAATGCCTAGGGTTGAAGACTTACACCATGGAGGATACTTTAGAACCTAAGTCTATAAATCCTTCTGACATAAGTTAGATGCTTGACCTAATTTCATTTTGGGAATTATCATTCATTCCTAGCACTTGAAGGAACAAACTTGTCCCTGACTATCTAGACTTATAACCCATCTGAAAGGGCTACCAACTAACACCACCTAAGCATAATTTAAATCTCTAGTGCCAAGTCTCATGTATGCAAGATGGCTAGGTTGTTGTATTTTTAGGAAAGAATCTAAGAACCTAGACTTACTCCCTAATCCCTAAGATCATGTACGATATGAATTGAATTAATAAATGCACATTTTTTAGCTTTTAGACATTTTGACTCATGATTCATTAAGGTCACGGGTATGCATTTTTATGCCTAAATGTCATACAACTAGAATTGGTTATGGGCCAAATCAAAAAAAGAAGACAGACTTCCCCAAGAAGATATTCATCCTCATAGGTCAAATGCCCCTTTTGTGCAATGGGTGAAGTGTCCAATTCAAGAGTTGAGAGCAATATGATTGCATGATCTTAAGGAGCTAATTCTTTCTAATTGATTTTAGGTTATCTATAGGGCTTTAATTTTTATGAGATTTCAAGTTTCTTTATTTTTGTGTTTAAGTTGATTAAATTTAAGTTGGGTAAAAAATTTAGGTTTTTCTATGAGCTTACGTCGAAGCATTCATCACAGAAAGCACAATATAGAAAGAAACCTAAAAAACTAGGTTGATTTTATTATGCACCCAAAATAAATCAAGCCAACTTAATTTAAAGAAAGGCCAATGCAATTGGGTACTGTTGTACACCATGGAAGTAAAAATAATGGGTTGCTGAGCTCTGCCCTTATACAACCCATTAAAACTACAATTTAGATTCATGGGTGTTCTTTCTAAGATCATCTCCTTCTTTAGGGACCTCCATTGTGCTTTATAAGGGAACACTACAACCATCTACTAGTATGGTCAGCTCTTACTAATCCTATACCCCATAGATCTTAACCTAATTTTAGGCTCAAATTTAGATTTCAAATTCAAAATAAATCCTAAGTCCTACAAAACAGATGTCAGAAAACTTCAAATAGCACACAACAGTTATATTTCATAAACATATGAGCTTGGCATTAGCTGCTTGCCAAGCTCACCTGTCATATTTGGCGTTGCTTAAAGACATAAGCATGCATGCAAGACACTAATATTTTTATTTATTTATGATAGCAGTTCTTTCTAGCATAGACCCATATAGAAGATAATGTTAGTTCTTTAAAGAACATTTTACCATCCAATCAAATAGGCAAACAATCCTAGACATGCAATCTAAATTAGTACACCACATCATAATACACCGTATCATAAAATATCATAGATTGATCTAACTTATGTCTAGGGTCCGTGACTTAATGATCTAGCATGTGAAAGAAATAGGCTTGTGTGGAAAGACTTTGCTAAGTCATATTAGTTCAAGTTTCAATTTGGAGTTTTGAGTTTGTTTGATTTACCTTTGGATGGTTTCAATTCTAGCAATTTAATGATTTTGTTTTCATTTTCAAGTTCACTTTTTATGTTAAAGGAAAGTTTATGTTTTCAAGAATGATGAGTAGAATGGATTCCACTTTTGCATGGAACACATTATATTCAACATCCCTTAATAGAATTAAACCTTCATCCTAAGATGAAGATTCATTTTAAAGATCTAAGTAAGATCCTTAAGTATTTTAATTATCTTCTTTTAGATTACTTTACATGTTTTGGGTTATGTAATTTAGATTGAAGATCAGACGATCCCAATTCATTCTATAGTTTTCTATAGGGGTTGAATCAAATCATGTAAGTAGATCTCAATCATCCATTCCAAATAGAAGGAACGGACAATGGAGATCACTCCCCATTTATCTCTGGTGAAAGATGAATGCTATCAAATTCAATGGATTTATGGCTATCTGAGGCTAAGTTTAACATGATTTTGATTGCAAAATGATCAAGGATTAATTTCTAATTGATCCTCTTGGGGATCAAATTTGTTTCACAAAGGACCAAATTGAGATGCTATAGAGGTTAGTTATGAGGCAAACCTCATCAAACGTGATCCCCGATGGTCACCATGCTCTGAACACCATTGTCGGGTGGCTTGGCCACTAGGTGGGTTTAGTCTCTCTTAGCCTTATGAGTGTGTTTGGATAAGAAATTTGAGGAGAGTATGTCATTTCCTCACCCTCCCTTGGCCTAGAGAATGGCCTCCATGGTCCTCTCTCCTTCTTTGCTTATTCTCATGGAGGAAGAAGTCAATTCCTTTTTTGCTTGGGGGCTGGCAACTTGATTCCAAACCATGGAACCATCCTCCAAGAGGTGGTCAAATATTACTTGGACAAAATTCAAGTGATTTTGGATGATGGGAGGAGGAAGTATCACAAAGCATATTTACTAGGTCAAAACTTCAACTCATCTCTCTTTGGCTTCACTTATGTCTTTTGGAATCACCACCAAAACCCTTAGGTTAGTATTTGGCTGCCAAAATCAAACCCAATGTTAGTTTCAAGTTGAATCCAAATCCATTTGAATTTGATTGGACATTTGAACAAAAGTTCAAGTCATTTGGATTCAAGATTTTTGATTTTTTTATTTTGATTTCATTCATCTAATTTTAGATTCAATTATGTTTAATTATTGATTTTTTATGTTTTATTTTGAATATTTCATTGATAACTTGAGTTGATTTAAATTTCATTTCAATTTAACCCATGTAAGCTTTAATGGATTAAGCTTGCTTTCAATTGGGTTCAAATGACTCATTTGACTCAATTGAATTTTATTTAGACTTCAATCATGTCTAATCACATGTGTGAAATGATTTGGAGTGATTGAATTCATTTAATTTTTATTTTATTTCAATTTGAACCCATTTGAGCCAAATTGGGCTTAATGGGTTAGGGTTAGGTTCATTTGGGTAAAATGACCAATTTGACCAAATTAGACTCAATGATTAGTTCTATTATATTTGATTATCAATTCCAAATAATTTGAATAATCAAATTGAGTTGATTTCAATTTGATTAGGTTGAACCCAATGAGACCCATTTAGGTTCATTTAGACTAAATGGTCCAAGTAACCTAAGTAAGGCCTAAATAAATTTAAATTTCTTTTAAATTCATAATTAAACATGTTTATTTTATCACTTGGACAATTTTGAATGATTCCATTTGTTCAAATTTTTGTGGGTAGACCTTTGACTTGGTGCAACCCACCTAAGTCGAACCTATGTGAAAAGGGTTGAGTAGATTTGACTTTGATTTAGATTTGGATTCATACATTTGATTTAATTTAAAATTTTTTAAATTTATTTTGATTTATTTTGATTTAATTAAAGTTTGGAATTTAGGTTAAGTCTACCTAAACCCATTAGGTTAGATTAAACTTAGAAAGATGAACTAATTCACTAGATGTAGTGCCCTAAGTACTTAATTAGGAGGTTCCTAATTATTGAATTCAAAAGTGATGTTAACCACGTCTAAAAATGAGGTCAACAAGATCATTGAAGATGGGGGTTATCACCCTTCGGTAAGTGGTGGTATTACTTTGTAGCAATATATGTTGATTAGCATGTCAAAGGATGTATCCTTGTCATCTTTGAGACTTATTTTAATTTGATTATAACTCGATGATCCATCCATGATGAAGAACATATTATAGTTGGATGTGTTATCCACTATGAGTTCTACTTCAGGTAATTGTATATCATCTTTTAGGCATGCATTATTTAAGTCATAGAAATCGATACAGACATGGATTTGCCCATTTTTATTTCTTATTGGGACAATATTAGCAATCAGTTAGCATATTTATCTTCCCAGATGAACCCTACTTTGATGAGATTTTTAGTTTCAGTGGTTACTTGTTATTTAATTTTTAATCACATTGTCCTTGATGCTTGCTTTACTAGGTGTACATTTAATAGGCAGTTTATGTATTGCTACATCTAGCAATAAACCTGGCATTTCACTATAATTTTATATGAAGCATTCTTTATATTCATAAAGTAGTGCTTTTCATTCTTTCAATCATTCTGATGTGAGGTTAGCGTTAACAAAAGTTGGCCTAGGCTCTTCTTCAGTACATAACTTAATTTCCTAAACTTCATCGGTTGTGGCTTGATCTCCTTCTTTAAATTCTTTTGGGACTTCTTTAAGGTCAAATCTTAATTCATCTTTAGGCACATTTTCATTCCCCTTTGGGGTAATCCTTTGTACTTTGTGATGTAGAAAGGGATTATTTCTTTATTGGATATGGTATAGCATGAGCTTGTTGAGAAATTTGATGAAGGAATATTCCCCCATGTAGTAAATTTTCATATCTCATGGAACTCTAAACATTATCCCCTTGCCAAAGCCTTTTGAACAATCAAGCCTATGAATTCAATTATGAGAGTTGGACATTATTTCTGACTAACTTCTTTAGAGTTGATGAGAAGTATTGAGGAATGATTATTGAAATGTCTTCTTCCTTAAAATCATCTTCATCAAACAATTCTCAAATTGGATTTGTGGTTTGCTCTTCAACTCTGTAGAAGAGGATTCCATGATCCATGTAACCCCTTCTAGGAGGGACATTGAACATTTTTAATTGTTTCATTTCTTCCATCCTTAGAGTTGATAATTCGTTTATATTTTATTAACATTATTTTCATAGCCTTATTAGAGATGTGAGACTCAAACATTCTTATTAGAGAAATGTGTATTTTCTCTAATTATTCACGCCGCTAGTACGAGCCTCTTCTTTTTTTTTGACTAGTATAGGCCCTCCAAGGTACCAATTCTTCTTCATCCTCTTCAATATCAATACCAAGATGGGGAATTACCTTGAGTTGTTTTGATTCATTAATGATTTTATCTTTGGATTGCCACTCTTTAACATTGGTTTGATAGGTGAAGTTTCTTTCTTTTGGGCATTAACCTCGTCTACCTTCTTAGGGATAAAGTATTTGGTGTCATTGTAGATCTTGATTTTGTGTATCAAGAATGGATTTATGTCCCAAACAATTCAATGCTCTTCACAATTTTGGATACATTTAATAGATTGATGAAGTGTCGAGAGTACTATACCATGCTCATGAATCCATGGCTTACTAAGGAGTACCTTATATATAAATTTGACCTCAATTACATGAAATTTAGCTGTTGTGTATAACTCTCTGAAGTGTATGGGTAGGCCAATGGACCTAAGGTTTGCTTCCTTTATTCATTGAAACCATGTAAAAATACCTTATTCTTATCGAGGAATTGAGCATCCAAGGCTAGTGCCCTAAGTGTCTTTGCTATCAGGAGATTTACTGAAGCACTTGGGTCAATCAACACTCTCTTTACACATGAAAAATTAATTTTAGTCATAACAATGGGGTGGTTGATTGTGTTTAGTCATTCCGGGTAGCAAACCTTTATCATTAAATGTGATAGTTGTTGGCTTTTGCAAGGTAAGATCTTCTTTCATCTTCTCTTTGGTGAAAAATGCTTCATATTGCTTGGAGCTTTACAAGGCTTTTATTAAGGTTTCTCTTATATTATGGGATAGTAAGAGAGCCTCATATATACTTAATAGAGTAGTAAGCTTGCATAAGGGTGCCATAACATTATAATCTACTTTTATTTTGGTACACTTTTGTGGTTTAGTTGGTGGTGGTGATAAGGCATCCTCATTAATTTTAATTTCTTTACCTTTTTCAATGGCTTTTTATTATTGAGGTGGTGGAATCTTTTTTCCACTCTTTAATTGTACCTGTATCAGTTCTTCTACCTAGCTTTCCTCATTAGAAGATGTTTCTGAGCTCTATAACTCTTTAGAGTTCCTAGAGACTTCATGACTATCAGAACTATTGTTTAATTTTTGGCATAATTTCTTAGAGCCTAGCTTATTATTTTCATATCATAGGATTTTGTTTAAGAAAACATAGCACTTATTCCTAATTAGTTGAAGTGGAAACCACATTTATTATTCTACAAGTTTCTATTATAACTTCTTCTTCAAGCTCTTCTATGTATAGCTATAAATGGTGCATATATTCCTTCAGCGTAACTGGTCTTCGAGGAGGTTGTTCATACTTCTCTAGAGAATCTATCATTTTTTGTGTCTAAGATATTTTTTCGAAGCTTTCTTTTTTTACTAATGAGGCTTTGACTCAGAAGGCTTATTATTATTTTATCAATTCCTTCATGTTGTATAAAAATTGCCCTTTATTTAGGAGAAGTACCCTAAGATTGATTTCAGGTTCTAGGGCATTCCTCCATTGAAAACCTTTTATAGCTAAAAGAATATTGACCATTCTTTTAGTCTTCTTTGAGATGAAAGTTTCCCAACCACCTTCTTCTTCTCTTTATACTTGTGGAGTTTTTTATTTGTCTTTATTTATGTCCCGAATCTTTCTCAACTCGACCTTCTCATTTTGTGCTTCAGGATTTGGCTATGTTGTAACAACCCCTACATTTTCCATTTCTGGATTTACTAAAATAAAGCTTGATAAGGTAAGTTTTCTATTGTGATGGATTTTCTAAAATTAGTCTAAAAATAAAATAATCTTCAATCGAGTGACCTATATGCCTATCGAAGGTACAATAATTGGGATCATTGACCTTGTCTACTTGATCTAGTCAATGCTGCTCTGGTAGTTGTAATCCTAACTTTAAGGCATGTTTAAAAATCTTAGCAGTACATTCTCTCTTAAATGAGTACTGCTTAGCCATCTTCTCCTAGAGGGTTGGTACTCTTTTCTTCTCCTCTCGTTTTATGACTGATCGCAAAGTTGATGCTCCTCTATTTCCCTTTTTTTCTATTATAAATATAAATGTCGTATTCACATAGGTTTTTTTGGACTGTTGTAGCTTGGGCTGGTTTTCTGTTCTGATAGAGTTATTATTATATCCCAAATTAAAGCCTTTTTGTTTAGGTAACCTTTCAAATTTGGCTACATGAACTAATAATTCTTAGAATGTATTGATTATAGCCATGGCAATGTGAGGGGCCATTTGATCATCAATATTTCCCATGAGGAGTTCCATCTAATGCTTAGTTTTCTCGATCTAGTGATATATTTAGTGATACTCTCATCCTTTTTCCTTTTTTTTAAGCTGAGATATGTAATTATTACTCTCTTTATTGCACCTACTAATCTCTTGATGAAGAGTTCCTCTAGCTTAATGAATATTTTTACTGAGTTATTAGGCAACTCAGCATACCATTCAAAGGTTGTATGGGTGAGACTACTGATGTATTGGCATAGCAACAAAGCATCATTTATGCCAGTATTTTTTGTATGTTGCTTTAAATTGACTAAAGTGTTTTGACAAATTTTTTATGCCTAAGAAGATTTTGAACTTCGACATGATGTATCTTTTAGGCTAGTGTACTTGATCATACTCAACTGGATATTATTGTCCTTTTTCTACCAGTTGCTAAGAAGTTTGTGAAGCTATTACTACTTTGACCTTTTGGCTAATGCAGTCTTCCACTTGGGATTTGGTGATAACATTAGCTTCTTGATGAGGATTCGATATGGCTTCCCCTGAAAATTCTTGTCACTATACCGCAACTACTAGTAAATTGGGTGGAGCATTTTGATACCCTCATTCTCCACTACTGTATTATTTTTCTCTGGTAGATTCCTTGGAGGTACCCACTGTATTGTTGTTGCTATAAGGTTAAGCTGACCAAATAACTTCTTCATCAGCTTGCATATTTCATTAAGGTGATCATTAAGTTAACTGATTTCTCAGTCCCTCATATGGAGTTGGAAACCTATCTATTATTATAGCTTTGTTACAATACCCATGAGTTCTTCAATTACTTTCACTTCTACTTGAGCCTCACCTCTAGGCACTTGGTGACTTGGGTTTCCCTATTAATCTTCCTTGCTTTATTGTTTGGAAACCACACCTTTGTTTCATAGATGAGTGTCAGTCATATGAACGACCTTGGCTTCCATGTGATCAACATCATCATTATGTTGTAGATCTAAACTTTGCAATTCTTCATTGGTTGGGAGATCTTCATCTTCCCAAGAAAGTTGATCATCCGTGCCATCGTCCATTAGCCGGTTCATTCCAGACCAACATATCCAGCTAAGGATAGGAGAGTCAGCTTCTTCATTATCTGGGGGAGCTAATTCATCCTGAGCTCTCTCATCTTTGACATATTTTACTCCTTTGGTCCTCCATATCAATTGGGATCATCCAGTGATGGATCTTTGATAATGAGTCCCATATGTCACACCCTAGGGCACATAAATTAGGTTAAAACAACCCGAGTGATATGGCTTTCTTTGATATTATTGTCGGGACCTTCTAATATCTTGCCATTTATTTATTTTGGATTGGATGGCTTGTTGTCAGTGCTCACTGATCATCAAATGTTTTTGTCTTGATTTCTGCTCAAGATAGGAAAGATGATACTTTTTAATATTCCTACTCCTTTTAAAGTAAGAATTTGTTGGTTTGGTGACTTGCCTCACTAACTTCTTGATCCTTCTTTTAAGACCTCTAATCTTAATAGTCTTCAGGACCTTAAAAATTTAGGAAGAAATAATTTTACTTTGTCGTGATTGATTTTGAGACATGGGACTTGTAGGTTTGTCTCAGAAAGACTTCTTTATGACTCCTTTAGAGTTGTTTATTTTGATCCATCTCAATAAGTTAAAGCTATTACCTGTAGATATCTTAGCCTTTACTTGTGGGTCAGATTGTTGCTCAGTATGAATAGGTAATCTGATAGCCCTACGGGAGGCATTGTATTTCTTTTGAGATCTTATGGACATCTCAATGCCCAAAGAAGATGCTTCATGGTCATTTTTTCCACTCAGAGCTAGGATAGTGGTTTATGTTGGGCTATGTTCCTCAGATGTGATTGTAAGTGGGTTGACTATGATAGATTTCAATTTGGGTTTGGCAATCATTTTATCCTTAACATGCAAGGCTATCTTTGATAACTATAAATGATAAATATTCTCTTTGAGCTTGAGTCAGGCTTGGGCCATTCAGGGTTGACCTCTTTCTTTTGTTATATACCTTAGGTATAAATTCATTCATTGGTCTAGCTAGCATAAATTGGACAACCATAGAACTTATTTCAAACTGGATAGCTTGGGGAAATCTAATAGTGGATCCCTCCCCTAATATTACAATCTTCATATTGGTTGAGTTTGCCATAGATGATTTTGAACTTGAGTGTGAATTTAAAGCAAGGTTCTACTATAATAAAAAATCTAAGGAATACAACACGAGATATTACTCAGACATAATTTATTTTAGTTTTCCAATCATAGATGGAGAGAGAAGCAATCCCTAGTGGAGTCACTAGAAATCTGATCACTCAGAAAATCACCTTCAAGAATGCACTCCGCAATCTTTGGATGAGATGTGTAGGAGTATGTTTTATATTTAGGTGGCATTTTAGCTATTTATATTATCTATGAGGTTTAACACCTCAACAGTGCATGGATAGCACCACGCCACCAGTATTATTGGTCTGTTTGATAATTTAAATAGCCGTGATGCTAGTCAAAATTCCTAACAATTGTATAGTGATTAAAAAGGAAATGATAACCTCATTTTAATGGGATTGCGATGCTATGTCTGAGCACCATGGTGCTACAAAGTTTACTATAATTAAATTTATCATTTATACTACATAGTAATTGATGTAATATGTGAACAAATTCCTTGGCACTACTTTCTAGCACCACAACACTGATGCCATGTTCTATAACCTGAGGGGCTAGTGCCTCGATGCCATGTTTGGGCATAACAATGATGGGTTTGATTTATAAATAAGACCTAGGGATGTTAAGGATATTTTTGTGGCCTTATATCTCTTTATAGATTTTTCTTTTCTCTTTCTCAGCTTTATTCTTTTCTTCAGCTAACATATTCATCATGACTATAAGAATAGTGGTGAGTAGGAAGTGGGAATCCAGCGATGCTTGCAGATTCATCAGTGTCGATGTTAAGGAGCAATATTAATCATCAGTGTCGATGTTAAGGAGCAATATTAACATGCCCTTGTCCACAAACATTGGATCCTAGAGAGGAGATTCTAGGATCCTGGCAGTAGTATTGAAGGGGTGATTGCAATATGAGGGCCAAACTGACCTACGATAATATTTCATGTGTTGTCCCAATGGTGTGTGAGTTCTTCACAAATGCATAAGAACCAAGGCAATAAAGGGTAGGTACGGGGTAACCTAGTAATTTTTGATAGTAGTGCTATTAACACATATTATAATCATCAAGATATTGATTATGATCAATATCTTGCTTATTGTAATGATCATCTCCATTTTGATGAGATGCTCCATTTTCTTTATGTGCAATGGAAATGATGGGAGGAAAGGATCATCAACTTTCTTGTCATCAGTCTCACTGTTGAATCTAAAGATTTGCATTATTTCAATTTCACCTAACTTATGCCCACTGGTAATATTAATGAGGTTACCAAAGATAAGGTTGTTCTAAATTTTACTATTTAGAGGGGATTTACGATTGATATCAAGAAAGATATTTATAATTCTATTTGTAATATGTTGAAGCAGAGTTCTACTATCAGGTATGGTCACCCTTCTTCGATTTATGGTTTATGTGTCACAATGGGAGCGATAAGGGGGCCTGATGAAGAAATACTCTTTCAGAAGGATCCTCTAACAAAGAGTGTAATTTGTGGATTTGGGCAGAGGTTATAAGTAAGGGAAGGCTCATGTGCCCCATGACCTCTTTCAAGTTCCTAACTAGCAAGTCAAAGAAATTGATAGTCAGGTCATGGACTTATGAAAAAATATGGACATGAGTAGTCATAGTTAGGAGATTTTGGAGCATATGTTTGACCATCATATGGGTCAACAATATATGCAATTCTCTTACATGGCCTAATTTAACACTGCACAAGTCACCATGTTCCAGAATTGCAATCTTGCATATCTGAGGCAGGTCTCATTCTTATGGTGCCTCAGTATTAGCCTTGTGTAATTACTCCTCTTATATCATGCACGAAGGAGAAAGAAGAGGAGGAAGAGGATGGTGATGAGTATAATTTTTAATTTTTCCCATTTCTGTACATTTTCCCTTTTTTTATAATTTGTAATTTTCTTTGAATTTTGAAATAAAATTTCCCATTTTATTATTTTTGTATTATATGCTTATATGTGATTAGTATTTTTGATTTATCACTCCAAGATTTAAGTAAAAAAATTGAACATATTTAGAAAAATGATATTTAAGTCCAGTGTGTCAGCGCTGTGAAGAACAAATTGAAAAAAATTTGAGAGCTTGACACTGCCACTTTGACCCTATGGCATCATTGAGCTAGGGTGATCTTTTTTCCACACAGTAAAAATTTTTTCAAAGTCCTTTTTGCTTGTGTTAGGTAGATATAACAATGAGGCGATAGTCCTATGGCACTACGGCACTAGGAGATTTTCAGCATGTCACCACAGAGTGGATGCCATTGTGTTGTGGTGCTAGGGTGATTCTGTTAGGGTACTATGGTGCTGGTACTTGGGGACTGTGGTACTACCCATTATAACAGGAATATGTGAGAACATAATGCTGCGACATTGATATTCAGCATTGAGTTGCTGTGAGTCAAAAATTGAGTTTCTTGTAAGATTTTAGAAAAAAAATTAAAATTTTGATAGCCTTTCATCATAGTTGTGCTAGATTTCAAAATCATAATGTGAAGTACTCATCTCCCTTATTATGTATCTAAGATCGATGGAGGGAATAGGATTTTCATCTATGGCACCGGAACAAAGTTCAACGGCAAAGTTCTTCAAATCTATAGTCTTTTTTTCCTCACTAAATCCAAGATCAATGGTGGGATTATAATTTAACATGCATTTTCAAAAGATAAAATGACATAAATCTTTTACTTGAAGTTAACAAAGTTTCTTGGAAAAAAAGAAAATCTTCGGGAGTGCGAGTGTTATGTTGGAGTCCAGTGAGAGTAAGAGTGTCCGAAATGAGAAAAAGGTGAGTGAAGCACTAGACTAGACACTACTATTTATAGCTAAGTTCTTAGTAACTATTACCTCTCAATAGTAGTGCAGCACCTTGACACCAAGATCTTAACGCCGTGGAATTATACCATAACTTTGATAGCTAGCTCTAAGCAGTTATCCTTCTAGAAGGGTATGGCAGCACCATGGCACCCTAAACACAATGCTGCAGAACTATAGCTAAAAGAACAATTTTTTTTAATTTTTTTAGGTGAACAATGGCTTCCCTCATCACATATTTTAAACACAATAACATCTAATTTTAAAGTAAATGATTAAAATAATAATGATGATCGCATCAATGTAAGGGTTTCCTATGGAAGGTTTTTCTCTTTCTGAGAAAGTCATAAGATGATCGAGCCATGTGGTTCTTACACCATGGTCGTTGAGTTGACTATCCTAGATTGTAGTCACTTGAGACTCTCCCTTCATGAAGACTCTGCATCTCCCATGAGGATGGCGTACTACTTGTTGATCTTTTTTTAAATGAGGTTTAACATAATTTTCAGTTTTATTAATTAGGATACTATTGACCTCACTTCTAGAGTGAGGATTCAATATTCTTTTTAGCTTTAGGAGTCTTCTAGATATTAAGACTTCATTAGTCACAAGACACTTCTAACAATTAGGTAAGCACTTAACCTAATCCTAGAGACTTAGAATGGTTAACCATAGGATTAGGTTATGCCTTATGGATTAGGATGATCTACCTACCCCATGAATCAAGCCCAATCTATGTTCACCTCCTCAAACCACAACCAAATTCAATTCATATCAAACCCAAACCAAAATCCAAATCAAATGATTAAAATCTATAATCAAATTTGAACTCAAAATATTTCCTAAGCTCTATGATTTTATCTTATGGACTTAGCCAAACCTCCTTCCAAATCAATTCAATTTCAATTGATTTTTTTTCAAAGATTAATCTAACCTTTCAATCAAAATCCAGATATCAATACCAAATCCTAAATATAAATCAAATATAGAATCATACCAATTCCAACCCAGAACCAAAAATTAAATAAAAAAATCTACCTAAGCCACATGATTTATTTCATGGACTTAGTCAAATATCAATTCAAATCAAGATAAATTCAATTGATTTCTCATGATAAATTCATATCTTCAATAATCTTCCTAAATATAAATCAAATCAATGATATATACAATCATATCAATCCTAAACCATAATCAAATTCAAATCAAATCAAACCTAAGCCATATGATTCAATCACATCGAGTTAGCCAAACTTCAATCCAAATCAAACCAAATTCAATTGATTTCCTCATCAATTGATTATACCTTCAATCACCATGCTAAATATAAACCAAATCCTATAATCATTTTCAATTAACTAATTAAACCTGAATCAACCCCTAATCCAAGCCAATTTGGCCAATTTGATCAAATTGGTCAACTTGACCCATTTGACCTACATGAACCCAAATGAGACAAAATCAAACCTAATCCAAATTGATTCAAACCAATTGAACAAAAACACTTCAATCATCATTTGAACTTAACCCAAGCTTTGGTTGACCCAATTTGACCAATTGGTCAACTAACCCCAACCTAGCCCAATTTGACCTATAAGGGTCAAATTGAGCCAATCCCATTTGAACCAAGCCAAAGTTCATTGAAACCTGACCGAGCACATCCTAAACCCACCATGGATCACCCCAAACCCAATGGAAACTCAAATTGGGCTCAACATAAGACAATCTCCCTTGGATTATCTTCCCTACATGGGATTTTTCCAAAATTGGCAAAGTCCATCCTCCTTTCTCCCCTTGGGAGCCATCAAGCACCCATATGAGGGTCTAACTTACTCACATATCCCAACCCATGTGGGCTAGGTTGGCCTTGGACCAAAGAGAGGTGAGTTAACTCACCTCCCTCACTAGCCAAACACAATGGATCCAAGGAAGATGGTATCTATCTTAAGCCACCAACCAAGCACTTAGCCAACCCAATCGAGCCACATGAAGGTGACACTGACCACTCTGGCACCCTGATGGTGTCTCACCGACCAAAATTAAGGGAGGAAATCCACCCATCTGATCCAAGGTAGGGGGGGGGGGGATATACCCCCCTCATTTCAATCCAAATTCATCACATTGACCCTCAGCATGCTCCTGGAGACCATTTCAAAGTCCTAGAGCCCTCCCCGAAGCAAACTAAGCTCCCCCATTGCCAGATTTCCCAAAGCCAAAATAGGACACCCCCATTTCTGATGTAACTCTACTAATACTCAACCAAATCCAAATTAGCTTCACACACACCATCCCCACACTCCGTTGAGTAAGAACAAATCACCTCTCGAGCCCTCCGACCACCGGATGTGTGACTTCAATCAAAGATGACCTCCAAATCAATGGTGTTTGGTCCATAGAGCAAACAAGGAATTGATCTAAGTGTTGCTCTATAGGGCTTCATCTCCACTAGATGAAGCTTCCTTAATCAAATTCTCTATCGGTCTTTATCTCTGGTGAGGTAATTCCATGAACCTGAACTTTCAGCAAAAATTAGTTGGAGCTTTAAGAAGGAAACTTGCATCTCGTGTGATCTTAGCCATTGGATCCCTTCAAATCCTTAGCATGAAAGTGTGGGATCAATTTGGAGTTGATCCGAGCTCATGTGAGCTCGGATCGAGCGATGAATGGTGGACGGTGTCTATCTCTTGTCATTAAGGGATGATTGATCACGCACCATCCGTTCCACATGATTGGAATGGATGATCATAATCAATCTGTTAAATTTCTCTAATTTTATCCCTTGAGGAACCATAGGTTTGATCTACGCTATTTGATTTGAGATCGGATGGTTAAAATGAAGGAGTATCCACCGCCAACCATGCCAGCGCTGAGTTAGACATGTTTAAGTGGCCAATCCTATGGCACCACATGGAATGCATGCCACGTTAGCGTCCCACATGGCACCGATGGATTAGGCTTAATTAGGCTTAATTAATTATTTTTAATGGCTGAAACATAGAAAATTCATACCAATCCCATAGTAATTAAGACTTAATTTAGAGGAGAAACATTTAAAATTCATTCTAATTAATTTTGAATAGTGATTAAGACTTAATTTAAGTTTAATGGAAAAGTTATGTAGTTTAATTAATCCTTAATTACTCAAGTAATTAATTCTAAACTTTTTATGGTGGTTGAATGGGATGACCTCTACCTCCCATAATTTTCTAATTAATTTTGAATAGTAATCAAGACTTAATTTAGGTTAATTAGAAAACTTATTTAGTTTAATTAATCCTTAATTACTCAAGTAATTAATTTTAAACTTTCTATGGTGGTTGAATGGGATGACCTCTACCTCCCATAATTTTCTTAGGATTTATTTCTTAGGTAATTAGGGAAATTACTCATTCAAGCCTTAATTACTCTCTTGATTAATTAAATGATTAATTTACCCCCAAATCAAGAACCAAATTAATTAATTGGACATGTTAATCTCTATTGAATAGTTAATAGTCAAGGGAAATGAGATGTGGACCTCTTTCCTAATCTTTTTCCTAAGTCCATTTCACTTTAAGAAAAATTAAATAATTTAAAACTAATTAAAGGTTTAATTGGTTGATTAAATGAATTAATTAATCAAATTAAAATCATAATCACATCAGATCTTATTCTATGAAATCAAGAGTAGATCTTTAGGCATTTAATACCCTACAAGTATTTAGGGAAATTATGGTTAACCCACATGTGTGGGAAAACTATAAGACTACTTAATTAAGTTCTTTAATCATATTAACTATTAATAATGAGCCAGTTGCATTAGACCCTTTCATTTCTTAGGATCATTGCAAATTTACTTTCCATTCATATGCATAATATGTTGGCTCATAATTGTTTAGTTAATTATATTAAGGTAACATAGGTAAGGGTAATTAATTGAACTAATTATGGATCCAACTTAAGTAATTCATAAAACTTGCTTAATTACCTTTTCATTAAACTAATGTAATTCACAAACTTGGGAATGGTTTGTGATGAACAAAATAACTCTCCTCTCTTTAAAATTAATCAAATCCTAAACCATAAATTGATAAAGGAACTTTTGTTTTCGTTCAAGGAGTTTATTTAATGGGATTGTACTTAAGAATTAGTTTAATTGAATGAATCATGTGTTGATATTTAATTATTCCTTTCCAGGCACATTAAATGTTGTATTTCAATTGATTTCATACATTTATATTTTCAAATTTAAATAAAGTCAAATGAATATCCTTTATGTAAGCTTGCATGTGTTGGCTTAATTAAATATATGTGTGGCTATTATCACGAATAAATTTAAAACTATTTTCCAAAGCTTATGAATTGATTGTAATACTTAGAGTGTTGATAGTTATGAATATACATAGGACTTGCATGTGTTTATAGCTTAAGCATATTAAATAAAGCTATCTTTCTTATAATTCATATATAGATTTACATGAGTTTGAAAATTAATGGGTATATAGTCTTGACATCCAGGGAATGTAAAGCTTTAGTTAGCCGCAAGGAGGTCATTTGTTTACCTCACTTCCCTGGTTTAATAATGGCACGTACTCATTTGGTTTCATTCTTATGTGGTTTGATATTAGAATTTCAATATAGTTTTAATTCATTTATCTAGATGATTCAATTAAGAAAAATATGATCTTTACATGAGTTTCATCTTCATAGTTGTGTATACGCTCATATGTATTTAAGATAGCAAGTGTTTAGTCTGGACATCTCGAGAATATGAGGATTTAGTTAGCCCTAAGGAGATCATTTGATTATCTCACTTTCCTGGTTTAACAATGGCATGTACTTGCTTACAATTTTGATACAGGTGTAGGTATGCTAAATTAAAGGATGAAGATCCCCTTTTGTTACCAAAAATATGTGCATTTTCATTCACCTAAGTCACTAGCACATGTGATATGTATAAATTAGAGTTCTCGTTTCCTTATTCACATATAGATTTACATGAGTTTGAACAATAATGGGTATATAGTCTAGACATCCCATGAATATGAGGCTTTAGCTATCCCAAGCAGGTCATTTGATTACCTCACTTCCATAGTTTAGTAATGGCACGTGCTCATTTGGTTTCATTCTTATGTATTTTGATATTAGAATTTGGCTAGAGCTTTAATTTATATGTTCATATAATCTAACAAAAAAATGAAAATATAAACTTCAAACATGCACTTACATTCATCATTCAAGTGTGGTATAATATGTTGCATGTATAGATACACTCAGTATTAAAATCATATGCACTTTACATGTGATGGAAAAGAATGATTTAATACATGTCATGTTGTAGTAGGTCAATTAAATTAATCTTACGATGCCTTTAATATTGAATGGAATTATTTAAAGTAAATCTAAACTTAAGATTAATTAAATCATTTACAGCCATTCACTGAAAGAACTAAATTAAATTAATATGCTTTAGAAGTGGCTTAAGGCAAGGATGAAAGAGGGTAATACCCTTCCTTCTCTTTACAACACTTAGTTGCTAAGTGCAAATTACATGAAACAAAATAAATTATACACTAAAATTTGCAAACCACTTAAATAATTTAGAGTGAAACCAACCTTCATGTTAACTTGAATGTTATTCCAATCTTAGAAAATTATGACTCCAATGCTTAGTAAGACATATCACACAAGCCTTAGCACACATATTAGATCTAAGTCACCACTTCTAACTCTAAGTTAGGACGGTGTATGTTTGGTGTAAGTCAGCACTTCTAGCCTATCATGTGGTGCCACGTGGAAAGGGTTGTCGCACCAGCATCCGCGTGGCGTTGTTGCGTTAAAGAGTTTTTTATGGGTTGAAAAATGTGATTAATTACTCAGAATTTTGAAAAATCATAACTAATTATAGAAAAAACCTAAAAATATGAGTAAAATAATTTTGGGAAGGGTGAACAGAGGAGAATTTAATAAAAATAAAAATTTTAATGTTTGAATAGTGAACAATGCTTAATTAGGGTTTGAAGTTTTTTTAATTACTATAATTAAGCCTTAATTACTCTGCCAATTGATCTCAAATTGGATGTGTTTACTCCTTGGGATGTCCTCTACCTCCCATATCTTTCTTGAGATTTATTGGCTAGGTAATTAGAAGAATTTGGAATTCAAATCTTAATTACCCTCATTAAGTGGTTTAATAATTATTAAAAATACCAAATAGTAAATAATTAATTAATTAAACTTGATTAATCATTGTTAATAGTGAAATGATGAAGGGGAATGATTAGGATCTCATTCTTAATTATTTCCTTAAATCCATTTCATTTAAGGGTGTTAATTAACTTATGGATTAATTAAAAATTAATTAATCAATTAATGGCAAAATTAAATCAAATTAAAATGGTAATATCTCCATATAATTTTAATTTAATTTTTGGGTTCCTCTTTATGTGTTTAAAAATATAAGGAACATATGGTTAACCCATGAGTGTTAGAAAATCATATAAGTACTTAATTAGATCCATTTTTAATCTAATTAATATTTAATCATGAGCCTAATTGTATTAGGTCTTGTTAGGAGCATTGCAAATTTTAATTTCTCATTTGCATGTCATTGGAGGCTCATGGTAAAATGATTAATTAAATTAAAGAAACTTAGGAAAGAGAAATTAATTGAATTTCTTAATGATTCAAACTTAATTAATCCTTAAAAGTCACTTAATTACGTTTCCTTTAAATATATTAAGTCACTCACATGGGATGGCGAAAAACAACAAATGTTATTTCTTCTCTCTAAGTTTAATAATTCAAACATAAACATCAAACCCCATAAGAAGCTTTGGTTAATCTTAAATGATTTTATTTAACTTGATTGTCCTTAGGAAGTAATGTGAATGAATGTATTATGTGGCAATGTTTAATTATTCATTTTCAATCATTATAGATGTGTATGCTATTTGATATCATTCACTCATGTTCTTAAATAAAACAAAATTGAATGAATACAATCATATATGTATAAGTTGCATGTGTTGGAGTAATCCTATTATATGTGTGGCTATTAACACTAATAAATTTTAGAATTATTTCCAAAGTTGTAAATTAATTATGAAGGCATAAATTGATGTTGTCTATGAATATTGTATATTGTTTACATTTGTTTGTAGCTTAAACATGTTAAAGTATTATTTTATTTTCATGATTCATGTGTATGGTTACATGTGTTTGAATGTTAGTAAGTATATAATCTAGGCATCTCAGGAATATGAGGCCTTAAGTAGTCCCAAAAAGGTCTTAGATTACCTCCCTTTCCTGGTTAACAATGGAATGTACTTAGTTTCATTCATGTGTTTACATACATTAGAAATTTGATAAAGTTTTACTTTACATGTATAAATAAATTTGTTAACATACAATTTTTTTCATGATTTATTCTCATGGTTGTGTATACATTCATATGTATTTAAGATGTCAAGTATATATTCTGGATATCCCAGAAATATGATACTTTAAGAAGCCCCAAGTAGTTCTTAGATTATCTCACTTTCCTAGTTCAAACAATGACACGTATTTGCTTAAATCTTTAATACATGTGTATGTGTATTTAGATAAAGGATGAAATTCCTATTTTCTTCCAAAAATATATGCATTCATAATAATTTAAGTGTGTTTAAAATACATTGAAAGTATAGGTATGTTAAGTTCTAAATCATATGCATGCTATTGATGATAAAAATGAATAATATTATATTATCCATGTGATAGTAATTCAATCTCATTAATCTTAAGATACCATTCATGTTTGAATAAGATTGTTTAAGAATAACCCAAATTTAGGATTAATAAAATTGTTTAATAAATCAATCACTGAAAGAAATTAAGTCCTAACAACATGCCTTTAGGAAAATACTTAGGGTGGGAATGAAAAGGGTTAAGCCTCTTTCTTCTCTTTACAATACTTAGATGCTAAGTGAATATCTAATGAAACAAAGGAAAATGCAAATTAAAATCCATAAATCCTCTTAATAACTTGAAATGAAACTACCCTTCATGTTTAAATTAAACAATTCCAAACTAAGATAATCATAATCATAAAGCCTATCTAAGACACACCACACTATGCTTGAGCACACACATTAGAATACTAAGTTACCACTTCTAGTTCTAAGTTAGGATGGTGTATATTGTGATGTTGTGTTTTATTTTGTGATGTAATATTTTAGACTAGATGTTATGATTATTTATGCATAAACTAGATGTCAATTAATTAGTAGCCTAATATTTTTTTCTATAGGGGATTATGCTAAAGGAGCTATTGTAATCATAAATATAAATGCTACTACTTGTCAGCTGCTTATGATCCTTTGCATAATCTACATTAGGACAGGTGGACTTGGTTAACCATGTGCAGGGTGCTAACTTTAAACTTGTAAAGTATAACTACTTGGTTTGAATGATTGCTTAGCTCTAGATTTTACTTTTCAAATATATAATTTTGTAATAGAAATTAATATTAGTGCTATGGTGCTTTATTGTGGATTTATATATTATTTTATGATATAATGTTTTAGACCAGATATTAGGATGTATGTACGTAGTCTGTATGTTATGGTGACATTACACTAATGATGTTTTTTATAGGGGATTATCCTTAAGGGATCACTGTAATAAAAAGAATTATAATAAATGCCTTTAGTTACATGTGCTGCCTTAATGTACAAAATATAACTGCTTGTTGTGCATGTATATTCATCTAACATTTATTTTGCACGTGTAGTTAGATTTTGATTTTCAAAAGGATG
This sequence comes from Cymbidium sinense, assembly GCA_021442155.1. Lineage (NCBI taxonomy): Eukaryota > Viridiplantae > Streptophyta > Magnoliopsida > Asparagales > Orchidaceae > Cymbidium > Cymbidium sinense. The sequence continues at coordinate 26,017,006 of CM038223.1, read as the reverse complement.
AACTTTTTTAGTAGGCTTAAGATGAGAGCTATGCAGTTTAAGATGAACAATAACTAGAAGGATTAGACTTGGGAGGCCATGTGATTCTTTGAGCACCCAATTCCTGAAGTGAAGATGAAGATGAAGATTGAAGACTTCCATAGCTTTATTTTCATTGAAAATTAATTATAATCTGGGTTGTATAAGGGTAGAGCTTGGCTACCCATCTTTTTCTCTTTTTCATGGTGTACGATATTTATTGGCCGCATTAGCCTTTTAATTTTTAATTGATGGCTTTTGTAGTTTATTTACATTGATTGTGTAATAGAAATGGTATATTTTTCTTAGGTTTCTTAAAGATTGATTATTTGTTGTATAACTTGGAAGTAATAAGATTTTTAAGGACTTAAATTTTCTACTCCAATTAAACAACTTTGATTAAATTTTAAATAATTTATAACTTCAGTTTAAAGTTTAAGTATTCAATTAAAGAAATAAAATATTTAATAAACCCTTAACTACATGATGTATTCTATAATATCATGCATGCATCATGTTTTATTTTTTATAAAATAGGGGATCTCCACTGCAAGGAAATTTCTCTAACAGGTCTATCCTTATCCCTTATTGTATAATAGTTATTTTATCATACATGTAGGCATAAACTTTACCAAGCCTGAATTTAAAATGCCAAGTAAGAAAAAAAGAAATAAAAGATCCAAGTTTGATTTCATTAGTCTAGGGTCTTAGAAATTTAGTTTAAGTCTTTAGATTCATCCTTAATAAATAATAGCCCAGCCATCTTACATTTATATAAGATTGCCCACATAGTTTTGAATTGTAGGAGGTGTTAGCTGACAACACTCCACGTGGTTATATGTCTAACAAAGTAGAGATTGATTCATTCTCTTTAGTGAAAGTGAACCAATGCACCCTATTTTTGTTGAATAAAATTAGACTGAGCTCTTTGGTTGTACTAAAGCACTTTTGATGTAGGTTCAAAGTCTACTTGTTTCTCATTTTCTATGAGTTTAAGTTTTTACCTCTTAGGCATCTCTGCAATCTTGTGTTATTGGAATTTAAGTTCTAGTCTTCTAATAAAATATCAATTCAATAAAAATAATCCCCTTTTTCAAATATATAAAGCTTCATTATAAGATAGACTGAAGTGACTAGGCTTCTTAGTATTATGAGCACTTCATACTTACCCTCTTTTATAATCCATCAAGAATTCTCCTTATTTGAACCTTCCCATTTAATTTTTCAATAACCATCAATCCTTTGATATCAAAACCCTAAAAATCTTTTGAGATATTAATTAACTATTTTACTCGAGAGTATTCTTAAGAAATTTTCTTTTCCTAAGATGTAATTAACTATGGGGGTTTACCTCCGTAGAGAATTTAAGAACCCAATTTAAAGTAAATATAAATCATCCACTTAATATGAATGTTCTGTTAACTTTTCTAACATTTGATAAATAAATGGTAAAGGAAAATCGATCTTTTCTATTGGCTTTGTTTAACTTCCTATAGTCAATATAAATCATCCATCTTATGACTATTCAAGTAAGAATGATATCATTATTTGGAATAGTAATAATAGTCAGTCCTCCATTCCTGGGCACAGAATATAATGGATGTAACCCATGTACTATAAAATATAGGATATAATTCCTGCATCCAACCAATTTAAGATTTCCTATTTTTGCTACATTGATGATAGGACTCAGTCTACTTTTGCTTTCTATGAATGGTTCACTATTTTCTTCCATTACACTTCCATGCATTCATATTGAAGTACTAATTATTTTAAAATCTACTATTATTTATTCAAATGCTTTTACATATCCTTTTACAATTTTAATTAATTTATCTTCTTTATTTTCTTATAAATCTGTTGAGATGATTATTAGTAATGTTGATTTTTTTTTGTTGGTAAGTATATTTCAAATGACTTGGTGATGGATTTAACTTTAGTTATAGGGCTTCCATTTATAAATAGTTTAAGATTCTTTCTTTCTATATATTTTAATGGTTTAAATTTATCTTTAACCTGATTAGGTGTAACTCTAAAGAATTGAATATCTTCATATTCTTCCATCATCACTTAAAAATTTTGTTCTATAAAATCAGTTATTATATAAGAATTGAATTATTTTCTTATTTTACTTCCACTTAACTAAATCCTATAACATTTTTTATTTCTATCATTAAAAAAAAATTAAAGTTGAACACATTAAATTTAATTTCTTGATCATTTATTATCATGGATAATTCCTCTTATTAAAGATCTTTCATAGTTCTTCTAATATCTAAGAAAGGCCTCCCTAAGATGTGAAGTATTTTCATATCTAATATTATAAAATCTACATGGAATATGAATTTATCTATCTTAACTAAAACATCTTTAGTTATACCTTTTGGATAAATCAAAGATCTATCTGCTAATTATAGTGTCACACTTGTAGGTAGTACTCTACTAAAATTAAAGACATTAAATTTATGCTTGCTCCCAAATCACATAATGCTTTTGCAAGTTATTTATCCCCTATAGTACAAGGAATGATAAAACTCCTTAAATTATTAATTTTTTTGGATAATTTTATTTGATTTAATGCACTACATTCTTTAGTAAGAAATACTATTTAATTTTCTTCTATTATATAGAATGCCTTTCATAAATTTAGCATATGAAGGCATTTATTCTAAGTCTTTAGCAAATAATATATTTATGGATAATTTTTTAAATACTTCTAAGAATTTTGAAAATTGATTATCCACATTTTCTTTTTGAAGTCTTTAGGAAAAGGGAGGTGGTAAACTTTCTCTCATCTTTTTAAATGTTTCTCTTTCTACATCCTATCTCTTTTCTTCAATTCTATTATTTTCAATTTCTTCCTTTTCCATTTCTTTAACTAATATTTTATTTTCTTTAATTTTAGCTTCTAACAAATATTCTATTAATTTCCTTCCACTTCTTAATTCAATTTATTTATAGTATTCTTTACCCATATATTTAGGATTTACTTCAATGTTATTAAGTAAATTTTCTTAATGTATTTTTGTAAGGTTATTATCTAATTTCCCTAATCAAAATTCTAAATTTCTAATTTATGCTCCTTAGTTTTATAATTGAGTTCCCATTTATATCACTAATTTTTCTAAAATAGGTTTCTTATCTTTAGTTCGATTTTATGGAGGATATCTTGGTGGAATGATATGTCTAAAGTTAAATTTTTGAGTGTTATAATTTCTATTAAAAAAATTCTAACTTCTCATATTTTCATTTTGATCTAAGATTACACTATTAACCCAAGAAAAGTTTTAGTGATTCCTCTAACCTTGATTAGATGTATTTGAATAATAATCATTTTGTTTATTTGATATATAGTTAAGCATTTAAAATCCTTAATTAGTTTGCTCTTCTAATGCACATATTTCACCATTTTCTCCCACTTACTTTAAATTATAAATTTTTTGTTTAATTCATAAACAATCTAATTTCATAGATAGGAAAGCTACTTGTGAGATCAACATTACAATCATATGATTAGTCTTATCACTAGCTACTTTCTTAGGGTTTAATCAATCCAAAGGCCATCAAAAAATATTAGTTTTCATTTTTTTCTATTAGAGCACAAGCTTCCTAAAAATGTTTTGACATGAGGCTACCTCCTGCTATTGCATCTATGATAGTCCCTAGAGATCCTATTAAGCCATTATAAATGATTGAATGAGAATCCAATCAGGTAATGAATAATGAGGACATATGTTTAAGAATTCTTTATACCTATCCCAAGCCTCATATAAAAATTTAGTACATAGTTGTATTAATGATGTAATATTATTTCTTAGTTCAATAATTTTAGATGATGGAAAATTTTTTGTCCGAAAATTTTGATCTAATTCATTCCAAAATGTTATTGATCCTTGAGGCAATGAATTTAACCAAAATTTTATCCCTATGGAATAATCTTAATTTAATGACATTGGAAATATGCATAATAGGATTTTTGTTAGGTGAACCCCAAAACTAAGAGTTTTGCACCATTTCAATTATAAATTGTTTTAGTCAAAAATATTAGCTTGAATAGCAGGTATAATAATACTTTGATGTATTCCATCTACTATTGGTGTAGAATAATCCCTAAGAGCTCTAAATGATTCTCCTACAGCTTGATTATCCATTGCTAGTATTCTCTCTTTATTTCTCTTTTCTTTTCTAATTTCCTGCAAAGCCATTTGATTTGTAAGTTTAGTGGAATTATTTTTGTAGTTTTGTCTCTACGCATGCATAGTTTATAAATCATAACTTTAGTTTAAAACTAAAATATCAGTACACTAAGTATGCATAAAAATGTATATATGAAGGATATTTTATACTTAATACATAACACATATACACATAACAAAAATGTAGAAATAAAATTAGTTCAATGAGACTAATATTATTTTAATAAAAATTACTATTTTACTACTAATCCTGACAATGATGCTAAAAACTTGATTGGTAATTTACCTTATACACAAGTGCACTTATAACATCAAGTAATATAAAATGGATACAGAGTATCACTCGCATGAAGATTAGAGAAATATTTTATGTTAATTTCTTATTAAGTTACATACTAATCTTTTTAAAGCTTGATTTTTTTCCAACAAAATACTTAGTGCTTAAGTCAAATAACTATATACTAATTTGTAAAAAAAATATTATTATTAAAATGATTAATTTTTATATTTGTATAGAAAATATAGGTGTTGTTCTTAATTTTAAAAATAGTACTTTGAATTGATCAAATTTGCAGATTACGTATTATATTAAACTAACTGGTGGAATTAATTGTATTCTTGTATTGTCAATATAGAGCAAAATGTTATACCCTCTATGTCTAGATAAGTATAACCAAATCAATCCCTTTACCAAGTTTTTGGCCTTGTGCCAAGTAAATTTTCATTGGTTGCATTGCCCATATTTCCCTTGAAATGATTGTAAATCCTAAAAATAGATACATGTTTAATGGTTGTCTAGTACATCAGGACTATTAAGCACTTTGATGGCTACTTAATACATTTGTTTATCTTTTTCTTAATTATTCTTTTAGTATTCTATCTATATCTCTAGATCACACGTGATTTTAACTTTGCAATTGGCCAAATCACAAATAAAGTATGGAGAAAAAAAACAACATTTTCATGAAAAGCATGAACAATTTTCTTATATTAATCCACCACTATAGTTTAATACAATACAAAACAACCAAAACTCACATGAATTTAGAACACTTTATAGGATTAGTGCTTCATAGTAGGGAAGATGACGATATCATTTAATATTACAAAATAAGATGCAGGATAATCGGAGAAGAAATGAAAGAGTGCACCGAGTAAGTCTTCTAAGTTCACTCTTCAAAATCCTTTGCTACTTCCTTGTGAAAATAACCACCATCCCCCACTAGGAATCCTTGATTTTTTATCTCCATATTTATCACTTGCATAAGAAGAATTCACTAGCACACTACTCACACAATGCTCTCACAACACTTGGAGTGTCACTATTCAAGTGCTTCACAAAAACTCACGCACATTTATACTACACTTTCCCACTTGCCAAAAATTCTGAAAAACACTTTAACACTAGGAAAGTTCTTTTATTTATTGCTTAAAAGAAACATTGATTAGTCATTCTTTTGCTCCTATCAAAACTATTTTAAAAGCTACTCGAAATCATCATTGAACAGCTTAAAAGAAACCTCTTTTATGTCAATATCTCATATAATATATAAAATAATTAGAGATTTTAAATGATTATATTTTCTCTCTTCCTATTATATATTAACATATAATCATCAATAAATAAGTAAGAAAGTAATGAATGCATAATGTCCAATTGACATGACACATTCATTATGGGATAATTATTTTCACATCTAAAAAAATGAAAAAAGTGGAACATCCCAACTTGGGACACTATGGTACTACAATTGAAGTCACCCCCTTACATAATCTAGAAACACAAACTACCCAAAATGGTTCCTACTTAAATAACACAGTGCCATAGCACTATGATCCTAGTGCCTAGGTGTTATCTGATGGCCTCAATTTTAAAAACTAGAAAACTAATCCTTCTTACCCTAGCAACGATAACCTCCTAGGGGGAGCTGGGAACAATTGGAGGGAAGGAAAATTACCCAGGAGGCGAGAATGATTATCTAAAAACCTCTATAAAATAAGGGGAATAACTCACCACCCCTTCATCTTCTTTTCCCCTTTTAACTATTAGGATTTTAGAGTTCTTACAACTACTTTTGAATTCCAAGTGCTCTCAAATGATCTATTCTCAATGTTCTACTCACATGAGAAAAAAAATAAAATGCGACCTTTACAAACTCTAGGTAAAATATTATTTTATGTTATTTTCTCTTCCAAAAGAAAATTCAAAGAAAATAATGAAGTTTCCACTATCAATCTTAGATCTAGTGAAAAACAAAAATCATCCCTCTATCAATCTTAAATCCAAAGTAAGGGAGATGAATTCAATTTTGTTAAAAGCATTTTTAAGTGCAAAAATTTCAAAAATTTTAAGCCTGGAAGACCTCCACCATTGAACTTGGTTCTGGATTAAGATGAAAATCCTCCCTCTTTTGATCTTGGATCCATAACAAGGGAGATGAGTGCTTCTTGCTCTAAAACATTATAAAATCTAGAACTGCTAAAGTGTTATACCATTGATTTTTCATAAAAATTATTAAATTCTTCAAGAATCTAGTTCAATAATTGAGTTTATGCTCCATGGCGCTGAGATTCTAGGTCCCTATATTGAAATGCTGAGCTCTCAAAAGTGGTCTTTGATGCTCTACTTCGTAGCATGAAGGTGCCAAAAATCTAGTGTTGTGATGCTAAGCTCACAAGTAAATGTCAAACTTGTAGTGTCATAGCGCTCCATCTCAAGTTACACTTTTTTGAACAACACCATAGTGCTATTTTACCAGTGTTGAGGCACTATAACTTGAGATCCATTCCACCATCAAACTTGGCTTTAGTGTCAAACAAAATCCTCCCTCCATTGATCTTGGATCCAGAACATGGGAGATGTGTGCTTTACACTAAAAATCATGAAATCTACCATTACTAAGGTGTTATGCTACCCAAATTTTTAATATTTTCAAAAGTATTGAATCTCAGGCATGAATAAAATAAAGGAACTGAGGGCCTAGCATCGAGGTGTTGTGCTCTCAAGAATCTTGAATATTAGGCATGCATCCAATAGTGTTAAGGTGCTGATGTTACAACATCAAGGCACTAATGTTCCAAGGTCAAGCCACTAAGTCCTCAAAAAAATTAAACTTAGACACTCATCTGATAGTGGCATGGTGTTGATATCTTAGGCCAAGGTGCCGCACTCTCTATAAATTAATCCTTAGACACCCAACTAATAGCACCGATGTGCTCATATTTTAGCGTTAAGGCATTGATCTCTCTAACACTAAGCTTAAGTCATATTTTCAGTGCCACAGTGCTATCAATGTAGCACTGAGGTATAGAGTTCTTAGGTTTTGAACTTATATCTTTTAGCTCAATGGCACCAAAGTGTCGAGTTTTCAACCCTCAACTTGTTCATTTTCAACTAATTTTTTTATTGAGCTTTTAGATTGTAGAGCATTCCACAAAGAAAAACACAAGGTCTAAAAATAAAAAATATTTTTATTAACACAAAAATTTTATTGCAATATGTTTTAGACTAAATGAAAGAAAAGAAGAAAATTACATATAACAAAATTAAAAAAGAAGTGGAAAACTAATATTCATATTTATCGTCATCCTTCTCCTCCTCCTCCTCCTCTTTTTTCGACTCTAATGGGGTTCTCACATAATGGTGATAATGAGGTGCCGTAGGAAAATCTAGGCCCTCATGAAAGCCATAATTTTTAAACATATGAATAAGTGTTGAGTTAAATGTAGCTATGTGTGAAAACTATTGTTGTTGCTAAGCCATATGGTGGTCAAATTTCCTACCATTTCCTGTTGCTGCTGACTAGTTTAACTAACTCTATTTCTTAAATGTAAGACTTGTCCTCAAATTTTTTGGAGTTCCTCATTTAAAGTCTTCAAAGATTTAAGTATGGAATGAGAAGTGAGTGAGCTTTCTCCTACCTCAGTCCTCAAGCCAAATCCTTCAATTGTTCATTTAGTCAAGGGAGCCCTTTGAATTAAGTCTTCTTCATCAGACTCCCCTTACACACCCATCACATCTCATAAAAAATAGATTTGAGAAGCATGACCATACCATATAGTAGTACTACCTCTAAGCATATTACAAATAGAATTATAAATGATCTTCCATACATGCAGAATAAACTCATTTTGAATTATAAAATTTAAAATGGCTCTATGCCTAGACACCTCACTGATATTACCAGTAGACATTAATTTGGTAAAATAAAATATTGTCAAGCTTTGATCTTAGAAGTTAGGCCGATGGCAGAAAAATTAATAATCTTATTTACAGCCTTTTCCAATGAACATAATAATTTCTATCACTGAGAAAATTAAGGATTTCATTAAAATTAGGATGATCATTATAATAGTACAGATACTGATTGTACACTACATCTTGTAAATTATAATATGCATTAATAGAATCACAATCAAAACTTACTAGTTGTTTTTCAGACAAAAACTTTATTATTTCGGTGCTCCTTCGCATTGGCAAAGAATTCTCACACCATGGGAACAACATAAGAGTTGTTGTCATAGGCCTGTATGTCCTAGCCTTATTCATTGATAATCCTCTCCACACTTCCACTTAGATTGTAAAAGGTCTTCTCCAAAATGAGATGTTTGTGTAGGAGAGTGTGGAAGTATCATTCCTCAACATCAACACTAATGAACATGTTAGTGATGTTACCAGCTATCCTTTTCTTGCCCTAATTGACTTATTTCATTAACATATTGGCTTTCCTAAAGTGGAATAAAAGCTAAAAGAGGTAAGGGCACAAGACCACTAGTACGAACCAAAGATTCATAATGAAAAATGAGTAGCCTATGGGTCTTATTTATAGATAAGCCCTAGCATCATGATGCCACTTTATCAATGCCAGGTACTTGCCTCTTAGTTTCTAAAACATGGGACCAACGCTATGGCATTGACCATATAGTGCCAAGGTGCTGGTCAACATACTAGAATGATCATTGCATTGATTAAAAAGACATATTTAAGACATTTATAATAATTAATTTTAGAACCAACATCATGCAAAACATGAGGCCAGACATTGATGCAGCACTATGATGCTCAGACATAGTGTTATAGTGGAGGGTCAAAAAGTTTGTACTTTCTACATAAAAGTAGTTATCCATCTATCAAGCTATTTGAATCCACTTTTGACAAGTGTTGTGGTGCTAAATCATCAGCTCCTAGGCGCTAGTGAACTAGCCGATCAAATTATTTCAATCACATGCCATCTTAAGCACTGTAGTGCTATACGTATATCACTAAGGTGCCAAACCCTTGGAATTTTCATACATGAAATCCTTACTTATAATGCTATTATGCTTACTACTCAATGCCAAAGTGTCATTTTAATATCATCAAATCACTACCATGTTGGTACCTAGGCACTATGTTCTCAGTACATAAGTGGTGCAACTCATAACCAAGAATTAATATTGGCCATAAAAATATCTAATAAATAATGGCATTCCAAAGGGATGTATTTCCAATCTATACATTTATCATATGAACAATCTATATCCATATGGCATTCCAAATGAATGTAAGACTAATTTATACATTCACCATATGAACAATCTATATCCATATATCAATCCCAAGAGATGTAAGTCCAATCTATATAGTTCACCATCCAAACTTCTATAATATACTGACATTCCAAATAGATGTAAGTCTAATTTTTATGTTCTCCATGCGAATCTCTATACTATAATTCTAGCTTTCCAATGGATGCAAGCCCAGTCATATGTTCTCCTGCTGATTACTATCAATGGTGTACCAAGCACTGACTTTGGGTCCTAATCTTCTTCTTCATGATAAAGTATGTGATAACCTAATAATTAGACTATACCTATAGAGAGAGTTGAAACTTCAGTTGGCTAAAGTATATCTTAATCTCTAAATCTAATACGGTATGTGACCAGCTCCTGAATTACATCATGGTTATGTCTCAATTTTAGATTGATCACCCAATAAGTTGGGTCATGATCTGATGGAAACTTTAAATCAGCTAGTGGAATATGTAATGATCAGGTAAACAAATCCTCAAAAAAAAATTCCTACCCCTTAACATATCTTGATGCAATGAGAGTTGCTCCTGCTAACTAACTGTATCATGTGGGTCATGGGCATTAATAGTTTCCCATATCTACTCCGTAGTAGGCTCTATAGGTGGCATATCATCTGGCCATCTTCACTTAAACATCGTAGCCAATCTGTAGCTAATTTGGATAAGAGAAGCATGTAAATTTCATAAGCATCATCAAAAAATAGTAATATCCAAACATGTAAATTAACTGTGCTTGTGTGCTTTGATTGAATCTTCTCTTATTTCAAAGAGTTTAAATTTATATTCAAATTTAATCCTTCTTTGAACATATAAAACCCATATTTATATTTGGACCCACCCCTTTTAAACATGATGAAATCTAAGGTTTTGATTTAGATCTAGCCCATTTGTTTTAGAATGATGGATCTTGATTTAAACTTAAATCTAGCCCCTTCAAACATGATGAAGCTTTATTTAAATTTTAGATCTAGTCATTTTGGGCATGATGGATCTGATCTATCCCCTTTGGGAATGATGGATCTTGATTTAAACTTTAGATTCAGCCCCTTTGGATATGATGGATCTAATTTGTCCCCTTTGAGCATGACGGTTCTGATTTAAATTTGCTTGCCCGGATAGCATTTTCTTTTGATGGGGGATTTTATTTTGCAAGGTATATAAAAGTGCCCCTATTTAATAGGAGAATTTCGCATTTTGAAGAGATTTTTTCCTTCATAGTAATGCATAATATCTTTTGAGATATTGTCCATTTGTGGTGGGCCTAACTCCAATAACTTTTGCATTGATAAGCTAATAAGCTCCACCTTCATATACTTTTTTGATAATATATGATCTCTCTCAATTAGGATAGAATTTTCCACCAACTCATTGATAAGAAATAATGGGTCTACTTTGTCCATTTGTAGTTGGCATAGCCCTGATGCCTTTTGCATTAATAAGCTAATAAGCTCCACCTTCATATACCTTTTTGATAATGTATGATCTCTCCAATTTGGATAGAATTTTCCACTAACTCATTGATAAGAAATAATGGGTCTACTTTGTTTCACCTGCTTTGAAGCTTCTTGGGTGAACCATATGATCATGAGCTTGGGTGATTCTTGCTCTATATGGTTCTAGACTTTATTTAGCTTGTAGTCACACTTCACATAGAGTTTCAAGCTCTTCGAGTCATATTTGGACATTTTCTTTCATTGCAAGCTCATTTTGAACTACTATACAAATTGAAGGTAACTCCACTTCAAGAGGTAGTATTTCCTCTGCTCTGAAGACTAAAGAGTATGGTGTTGCTTATGTAGCAATTTTGTATGTGGTACAATATGACCAAAATGCTTCCATTAACTTATCGTGCCACTCTTTTTTATTTTTAGATAGAATTTACCTCATAAGTTTAACCAAAGTTTTGATGAATGCTTCTACAACACTATTGGCTCTTGGATTGCATGTTGAGGAATATTGCCAATCTATTTTATATTTCTCACTAAAGTGATAGATTTTAGTATTTTTGAAGGCAATGCCATTATCTGATATAATTCTTTGAGTTATCCTGAATTAGTAGATGATGTGATCCTTAAGGAATTTCATTACATTGTCAGCTTTTATTTCTCTTAACGGGATTACTTCTGTCCATTTTGAGAAGTAATCAGTAGTGGCCAAAATAAAGGGATGTCCTCAAGACGATAGAAAATCTATGGAGCCTATTATATTAATTCCCCAACCTTTGAATGGCTAGGATGCTACTGTTGAGTGTAAAGCATTAGGTGGTTGGTGCAATGTGTTTACATGTATTTAATACTAATGACACTTTTTAGTAAGCTCGATGTAGTCTTAAACCATGTTGGGCTAGTAATATACCATTCATTTAATATTAATTATCATTTTAAGCCTAAATTGGTGTGCACCAAATAATCTTTCATGGACTTCAGCCATTATTATCTTGGCTTCATCTGGTCTGAAGCATCGCAACCATATTTAGTCAAATGAGCATCGATATAATGTATCTTTCATAAGAGCATATCTCAATTATTTTTTTATGAAACTTGATGATAATTCGATTTATCTTTTGGCAATCCACCTCCTTGAAGATAAGTGATGAATGGTTCTCGCTAGTGTTCTTCTTCTATTATCATAAAGATTTCTTGGCTTTCTTGAGCATCAAAAGCTTGCAAGAGGGTTGCTGCCAAAGCTATCTTCCTTTGGACTATTATTATTATTAGCTCTCCCTAAGGGTCTATCATTTCCTTAGCTAATTTAATGAATTCATTGACTTTTCCATTATCTTGATGTGACACCCTTATAATTATCACTTTAGGGATTTATTTTAGAAGATCCAGGACATACTTATGATAAAGTGCCAACTCAGGCTTGTTTGTCTTAAAAACTTGATTATATGTGAGATTATGAGTTGGGAATCTCCATAAATATGTAGCTTCTATCCATAAAGGAGAATATATCATAGTAGAAAGTATTATCCATCTTGAGTTCCGCAATAGGTAATGTGAAATCATCTTTTAGGCATGCATTATTTAAGTCTCAAAAATTAATGCAAACACAGATTTGTTCATTTGTTTGTCTTGCTGGGATAATATTGGCAATCTAGTAAACATATTTCTTTTTATGGATAAATCCTGCTTTGATGAGCTTTTTAGTTTTATGGATTACTTGCTCTTAAATTTTTAATCATATTTGCCTTGATACTTGCTTTATAAGTTGTATATCAAGCTTAATGGCATATTTATGTATGGTCGCATTTAGCAACAAGCCTGGCATTTTACTGTTATTCCATGAGAAGAAATCTTTATATTCATAGAGTAGTGCTTTTAATTCCTCCAACCTTTTCGATGAGAGGTTAACACTAATAAAAGTCAGTCTAGGTTTTTTTTTGAGTACCCAAGTTAATTTCTTAGAGTTCATCGATAGTGGCTTGACTGCCTTCCTTGAATTCTTTCAGGGCCTCTTTGAGGTCAATGATTAGTTCTTCTTCAGATATATTCTCTTTTAAAATTTTATTTTATTTTTCTATAGTTTTCATAGAGGCTTCCTCTTTATAGAATACGACATTGCATGAATTCATTGAAGGAGATGCGAAAGCAATATATCCTAATCCCCATATGGTGAATTTTCCATGTCCAATTGGATTTTGAGTATTATCCCCTTATTAGAGCCTCTTAAATAATATAGCTTGTATGCTTTATTATATAGGCTAAATGTTATTTATAACCAATTTGTTCAAACCATGAGGAATTATTATTGAAATGTCTTCTTCCTTAAAATTTTCTTCTTCCAACAACATTTGTTTGGGATTTAGGGTTTGTTCTTCTGTCTTGTAAAGAGAATCTTGTGTTTATTATAGACTCTTCTAAGAGGGACATAGAAAGTTATTAGCTATTCTACTTCTTCATTTTGTGAAGTTGTTAAGGCTTTTATGTGTGCCTTTGACACTGTAGTTATTTTTATAGTGTCGCTAGAGATTTGGGATTCGAGTACCCTTATTAGAGAAACATGTGTTTCCTCTAATGGCTTTACAACCTTACTAGTTCTAGCCGCTTTTATCCTTTGGTTAGCTGAGTTTTGCTTAGGTTGATAAAGTACTAACTCATCTTCATCATCTTCAATATCACTACCAAGATGAGGAATTACTTTAGACTACTTTGATGCGCTAGTACTTTTACCCATTTAATGATCACCTTTCAGTATTAGTTTAATAGGTGGATTGACTTGTTTTTGAGCTTTGACTTCCTCTACCTTCTTACGTATGACTTCATAAATCTTGATTTCATGTATCAAGAATGAATTCATGTGGCCATCAATTCGATGATCTTCACCATTTTAAATATAGTTCATACATGTATGTAGAGTTGAAGGCACTATACCATATTCATGAATCCATGGCCTACCAAGGAGTGCTTTGCAAGAAACTTGGGCTTTGATCACAAGGAATTTAGCTTTTATTTATAATTTCTCGAAGTGTATGGGAACGATAAGAGACCCTATGGTTTGTTGTCCTTGTTAATTAAATCCTTGTAAGAATATTGTACTTTTATCTAAGTAGCGAGCATCTAAAGCTAGCGCTCATAACATTTTAACTATTATAAGATTAACTAAAGCACTTGGATCAACCAATATCCTTTTTATTCAAATAACATTGCTTTCAGCTATAACATAAAGGGGTTGATAATGTTTGATCATCCTTAATAGCAAGTCATTCTTACTGAAAGTAATGGTCACTGACTTTGAGAAATTAGGTAGCCTTTCATTTTTTTTATTTAACGAAATACACTTCATCTTTTTTTGGGTTTTGCAAAGCCTTGATTAATGTCTCACGTATATCTTTGGATAACATGAGAGCATCATAGATACTTAATAAAGCAGGGAGCTTGCGTAAATACACTAGAACATTATAATCTACTCCTATTTTGGTAGACTTTTGAGGATTAGTTGGTGATGGGGGTAAGGTATTTTCATTGAATTGAATTTATTTTCTTTTATCACTAATAGTTCATTGTATAGGTGGAGGAATTTTTTTCTAGTCCTTAAATGGACTTGGGTTGCTTCTTCTATATGATCTTCTTTATCATAAAGTTTTGAATCCTATGCATTCTTAGAATTCTTAGGCTTTAAAGACTTTCAAAATTAATGCTTACTTTAGGATGTAGTTTCCTTGAGCCTGACATGACTCTTCATTTTCTAGTCTTTCCTCTAGGAAAGCATAATTCTTCCTTAAAGTCAGTTGAAGTCACGATCACATTTATGACACAACATGTTTCTTTCATAATTTCTTTTTCAGGTTCTTCTATGTCGACTTTAAATGGGCCATATATTCTTCTAGCTTAATTGATCTTCAAGGAGGTTGTTAGTATTCCATTAAAGAGTTGATCATCTTTTGGGTTTTAGACTTTAGATTTCACGTCCTCCTTTTTTTTCTTGATTTATAGGGCTTTGATGAAGAAGGTTGATCATATTTTTCCTATTTATTCATATAATATAAAAATTTCACCATATTAGGGAAGTGCATTTTTGGATTGAGTTCATACTCTAAAGAATTCTTCTAGCGAATACCTTCTATTGCTAGAAGAATATTAATCATTCTTTTAGTTTTCTTTGAGATGAAGGTCTCTTAATCACCTTCCCCTTCTTCATGTGTTCTATGGGCTTTGCTCTTATCCCCTATACTCTGAGCTTCAACATATTTATTTTTTGCATCTTGGACTTCACATGTTGTAATAACTTTCACCTTTTCTTTTTTAGGGCATATTAATACATTATTTGATAAGGTGAGTTCTCCATTTTGATGGCTCTTTTCTACTTGATCCTTGAAGACAAAATCATCTTCAATTTGATGACATATGAGCCTATGGAATGGACAATAATTAGGATCATCAGTCTTGTCTACTTAATCTGAACATCATGGCTCTAACAACTGTAATCTTAATTTCAGGACATGTATAAAGATTTTAGCAATGCATTCTACTTTAAATGATTTCTGCTTAGACATTTTCCCTTGGAGAGTTGATCCTTTTTCTTTTTCTCTACTAGCTTCTTGTCCTTTATGAATGTAGATGTTGTATTCACATCATTCCTTTTTGAGTTGCCAGACTTTGGTTGTTTTGCTTTTCTAAAGGGGTTGTTGTTGTTATAACCAATATTAATCCTTTTTTTATTTGGGCAAACTTTCAAACTTGGCTTCATGATCCATTATTTCTTCGGATGTGTTAATGGTAACCATAGCTAGATATGGGACCATTTGCTCATCGATATTCCCCATGAAGAGTTCTACTACATGCTTTTTTATGAGCTATTGGTCACATTTCATGGTTAGATTTCTCTATCTAGTAATATACTTGGTAACACTCTCATATTTCCTTCTCTTTTTCAAGACAATATCTATAATTATTACTTTCTTTATTGGTCTTACTAATCTCTTGACAAAAAGTGTTTCTAGCTCGATGAAGGTTTTTATTGAGTCATTAGGTAAATCAACATACCATTCAAAAGCTGTGTGTGTAAGACTACTAATTAATTGGCATAGTAGTAGGGCATCATTTTCTTTAATATTTCCATATGATGCTTTAAATTTAGTTCATGGGTTTAGGGTTGGGCACATTTGGAATAATTATGTTTGGCCACTTCCCCTTGTTGAATGCCTTTGGCATTCTAGTGTCAATGACTATGGGCTTAGTGAAAGGTCTAGCTAATAGAAATTGGACAATCTTTGAGATTATTCCAAGCTAGAGAGTAGCTCTAGTGGAACCAGCATTGATTATGGCTTGAGGGAATCTTACCATGGATCCCACATTAAGCTTAATAGTCATCATATTCTTGATGTTTGTGATTTGATGTACCTAGTCATAGTTCTAAAGTTTGGTTCTACTAGGTTTTAAGAACTTAAGTTTTTTTTAAAAGAATATACTCCAATATTATAGTCTACGATGACACTATATATTTTAAATTTTCCAACCAGAGATGGAGAGAGAAGCAATCCCCAGTGGAGTTTCCAGAAATCTGATCGCTCAAAAAAAATAACTTTGAGGATGCTCTCCATCATCTTTATTGAGATGGGTAGGAGTATGTTTAGGGGAAATCTTGTTGAATATATATCAATCTACCTCATTAAAAAACATACTCCTACCCATCTCAATAAAGATGATGGAAAGCATCCTCAAAGGTGTTTTTTTTTTTTCTAAGTGATCAGACATTAATTAAAATCTTACAAAATCTAAAATAATATTTAACTTTTTTTTGCTGAAGAGAGGATGAATGAAGAATTAACCTTTTAAAAGATAGTGGCCATAACATTTAGTGGTGATGACTTATTATTAGGGATGATCGAATATAAGTGGCCCTTTATGTCATTGTTGAAAGTAATTCCACTAGTATAAAAAAATATTGATCGATCTAGGTGTTTCTTTCAATCTTTTAACAGCTAAAATACTCCAAACATTAGCTTTGGATGTTGGCTATCTTATTAAAAGTATAGAATTCTTACAAAGATTCAATGAACAAAGACAATGATTCTTGGGATCTCTTGTTCTACTTATACGCTTTAGGAACTATATACATAAGCTAAATTTCATATAATTGAAGCTAGTGTTTCCTACAAGGTACTTTTGGGTAGGCCATGAATTCATGAATACTACGTAGTGCCTTTTTACCCTCCATCAATGCATGAAATACATTCAAAATGGTGAAAAGTATTGAATTGATGGTGCCAAGAATCCATTCTTGATACATGAAATTAAAATCTATGATGATGTAAAATACTTTATTTCTAAGAAAGTAGGAGAACTCAAAACCCAAATA
This sequence comes from Cymbidium sinense, assembly GCA_021442155.1. NCBI lineage: Eukaryota > Viridiplantae > Streptophyta > Magnoliopsida > Asparagales > Orchidaceae > Cymbidium > Cymbidium sinense. Next base: position 25,999,422 of record CM038223.1, on the reverse strand, counting down.
TAAGTGGCTCGACCTATTAAGATAATGCTGAATGGAGATGATTCAAAGAGGAAAAGTGCTAATGAATTAAAATGACCTAAAGTTCAACTTGGCAGTGAAACTAAAGATGATGAAGAAGAGTTGTTACTTTATCAACCTAAGAAATCCTTAGCTAGACAATGGAAGAATGATCAAATACTTATGATATGATAAAATAATTATAAAAAACTCATGTTTATCTAATATAGGTTACTCGAATTTCATATCTCCAATAATTCTTTGAAAATAACTATAGTTCCAAAGATACATAAAATAATTAATAACTTCTAAAAATTAGAAAATAAAATAATTGAAAACTTTCTATGTCTCTCTTAGAGAGGGATACATTGAACGTGAGATCCTTTTCTACAAAATAGAAGAGAGAGCCGTAAAACCCACATAAATGTTTTTGGAAGAGGATTATTTTAAGAAAGAAGACATTTCAATAATTATTCCTCAATACTTTTCATCAGCTCTAAAAAAATTGATTAATAATAATGCTAAATAATACAATCAAGTATAAAAGTTTTTGTGTTTAAGAAGCTCTATTGAGGGGACCCAAAATTCCATAGGATATGAGAAGTTCACTACTTGGGGATTATGATATATTTCTGTGGCATTTCTCCCAATGAGCTCATGCTATGCTGTATTCGAAAAAGATAAAGTCTGTTTTGAAGCTAGAAATGAACAATGGAACATTTCACATGAAAATAAGAATATACTTGAAAGTGAATTGATAATTAACCTTAAAGAGGCCGTGACAAAGTTTGAAGTTTGTAATCAAACTACTATCAATGAAATTCAGGAAATTAACCTCTGTACTGAAGAAGAGCCTAAGCCAACTTTTGTTAGTGCTAACCTCACATCAAAAAGTTTGGAGGAATTAAAAGTACTACTTTATGAATACAAAGATTATTTTGCATAGAATTGTAATAAAATGTTAGGCTTATCACTAGACATAAACTTTCCATTAAACCTAATGTATTTCTTATAAAGTAAGCATCAATTTTAATGTTATTGGAAATCGAAGAGCAAGTAATCTCTAAAACCAAAAAGCTTATTGAACCAAGATTCATCTGTGAAGAGAAATATGCTAATTGGATTGCCAATATTATCCCAGTAAGAAAAAATAATGAGCAAATTCATGTATGCATTGACTTTAGAAATTTAAGCAAAGCATGTTTAAAAGATGACTTTTTGTTACCTAATGCAAAACTCATGGTAGACAACACATCAAACTATGTTATGTTCTCCTTCATAGATTGTTCATCAGACTACAACCAACTCCAGAAGATGAAAACATACATTCTTTTGTATAAGAATTGGCATTTATTGCTATAACATGATGCCATTTAGCTTAAAAATGGTGATGCTTGTGGTGTTTATTTTTGGATGTTTATGAGGAGCACCATGTAGATCGTAGGGGGTACTTATTGAAGTGATCAGGTACGACATTGAGGTTTAATGTACTATCTCAAAAGATAGAGGCATCACCCTTCAATGGACCAAATCACCTAATAAAAACTCCTAAGACATGATGGGTCTACGAATATACCAGAGATTTTCTCCTAATTTACATGGATGAATAAAGCATGGTTTATATTAAATAGGGTGCTAAAGTTCTCAATGGAAGCAAACCTCCATAGTTAATTACATCTTAGTGAATGAAATTTCTTAAGAATACTCTCGATTAAAGTAGATAATTATCACCTCCAAAGATTTCAAGGTTAGACTATCAAAGGATTGGTTATATTTAGAAAATCAATTGGGAAAGCTCAAATGGAGAGACTTATTTTGGAAGCCAAAAGATATGTGTAGGGAATGCACATGATACCAAGAAGACTAATGAGCATTCTAATCTATCATATAGTTGTCCATTATACATTTGAAGTTGAAGAGAATTATTTTGTTTGAGTTTAATTTTATTAGATTGCTAGGGCTTATGATTTACCAACATAAGGTTGTAGAAATGCCTAAGAGGTGAGGACTTATGCTTGTTGCCCGAAGGAAATAGAAACCTCAGATCCTAAATCTAAGGATCTTTAACATAAGCTAAAGCATGGCCTAAATCTAAGTGAAGATGGGCATAAGGTTTACCTCCATAAGAGAGGATAATCCACCCGACTACTGGGCATACAACTTTTTGGAGTGGCTCCTAGCTAACTCCTTCTATGATTCAAATCTATGTGGTCCAGTCATGTGAATTGCATGATAGTTAGGCTATTATTTAATTAGAAAGAGACTAAAATCCTTAGACCCACTCCCTAAGAGACTAGAGCATGAGTGGTATGAGTAATGACTTAATCTAATGCAAAATATTTTCAATTTTTATTTCAATTTTGACACTTCATTTGGACAAAAGGGTTTAGGATTTTTATATTCCTAAATGCATGATGAAGTAAAGTCATTGGCCAAATCAAAAGATAAAGAGGGTGAACCTCTGTCAGTAGGATTTTCTCTCATAGGTCAAGCGGTCCCTATGCATGTAAGGATAGAGGCCCTCATTTTACAAGAGTAATTTAAGATGATGCATGATGTGAAATAAGCAACATTCAGCTAAGGGGTTGCTAAATTTTTTAATTATCTTTTTAATGCCTAGGATTTATGATGAAGTTATGAGTTGGTTAAAATTTAGTTATGAGAGTGATTAGTTAGGTAAAAAATTTATTTTTTATCTTAAGAGCCTAATAGTATCAAGGACACACATTAAATTATCAATCATTTAAGAAACTAAGAAAACTATGCCATTTATGGTACGCAAACTAAAAAATCATCGAACATTTTCATAAAACTATCGTAAAAGAATAATAGGTCGATGCGATTGGGTACCACTGTACAACCCGAAAAGAAAAGATGGGTAGCCAAGCTCTACCCCTTATACAACTCGAAATTGCAAAATAATAATTGCAATTTGTAAATGCTATAAGTGGGGGCTTCTATCTTCATTTTTAATTTCTTTCCTCCTTGCTTCTTTGATTTGGTAGGATTCAATGCAACACATGGCACCCCAAGACAAAGCCTTTTAGCCTATGCTCATCCTTGTCACCCATAGCACTAATCCTAATTTCTAATGCAAAATTACATTGAAAATAAGAAAATTAAATCTAACTATAGTAAAATAGAGGTTAGCTAAACATCCATACATTCCCCAAGCAGATATATTTATAATTTGGACTTAGCACCCTGCACATGGCTAACCAAGCCCACCTATCCTAACTTGGATTATGCTTAGGGGTTTAAGCAACTTGAAAAAAGAGCATTTATAATTATTTTTAAGCAACCCCTTAAGCACAATCCCCTATAGAAAATAACATTAGGTTAACAATGGCCTAACATCCAGTCTACGAGTCATTCACCCTAACATCTAGTCTATAACAAAACATCACATCATGAACTATCTTAACATAGAATTAGAAGTGTGGGCTTAATTCTAATGTGTGTATTAAGGCTTGTGTTATAAATCTTGCAAGGCATTAGTGGTATAATTATCTAAGTGTAGATGGATTCAATTTAACATGAAAGGGGAATTTCACTTGAAATTATTTAATTGATTTGTAGATTTTACTTTGTATTTTCTTTTGTTTTATTTGATTTACACTTAGAAAAAAAGTGTTATAAAGAGAAGGGAGAGGATTACCCTCTTTCATCCCTACCTTAAGTCACTTTCTAAAGTAAATTAATTCAATTTATTTTTCTTTAGTGAATGGCTTGTTATACATTTTAAATCAATCCTAAGTTTAGGTTCACTTTAAATAACTTCATTCAATATGAAATACATCTTAAGAATAATTTAATTGAATTATTATCACATGACATATATCAATCCATTCCCTTCCATCACATGTAACATGGATATGATTCAATCCTAAGTATATCTATACATGCAACATGTTTTAGCACACTTAAATGATGAATGTAGATGTGTATATTTAAATTTTATATTCTTTCATTTGATTGAATTATTTAATCATATGAATTTAAAGCTCTATACAAATTCTTATACAAAATACATATAGATGAAGTAAAATAAGTATGTGCCATTGTTAAACCAGGGAAGTGAGTATGACCTTCTTGGGGCTAGCTAAGCTTCATATTCCCAGGATGTCCAGACTATATACCCATTTGCATTCAAACATATGTAAGTTTTTGCATATGAACATGAGAAGAGAACTCCAATTCACATAATTATATAATTCAATCATTCAAATGACTATGAATTCATGTATTTTAAATAGAAAAGGGGATCATCATTTTCTAATTAAGCATTTTGAAAATGCGTGCCATTGTTAAACCAGGGAAGTGATGTAATCAAATGACATCCTTGGGGTTACTTAAAGCCTCTTATTCCCAGGATATCAAGACTAAACGCTTGTTCTCTTAAATATATATGAATATATACACAACTATAAAGATAAGAATCATGCAAAGATTGTATTTTTCTTTGATTGAATCATTTATGCATGTGAATTAAAGTTCTATCCAAATTATAGTGTAGAAATACATGTAAATGAAATCAAAAAAGTATGTGTGATTGTTAACCAAGGATGTGAGGTAATCAAATGACCTGCTTAGGGATACTTAAAGCCTCATATTCCATGGATGTCCAGACTATATACTTATTAACATTCAAATACATGTAAAACCACATATGAATTAAGGAAAAGAAAGTTTTAGTTCACATACCTAAGCTATAAGCACATGCAAAGCCTATATGTATTTATAACTATTATCAGTCTAATCAATATAATTGATTTATAAACATTAAAAAAATAATTTGATTTTATTTGTGATAATAGCCACACATATATTAAGTTAAGTCAAAACATGCAAGCTTAACATAAACGAAAACCATTTGATTTAATTTATTTTGAAAATATGAATGCGTGATTTCAAATGACATACAACATTTAATGTGATTGGAAGGAAATAAATAATCATAAACACAAGATTTAATTTAATCAAATTAATTCCTAAGGATAATCATATCAAATAAAACCAATTAAAGCAAACCAAAGTTTCTTTAATGTCATTTAATTTTATGTTTTGATTTGATTTAATGATGTGAGAGGGAGCTAGCTGATCCTAACCCATTCCCATGTTTGTGAATTAATTTGGTTTAATGAAAAGTAATTAAGTTGATTTTATAGATTAATTAAGTTGTAATATGCATTAAATCTATTAATCAACCCTTATCTATATTACCTTAAAGTAATTAAGAAAATAATTATGAGCCAACAAGATATGCAAATGAATTAAAAAGTAAATTAGCAATGGTCCTAGAAAATGGAAAGGCCTAATTCAATTAGCTCACAATTATTAGTTAATTAAATTAAGAAACTTAATTAATTACTTTTATGATTTTCCAACATATATTGGTAAACCATAATTTCATTAACTTCCTTTAGGTTTTTGAACACCTAAAGACCTACCCCTGATTTAATTAATTAAGATCATATGTGATTGTAATTTTAATTTGATAAATTAAACAAATTAATTACTTAATTAAGCCTTAATTAAATTAGTTTTTGAAAAGTGAAATAAACTTAGGGAACGAGATTAGGGAATAGGTCCCAATCCTATCCCATAAGTCCCATGACTGTTAGACAATGATTAATAAGCCCAATCAATTGATTAGTTTACTATTCATGGGATTAATTAACCCATAATTAGTTTGAGAATATAATTAGGGCTTAATTAACTAATTTCCCTAATTAATTAACCAATAAATCTCAAGAAAATTAGGGGAGGCTGAGGTCATCCCCTTAAACAATCTCAAAAATTTTGGGGTTAATTAACTAATTAATTACATAGTAATTAAGCTAATGAAATTTTCAATTAAACCCTAATTATTATTCAAAATTGATTAATGATATTTTTAATGAATTTCTCTCCAAAATACCTTTAAAATGAGTATTTATTTTTAATTTTTAAATTTTTCAATGATTTGTTATGAATACTTGAAGTTTTAGCCATTAATATTGATTATTTAAGCCTAATTAAGTCTAATTCCATCAGCGCCATGTGGCACGCTAACACGATGCACTTTCCACATGGCCATGGGATTCACTATTAAAGTGCATCCGAGTTAGCATTAACGTGGCTTACGACAGACGTGCTTTCGATCTCTGTCATCTGATCTCAGATCGGATGGTGTGGATGGATCCCATGGTTAATAAAGGATTAAAATGGCTAGATCTAATGGATCTAATCATGACCATCTATTTTGCTCATGCAGAATAGATGGTGCATGCATCTATCATTCCATGGGCGATGAAGGATGGAATCCATCTACCATTGTCCGTGTGATCCAAGCATACCCGAGCTCGGATACACTCCAAATGGATCCCACACCTTCATAATAAAGATCGAGAGGATCTAACTGTCAAGATCAGGTAGCATTCAACTTTCCTTCGAAAAGATCCAAAAAAAATTCAAGAAAGCTTAGTTTGAATGGCATACCTCATCAGAGCTAATGGCTAGCGGTTCACATGCTTGAGGTAGATTCATCTGGTCGAGATAAAGCCCTGTTGAGCTGCAATTAGATTGATTTCACTCCATTCACTTCGGAAGGCCAAGTTTTAACTTTTAAAGGCTCGGTCTTGATCGAAGTGTTATCTTCGATGAGCTAGAAGCTCGGGGAAGGTTCAAATAGCTTCATCGAGATGTAGACATGGTCTGTGCAAGAGGAATTAGAACTTGGTTGCAGTTTGAGGGAGTTAGGTTCAGATAATGAATGTCCTATTTTGGGTGCAGTCGGGAATTAGAATTTCGATGAGGGGAAGCTTGGGGAAAGCTCTATGTAGGCTTGGGGAGTTTCAAAACTCTGTTAGAAGCTCACCCAAATTGAAAGAGTGCTTATGCTATGAGAATTAAGAGGGGTATACCCCTTTTCCACTATGATGGATGGACAGATCGAGCTCCAGATTTTTAGCCGGCCAGCTACACTAGGGTGCTGGAGTGGTCACCATCACCTCCACATGGCACAACATGAGTGGTGGAAGGGTTGGGAGGTGGCTCAAGGAAAGTTTTGGCTTGATCTTTGTCCATAGGGTTCTTCCATGTGAGGAAGGTGAGTTAACTCACCTCCCTTTGGTCCATGGCAGGCCTAGCCCACATGGGCTATGCTAGGTGGCTATGTCAAACCCCAATTGGGGTGTGTGAGGGATACCAAGTTGAAAGGGGGAGTAGACTTTTCCAATTTTGGTAAAATGTCATGTGGGGAGGAAAATACAAGAAATATTTGCCTTGTGTTTGAGTCCATTTGGGTTTGAGCTAGCTTTAGGGTGATCCCAAGTGGGTTTGGGTCCGGTTAGGTCAGCTCCCAATCTGCCATGGTTTGCTTTCAAAGGATTTGGCTCAATTTGAGTCATATGGGTTACTTTGGGTCATTTTGGGTTAGGTTGATCAATTGGTTAAATTGGGTGAAAACAAGGCTTGGGTTAAGTTTAAATGATGATTTGGAGTATTTTGGTTCAAGTGGTTTCAATCAATTTGGCCTAGGTTTGATTTTGGCTCATTTGGATTCATATAGGTCAAATGGGTCAAGTTGACAAATTTGAGCAAATTGGTAAAATTGGCTTGGGTTGAGTGTAGATTCATGTTTAGTTCATCAATTGGAGAAGATTGTATGCTTTGGTTTGAATCAATTTGGAATTAATTTGGATTTATGCCATATTGACCCTTTAGGTTAATTTGGGCTAAATGGGTCAATTGGGTTCAATTGGCAAAATTAGGTTCAATTGTCACATTGATCAAGTTCAACAATCAATTTGGAATGAACTTGAGCTATTGGATACAATCAATTTGGGTTAGATTTTGATTTGACCTATTTTGGTCTTTCAAGTCAATTTGGGTCAACTTGGGTCAAATGGCCAATTAGGTTTGGTTTCGCTCAATTGATGTTCAAGTAAAGTTTAATCATTGATCATGGGTTGGCGTGAAGCCATGGTTCAATTTATTTGGTGTAGGGTAGGTTTTAGCTAGTTTGGGTTTATATGGGTTAAAGGGTTGACTTGGGCAAATGACCAAGTTGACTTGGTTTGACCCAATTTATGACAATTGATCATCGTAGGGTGATCAATAATCATGATAGGAGGTTTTGGTGGGCTTAGTACAATGCAATTTGGGTTGGATTAGAACTTGGCTCAAGAAGGTCCTTTAGGTCACTTTGGGTTAAATGAACCTAAATGGGTCAATTAACTTGATTTTGATTTGATTTAGGCTTAGTTGAATTTATATATGAGTTTATGATTGAAATATAAATTCAACTTTAATTAATTTGGGTTTCAATAGGTTTTGGTTGATTTGAGAATTTCAAGTCAAATGGGTTAGGTAAGGTTTGACTTGGGTTGATTTTGGTTTGACGTGATGATTGTAGATTTCATTTATATTTGGATAGGTCATTGGAGGAATCATTGATTCAAGAGAAAATCCATTAGTTTTGGCTTAATTTGGATGGGATTTGGTTAAGTCCAAGAAATTTTCTTAAAGGATTTAGATTGGAATTTGATTTGATTTTAGATTTAGTTTTGGCTATTTGAATGTAGATTTGAATTATATTTATGAAGATTTTTGACGGTATAATTTATTTACAAGAAAATTAATTGAATTCAAAGTGATTTGAAGGAAAATTTGGCTAAGCTCATGAAGGTGGGTCCAAAGGGCTTAGAAGAAAATTTGATTTAGTTTGATTTAATTTTGATCATTTTAATGTATATTCATTTATATTTGTGAAGATGATTGAATATATAATTTATTCATGAGAAAATCAATTAATTTTGGGATGATTTGGGTTATGATTTGGCTAAGCTTATGGGATTGATTCATATGGCTTAGAAAGGGTGTTGACTTGACATAATTTAGTTTGATTTAGTTTTGATAATTTGAATGTAAATTTAATTTATATTTGGGAAGATAATTGATGGAATAATTGATCCATGAGAGAATCAATTGAATTAAATTTGATTTGAATGGTATTTTAGCTAAGCTCATGAAACTGGATCACATGGCTTAAATAGGATTTGGTATGATTGTATGTTTTAATCATTTGGAGTTGGGTTTGGGGTTGAATTTGATACATTGGTTGGGGGATTGAATTGATCTTTGAGAAAATAAATTGAGTTTGGATTGAATTGGATTTGGTTAGGGCTAAATCAATGGGATTCAATCACAAGGCATGGGAAGGATTTTGAGATTGGATTTAAGGTTGAGATTGATTGTTAATTTTGGGAATTTGAATTTGAGTTCAGAATTAAATTTTGGGTTTTGGGTTTGAGAAGGTGAGCTTGGGTTGAGTTTAGGCTATAGGGTAGATAAGTCTCCCTAAGTCCCTAAGGCTTAGCTTAACCTTATGATTAACCCTTCTAAGTCTCTAAGCTTAGGTTTTGTGTTCACCTAATCACTAGATGTGTCTTAAGACTAAGGAGCTATTAGTATCTAGAAGAGTCCTAGATCTATGTTGAGAAGATAAAGAACTCACTTCATAAGTGAGGTCAACAAAAGGACCCCTAATAGGTGTGTTGTAAATGACAAGGCACACCACACGTATTGGCATTGACCGAGATGATCAACGACATCCAAACAATTGCAAGAACTATCGAAAATGATCTATATCTAAACTTGAGGGAGATAGAATTACGATCATAGTGCAATTCAACTCAACTTATGCTAAGGTCATAAGAGAGGAAGGAGTAATCCGTTAGGGATTGAGTACATGAAGCTTCCACTAGGGAAGCAGGTTCAAGCTATCCGTCGGGGATAAGAATTTGGTTTCAATTATGAATATGATTTATGGGAAGGAGGTCCATTGGGGATAAGAATCTATGATCCACTGAGTATTAAGATTGAATTAATTTTAATTTGTTATATTTTGAATGATGTGGCAGCATATCTGCTAGGGACATGGGCTCGAATCTGCTAGGAATTGGGTATGTGAACCTTCCACTAGGGAAGCAAGTTCATGCTATTCATTGGGGATAAGAATTTAATTTCAAATATGATTTGTTTGAGGATGTATCTGCTTGGGATAAAAATTTGGTTGGATTTCTTTGATTTGTTTGAGTAATTTATTTGGATTGATTTAATTTAGACTCCACTGGGGGAGTCGGTTTAATTTGTTATGGCTCGATTGGGGAGGATGGTTTTTCTAATAGGACATATCCTCAGGGGATGTGAACTTAGTTAAATTAGATAGATTTAATTTATTTGATTCATGGACCCAGTTGATGTGCGATGGACTCACTAAGGAGTGGACACGGGGGCCTTGGCCTACCTTAGATTTACAAGTCCAAAGGGTTAGTCTACCAGCCACAAGTTAGGATTATCCAACCTAAGGGTTGCCTTTCGGTGTGCAATGGCTATGCTAGGAAGAAGGCGTAGCAGACTTAAATCTTCCAAAGTAGAGAACAACCCCTGGGTGATCTGTTGGAAGCAAAACCCATTGAACCTGACCTAAGGCGACTACTGAGAGAGTGTCGTTAGGGATCTTACCTCAACTCAAGAGTAGTCAAGATTAATTTCATTTGATTTCATTTGATTTGATTTGGTTTATTTTCATTTATTTTAATTTCTTTTAATGGATCCCATCAATGTGCAATGGATCGCATTGAGAAGGGGCAATGTCAACCTGGGCCTACCTCAGATTTACCAATCCAAAGGGATAGTCTACTAATCAAAGTGTAGGATTATCTGACCTAAGAGGTGCCTTTCAGTGTGCAACAGCTATGCTAGGAAGAAGGCGTAGTATACTTACATCTCCTAAAGCAAAGAATAGCCGCTGGGGTGACCTCTTGGTAGCACAACAAATCAAACCTGACCTAGGGATGCCCATCAGTGTGCAATGGTCATGCTGGAAAGAATGCATAGCAAACTTACATCTTTCAAAGTAGAGAATGATTGCCGATGTGACCTATTGGTGACACAACAAGTTAAACCTGACCTTAGGGCAAATGCTGAGAGAGTGTCATTCGGGGCTTATCTCCACTCAAGAGTACTCAAACAATTCTAATAGGGAGTTTTATTGACATTGTCATTAAGATAGGATGCCTGCTTGGAAAAGGTAACATTAGAGTGTTCTCCTTATCCACAAGAGAATATATATTTTATTTTGTTTGTTATCATGGACCCTATTGGTGTGCGAGAGACCACACTAAGAAGGGGCTATGTTGGTCTTGACCTATCTTAGATTTATTGGACCAAGGGATAATCTATGCATCTGCAGATCAAAATCTCCAACCACATGGGTGGTTACTAGGAAAGGGGGATTATCTAATCTAAGAGTAACCCGAGTAGTATCTAAATGGGATCTCAAAGGATGTGGTCCAATTAGAGAGCCCATAGGGAAGTGCCAATAGGAGCTTTATCTGACCTTGTAAATAAGAAAGCCTGTAGGTGTACGGTGGGAAACTTAAGAAAAAAGCGTAGCAGACTTACATCTACCATGAGTAGTGTATCCATAGGGTGGTCGCTATTGGCATAGAAAATACCAACCAACCTAAGGAGCCCGTCGGTGTGCGACAATCAGTCTAGGAAGAAGGCATGTAGACTTATATCTCCGTAAAGCGAAGCTGATCGTTGGGATAGTCTATTGTTGGCTCGATAAGTGCTATCTGACCTAGGGTTGCCTGTCAGTGTGAAACAGCTGTGTTAGGAAGAATGTGTAGCAGACTTATATCTTCCAAAGCAAGGAACAACTACTAGGGTGACCAATTGTTGGCACAATAGATCGACCCAACCTAAGGGTAACTACTAAGTATGGATTGATGATTAAAGACTGGAACCAAACTTGAAGTAGTTAGGAAGAAAGAAGCCACTAGGGGACTTACCCTATACCTCAAATATACTCAACCTAACCAATGCACAATGGCTAATTTAAGAAGAAAGCATAGTAGACTTACATCCTTTTAAATAAAGCCAACATGAGGTAGCTTACCGGCCGTACAGTAAAGCCTACCAAACTAATAAGACGCTCATCGGTGTGCAATGGTTAGGTCAAGAAATAAAGTATAGTAGACTTACATCCTCCTAAACAAGGGACCACTAGGGTGACGCACTAGCAAGATAGCACATCAGCATGATCTAGAGCAACTACTGAGTGATTCCCGCTAGGGGTGTTATCCCAACTCGAAGTAGCTCGAGACAAAATATATATGTATTTTCTTGATGTGTTTGTGTTGTATTGATGAAGGATAGAATGCCATTTAGGTTCTCTTACACTTACCCTAAACACATTATGGCAAATTAGCGAACAAAATGTTTTTAGTTTGGAAGAGATTGAATTTGAAACAAAATTTTATTGATAATAATTTTTTTCAAACATGATCTCATGGATAATAATTCTTTAAATAAAGCTCATTGATTGGAAGCATCAAGAGTTTTCCTTTATGGTTAATAAGTTGATAAGATCCTCCTTAGTATGCCTTCTCTATGACAAAAAGGCCCTTCCGAGTGGGTACAAACTTGCCTCCCATCTTGTGATGGGCAACAATTGGTCTCCATAGAATTAAAATAAGCTCTCCTACTTGAAAAGCTCTAGGATGGACCATCTTGTTATGATCTTGAATCATTTTGGCTTTGTATAACTCGAGATTTTGGCATGCCCGTAGGCATCTCTCCTCCAAACCTTCAATTTCTTCTAACAATAATTTAGCATTCTGCTCCATTGTGATTTTTCTACCCATAGTTATCTTTAGTGATGGGTGCTAGACTTCTAATGATAGGACTGCTTCGGACCCATACACTAACGAGAAAGGAGTAGACTAAGTTGGAGTTATGTATGTGTTGTGGTAAGCCCATAAGGCTTCAACCAACTGCTCATGCCATTGCCGCTTGTTATTTCCAAGTGTCTTCTTAAATATTTGGATGATAGTTTTGTTGAAGGCTTTTGCCAAGCCATATGCCCTTAGGTAATAGATGGTAGAGTATCTCCAATCTATGTTGTGTCTCTGAGAAAAGTTGTTGAACTTGGTGCTCTTGAATGTAGTACCCTTATCGGTTATAATTCATCGAGGCACCCCGAACCTATATACGATATGGTGACTGAAGAACTACAGCACATTCTAAGTTGTGACATCTCTGAGTGGGATCGCATCCACCCATTTGGAAAAGTAGTCGGTAGCAGTTAGGATAAATCAATGACCCTTTAAGAACGAAGGTTAATCATACCCCCTATGTCAGCACCCCAACACTCAAATGGCCATGAGGCTAATGTAGGATGTAGAATGTTGGGTTGTTGGTGTAGGACCACACTGTGTACTTGACACTGTTGGCATCACCTTGTTATATCTATGTAGTTTGTGATCATCAATGGCCAGAAATATCCTAGTCTCTTGATCTTGGATTTCATCTTCAAACCGGATTGGTGTGCTCCACATAATCCTGAGTGTACCTCGATCACAGTCTTATGATCTTTGTGTTTGTCCAAATAGCATAACCACATATGATTGAAAGACCACAAGTATAAGGTGCCATCCATGAGAGCATAGGAAAGGGCTCTCTACTTCACTTGATATGCTAGTGACTTCTCTTGAGGTAGTCTGCCTCTATTTAGGTAATCCATGAATGGTTGCCTCCAATCTAACTCATCATCCTTTTTGGCAATGGAAACCTTCCTTTCAAGAGAGTATTTATCAATGAGTTCAGTATCAATAAGGGATAAGACTTGTCAATTTTGGACCCTTATCGATATGGACTCATCTTCCGGACATGCCAACTCCTTGGCAAGTTTGGCCAAAGCATCCTCTGTTCCCCAAGGGATCACGTAAATGGTAACCTCTGAGATTTGGGCCAATAAATCCATGGTGTACTTGTGGTAGTGATGGACCTTAGGCTTTAAAACCTTCTAAGACCCAGCGATTTGATTATTGACTAACTGAGAATCCCTAAAGATGTTGATGTTATGGATGCCTCCAGACTGACAATCAAAGCCTCTTATTTGGCTTCATTATTGGTGAAAAGATTGGATAGGTGATATGAGAATCTCATCACATCATGGTCCGGAGTTAGAAGAATTACTCATACCCCTACCTTTCTTGAGATAGTAGATTGTGATTCTTCTCTTCTTTGAGAGGAAGCTGCACGATCAAAGTACATCTCCCAGTGGTGAATGCTAGTGTCCCCTAAGTTCATAATTTATTCATTAGGGAAGTCATCACTAAGCGGAGCGTTAGTAAGAAGCGGGTGTGCTGCAAAGAAATCCGCTAGTGCTTGTCCTTTCACCGCACAGAAGGGTACAAAAGTAATGTCAAACTGTGATAGAATCATAGACCAATACGCCAACCATTCAAATAGCATTGGCTATGTCATGAGATATTATAGTGGATTGATCCTAGAGATCAAGTTAACCTTATAAGAAAGCATGTAATGCCATAGCTTTTGGGATGCAAAGATTAAAGCTAGGCAATACTTCTCAATTGGTGGATAATTTGCTTCAACAGGGATTAGAAGATGTCAGAGGTAGTATAGCGCATTTTCCTTCCCTTTGTCATTAGCTTGGGCCAACAAAGCACCAAGAGAGTTGTCTAATGTTGCAATGTAGAGAATCAATGGCTTTCCTGTGATAGGGGCTATTAGAACTGCCAGCATCATCAGGTAGTCCTTGATGTTTTCGAAGGCATGCTGACACTTGTCATTCTGGTTGAACTTGGCATCCTTCTTTATAAGTACTGAGAATAGTTGGTATCTTCCTGATAGGTTAGATATAAAGCATCTTAGCATGCCAACTACCCTTGAAATGATCTAAGTTTAGTTAAACTTTTATGGGGTGCCATTTCTAATATCGCCTTGATTTTCTCCAGATCAATTTTGATTCACCTGTGTCGGACAATAAACCCAAGAAATTTCTGTGAAGTTACTCTGAATGCACACTTCAGAGGGTTCATTTTGAGGTTAAATTATCTTAACCATTTGAAAACTACTCTCAAGTCAAAGAGATGGTCTTCCTTTTTTTAGAATTAACTATGAGATCATCGACATAGCATTTGACTTGATGATGAATGAGTTCATCGAAGATTCGAGTCATGGCCCGCTAGTAGATAGCACCGGCACTTTTAAGGTCGAAAGGCATGACCCTATAATAATAGATTTTGATTGGGGTTCTAAAAGCAGTATTTTACTCATCTTTAGGGACCATCTTAATTTGGTTGTATCCATATGAGCCATCCATGAAGGGGAAGATTGCATGAGATGAGGCAATGTCCACCATCAGTTCTGGTATTGGTAGTGAAAATTCATCTTTTGGACATGTCTTATTTAACTCCCTAAAATTGATGCATATGGGAATTTGGCCATTCTTCTTCTTAACTCAGATGACATTGGCCAACCAAGTATGGTATTTTTCTTCCCAGATGAAACCATCATCGATTAGTTTCTTGACTTTAGAAATGACCTGTTATTCGATGTCTAATGGCATGCATCTAGGAGCTTGCTTAATAGGGTTAGCACTATGATCTATTGTTAGTTTGTGAATTGCCACATTAGGAGATAAACCAGGCATCTCTTCATAACTCCATATGAAGCAGTCCTTAAACTCAATCAATAGCCTGACTAAGTCAATAATTTAAATTTTTTTCAACAAAGAATTGATGTATGTCGAACATGGATTGTCTTCAGTTCGTAACTTGATTTCTTTGAGCTAGTCGATGGTTGAATTGATCTCCTCTTTGAACTCTAGTGGTGCATCTTTGACTTCAAAATCATCTGGACCATCTGAAGTTTCTAAGCACACCTCTTCATATGAGTTAATGTGATTTGAAAAGAACCTATCATATTCCAAATGATTGGTGATGACTAGGTAGTAATCATAATCATTGATTGGACCCATTGTACCAAATCTTAGTCTTGGTCTTGATTAAGAGCTTTTGCATTTTCTCCTTTATATTCTTTCAAAATAGTCTAACCTTTGCTTTGACCAAGTATGTGGAATTAACCCTTTCTTTGCTAAGTTATGAACACACAGCGAGTACTAATCAAAAGATAATTTATTAAATCTTTATATGAATCATCCTCAAGTTCTACATCAACTTCTTGACATGAGGATGATGTTCCCAAAAAGAACCTCTGAGTCATCACATCTATCAATGATTTAGGGGCTTCTTTAACTACCAAACCCTCAACTTTTTGTGAGAAAAGTGGGGCTAGAGCTAAGGTTCCCTAACTAATGCCTAACTATTTCACATATATACTCGGATACACTTATGCTTTGCTTTGGAGCTTAGTCATCATCATTGTACGGCTCAAGTGCCACTTCCAAGGGAATCTGCTACTAAGAAGAGTTGGCTAGCATGTTAACCATATAAGACTCATCCTTTGAACTATATTCTAAGTATATATAGATAGCAAGTGTACTCTTGGTAGCTGGAACATATCTCCTATTAGGTGGTCAATAAGGAAGTTTTCCACCCCTAGGATTGCCTCTGAACTAGCCTCTTCCTCTACCTGGTGGAGGTCGGGTCATCCTACCCATATGTTTGAATGGAGTAATGAACTATGGGTGGAATCTAATGTCAGCCTCCACTTCCTCCTGCAATCTATTTCTCGCTCCCTTTTATTTTCTTTTACATTTTTTTCCTTTTCTTTTTATTTTTCTCTTTCTTTTTTGTTGAACCTTGGCCAAGTTTGTGAGAATAGATTTGTTAATTTTGAGGGAGGTAGTAGGCCATATCCTCATATATGCCGACCTCATGAACTAAAAATGGCTTGAGATCTCCTTTAACACAGTAAGCAATCCCACCTCTCATAAACTTCATACACTAATATAGAGAGGATGGAACCGTGTTGTTTTCATGAATCCATGGTCTCCCAAGAAATACGTTGAAAGATGTATCCAAGTCTATAATGTGAAACTTGGCTTTAGTCTTCCAATCATCTATCTCTAAGGAAAACACTATGGAGCCTAAGGCTCTCTCACCTTGTTCATTAAATCCTCTCAAGATCATCCTTTCTTTTTGGAGTTTGGTGATGTCGATCCTCAAGTTGGCAAGGGTTCTTAGACTCATAATATTGACTCATGCACTTGGGTCCAGAACTCTAGATAACATGTATCTTCCAACATCCACTATAATGTAAAGAGGACTGTTATGCTTGGTCATCCTTAAAAATAAGTCTTCTCCACTAAAAGTAACTCCCAATGTGTCCTTCAAATGGCATGCCTCCTCTTAAGTAGTGGTCAGTTGAGCCAAGCATATCTCTAGATCAAGTAAGGCCTTGATTGGAGATTCCCTCATCTCTTTGGATAAGACAAGGGTGACATATATGCTTAGCTTAGCTGACAACTTTCTAAGATGATCAAGGATATTGTAATCAACTCTGGCTTGGTCCTCGACAAGCATATCCATAAGTGGAGCATCTTGTGGAGGAGTCTCTGCTCACTAAAACCAATAACTTTCTTACCCTTATCCTAAGGTGCTACCCTAGGAGGTAGAACTTTGCCACTATGTAGGTTAACTTCACTGACTTCATGTGGCGTGTTGGTGGAAAGTTCTACTTGCTCATCGAGCATACCTTTAGCTTCTCCTATGGGACCCTTGGAGTCAGTAGACTCTATGCCAATCTCAATGGGTGAACCTGATTGATTTAGAAAAGAATAGTTTGATTCTAAATCAGAAGTGGAGGGATTAAAATCACTAGAGCTATTATTATTATTTAGACTTGGAGAGTTTTCAATAGGAATAAAATCAGGAGCATTAAAAGTGTACAAGATGTAAGTAGAATATACTTTCTTCATTGATTTCTTTTTAGGTGGAAGTACATGATAGAAACTAAGTAAAGTAAGAGAAGTAAGGGATTTGATGCCCTTATCTGCTGATATAATGCCCCTACTAGAAGAAGAGTTGGATGAAGTGGTAGTTGCAATGGTGTAGAAAGTGTTGGACTCAGATGGTGGTTGTGCTACTGGACTATCCCAGGAAAGTATGGACAGTTGCTACAGTTGAGCTTCTACCTTCCTCAAGTTGTCTTTAGTTACTTGCAAACCTTCCTTGTTGTTGGAGATTTGAGCTACCTCAGGAACCTTAAATGCGAGTTTCTTAATCTAAGAAATAATCTATTTAGCAGTTCATGATACAGAAATATCCCAACCTTCTTTTGTCTTAAGAGGATCACAAGCATCCCTACGGATTACCCTAACAAAACTACATGTTTGTTCTAACAAGTATTTCTTGGGATAATTATGGTGCCGACTTGTAGCTGCACTCAAGCTAGTCCTTGAAAGTGATGCAATCCTCTAAGACATGGCCTAACATGCGGTGGTGGGGGCAATAACTATGATCATCGCTCTTGCCCACTTCTTTCAACCTCTTAGGTTATAGTAGCTAGAAATAAGATTTCTTTCAGAGATTTTTAAAGATCTTCTTGATTACATCTCTCTTGAATGAATAGGGCTTATTTAACTTGTCCAAAAGAGTAGGTGGATAATAGCTACCTAGTGATGGATGTCAATACCACTATTGTGTGTACCATTGAGGAGGTGGTGGCAATGGCTGTTGAGGAGGCTGTGGTGGCCATTATGATGGCCGAAGTGTCGATAAAGGAGGTGGTGGAGGCTGCTAAGTCTGGGGTCTCTCAAACTGGACCTAGCTTGTTGGTTCCCCTTATCTACTGACACAAATGCCTCTGGCTTCTTTTCAAATTCTTTCTATGACTTAGGCTTGGACGCCTAGTCTTGGAAAGGTAACTATTTGGATTCCTTTTGCAGACTAGTCACCTTATTGATTAATTTATCAAAGATTTTAATTAAAAAGCCTTTGAGCATGAAAACAATTTGTCCATGGATATTCTTAAGAAGAATTTCTATGGCATGCTATTGAGATAACTGTGGTTCACATTTCATACTCGGGTTAAGCCACCTGAGAATTTAATCAATGAGGGACTCATTAGGATTTTGCTTGGCTAAAATGAGGTCACCCTCTACTAAGCTCTAGTAAATCTCTTGATAAAGAGTTGCTCCAACTTAGCAAATATCTCCATTGAACCATTGGGTAGTTTGATGTACCAGTGAAATGAAACCCTTGATAGACTACTAACAAAGAAGCAAAAAAGAAGCACATCGCTACCATCGGTGTTGCAACAACCAGCTCTAAAATGTGCCATGAGTTGTTATGGGTTCCCACTGCCATCAAAAATCTTAAAGGATGGTATGAACCCCTTGGGATACTAGGGATGCTAGACTACATCAAATTCTTCTAGGTAAGGCCTAACATTTGGAATGGATGAACTACCCTGGGCTTGCGCCAATGCTTCCCTCACTTCTTGTTCCACCATCTGCTTAATGTCTTTATCATGCATAGAGTATGACCTTCTTATGCTAACTACCACTATCTTGATCCACAGGAGAGGTACTCTTAGGAGGTTCTAAGACATTTAAAAGCTTTGGCTGCTCGGCCTCCATAGGACTAGGCTATAGTGCTGGAGTTTAGTTCTGAAGTGCTAGAACTGTGACTAACAAATCTTTAACCTTCCTCTCCATCCTATGGATATGATCATCCTTCTACCTAAGTTACTGAAGGAGGTGTTGGGTTGAATGAACGACATCATCTTCTGTGACCACAAAACCTTCCTAACTCTGATGGTCTCGATGGAGGGATCCTCGGGTATCGACCATATGGACTTTTATTGAGTCCTCTAATAGGTCATCATCTTCAGGGTCGAAACCTACTTTAACCTCTTCCTAATCTAAATGATCACTCCTAAGAAGTTATTACATCTCAGTAAAGTAGTCTTCTAAGATATCATCTCATGAACGATCTCGTACTCTGCCTGGATAAACTAGTACAGATACCCATGGTGACTGTAGGACTGTGCTCATCTAAACATATGTATCGGACACTACCTACTGATGGGATGCTCTCTCTAGGAGGATCAACTGCCATGGGGACTATATTTGTATCCACTCCTTCCTCTATTACTACAAATGGCTATAGTGATGGCACGACCATGACACTTTTGGGTCGCCACTACCTCTTTATAGTGACTAAAGTGGGAGGTCGAATGGGATAGCCCAACCTCTCCTCAGCTGGTAGAATTGATAAAGTAGGATCTATAGACCATAGCCAGATCACCAATGGGGATGTCCTCACCCCGGATGCAGACTTCTGGACTTTGGTAGGGGCTGTGGAAGGGGAGACTTGGACGGGGAATAGAGTAGAGTGGTGGTGAAGACATCCACTGCCCTCTCGCCGAAACTCTCCTTCTATGGCTGGTGGTACCTGTCAATACTATGTTGTCAGTGTGATCAGCTCTGCTAGCCCTCAGATCTAAAAAATCAATAACGGTTGAGGGCACTGACTGCCTAGCGTACCTCCTCCTCTCTCTCTTGCCTGCTTAGGCTACAACTTGAGCCTTAGTGACTCTCTCCCTATGGATCTAATCATTGAAACTCTTAGGAATCAAGGACCTCAAATCAAATAATGTTCCAAACTCTGAGCATTCATAGGCTCTACCAACCTAGTGAAGAACTCTCCCCGGATGCAGACTTCTGGACTTTGGTAGGGGCTGTGGAAGGGGGGACTTGGATGAGGAATAGAGTAGAGTGGTGGTGAAGACATCCACTGCCCTCTTGCCAAACTCTCCTCCTATGGCTGGTGGTGCCTGTCAATACTATGTTGTCAGTGTGATCAGCTCTGCTAGCCCTCTGATCTGAAAAATCAATAAGGGTGGAGGCCATTGACTGCTTAGTGTACCTCCTCCTCTCCCTCTTGCCTACTTAGGCTGCAACTTGAGCCTTAGTGACTCTGTCCCTATGGATCTAATCATTGAAACTTTTAGGAATCAAGGACCTCAAATCAAATAATGTTCCAGACTCTGAGCATCCATAGGCTCTACCAACCTAGCGAAGAACTGTCCTAAGATTGGGATAGAGCTTCCTCCTCTCCCAAGATGGTACTTCAAACTAAGCTGATGGTTGAGGCAATGCAGTAATCCTCTTATAGTCCTCCTCTCCATCTGAGGCTGAGAGGGGGTGGAACCTGCTACCACTTAAGAGTAAAGAGATCTCACAAGGAGAACTTTCCTCAGCGATGTGGGAGGCAGCATCAATCTCCCTGGCTACTCAGTCATGGTGCCGCTTTACCTTCCTGTTATTATTGCGGTGCTATGTGCTAGTGAGAGGAGAAGCAAGAGCTAGAACCAACATCAAAGGTAGAGGAAACTATCTCAGAAACTAAGATAGCATTTTTCTTCAAAGTGGGGGAAACCAATGTGAAGGTGCTAGCTCAAACCGAGGCTGCAGTAGGGACAATAACAGACTTAACTAGCCTGGGAATCATAAACACTGCTAAAGGTGTTGCAGGCTGAACTGGAATTGATATCACTGTGGGAAACTCAATAGCCTTCCTCTTCAAAGAGGAAAACTTAAACTCAGACTGTAGATTTAAATGAGGAGTGGCTTCTATCCTGCCACCTCCTTTCTCCTAACAGTCATGAGGGCTGGCCCCTCACAAGTAACTCAGATGACCTCGAAGCCCTGGCCAAACTAAATCAGGTGAGTGGTGGTCATGGTGTGTATGGCCTGATCCAAGGCCAAATCCACACCTGATGGGAAAGAGAAGATGAACTTGCCGGAAGACATACTGACTACATTTATTGAAGATGGGAAAGGCCTAATTGTGTTGATATCTCTGCATTTGTTGAAACATAACTAAGTCAGACCCTTTCTTTGGTATTTGTCTTCAAATATTAACTTCTCATATCGATTTGAAATTTTGAACCCACACATAAAAAATTTAAGTGTGCTAGGTGGGGTTCATTGGAGAGAATTTAGAATGTGAGGAGAGACTTTGCCATGGAATTATATGTTTTTGACATAAAACCCACACTCAACAAATTTAGGTATGTTGAATGGGATTCATTGGTTTTGGAGAGACTTTTTGGAGATGTATTTGTTCTGTCCATCATTTTTAATTTTGACATTTTTTTTGGAATCTTAAGTTAGCAAATTTGAGTGTGTTAAGCAGTATTCTAATGTGTGTTTGAAAACTTTTCTGAAAACATTTTTGTTTGTGAAAATGGATGTCATGTGTGTGATTTTATTTTAATAGGATCCTTACTTAACAAACTTAGGTATGTCAAGTAAGGTCCAAAATGAGGTTTGATTTTGTTTTGTTATTTTTGGAGGTGGGACCCTTACTTATCAAATTTTGGTATGTTAAGTGGGGTTCAAATATATTTTATTTTATTTTTTGAAAATTTGTGTTGGTTTGATTTGATTTTGAAAAAGAAATCTCTTATGCAACAAATTTTGGTATGTTGAATAGAGTTCTATGTGTTTTGATATATGTTTGAAAGTGGAACTCTCATTTGATAAATTTAAGTATGCCAAATGAAGTTCAAAAGTATTCTATTTTTCAAAAGGGGAATTCCCCTTAAAAATGTTTGGCATGTTAATTGGAATTCAATTATGGAATATTTGTGTGTGATATTGCTTTCATAAGCAAAACTCCAACTTAGCACACATGGAATATGCTAAGCTGAATTTTAATTTTATGTCATGATTTCATTTGAAAATAGAATCTTCATTCAACAAACTTAGGTATGTTGAATGGAGTTAACTATTTTGGAAAATGTCCTTTTTCAAAAAGGGATTTTAAAATTTTATATTTTAATTTTGAGAAGAACCTCCATGTAACAATTGTAGGTACTATTAAATGAGGCTTGGTTATCTTTATTCCTTTCCAAAACTTATGAATTTTGTGAAAATCTTTTGTCATGTGAATTTTTTTAATTAATTTTGAAAAGTGGCTATGGAAAGTAACATTTCGCAAAAGATTTATTTTCTTAAGTATGGGATGAACCTTGCCACACCAAGAGGATGGTAAAGAGGTTCTAAATTTTTAGTCATCTCCTTTCTTTGATTAATTTATTTTTAGTTATTGGGGGACCTAATAGGGGTTTTAAGGCTTACATAGAGTGAGATCCTAAAACTTAAAGGATGTTGGCTAACATAGCCTAAGGATGAAATAAGCTAAGTACCAATGGAAAGAAAGATAGTCTTGGACTTATATTAACTATAAGCCCACTATTGATGCTTGGAGATAATAATTGTCTTCTAAAGATGGAGAGAGGAACTATCCCCACTGATGTCACTAGAAAAATCTATGGTGTTTATATATGGATGTGTATGGGGGAACATCACGTAGATCGTAGTTGGTACTTATCAAAATGATCAGGTATTATCTTGAGGTATGATGTACTATCTCGAAAGATAGAGGCATCACCCTTCAATGGACCTAATCACCTAATAAGGACTCCTAAGGCATGATGGGTCTTCAAATATACTAGAGATTTTTTCTCTACTTTACATGGATGAATAAATCAGGGTTTATATTAAACCAAGTTCTAAAGTTCTCTATGGAGGAAAGCCTCCATATATTCTCAATTAAAATAGACAATTATCACCTCCAAAGATTTAAAGGTTAGACTATCAAATGATTGGTTATATTTGGAAAATTAATTGGGAAATTTCAAATGGAGAGACTTATTTTGGAAGCCAAAATAGATGAGTAGGGAATGCTCATGACACCAGGAAGCTAGTGACAATTCCAATCTATCCTATAATTGGAGTTTATACATTTGAAGTTGAAGAGAATTATTTTGTTTGAGTTGAATTTTATTAGATTGTTAGGGCTTATGATCCACCAACACAAGGTTGTGAAAATGACTAAGAGGTGAGGATTTATGCTTATAGCCGAAGGAAATAGCAACCTTGGATCCTAAATGTAGGGAGCTTTAACTTAAGCTAAAGCATGACCTAAATCTAAGTGAAGATGGGCATAAGGTTTACCTCCACAAGAGAGGGTAAACCACTCGACTGCTGGGCTTACAATCGCCTGGAGTGGTCGCCAACTAACTCATCCTATGATTCAAATCTATGTGGTGTCGGTCATATTAATTGTAAGATAGTTGTGTTGTTATTTAATTAGAAAGAGATTAAAATCCTTAGACCCACTCTGTAAGATACTAGAGCATGAGTGGTATGAGTAATGACTTAATCTAATGAAAAATCATTTCAAATTTTATTTCAATTTTGACACCTCATTTGAACAAAAGGCTTTAATATTTTTATATGCCTAAATTCATGATGAAATAAAGTTGTTGGACAAATCAAAAGAGAAAAGGGTGAAGCTCCATTAGTAGGGGTTGCTCTCACAGGTCAAGCAGCCCCTATGAATGTAAGGATGGAGGATCTCATTCTACAAGAGTGATTCAAGATGATGCATGAAGTTTTCTCAAGGTATTCTGAGCAGTCAAAGACCTATCCCTAAATCCCTAGCACACTTCATCGCTAGCAAGACCAACCACCAAGCGAAACTGAAAGCCCCGTCTATTCAATCTCACCAAAACCTCATCAAATCCAAATTAATTCTCCTCACACCTTCTCCTCACTCTGAGTCAAAATAAATAGATCCTTGATTGATTTAATCACCAGAAAGAACTCCAAGACCAACTTTGATAAGCTTTATGGCAGCTTGGTACACAGAGCTACAGAGATTTTCAACTTATAATTTTGCAAGTACTTAGGTCTTTCAAGATAAACAAGCATGAATTGACACTTTATCTTAAGCACATCTTTGAAATTCTAAAACAAATCTTGAAGTAATAATTACAATAGTGTTACATCTGGATAATGGTAAAGCTTATGAAATAGCTAAATTGGCTAAAGAAATGATAAACCCCTTAGGGAAAGCCAATTATAATAATCATCCAAAGTAGATCAGCCTTCGTACCAACCCTCTTGCAAGCCTTTAAAGCTAAAGAAAATGAGAGATTTTAATAATAATAGAAGAAGATGACTAGAAAGAACCATTCATCACCTATCTTAAAGGAGGCGGATTGCCAAAGGATAAATCAAAGGCTCATCAAATTTTGCAAAGAGCTCTACAATATGCCCTTATGAATGATACATTATATCAGAGATCATTTGATCAAATGTGGTTACAATGCCTAGGACCTGATGAAGCAAAAATGGTGATGGCTAAAGTCCATGAAGTGTTATGCGGTGCACACTAATGTAGTCCTAAAATGAAAATCAAAATCAAACAAATAGGACACTATTCACCTAGTATGGTTCAAGACTGCATTCAACATGACAAAAGATGTCATTATTGTCAAATATATGCGGGCACATTGCATTGACCACCCAATGCCTTAGATCTAACAGTGATGTATTGTCCATTTAAAAGTTGGGGAATCGATATAATAGGTCCAAGAGATCCTCCATCATCTGGAAGACAACATTTCATATTAGCTGCCATTGATTACTTCTCCAAATGGGCAGAAGCAATCCCATAAAAAGAAGTTTAAGTAAACACATAATAAAAATTTTTTGAGACCATATCATCTATCAATTTGGAGTACCAAGAGAAATTCTATTTAATAATGGAACCGCCTTCAAAATTATTAAAGTCTATCATTTCATTAAAAAATATAAAATAGAATAACGATATTCTTCAATATATAATCCAAGAGCCAATGGTCTCATAGAAGCTTTCAACAAAATTTTTGTTAAATTGCTCAAGAAAATTCCTTCTAAAAATAAAAGTGAATGGCATAACAAATTAATAGAGGCCTTTTGGTCATATCATACCACATATAAAACTGCAACACAAGCAACACCGTACTCCTTAGTCTTTGGAGTAGAAGCAATGCTTCCTCTTGAAATAAAGTTACCTCACTCTGTATAATAGTTCAAAATGATCTTACAATAGAGGAAGTATCTAGATATGACTCAAAGAACAAGAAGCTCTCTACAAAGTGCAATTACAAGGACAATAAAATCTAGAAACATATAGAGTAAAAATGACTTGAACTCATGGCTGTATGGTTCACCCAAGAAACTTAAAAGTAGGTGAACTCATGTTGGTATGTAGAAGGCCTATCATTCAACAAAATTAAACCGGTGAAAATTATGACCAAAATTAGGAAGGGCCATATAGTATTGAAAAAGTATATGAAGGGGGAGCTTATCAGCTCATTAATGGAAAAGGAATAATACCTATATCCCTCATAAATTGATAATATCTCAAAAGATATTATGCATAACTATTAAAAGTGTTATGCTTTGCAAATGCAAGAGTCTAAATCAACTCTAAAATGATAAATTGAAAAGATACTCCTTATTAAAAGTATCAGAAGAAAGTACTCATCTCAAAGAAAAAAATTCCCTACTAACATGGGGAAATTTTATAAGCCTTGTAATGCAAGAAAATAACTCCATCGAAAAGACATTTTCTCCAATAAAAAATGATCTAAATTTACACTATGATCCATTATGCCGAAAGGGGCTAGATCAGATCCATCATGTCCAAAGTGGGCAAATATGAATTTAAACTAAGATTGGTCTTGCACAAAGGGGCTAGACTAGATCCATGATGTCTAAAGGGGTTAGATCTAAATTTAAACTAGGATCCATTATGCCTAAATGGGCTAAATCAGATCCATCATACCTAAAGGGGTTGGATCAGATTCATCATGTACAAAGAGGCTGGATCTAAATTTAAATTAAGATCACATGCCCAAAGGGGTCGGATCATATCCATCAAGTCTAAAGGGGCCAAATCAAAATTTAAACTAAGATCCATGATGCCCAAAGGGCACAGATCTAAATTTAAATTAAGATCCATCATGCCCAAAAAGGCTAAAGTAGATCCATTATTCCCAAAGGGGCTGGATCGAAATTTAAAATAAGATCAATCATGCTTAAAGTGCTCATATCAGATCCATCATGTCTAAAGGGGGCAGATCTAAATCCAATTCTTAGATACTATCATATCCAAAAGGAGCAGGTCTAAATGTAAATATGGATTTTATTTATTCAAATATAAATTTTTAATTCTTTGAAATCAAGAGAAGATTGAATCAAAACACACAAGCACACCTCATTTATAAATTAAAATATTATTGCTTTTCATAATCCTTGTAAAATTTATGTGCTTCTCTTGTCTAGATTTACTATAGATTGGCTATGATATTTACCTAGAAATGGATAAATGATATGCCTTCTACATTGCCTACTAAGGAGTAAAAATAAGCCACTATTAAAGCCCATGATCCACATGGCATAGTCAGGTTACAAGACTGACTCTCATGGCATCAGGAAAAGTTTGAAGATTCATTTGCTCAATCATCATGCATTCTACCTTTAAATTCAGAGTATCTATTAGGTAATGATCATGCTGATTGGGTGATCAAACTAAAGTTGAGATATAATCATGATGTTCCTTTAGAGTGGATCAAAGATTGACTTAATTTATGGATCATGATGCACTTCAGCCAATTGCAGATACAACTTTATTTGCAGGCATAATTAAACTTCTAGGTTATCATATACTACACCATGAGGTAGAAGATTAGGACCCAAAGTTAGTATTTGGCACACCCTTGTCAGCTGTCAGTGACTATGTATATTGGGTGCATCATCACTTACAGATGCATGGTTTCATCCTCAGGAAGACTGGTATATATAATGCAATATATAGATCACTTTTTAACTATAGCCACCTTCCATTTACTTAGATCTAGATCATAGCAAAGTATTGGGATATAATCATCAATATTTGCTAGATTAGTCTACATGATATGAAGATTACTTTGGCTGACATGCATGATATAACAAGTCTCCCCATTAAAGGCATCCCTATGAGGAGTGTGTGCCTCTAATCATGAGCTCTTCTAGTTGGTCAACATAGGAGAGGCAATCATGTATACTCCTCAGGTCTCCATTGTGCTCTAGCTTACTATCAAAGATCATTCAGAGAGTGGAGATTAAGTCATAGGTGATGGGGCATAGTTACCATAGACACATGGTATGAGAATTTCTTTGATGCAATAGTATGTTTACCTCACTTCATACTAATAAAAGATCTGTTTGACATGGTGTTTCATTCAACTGAAGAGTCACTCAATGCTAGATTTAAGTGAGAAGATAGAGTAAATTTTTGGTGAATCTTAGCATGGGATGTGGATGAGGAGCTATCTTTAGTCACTTTTATTGCTGCTAGGTTATGCTATTTCATATTTCTAGGACACAGTAGACTTTTTTGTCCTTTCGTACTCTTGATGGCTAGCTTACTTGTTGACTTCATGATCTCCAACTCATATGAGATTGATTTTGATGATAATAAATACATGTTCAAATGCTACTAATAAGGTTAAATTCAAGTGTGTAGGAAAATTGTTCAACTCTAGATTCTTCAATCAATTTAGAATGCTAAACCTATTGGACTTGAAGTGGTTGGAAATTTTTCTAGGAATTATTATATTAAGACAAATGAAAAGCTCACTAAAATAAAATAAAGCATTTATTCATTTCAAAATAATTTATTTTAATATTATTCATAAATTCTACATTTCATATTTATACTTATTCTTTAAATTATCCATTTTGGATAATGTGAACTAAGTGTATGAGTTTTTTTCCATTTATTGTGCTTCCAAGCAAGTTAAATTAAGTTCATATCTCATTAAAACATTTCCATGCTTAATCATGTTTATTATCCATTTTTATGCATAAAATTAAACTATCC
The DNA here is from genome assembly GCA_021442155.1 of Cymbidium sinense. Lineage (NCBI taxonomy): Eukaryota > Viridiplantae > Streptophyta > Magnoliopsida > Asparagales > Orchidaceae > Cymbidium > Cymbidium sinense. The sequence continues at coordinate 25,970,893 of CM038223.1, read as the reverse complement.
TAAAATTATTGAGAGTATTATTTTTCTCTCTCTTATTATTCTAGTTTTCTCTCTCCTATCTTATCTATCATCCTAAACCAACTTTGGCTAAATATTTCATGGTTATTTAGGAAATAAATTATGTGAGACCTATTCTTATTTAAATCTTTAATTTGAATTTTGAATTCAAATCTCATATTCACTTACATGTGCAAATTTGAACCTAACTCTTTATGGAATGTTTGTGGCCAACCATATCTTATTTTAATTAAGTAAATTTGAATTAATTTGAAAAAAATTGAGTTAATTCAAATTTAATTAAATAATCCATGGAATTATCCTCATCTCATTTTAAATTGTTTATTTTTGAAAATATCGATGGCTGACCATACCCTTAATCAAATTCAAAATTTTCACATGATGGTATCAATTTAAAATCTTCAAAAATCTGATCCATCATCATTTAATTAAATTTGAGTGCATTAAAATAGATCTAATCTATTTTTGGAAACTAGATTACCTGAAACTCATTAATTCTCTTGGATTTAATTTTTTCTTTGACCGACCCCATCATGTGATTAATTCAAATAAAATAAATTTGAATTAATACTTTTCTTTTCATTTAGCTAATTAAATGGAGTCAAGATATATATGCTACTTTTTTAAACTTTCCTTATCTTTTCTCTCTATTGTTCAATCCACATGATCATTAACTAACTAATTACATTATAGATCATGTCATGTGATGAATTGATTCAATTTAAATCTCTATCCTTTTTTTTTCTTCATGGTGCCTTGGCTGATTTCTTCATCATGCAAAATTAAATTAAATTTGATTAATTCAAATTGAATCACTTACTAAATAGGATTTCCCTCTTCTTTGCCTTGGAAAATCTCTTCATCATGCAAATTAAAATTCAAACTGGTTGATTCAAATCAAACCATTCAAAATATAATTTCCCTTCTATTTACCTTAGCTGGATTCTTCCTCATGCAAATTGGTTTTTATTTTTTTGATTAGCTTCAGTTAAATAAATCCCTAAAGTGCTTTCCCTCCTATTCTCCTCTCTCTGGCCAACCTCTCTAGTCTCCATATTCTGTTCATAATAGTCTTAATTCTAGGTTAAATTCTCTTAGACATTTCTCTTCAGTTGGCATAACAATGTTTGATTTTGCAAGCAACTTCTCTAAGATGGGTAAGACATCACATTTTTAGGATGACTTATTTGCCATTTCATTTCAATGTCAGTTGAGGTGGTATGACTCTAGCATTTTGAATTTGATTTCAAGAATTTCCTTTTTGATATGAAGGAAAGGTAGGTCTAACTCTATCCTCAATAGATATGGACCCTTGGAAAAGATGATCCATTATCTCTTTTAACCTGCCAAATGAGCTCACTGAATCTTGGCAAAGGCTAAGATGACAAAGTATGAGAAATCTGATTATTTTTGTTTAGCTAAGGACAATTTTTGACTTCTAACCCTACCACTTTATTTTGATGTGGAGGTGTTTTAAAGATAAAAATGTCCGCATGCTTAGAAATTTTAGACTTCATCCTTTTGCTCTTAGATATAGTCCTTCCATCCCTTTACTTTTTTTTTTCTTTTTATCAACATTCTGGTAACATTTCACTCTTTATGAAATGACTCTATTGAATAATTTTCTAGGAAATTTGATGTATTTGACTTTTTGTCCAAATACAACTTTTGATTGTTTAACATTTTGATATGATTCAAGTCTTTGTTTGATTTATCATATAATATAATCCAACATTTCAATTTTTTTTCATGGAACAATAAATCTAGTAAAGCCACTTAAGATTGGTAAAATGACTTTCTAAAAATGTTACACTTTTGAATTCTAAATTATTTAGTGGAGTCATTTAAGATTGGCATAATGACTTCTTTAAAAACTTTACACTTCTAAAATTAGAATTTTCTAATGGAATCAAATATTTAGTGAGCTCATTTAGGAGTAGCTGAATGATATTCCTAAAGACTCAACACTTTAGGATGAATATGAACATCCTTCCATAATTAATATTTTTCTTCTTTTTCTTTCCATTTGATTCCTTTTTTAATTGGGACTGGATAGGACCATCCAACAGCGTTTAAAGATGTTTCATGAATTCCTAATTTTCTCTTTTTATGTTTATCTTCAATCAACAATATGATTGAGACTAAGTTCTTTTTCTAAGTTGACTTTTCAATATTAAATCTTCATGAAGCTGAAAACTCCTTTTTTATTTGATTGAATTTACATGGCACCATCTTATCAAAGCTTGATTAGAATTGGGCCTATATAAATTCACTTTCATGTTTACAATTGATGTTGACCATGCACTCGGATCAACAAATATTTTAGAGATTTTCTTCTTTTGAATTTTCCACACCGACTTAGGATGTGGATGAGTTCTTAGCTCTATCTTCATCATAGAAGATAACCCAAGAACTTCTTTATAGTAGAATTCCACATCAGGAAGTTGCTTATAGTTAAGTAAGACAAATTACCTGATTATGTAATGCCTTGCTTTACTTCATTTCTTTTTTCACTTTTTTATTTTATTTCATTTTGTTTTCTTTGCTCTTCTTTTTTAACAGAGCATTACAATGCTTGATTTTGCAAGCAACTTCTCTAAGATGGGCAAGACATCACATTTTCAGGATGACTTATTTGTCATTTCTTTTCAATGTCATTTGAGGTGGTATGACTCTAGCATTTTGAATTTAATTTCAAGAATTTCTCTTTTGATATAAAGGGAAGGTAGGCCTAACTCTATTCTCAATATATCAATAGACCTCATGAGCTATTCATTTAAAAGATCATCATTTAAAAGAGGACCCTTTAGGGTAGATGATGTGCTATTAGAAAGTCAAGTTTTACTTGTATTTTTTATAGCACATACAAGAGTAAAGGTAATCTCAACTTGCAATGGAATCTTTGACCACCATACTTGACATTAAGACAATGTCAAATAGGTCATAAGACATTGCAAAGGATTCTCCTTAGGTTCACTTTGTATTGAGAGCATATAATGCCTTAGTCTTGAAAACTATGGCATTTTTCATTCATTTGGAATGAAAAGTCCTAAGTAATTTATCTATCAACTAACCAGTGGTAGAAGCTTCATACTTTCATTCTGAGAGATAGAAATATCACCCTTAGGACCCAATTCTACGGCCATGATTTGTTTAGAAGTATTAAAATCTTCATTTATTTTCTCTTCCTGATTTAGCCATAAAATTAATTAAAACCATTCATGAAATATCATTTCATTTAATGAGAGAAAAATCTCATTAAGAAAGTTAATTTAATTTTATTAGTTTAAATTTCATTCATTTCAACTTTATCAAGAGAATTAGAATTCTCTTTCGTTACCCTCTCTTTTCTTCTATTGATTAGGAGCAAAGGTAAATACTATCACTTTTTCTTTGTTTATGTCATGTCATCTTCCTCTTTTGACTCTCTCCCAATCTCTTAAGAATTTAAGGTTTTACAATGGTCTGAAAGAGGGTTACCTCCAAGTCACTCCTTAGATTTGGCCAATCAACTTGAACAACTGATTTTTTAATATTCTAGTGGACATGTGGAGATGAACTAAGATTAAAGCTAATTTGCATTTATATAAAATTTCCTTCTATAAGGATACAAGATTTACATTTTAGTTCCTTAATTAACCTCTGCCTAAGGTTAATAAAGCTTTGGGATGATTTTTGTTTTTATCCCTCTTTTTTTTTTGAGTTGATTCTTTTTAAATGCAATTCAAGCTTCAATCATAGTGGTAAAGGGGCAATAGGCACAACTATGACTCATTTGATTTAGATTTTCTTAGGATTTGAAGGAACTCCTTCATTTCAATATACATCCTTAGGTATTTACCTCCTTTGAATATAGTATAACAAAGGGTACCGACTTAGAACCCTATCCTCATTCTCTTTAGCTTTAGTACAAAGCTAAAGTAAGATCAAGAACAAATTTTAACTTTGAGATTTTATTCTTGAAATTTACTTTTCAAAGTTTGAAGTAATTTTTATACTTTTTGAATTTAACATTTCTTTTCCACATTGGAATGGTTTCAAATCTGTCTTGACCAGCTTTTAAGTCTTAACAGAAATAACTTGGTTTTCATTTATTTATCTCCCTTTTTTTTAGGATTTGGTTCTAGGACCCAATCATTTAATTGTGGCAAACGAAGAGTTCTAGAACCTTAGTTCAAGATGTTGAATAGGCTCAACTAAAAGAAAATGGAGAGGTATCTAATGGAAAGAAAGTCCATCTTGACCGGTAACTGACACTAGTATACTGCCCATATATAAAAATAGTCACTTATTTCTAAAGATGGATGAGAGGAACCATTCCCTAGAGGAACCATCTTTAGGAATATTTTATGTAGATGACAAAATATGACATTAAGGAATAAACATATTATCTGAAAAGATAAACATGCTTTCCTATAATGGATTCGATAATTTTAATAAAAGACTCTTAAGGCTAATGGGTCTATCATGTACCAGAGAATTTTCCCCTGAACTACATAGAAAAGTAGAATAGGGTTTATTTTAAATTAAGATCATGGTTCCCTATAAAGGCAAGCCTATATAGTTAATTACATCTTAGGAAGGGTCTCTTCCTAAGAATACTCTCGATTAAAGAAATAAGTGGCTATTTCTAAAGACTATTAAGATAGCTTTTAAAGGATTGATTTTTGGAAATTCAATTAGGAGAGGTCCAAATTGGAGAGAATTATTTTCAAGAGTCAAATGGAAGAAAGTAGGAAATGTCTAATAATATTGGGATGCCTAGTAGACATTTCAACTATCTTATGACTGGTCTACAAATTTGGGATTTAATTTTAGATTTAAAATTATCATTTTCTTAGAAATTTAGGACTTAGATTCTAACAGTACAAGACTGCAGAAATGCCTAGGGTTGAAGACTTATTCCTAAAAAGGATGCTTCAAAACCTACTCTATAGGTGCTTCTGACACATGTCAGGTGCTTGACCTAGTTCTATCCTTGGAAATCATTGGTCATTCTCCTCACTTGAGGGAAATAACCTATCCCTAACCCTTCTAAGCTTACAACCTTCCTGGAGAAGGCTGACAGCTAACACCACCTAAGCGCATTTTAAATTCATGAAGTCAAGTCATATGAATGAAGGATGGCTCGGCTATTGCATTTTTAAGAAATGAATCTATAAACATAGACTCACTCCCTAATCCCTAAGATCATGTAGGGTATGAAGATGTATCTAACTAATGCACATTTTTTAGCTTTTTACAAAATTTGACCCAAGATTCATTTTAGGCCATAGGTATACAATTTATGCCTAATGCCATGTAATTAGAAATGGTTATGAGCCAAATCAATATTTTAGAAGGCAGGCTTCCCCAAGAAGGCAGTCATCCTCATAGGACAGAATAGAAGATAAGATGATTGCATGATTTCAAACATAATTATTTCTATTTAATTTTATGTTGTGTTAAGCCAAATGCTTTAGTTCATGAGAGGTTTTGAGTTTCATTTATTTTTATGTTTCGATTGATTTAGTTGGGTAGAAAATTTAGTTTATCCTATGAACTTACCACCAAGCATTCATTCATAGAACAAACACAACATAGAAAGAAACCTAGAAAAAATATGATGTTTCTATTATGCACCCAAAATAAATCAAGGAAAATTAAATTAATACAAATAGATCAATGCGGTCGGGTACTGTTGTACACCCTGGAAGAAACAAAAATGGGCAGTCGAGTTCTGCCTTTATACAACCTGGCCTAGAACTACAAGTTTAGATCTATGGTTCTTCTTCCCAGGAAATTCACCTTCTTCAGGGACATCCATTGGGCTCCACAGGGGACCACTTCACCATCTCATAGTAGGGCCAGCTCCTGTTAGGAAATATGCTCAAATTTACATTTTAAACTTAAAAAAAAAACAATCCTAAGTCATGCAAAATAGGTGTTAGGAAATACAAATAGCATGCAATAGTTATATTTTACAAACATACGGGCTTAGCATTAGTTGCTTGCTAAGCCAACCAGTCCTATGGACTATGTTAAGGGATTTTCAGCACCTACAAGCAAATAATAGTTTTATGATTTTGATTTATGACAGTGATCTCTTTAACACAGTCCCCTGCAAAAAATAATGTTAGTTCTAAAAAATGCCTTACCATCTAGTCTAACAAACAAACAAGCCTAGGCATCAGTCTAAAGCAATATACCACACAGACATGTGAAGCACAACATAACATATCATAAAAAATTAAAGAAAATCACAGAACGATCTAACCTAGATCGAGTGTCGGTGACCCAAATGATCTAGTGTGTGAAAAAGAGGGGTTTGTGTAGTAAGGCTTTGCTATGCTCCTTTAAGTTTAAGTTTAAATTTGAAGTTCAAATTTGTTTAATTTTTACCTTTGTTTAATTTTAGTTTAAATGGTTGAGTGATTTAATTCCCATTTTTGTGTTCATTTTATTTGGTTAAAGTAATGCTTTCGATTTTAAAGAATGAGAAATAGAATGAATTTCATTTTAGGTGAAACTCACTTTATTTCACATCCTAAATCCTAATGAAGTTTCCAAAAAGTCTAACTAAGATCCTTAAGTATCTTAATTAATCCTTTTGATATTACTTATGTATGTGATTATATTCTTTCATTTATAAAATGTTGATTTGGTTTGATCCTCAACATAACATTATGTTAATTTAAATTATGTTATCCTTTAGATTAAGTTATTAAGTTGATTTAGTTTAGTGTATGTTAACCTAATGTTCTTAGGTTAAAGTTTATATTTATTCTTAAATTGGATTAATTGCAAGTGTTAGGTTTCATTAGATATTTGTTTAATTCCATTCATTTGATTTCTCTTTATATGGATTATTAAATTTATCAATCCTTAAAATGTGTAATCAGTTTAAGTTCTTTGGCTAGGACTGTTAATAAACTTTCCCTTTGATGTTTGATTAAGATTAGTTTAAGTTATCAAATGATTTAATAAATTAATGAATTTCCTTAATCCATTATTTGATTAATATTGATCTAGGGATTTATAAATTTAATAACTCCTAATCTAGAGATCAATTGGGTTTGAAAATTTTCTAGCAAATGGGGTTACATGCCAGTTTCATATGTCTAAAGTTTCATCTTGATTAGTTTTGTAATTAGGGTGTAATTAAGTTTTTAATTATTTCTTTAAAACCTAAATTAAGCTTAATTTAATTAGATTATTAAGGATTTTATTTTTCATGGATTCCTTACTGAAATATATTTCCAATGAGGGTTCATTCATGATTTTTGGATTATTGGTTGATTTATTATGATTTAATTAAGTTCTCATTAATTATTTGAATTATTTAATTCATTTAATTAGTTAATTAAGCAAATTTGTGGATTATTAAGTTCATATGAGTTTTGATGATGTTTTAACATTCATTGAGGTTTATTAAGTTGATTTAAGGTTGTTTTAATCATTTATGTAAGTTAATTTAATTTACTTACTTTATTTAATTAAATTAGGAGTTTAGGATTGAAAATTTCATTTCCCATAAAATACAATGAATTAAATCATCAAAAATTTTTAGAGGGTGTGTTTTAAGGTTAATTTTATTTCCCCAAAGTTTCATCTTAATTGAATTAGTGTTTTGAAAGTAATTAGGGTTTAATGTTTTTTAATTAAACTTAAATTAAGGTAAAAATACCCAATATAAATTGGGGATTTTAATTTTTATGGATTCCTCTTATCAAGATGAATCCATAGAGCTTTTATTTGCATTTTTCTATGAATTTTAGAAGTTTTTGTTAATTTTTATTAATTTTTTAAACTATTATTTAACGGTATTTAATTACTTTTAAGTGAGTGGGGTCGACGTGGCACGGCTGCCCATGTGTCACGTGCTTGCATGGCACAATTTGCCATGTGGCATGCATGGGTTGGTCTATTTGATTACATGTGTGAGATGATTTGGAGTATTTGATTTTATTTAGTTTTAATTAAATTTCAATTTGAATTACTTAGATTTGATTTGAGTTAATCTAAATTGAAAATTTAGGTTGATTCCTTAGGACACTAGGTGTAGTGTCCTAAGCACTGAATTAGGAGGTTTCTAATTGAATTAAAACATCCTAATTACTGATTTCAAGTTGATATTAACCTCATCCAAAAATGAGGTCAACATATTGTAGTTGGGTTGTGAGAGCTAAATACTTTAGAATTGAGAGTTAGATACTTTCATATTCTTCTTTTTATTTTCTTGTTAGGCTGTACTCACCTATTAAGGAAAGTACGGTGTTGGGTTGTACTTACACATTAAAGAAAATATGGTGTTGGGTTATACTTTCCTATTAAGAAAAGTACAATGTTGCATAGTACTTGCCCGTGAAGAAGAGTATGAGAGATTTGTTGTAATCTCAAATTTTGATTTAGTTAATTCCTAGTTTGGGGGGCTAGGCATAGACGTATGTCAATTTTTGGAGTTTTGCTGAACAATGTAAAAATATGTATTATCTTTCTTTATTTTTATGCACTTTACTTTTCTACTGTTGTTAATTGCTATTGTATTTCATTAAAGCATAATATTAAGAGATTAACTCTTTTACAAAATATTAAAATTAAGTTTTTTGAAATGTATTTCTTAAGAGATTAACTCTTTTACAAAATATTAAAATTAAGTTTTCTGAAATGTATTTTTAAAACCTAATTCAACCCCACTCCCCACCCTTCTTGGGCGCTATAGCTAAATAAGATTACTTGCTCGAGGAGAAAGGATAAGCATTGGTAACATCATTAGATTACATATACTGGATTGGACATAGTATGCATGTGGACTAACTCACGGTGCTACAATGTAGATGCTCTTTGGTATTACTTATATGGATGGATTCATGCACATATATCAGGAACTTTCAATTGTCCTAAGATGCCATCTTATTTTAGAGAGTAGCATTTCTTTATGATCATGCAATTGAGTAGAGTTACAATCACCTTAAATAGGGATTAGATCTAGACCTTCATTTTTGCTTCATCACATATGAAGGATCACTTTCAAATCATTCACAGATCATCCTTTCATAGTCTGCCTAATCAGAGCTTAAGACAAAAATGCACAAATTCTTTCACTGATAGAGTAACACCATTGTTAGTATCAAGGTTAGGATATAGATACATGGTAGAATATCTTATTGGGCTGAGACCTTTTTGGCTTTATTACAAGCATCATGAGTTAGTGATATTGGAGGAATACAATCCCAATTGAGTTGCTAGATAGTATGGCTTCACTTAGGCTACTCCCACATATGGATTACCATAAATATTAGACATATAAAATACTCAATCCTTGAGAACACTCCCACTGCTTTTTGATTAGCAACAACTTCCACAACATGGGATTTCTTGCTTCACCTAATGACTAGTTTAGGTTTTTGTGTAGGTTCACAGGAGGCTTAAATAGGAGTTAGTAACCTATGGCTACTATGGATCCATCATACATACTCTTCCTTCTTATAGCTAGGCTTCCATATATATAATTGTAGATTAAGGAGAGCTAAACTAGTACAACATTTGCATTCACCCCAACATGTGACTCATGCTCCCAATAGATCATTAAATGAGTTGGACAATAATAGTAAGTGATGATGAAAGCCTTCATTATCTCAAAAGAGAGATGATAAAGATATTCACTGTACCATGACAACTAGTCATGATATGGGAATAGTAGGTATAAATGGGCCTACTTATATTCTTGTCCCACCAACAGCAGTTTGGCCACCAGCAAGATAGATGGATAGTGATGTCACACTAGTATTGTTGATAGATGCTCATGTTGCTTCCCCAACATCTACTCAGCATGTTAGAAGTGACCAAATGCATGTTGAAGAAGACCCACACATAGAGGAATTTGACACTCCAGTGATTAGCCATGAGCCGCTATTGTCAAATTCGACTTGGGTGATAGTGAGCGCCACTCAGAATGATTCATCAAATGTTGGTTATTGTGTGGAGAGTCATCACATTCATAGCTTGAAATATGCACCTCAGAGGCTACTTGGTTTGGAGATCTCATGCTTATCTTCAGAATACACCCCGGCCCTCATATTTATTACATTGCAACTCTTTAAAGAGCCTATGTCATATAGTGATGTCATTATGCCATATGCTTTTGATTGTTGAACCAGAAGTCTTGGACTTAAAGTAGGAGAGCTACAGCTTTAAGAGTCCCTCTGTAGAGATGTTGAGTTTGGGATATTCTCATTGCATAGTATTTATTAAGAGGTCTTATTAGATATAATTATTATTACAGAGACCTCACTCAGCACCACTTCACATCAAGTCTCTCTAATTTTAAAAACCTGAAACACAGTCTGAGAGCTTTGAGATCCTATTAGAGAGAACTATCTAGAGCATAGATTGAGATCTTTAATATATCTACCAAATTAAAAGAATTACAGATGAGGAGACAGTATCTATGAAAAATAGATCTATGGTCAAATAGGTTATCACAGTCATAGAAGAGGACTACTCGTAAAGAGACACTCAGATGACCAAACTTGAGTAGCTTCTTTCCTAATTAGTACATGACCAGGAAGCTTCTCTTCAGCATCTACATGAACCAAAGGAGAGATAGTCTACTATGGCCTACAGGGCTCATACAACCTTCGTCACATTAGAGAATTCCAAACTAAACATTTATAGTTGTAAATGCTTTATGGTTTTAAGGATAATTATAGTAGCAAAGAACCACCCCCTTGGAGGGAAATTGCTTATAAAAAGGGGAGAATATCCCCCCAAAGTTTCTCTTCTTCTTTCGCTCACTCTCTCTAGTCTTCTAGTTGCATTCTTGATCCTGATGATTTGTTCTTTCTATAGGTATGCTACCCACTACTACAAGAACGATCTCCCATCTACTCTAGGTAAAAGATTTCTAGAATAATGTTTATTTTACATACTTTTCTCTTTGAAAATTAAGTTTAATCAAACTTCTACTATTGATATTGGATCTGGTGAGAAATAGAAGAGCACATCTCCGTCAATCTTAGATCTAGAGTAAAAAGAATGTTCTTTAAGACTTAAAATTTCTAATATATTGAATATCAAAGATCTCTGTGTCAAGCATAGTTCTGGAGCAAGAACAACATCCTTCTTCAGTCGAGCATGGATCAAGAATAAAGGAGAAGAGTGCGTTTGCACTAAAAATATATAAATATCTAGCATTACCTAAGAATTATACCACCAATTTTTCATAAAAAACTTGTTAAAATATTAAAGAATTTAGTTCAATATAGGCATTCCATCATGCAATGCCGAGGTGCCAAGTTCTCGAGAATGAAATCTTAAATGCTCTATCTAGCACCGAGGCACCAAAAATCTAGCACCATAGTGTTAAGATCTTGGGTTTAGATGTAATTCTATTACAATGAGGCGCTATCATCCAGCATTACCATACTATGTTTTTGGGTCCCACATCTCTTATTCAATGCCTCAACACCATCCTTTCAATGCTAAGGTGCTATATCTTCCACCATTAAAATTAGTTCTTGTGTGAAATGAACCCATCCTTTTATCAATCTTGGATCCATAATATGGTAAAAGAATGCTAATGCATTAAAAATTATGAAAACTAGTACCACTAAAGTGTTATGCTGCCAAAATTTTAAATTTTAGACATCAATGAAATAGCATCGCGGTGCTATAGGTCCAATGCTAAGGCATTGCATCCTTGGGGAAATTAAGCTTAAGCAAGTATTTCATAGAGCCATGGCACTACTATCACAGTGCGTAGACACTGTGTCATTAGAATTGAAACCTAAGTCATAATATTAAGACACTTATATCATAATACAAATCATACTCATAGCGCCATAGTGCTATAATTATAGCGTTGAGGTGCTAAGTTCTCGAGAAAATTAAGTTTAGGTAGGAATCTATAGCACCATGGCCCTAGTATCCAAACATGAAGGCATTGTGCTTCCATACCCAATTGATAATATTATGAAATTCATAGTGTAATCCAAATTATACCCACAACACTGTGGTGCTACAAATCTAGCATCGAGGCACTGAGCTCTCAAGTTTTTGAATCAATCGTTTCAGCTTAACAACATCGAGGTGCTAGTTTACCAGCATCGAGGAGCTAGTTCACCAGCACCAAGGCACTAAGCCATGATATTGAGCAGAAGGGAGTAGAGATGAAGAAAACACATCTTTATTAAAGAATAATCTATGAAAAAAATTATTATAATAAAAATATAAAATATAAAATATAAAATAAAAAGATGGGGGGGTACTAGTAGTCATATTCATCTACCTCCTTTATTTTGGCCCCGACAAGGTAGTTAAATAGAGGAGATATTGAGGCACTGCAAGAAAAGAAGACTGAGTTTGATCCAAGATTGTTATAATTTTTAAATATATGAACCATTGTTATATTGAACTAGGTCACATAGGAAAATTTCCTTTGTTATATTGTACTAGGCCATGTTACTCTTAAAATCAAGTTTACTTTATGTGAAAATATGTAATGTTCTATTTTTTTGGATATAAAAATCAGAGCTAAATAATGCTTTTCAATGTGTGAATAATTCATCTCCACTGGGATGAGTTTCAGCTTAGATAATAGAGGACATTTTCTTTACCTTCCTCATTAACTTGAGCTAATAAAGTCTTAGATATTTGTCTTAAGCTACAATATATAAAATTAATGGCTTCCCTCATATTAGAGCAGCCAAAATAAGAGGAATCATTAAGTATTATTTTATACTTTAAATGTAGTTTCACATCTTCCATCTCAAATGAATTTAAAATCCTTTTTTTTTTGGTTAATGCTTCAAATGGTTGGCATCTTTTAGATATATTTAATACAAATCTCTTTAAGTATGCAAGCCTACCTTGGAATATCTTAACTGTGTAATACTTTTAGATGGTAGAATTTCTATGATAGCTTTAATTTTTTTAGGATCAATTTTAATTTGATGGTTCCTCACTACAAGCCCTAAATGTTTCTCTGAAGTTACTCCAAAGGTGCACTTCAAAAGATTCATCTTTAGGTTATAATGCAACAACCATTCAAAAATAATTCACAAATCATACAAATGATTCTCTTTTTTCTTTACTTTTGATGCCTAGATCATTGATGTAACATTTAACTTGGTTATAAATCAGATCATCAAATATTCTAATCATTGTTCTTTGATAAGAAGTTTTGACATTGTTTAGACCAAATGGCATGACCGTATAACATAATATCTTAATCAAGGTTTTGAATATTGTATGTTTCTCAAATCCTTTTGAGCTCGGGTTTTTCATACTGCAATCTTTACATGGTATATTTGTTATATTATCAATGACATTCTAGATTGGGAATTATTTAGTTTTCATTCCGGTGTTATGATTATTTTTGAGGGTTGGATATTTTGGAGAATTAAATCTCAAAGTTATTTTACATATTTTATTTTTACCGATTTTTTAGAATTGAAAGTATTTAATAAATTGAGATGATTCTCCCATTTTAATGATACATGGGATCATGGATCCCATGTTATTTTTGCAGCGGTATGTTGTTTGATATGGGCCATCCGATTAAAGATTGGATGGTTCGGATCATCCTACAATTTCCTATAGGAGATTCAATTAAATGGTCTGACTATGTCATGGTCATCTGTCGCTAATAAAAGGAATATATAATGGGGATTACGTCTCCCTAACAATGATGAGAACCTAGCACCATCCCCTTTCAAGATTAATCTCCTATGATTTACGCAATGAAGTCTCAAGATTTTAATTGCAAAATGATATGGGTATGTTTTAGAATAGATTTATATGGCTTTATTGATCCTAGGATATACTTCACTTTATAACGACCAACATTAAGTGCAAAGGAGGTTAGTTTCAGGTGTACCTCATTGACGTGGGGTCTTGACAGTGATTTACATTTAGAAAACACTCAAGGAAGTGAAATGAAGCCTTTGTAGAAAGAAATGAGCTTTACCTCCCTCTGGATCGATGTGGAGATGGATTTCTGGTGTGACTCATCGGAGTTTGGTGTTGGAAGCAATCAGGGAAGTTTGGGAGGAAGGGAAAGGTTTAGTTAGATTCAAATTTTCTTGGAGAAAGTGATGGACTAAAGCAAAAGTCCCAATTTAATCTCCTCCTTCCTTTTTAAGCTTAGCTAAAAGCTATCTCATTAGATTTCAATGGAGGTCATCGACCATAAGGAATTGGACTCCAAATGATGGAGCTGAAGGTAGTGAGAAGGTCAGACATTCTTTTTGAATTCCTTAGGCAACTAAAACACATGGGAATTTGGTGATTTGAGAAAGGCATATTTCATTCCTTTGGATGGACTTGGACACTCTTAATATTCTTATTCTTGGCTTCCATTCACTTAAACTCATCTTAGGATGAGTTTAGATGTGTTCCAAGGTGATTAGTCTAGATTCATGTTCAAGCACTATGAATTATGCCACTTAAGCATTTTCGATTTTGACTAGGCATAGCTTCTTCAATTTGATGAATTTGTGCTAGATTTAAGTTCCAATTATGTTCATTTAATCATTTATAATGTCCATAATTAGTTAGCTTCATGAAATTTGGAGTTGGTTGCTTGCTTATTTCAACACTTATTCCATTATGGATTAAATGGATTTGGTTGAATCTAATTGAGTCAAATGACCTTCTTGACTCAATTATGATGTATTTAGCTTTCAATTGTGTTAATCTAAGTATTTGGGATGATTTAGGTCAATTGAATTCATTTGTTTGGGATTTAAAACTCACTTTAGCCCAATTTGGGATTAATGGATTAAGATTGGCCTACTTGGGTCCAATGACCATATTATTCACATTAATCCCAATAATTGGTTAATTTATGTTTAATAATAATTTTTAAATAATTTTAGAAATTAATTTTAATTTATTTCAATTTAATTTGGATTTGAATTCAATAAGACCCATTTAGACTCATTTAGATCAAATGGTCTAATTAACCTAATTAAGGTGTTATTAGATTTAGATTCATTTTATTCATGTTCAAATAAGTTTATTTTATTATTTAGAACTTTTGGAAGGATTTATTTTGGTAAAATTATGGTGGGTTAACCTTTGACTTAGTGGGACCCACATAAGTCAATCTTATGTTCAATGGTTGACTTTCATGTCATTTATGTTTATGTCATGGTTTCATGCTTTTATTTGATTTGGTTTGAATTCATTATAATTTATTTGAATTTTCTTAAATTTTAGGTCCTCTTAAGCTTAAATAGGAGGATCATGTTAATCATCTAAATTACTCTAGTTTAAGCTCAATTAGATCTAGATTCAAATTTGAATATGTTCCATTTAGTTTGATTTGGGTTTGCTCAATCATATTGGATTTGGTCAAATCCTAGAAGCATGCACTAGATCACTAAGAGTAGTGCCCTAAGTGTGTAATTTGGAGGCTTCTAATCTAGGATTAGATGTCTTAATTAGTAGTTTATAGATGATGTTAATCTCATCCAAAAATGGGGCAACATTATTTTACTGGAATAACATCTAGTTTAATTTCTTATTTATGAGTTGCAGTGTATGGAATAAACCTAACATTTCATCATACTTCCATTTAAAGTAATATTTGTATTCATAAAATAAATTAGTCAACTCATACGAATCTTTTGGACCTAATAGCAAACTCATAAAAGTTGGTCAAGGGTTTTCCTCAGTTCCTAAGTTGATCTCCTTTAATTCATCAATGGTGGATTTTATTTCTTCTTTAAGCTCTAGGGGTGAATTTTAAATTAAGCAATCATCTAGATTATCTGATGTTTTAAAATATTTTTCTTCCAAAGGATTGAATGAATTCTCAAAAAGTTGATCGAAGTCCATATGTCTGCTTATCATTAAGCAATGCTCATTATCATTTAAAGGTCCAATGGTATTAAACCCAATGCCAACCTTGGATTTTAATTTTTTTATATTTAGTATCCCACAAATTCTCCATGTACATTTGGGCCATGTATGAGGAATCAAACCATTTTTTGCTACATTCTTAACACAATCAGGATACCAGTCTAAAGGAAGTTCTATTATTTCATTAAAAGATGAATCTTCAATCTTTACATCTACTTCTAATCTTGAAGATTCAGGTAAAGAGTAAAATTTTGATAATTTCTTAACCTCTCCTAAAAGGATAAGGCAACTTTGACTTCTAACCCATTAATTTTATGTTGAGACAAAGGAGTCAAAGTCAAAGTATCCACATACCTTTTTAATTTTTCATAAATAAATATTTAGGTTCGTCTTTAGATGCTCGAATCTACTCTTCATCTCTTTTTGATTCTAATGAGATCTCAAATTTTATTAAGGCAACATTTTGATTTGAATCTTCATCAAAGAAACTTCCAAATCAATTTGAATTATATGAGGTTCCTTTTCTTTTTCCTCTTTTTCTTTCTTTTCTTTTTTTTTATTTCCTTTGATGTCTTCTTTTGTTTTTCTTAATGCCTTAATAAAGCTAGATCTCATAGAATCAATCATTATCTTTCAGGCATATAATAAGTAGCATCTTCGTAGAGCTCAATTTCGTGAATAAAAATTGATTGTATATTACTGTTTATAGAATATTCCACTCCAGCTCTTGTGTATTTTATATGATGGTGAAGTGATGAAGGAACCATTTTATATTCATGTATCCATGGCCTATCTAAAAGAGCATTAAAAGATGTCTCTGAATTGATAATTTGGAATTTGGCATCAGTTTTCAGCCCATCTATTTCTAATAATAGAGTGATTGAACCCAAAACCATTTCCCCCATTTCATTAACCCCCCTTAACATCATTTTCTCAAAGCTAATTCTCTGTGTTAATTTTGAAAAAGCACAATGTCTTGAAGTTCATTATATTATTTGAAGCACGAGGACTGACTAAGCCTTTAGATAATCTGTAATTTTCCACCTTAACTGAAATGTAAAGAGGCCAATTATGATCAGTGGTCCCCAAAAGTAAATCTTTATCAAAGACAGTTACTCCATGAACTTCATTAAAGAAACAAACTTCATCATAAGAAGTTGTTACTAGCTTTGTGAATCATATTTCTTGGTCAAGTAATGTTTAGACTAATGACTCCCTCATTTCTTTGGATAGAACAAGGCAATCATAAATGCTTAGCCTAGTAGGTAGCATCTTGAGATAGGCTAAAACATTATAGTCAACCTTAGAAATAGGTGGCTCAACTATTGGATCTTTCTATAAAGGTTGACATTTGTCAATAATTTGTTTATCTTTGTCCTTAGAATGAGGTAGATGAGGTGGTTGAACATTCCCACTATGGAGGTTGACTTCAATAATATCTCTTAAATCAAAAGTAGGGGTTATGACAACTTGTCTCTCATGACTAATGTTCTCTTCCAAAGATTGGTCAGAATTTAAGAATTCTACTTCTATGTTAATAGGATATCTTGCAGATTAGCCATAGAACTATCATTTTCTGATCCTGATTCATAAAGTATATGAAACTTTTCTTTTATAGTTTCTTTATTTTCTACTTCATTCATATAACAGTCATCAGAGATAGCAAAAACATAAGAAATGCCATTTATGGCTGACTTTTTATTCATATTTTTTTGAAATAAGTACATAAGGATAAAAGGACATAGGGCTTAGCCTCTCCATCCTTCTTATAAAAAACTCTCTTTAACATTGTAATCATTCCTCTCTCACCAGTCTCTTTAGACATTTGAGCATTTGATGGTGCTAAATGGGGTTGAGGAGGAATAGCTTCTAACACTAATGGATCAGCCTGGATAGTCGTATTTTGGGTCTTCTTATGATTTTGCATGGAATTTTAAAAATTTTTCATCAAATACTTTTTAGAAGAATAGGATAAAATTATATCCCAATCATTTGAAAGAGAAGAACATTTGAAAAAGAGGTGGAAGATTCACCTATGATTACCTTAGCAAACCCTTGGCCATCCATAAGGTATTCCTTAGAAATAATCACCAACCCTCTCTTATATTTCCTTTCAAGCTAACCTTTAAATGTGAAGCAGTCTTCAATGGTATGACATAGCATTTGATAATATGGTCAATAATTTTGTCATTGACGTTGCTAACTTCTTCAAGCTTCTTTGAATTAAGGAGCTTGAAATCTAGCTTTTTCTTAAAATTTTTTAACTATTTTTCTCGTAGTCTCTCTCTTGAAAGATTAAGTCTCGTTCATTTTTTCACTAAAAGGGCATATAAAGTTTTTTTTTGGGTGGTGTTAATTGTTGTTGTTGTGGCCTTTGAGGTGGAGGTGCACTACCTGGACTTAGATAGTAGTTTTTCCCTTGTCCATTATAGAGACAATGCCTACTCTCTTTTCTAGCACTTTTCTAGGTTCAAAAGGTTCCATGGTGGATTGGTATTTTAAGAACATCATCCTAAGGGATTCTTTTAGAAGGTTAGAGGCTTTACTTAATAAATTTTTAAACGTTTTAATTGTAAAGCCTTTTAGCAAAAAGGTGATAGGACCATGGATATTCCAGAGAAGGATTTCCACAATGTATTATTCTTGTAGCTATGGTTCTCACTTAAGAATGAGAATCCTCCATCTTAAAATATAATCTATAAGAGATTCACTTGGTTTTTGTTTCTTGACAACAAAGTCACCTATGACAAAATGATGTTGTGTACTGGTGAATGATTTCTTAATTAAGTTTTCAATTTCAGTGAATGTGCACACTGAATCATTTTGTATTTCCACATACCAGTCAAAGGGGGTACAAATGCTGCTTAAGATTATTTATCCTATTAAAAACTTTAAAAGTAGGGGGTACAAATCTCTTTGGATAAAGTACAGAATCACATTCAAAATCATAGCCATACCTCACGACTATGCCAACAACTCTTTCACTTGTTGCCATTTTAGGTTAGGTTTTGGTGATACGTCATCCATTATTTTATTTTCTAAGTGATGATTCCCTAAACCAAACTTCTTGTCATTAGTGGGATGGTAATCCTCCAGTTTCTCTAGTGCATAATGCTATGAAGTTGTAGGAATTTGACTTTGGAGTGATCACATTATAACCATCATCTCCTTCATCTTCTTTTTCATTCTTAAAATTTGGTCATCATTTTTTTACAATGGAAGGATTAACTGTTGGGATGGATCAGGCATAAAACCCTCTTTTATAATATCTTAAGTTTCTTCTTGTTCATTTTATATGCTCTTGTATCTACCATAAGTACATGGGCTAAAAGTAACTTTGAGTCATCATCTAAAAGGTCATCTTGATCTAAGTCAAAATTTCCTTAAATCCCATTTGTTCTCTCTTCATCTTCCATCCTAATGGTTTCCATCTCTTCTTATTTTAGATTAAGTGGAACACCATTACTATCAAGGATTGCTTTGGATTCTTTGTTAATTTACACATCCATAGATTTTGGATTTGATGTCTCTCCCTTACGACATTTTTTAATAATAGGGATTTCCTCCCAAACCAAGGTGTCCATCATCTGAAACCGCTCTATTATAAGGAGATAGATGAAGAGGCTTGCCTTCTAAGTCTCCTCTTATTTTTCTTCTAACTCTTGGTAATTAGGGGAGGCTCAAAAGTGGCACCTATCTCAAAAGTGCTGGGAAAGAAAAGAGTAGGTGTCTTTTCAGCTAGCAGTTTGAAATTCTTCAACATAGAACCTCCCTGGATCCTCATAGTGGCCTCTGTAGCAACCTCTTTATGAGGAACACAAGTGCTATGAGGTACTCTAGAGAACTTTAGGATAGGCTTTTTACCTTTAATAGAGACATCATTAATATGAACAAGGTCACTCCATTAGTAGTAATGTTCAGGTCTTCAAAATCAGCTCTAAAGCTAATGATGGAGCCATCAGGAAATCTACCACTATCAATAGAAAAGTTAATTCTAGAGGTAGTAGTAAAAAATGAGTTATCCAGTCATTTTCTATTTCATGTAAGAAAATTATATAAGTTATAAAAGATTTTTATTAATATAATAAAGTCAAAATTCTTTTTGACCCATTAGGAGATTTTTAACCATCTTTATTAGGTCAAGAATTTATAAGTGAGACCAACTTGTCCTAAGGAAAACTCCAGGCTTATGGTTATGCCCTATAAGCTTCTAGGTCTAGGTTTAGTGTTTTATTAATCAATAAAGGTGTCTTAGCACTAAGGAAGTCTAAGTGTCTACAAGGCTCCTAGATCTAATATGGGAGGGATTAATCCTCACACCAAAAGTGAGGTCAACAAGTACCTCCAAGATCTGTGTGGTGTCCTCACATATTTTTAAACACCATAGTTGGATTGGACGAAGTGGTGCCACTAGTCCAATAGTACAAACCATAGGGTTTGATTGTATTAGTCTTGGATTTAGATCAAGTGTCTTCTTAGTTAGTAGAAGTGTTTTAAAGCTTTAAGTAAGTTGATCCTAATGCTAAGATGGAATTTCTAAAACTAAAGAAGAGCATATATCAACTTCATTAAAAGTGATGTCAACAAGATTCTCATGATTCTGATAATGACTAGGTAAGTAAATTTAAAGAAAATAATTATCTCTAAAGAAAATTTTTTCTTCATTAGAAAAGATTCATAGCACATTACTAAATGAACTTGAAAATTTGAAAAATGAGCAGAAGGAGCTAGAAGTTCAATAGCAAAAAAAGAACATTAATTCTATAAAAAATTTGGCTTTCTTGAATCTGCAAATGAGATTTTGAAAATGAAGTTAACATTTATAAAATGAGCATCTTAAAAAAGGCTTCTTATGGCATGATTGGACATATATCTAACCTATGCTTACATCTTTAACATTCAAATCCATCATATGCATGGATTTTAGAAACTTTACATAACACTATTTTGTCTAGATGTATGGAACATAAGCAAGCTTAGGTTCCCAAAAAATAAACTAAAATATGTTTTGAAGATATTACTTCACTTAAGGGCTAGTGGAGTCATGTGGTACATAGATAATGGGTGCTCAAGACATATGACTAGAGACAAAAGTAAATTTATCTCTTTTGAACTCAAAAGTGGAGAAAAGGTCACTCTTGCAAATAACACTGCTTGTAAATTGCTTGGGTTAGGTACCACTGGTTTTAAAGATTCTTTATTTATTAAAAAGGTCCTTCTTGTTTTAGATATATGATAAGAGATTTAATGTTAAATTTTTAATTGATAAATGATTGATTGATTTAAATGAAAAAATATTTTAAAACTGTTAGGATTGATAACATTTACATGATTGATCTTGATAAATTTGGTTAGCCTTTGGTTGTTTGTCTAAAATCCACACTAGAGGAATTCTGATTATGGAATAAGAGATTGTGTCATGCTAAATGCACACATTTTGGAAAATTACATTACCTAACTTGGATAAAGGTACACCTTAACTAGACTTTTTTATGTTCATTTCTGTGTTTTCTGTTTGCATGGTAAGCAAACTTAATATTCTTTTAAATCTACATTAGGAATTACCAATTAACATTCTTTAGAAATTCTTCAAATGGATTTCTTTGGATCTATCAGCATCACTAGTTTGAAGGGAAAGTTATTTAAATTTATTCTTATTTATCATTTTACTATATTTACCGGGGTGAGATTTTTGAGACACAAAAATGAATCTTTTTTGAAGTTAAGATCTTTAGTATTTAGATTAAAAAAAAAGTTAGTCATAGTATTGCATCGATTCAAAGTGATTATAGTGGAAAATTTGAACATGATAATTTTGAAATTTTTTGTATTTAGATACGGATAGAGCATAATTTTCAGCCTTTAGAATATTATAGTAGAATAGAGTAGTAAAGTGAAAAATATATAATGCTAATAGAATCCACTAGATCCATGCTCAATGAATGCAAGTTCCAAAATACTTCTGAGTTAATGTAGTCAACATTACTTGTTATGTGCTTCTCAAGGTAAAACTTTGAATCTTACCTATTTTCACATTTTTGAATGTAAGTGCTTTGTGTTGAATAATAAGAAGAATAATTTGAGGAAGTTTTAATTTAAATTTGATAAGGTAATTTTTTTTTGGTTTCTTTTCTTTAAGAAATTATTATAGAATCTTTAAAAGAAGAACCTTAAACATTCTAATTAATAAAAAAATTACTAGCTATAGTGCTCAAATTCTTTTTGGAAGAGTGATGCACCTTCTTCTCCAAGTTCGCCTCCCTCTCTCTAAAGGCAATATTCATCATTACTATTATATTTGTTTGCTCCCCATGGAAAAACCTTCACATGCCGGTGTTCTCTCTACCAACTCTCCTTCATCTGACCCCAACGATACACCCATTAAGCTCATTATTTCTCTGTACTATCATGATAAATTTGATAAGGGCGATGATAATGGATTTCTAAAAGAGCTAACCATAAAAATTGTAAACCTTCCATTTACATCACTGAATCTAAGACTTTTAGTTGGATAAACCATTAAAGTTCATTTTGGTTGGCAAATTTACTTACAAACATCTTAAGATAGACATAATACGAAAGCATTTTGATGATCTAAAACTCTTTGGTGATTGGAATGTTGGGCAACATGATATAAGGCACATAGTTATTAGACTTAGTAGAGAGTAATACTATGCAAGGCTTTTCACCAAAAAAACTCTATCACATTGAAAATGTCCCTATGAAAATACTCAAAGGTACCCCCTCCTTTGATTATAACATAAAATAGCCCATAGTTCCCATTTGGATTAAACTACCAAATCTGAAACTCCACCTCTTTAATAAATAAATTTTTATTCCCTAGTTGCTAACTATGGAAAAACCCTTAAACTTGTCTTTCCCACATTCAATCTCACTAGACCATCAACTGCTCAGATTCTTGTGGAAATGGACGTAATAGCAACATATGCTGAAGAAGTTTGGATTTGCCCACCAACTAATGGTTTTTGGCAACCTATAATAATAGAACAAAAACCACACTACAGTCCTAACTGCAAATTGTTTTCCATAAGATTGACAACTGCTTCACTACAAATCTTGAATTAAGAAGAAGAAATTCCAAAACCAGTGCAAATGAAAATTAAACTTTAGCTGAGCCTTCAACCCTCCCCCATCAAAATGAATTAGATATCAATAGAACAAACTCTAAAAATAATTTAGATTCAAAAAATTCCATAATTCCATTAATAAAATAAACTTTAGAAAATACCAATGCATTTCCCCCAAAATCAAGAATCCATAGAAGTGGATACAAACCAACAAGCTAGACAACATGAGAAAGAACCTCTCTTCCACTCACCACCAGAATTGGTATAGCCTGATAACATACAACCTAATAACATGGATGATTTCAATTTCTAGCTACTACTACCCAACCTAATGAAGTACTATCACCTATACTTCAACATCACTCCACCCATTATGAGGATTTGGACCAAACTATACAAGACATAGAAGAGGACTAGATTACATACAAATCTAAAGGGACCAAGCATATAGAAATAAGGGAACCAAGGCACATAAATCCAATTGATGCATCTATTATAGCACAAGTCTCTACAGATAGAATACTAGCCAATTGGGATGCTAGGATTACTATTAGAGCCTTTAGAGGCTCTAAGTACTCCAAACATGACTAACTTTGAGTGGCATTATGGCATTTCTAATGCCTGGACTCAAGAGTTTAATTAGAACTCACAACTTACATGATTTTGTAATCTTGGAACCATTAATTTGACATAATAATAAAGAGAAAGTCAAAAGAAAATTTAACAGATTCAGCTTAATCCAAAACTACAGCAACAAAATTTTATTTTTTTTGAAAAGTCCATTTTAGATGGATCTCATTATTGATGCTCCATGATTCACCCATATCCACATAAATTTCAACAACTATAGCTTTCAAGCAACCATTGTATATGCTTCTTGCTCTATAGATTCAAGAAAGGACCTTTAGACTAAGATAATTTGCAACAACCTTAACTATCAATACAACTAGCTTTTTGGGGGAGATTTCAACATGATAACAAATTCAAACGAGAAAAAAGGGGGTTGAAAGCCCAATGAAATAGTTATGAAGGAGTTTTCTAATTATATAGATGAGGCACATTTAATTGATCCTGGATTTACAAGCTCCAATACACTTGGAATAAAGGCAGGGTCTTTGAAAGACTAGACATAATCATGTTGAATACCAATTGGTTTAAAAGTTCCCATCATTTAGTAGTTTGCCACTTGAATAGAACCTGCTCCGACCATTTATCTATAGATTTCCTCCCTAAACCTTCTAAAAAACCTTAAGATTTCGAAACATGTGGACTAAACATGATCTCTTCATCAGCTGCCTCCAAGATGCATGGAAATATAGCAAAACCGATCCTTGGTTTAGACTATGGCAATTGCATAAGAATCACACTACTAGCCCCAAGAAATGGAATTGGGAGGTTTTTAGAGACATTCACCAACAAGTTGAAGCCAATGAACAAAAGGTTACTTTTCTTGAAAGCATCTGCATCAATGATTCATCCTTAGAAGCAGAAACCAACTTAAATCAAGTTAGGATAGCTCTTAACAACCTGATCACCATAGAAGAAAACTTCTTATCATAGAAAGTTATCATACTCAATCTAAAGGAGGGAGATAGAAACATAAAATACTTCCATGCTTTCTTAAAAAAAGGAACATAAAGCCATCAAAATAATCATATTTTAACATAGATGGTTACACATAAAGGAAGACATCATAGAAAGTGGAATCAACTATTTTAAATTAGTTTTCTAAGAGGAAGAGTTTAATATAAATAAAATTTAAAAGGAATTACTCAGTTCCAACAAACTAATTACAAATCAACTTATCCTTGCATATATCCCTATGGAAGATGAATATTAAGAAAAGTCTTAATTCTCTAAGTGAAACCAAAGCAGCAAGACCTGATGGATACACAACCCATTTCTACCAACATGCTTCACAGTGGTTTAAAAAAGACATAATTTTAGCTATGTAGGCCTTCTTTTTAGGCAAGGATATACATAAATACTTTAGCTCTACCTCCATTACTCTCATTCATTAATCCAATAATAAGTATACTTGGGACAAATTCAGGCCTATAAGCCTTTCTTTTATTAAAATCATCTCCAATTGCCCACAACCTCACCTCCCCTATCTCATTTGCAAAAACCAAACAGCATTTGTCAAAGGAAGGAACATAGCTAAAAATATATTACTAGCCCAAGAACTTATTCAAGACTTAGATCTAAAATGTAAAAAGAGAATATGATCATCAAACTAGACATAAAGAAGGTGCTTGATACACTAAACTGAAAATTCATCATGGCATCTATGAAAGCTAGAGGATTCCAAGAAGATTTTTGTAATTTAATTAAGATACTACTCTCTAATACCCACTATTCTATACTCATCAATGGGGAGGCTCACAGATTCTTCAAATCATAGAGAGGCATTCAATAGGGTGATCCCTAATCTCCTTCCCTTTTTATTCCAACTTTTGAATACCTTGGAAGATTGCTTGATTCCAATCATAATTCTAATGGATTTCTCAACTACAAAACTAAAGGAAGGATAAACATATCTCACTTGGCCTTTGCTGATGATGTCTTACTATTTTCAATGGGTCCAAAAATTCCATAAGGAGAATTACCACTTGCTCAACACATTTGAAGCCATTTTTGGCATGACTTTTACCAAGACCAAATGCCTTTCCATATTTGGTAAGAACTGCAAAACCAATCAAAAATGGATTAAAAACTTCACTGGATTCATCCATTCTAACATCCCACTCAAATATCTTGGTGTAAATATATACAAAAGAAAGCTAAAGAATCAAAACTTTGATGATGTCCTCAACAATATCTAAACATAATCAACTCTTGGGAGAACAAGTTTGTCTCTCAATAGGTGGAAGAATCAGTCTCTTACAAAACATTATCGATTCCATTCATCTTTTGTAACTCCAAACCATGTTGATGCTTATTAAGGTGCAAATACAAACTAAATGAATGTTCGACAAATTCCTTTGGAGTAGGAAAAGAGATTATATACATTGGGTTTGCTGCAAAAATGTTTGTAAGCCTAAATGAAAAAGAGGTTGGGATTCTAAGCTCTTATAGAATCTATCCAAATAAACCAAATAAAACTTTGGATCAAGTTTTAATAAAATGACTTACTTTCGATTCAATTCTTTTTAAGTAAGTATTGTTGGGAAATCCACACAACCTTGGTGCATAAACAACTGATTCCTAACATTAGATAAGCTTGTTGCAACATAGAGAGTTAACTAAAAATTTGATTTTTTTTGGAATCAGGGACAAGGTAATCTAAGTTTCAACAGAGACCACTAGTTTCCTGATGACTAATTATACTACACATCTTATATCAGACATGATTGTAGTATCTAATTTCTGGAATGAAATCACATGTAACATTTTGAAACTCAATAAATTTCTCACTGAGGACATTCTAAAAGAAGTTATTAATATCCCCTCCCACCCATCTTTATAGCACAAGGATAACATCATTCATTATCTTCAAAACATACATCAACCCTCACTTGTACTGGATGGAAACCCATAGTTTGCAGTACTACAATTAAACCTTCAATGTCCTTTCTATACTAGAGGCTTTGGACAAATTAATCTCCACTGATGATATTCTGAAACTTAAAGAGTTAAAAGTCCCATCTATATGTCCTTTGTGTCATAATGAAGAAGAGAGCCTAACTCATGTGTTCATCACTTGTAACATTACTAAACAAGTTTGGGCTAAAATGTTTTATGTGTTTCATGTTGCCAAACCATCAGATGAATCCATCTCTAGATATTTGAAAGCCTAGAATCTTATACCCTTTCAAAAAAATAAAGATAATTTTGTTTACATTATCCCTCTTAATATTTTTTGGTTTATATGGATGGCAAGAAACTCACTCAAGCGTGATGAATAGTGGCTGGAAACTTTGGATATACTCCTCCAAATCAAAAGTTATATTGGAAAATTATGAGTTGCTAACCTTTTTAGAGACTCAATAACATCCAGCTATACCAAGTGGCCCTCTGCACCCCTCATTCGATAGACCAAACTAAATGATGACAATGGCAAAATTAACATTTATGGTACCTTCAAAAGTGATTACATAAATTTAGGCCTTGGTGGGGTATTTAGAAATAATAAAGGCCATTGTATCTTCCTATTCCCTATTTCCATGTTATGCAACATATGCACTTCATACTAAAGTTAAAGCTTATCTTATTGTACTGAGAATTGTAGCTTCTCTTTCTTTCAAGAAAATATGGATTGAAATAGACTCACTTCCACTTTGCAACTTATTATCAAATGGTGACAACTACCCTTGGTTCATCACTTATACCCTTAAGATAATAAAATTGCTACTATAATAATTCTATTATAATGTTAGCCGCATCTACAAAAAAGGAAACCAAAAGTTAACCAAATTGGCAATAGGCTACTTTTTTTTCCCACGAGCCCATACCTTTCATACTTTCAGATCTCAAAGGGGATTTTCTTGACTTATCTCACATTAGAATGAAGTAACAACCTTACCATTACTCTTTTTTTCTATTTACTACCTTATTGCTTATTTGTTTTTTTCTTCTCTTTTGATCAAATGCCATTGATTGTATTTTCCTTTTTTATCATCAATTAAAATAGTTTTTTTTGCTTGAAACAAAAAAGAACCTTATTGGTAGAAATATCAGTGCATTTTATTTTTGGTGAATTTGTTATCCTTTTATCTTCAAGAAAGCTTGTAGATGAGGATGATTTAGTGTTTAGGTTTGGAAGAAATGAGGATGTGAGGGGAGACTTCCTTGAGAGTGCAGCTATGCATTTTGTCATCCTTATGATTTGATCATAGGAGACCCATCTACAAGTGTTAGGATTAGAAATAGCCTAAGAGACGATGTTAGTCATTTAACCTTCATTTCTATGATTGAACCCACTAATATAAAATAACTAGTGTAAAATAAGCAATACCTAATAAATTATGGGTTAAGGCAATGTAGGAATACTAAATTAATTTGTTATTGACATTTGAAAATTAGTGCCTAGACCATCATCTAAAAGTGTGATTGGAATAAAGCAGGTTTTCAAAAATAAATTAAATGACTTGAAAGTTATTGTTTATGATAATGTAAGGCTTGTGGCTAAATGTTTTAATTAAATAGATGGCATTGATTTTCAGTAAAATTTTGCTCCTACAGCTCATTTGGGGACTATTTGATTATTATTGGCATTTTTTATTTTAAAAAATTTTAATTATTTTAAATGGATGTCAAAAGTGATTTTTTGACTAGTATTATAAAAGAAGATATGCTTGTTGAACAGCCACCCAAATTGGAAGCTCATTATACCTTGATAATATTTGCAAATTTAAGAAGGCTTTGTATGGATTGAAATAAGTGTCTTGTGTTTGGTATGAAAGACTTAATATCATTTTTATTAAAAAAAAAACTTATTAAAGGATCTATTAACACTAGATTATTTTTTAAAAGAATAAATTTTAATATTCTTCTTGCTTGAATTTCAATCGATGATATATTTTTTGGATCTACTAACTCTCTTTTTTATAACTAATGAATAAAGAATTTAAAATCAGCATGATGAGTGAGTTTACTTACTTCTTATTATTCATTATAAGCAAAGACTTAAAGAAAAGTTCTTGCATCAATCTAAGTACACCAAAGAGCTTATAAAAAAGTTAGTAATGGAATGATGTTAGAATATCAACACCCCCATGATATCTAACACTTAAATAGACTAGGATCCTACAAGTAAGTTTGTTGACCCTAATAAAAATTATGGAATGATAGGCTCTACTTCACTTGATTTCTAGTAAACTTGATATCATATTTAATGTTTATCTTTAAGAACAATTTCAATTTGATCCAAAAGAACAATTTCTATATGCTTCTTTGTTTTCTTTTATTTTTTTATTTTTATTTTTCTTTATTTGTTATTCATTCACATAAATTTTTTTTAGTTCTCATAACCTCATTTAATTTTTATTTTTGCAAAAATATAAAATTTCTACAATTGTATTGTTCCATTAGTCTGTTTAAATTGTCCAAAAAAATTGGACAATTAGTAGGATGATTTACTATAAAATAGACCATACTAGATAATCCACATCCATATTTTATGATATGTTTAGAACAATATGATTAATACAATCAAACTAGTCATTATTCTAAATATTCAGATAATTAATGGCCTTTAATAATATTGTATGATTATCTAATCATACTATATGATTAACTCAATCAATATAGCCATTTAAATTACCATTAGGATGATCTAAATAATATTGTATGATTGATTCAATTAATATAGTAATTGAGATGATCATTGGGATGATTAAAATCTTATTGTATGAATCACATTTGAACTATACAATCATATAAAAACTATATAAAAGGCCATTCATTCTACATTCTTTCTCCCTGATTGCTTAGAAAAAAATATCTTTTTAGAAACTCTCTATCATCTTTATTGGGATGGATAGGAGTATATTCTTCATGAGGCAGATTGATATATATTCAACCAAATTTCCTCTAATATTATGTTAGATTTTACTTAGATCTAGGTTCTACTTCCTATGAATGGAAGCATTCATAGTTAATTACCTCTCTTACCATAGTAAGAGAGCACTCTCAATTAAGATTTGGAACAAACATATCTATGATAAGAATTAGTGTCTAGTGGTATGTGTGGCATTGCATAGATGACTATCTAAAGGAAACATGGAGATAGTTTTGATTAAGATCCCATGGTTTCATCATCTCGGGCTATCATAATCCCTAGCCTACTTAGAGGAGCTAGTCAATCCAACCTGACTGAAGAATCCTTGTCAGTAGCCATGGGTTGTGTTGTCCAAAGTGTTGTTGTAGACCTAGGATGGTTTTTTTCTAAGAGAACAAATCTAAGTCAACCTTAGCTAACATAGGACTTTTTGCCCAATCAAATACATTTCACACCTCAAGGAGCAAAGCCATTAGGGAACATATGGGCTATAGAAATGATAACAATTTAATGGTGCTATTTGGTAAGGAACTATTTGGTCAGAAGATTGTAGTTGTAACCACAATTTATGTGGTTCCATTTGGCAAAAAAATCACGTAGATAGTGGAACATAGATATATAATTAATTTGATATTGGGTCTTTGTGAGTAAAAGTTTTCTTAATTTTTCAACCTTGAAAATAGTTATGGATGGGTGGATGCATTCAACCTTAAATTTAAATGATCAATTTTATTAAATTAAATTCTTTCAATTTAGGCATATGATCATTTTATAATTGATTTAGATTTTTAACATGTAGTCACTTCACATTAAACTTTTAAGAAATTTTAATGTGAAAACCCATTGAAATATTTAGTCTATACGGCCATCATCGAGGAAGACTTTTTCAACTTTGCCTATTTGCATGAAAAGGATTGAGTCTATGATTTACATTTATGAATTTAAATTTGAGACTATTTTACATCAATATTTTGAAAATATGGAAAATGATAATTGCCTCTGGTTGAACTCTATAATTAGCACAGTCATCCCTAGAGAATACCTAGCTTCTCAATGATTTTATCAAGTTGAGAAACTTATAACAATATCATTAGATTTTGTTAACCCATACCTAATCTTAAGACAAAATAAGGAAATCAACCTGTGCAGCATCCTCAAATTGTAAATTTAGATTTTAATGTATGTGTCAGGGTACATGCGAGTGATTCTGATTTATTTTATGTTAAACTGTGAAGCATCCTGAGACATTAAGTATAGTATTAATCACTTTGTCAGGGCCCATGTGGGACACATTCTTTATTTATCATATTTATTATCATTTGGATACTTTATGAGTTAAAATTAACATTAATTAAATAATTATTTTTACCTCAAAATTTATAATAACACCTCAATGCTTGGACATCAATGTCGTGGCCTTAGAGGCTAGTGTTATGGAACCATTGGATAAGTGCTTTTGATTTATTTATAACTTGAGAAGGTAGTGTTGCAGTGCTAGATATCCAACATTGTGGCACTACAAGATAGATATTTTAGCTTATTATCTAAGAAGATAGTGCTATGACTCCTAATGGGATGCATCGTGGTAGTATAAAATAAAGATCGCTCGTCTTATAACCCAAGAAGATGGCACTATAACACCCAATGGGCAATGCTATGTGATAGGATTTAGATTATAAATTTGGAAAAGTTAGTATTGTAAGTGTCATAAATAGGGTTAAATAATTAATACAGCATGCTTCAAAGATAATGCTACAGCACTATAGATAGATTTTTTGACCTTATAGAACTCGAGAGGGTAACATTCAGGGGCTAAGGATGTAGTGTTGCAGCACTGAGCTTAGCACTTGGGAGCCATATAGGGCACTTTGGGATTGTGATACAAGATGTTATATAATTCATTTCTCAAGAGCTTAGCACCGCGATGCTATTACCTAAGTGCCAAGGTGCTGTGACTTGGGAACACAATTTTTGGGGTAGTTTTCATGCGAGAATTAAATGGTTTTTAGAAATTTTGGTAGCATATTAGCTAAATAGTGCTAGATTTTTACTTTTTTTAGTGCAAAAGCACTCTTCTTTCTTGTTCTAGATTTAAGATAGATGGAAACAGGGTCTTCTCATACCAAAACCAAGTTTAATAGTGGAGGTCTTTGGATCACAAAATTCATATGAGTTTCAAGTTTTGGGGCATTCTTTCTTACTCTAAATCTAAGATCAATGGATATATGCTTCTTTATTTCTCACCAGATCCAAGGTCGATGGTGGAAATCTTATTTTAGGGAGAAAATTATATAAAAAATATTTCCAAGAATCTTTACCTAGAGTTAAAGACAGCCAGCCTTGGGTTTTATTTCATACAAGAGGAGAATATCTTCGTGTAGTGGCAAGAAACACATTGTGGAGAGAAGAGAGTGTTGTAGAATACTTGGAGTTGGGGGTGGGAGCAAGAAGGAGAGTAGTGGAAGAGAGGAGAAGACGAAGAAGAAGAAGCTAGAGTGGGCAGTTCCCTTATCTTTTTATCGTAACGATAACCATTCCCATTCCTTGGGCACTTTTCTATCCCTTAACCATTCCCCCACTTCCCCCACTAGGTAGTTATCACTATTGGGGAAGCACTTGGTGGGAAGGTTTAGTTTTCTTTCTTTCTCAAATTGAAGGCCATTCCGATAATGCCTAGCCATTGGGATTATAGCACCACTGTGTTGTGTTGCTTAAGTAGATAATTACCATGGGTGGTTTACATTTCTAGATTCTGTTAGGCGGTGAGGCACTGTGATTGTAGCTCCACAGTGCCCCATGATGGGATGTTCCATTTATTTCATTTTTTTAGATGCAAACACTCCCTCACTTCTCACATACTTTCTTAAGTTTTTGTCTATGTGGACCTTTCAAATGGCCATGAAGAGAGCTCATAATCATAGGAGAGAAAATCACTTTCGATCACATAACAAGGAAGCAATGTACATGAAATACAAAGAATGTGGGATAATAGACTCAAAGCCACAACTTCAAGATAAGTTATTCTTTCCTACTTTGTATTCTCTTTGCAAGTACAATCCTATGATTCTTAATTTCTTAGGCCTACCTAATTCACTTTGAACAGCTTTTTGAATTTTTTACAAACCTTATCATTAACTCTGAATGCATTATCCCTCAATCTAGAGGCTACACTAGGAAAATATCTATCATTAATATAGGCTTACACGAGTACCTCCATATCTCTAATTTTGATTCTTCTACCCATAATATCTCCAATGACCCCAATTATAGCTGGTCCTTTATTAATATGGTCATTAGAGACTAACCACTCCATCAATAAAAAAACCTTTAGTCAATGGACTTATGTTGATTGCTCATGTTATCCAACACATGCTTTGGCACAATGTTATTCTAAAAGCTGGTGACTAAATCCATATCACATCCCTTCTTCCATAATCACTTACTTTTGCATGAGCCATGCATTCAATGTTACAAATCATTTGATTCACTACATTGAAAATCTTATAATAACAAAGAACCCAAAATCTAAAAGAAATACAACTTAACCTTAAGACACATGATTGAATATTTACTTAAGGACAAATACAACTAGTCTACCCAAAGGCATCAGACCACACTACTTTTTAGTTCATAGATCATTAATTCTACACCTTTTATATTAAGAAGTAGTGGCTAGTTTAAATTATGATAAGGGTAGAGAAAGAGGAAGCATCTAAAGTTGATGAGCCATCAGTCCACTATCACTACCCTTCCCAACTTTAGCTTAGAGTTGATAAGCATAATATCAAGGAGAAAGGAGCTCATTAGGAGAACTACCAGAAATAACATACAAAGGATAGATCATAGTTTTAGGCTCAATTGGACTCTCTCCATAACTTCTTTCAACCATGATTGCTTAATAAGGGACCATCTGAGTTTTATGATCTTTTTAGTTTTTTTTTCTTTTTCATGCATTGTATTTTATTCTATTTTTTCATTTTCTACATTCAATGTAGTTTTTACCTTTTAGTTAATGTGTCATGTACTCAATGTTGTACTATTGCATTAATCATCCTCAGCATGTTTATTTTACATGATTTTCCAACCATTATTTTTCTCTTTTATGTCTTATTCAATGAATTACAAGTTGATGAGCTATTTTCTTTATTATTTTTTAGTACATTCTTATAATAAAGTATTATTTGTTTAAAATTTGTGTAGTAGAAAAGTGAATCATTAACCTAACCAAACACCTTAAATTTTTTTTATGATGATGCATAACTGTTTAAGTATTAATTCTCTTATGTAAATCACATCTTTTTAACTCTATTTTTATCTGTTATAACAAATTAGTTTGTGCATTAGAATTGCTACAAATGTACATGATATTGCTAATTATAGAATGAATTGAGTAACAATAATGATGAGACTGGGATGCATACACTATGATAAAAGTTATTAAAAAAATCTTCAAAGCAATGAAGTATCAGAAAATTAAAAATAAATCTTTGAAGCAAGAAAATTAAAAAAAATCTCCAAAGCAGAGAAGTAACCAAAATTAAAGCCTCTCTTCTATGCCATTAAGTGAACCTTCATAATAGCTATTTGTTTACTTGAATCATACCATAACATCTTTATTCATCCAAAAAAAATTTAAGTAACACTTTACTTTTGTTACAAATGTGTTTAAAAAATTCAGTAAATTTATTGATATCATTCGCATAAATTATAAAATATGATATTAATAAAAATATTGCATTTAAGTAGAAAATTATAGTGTTCATAGGCAACATTTAGTGAAACATAGAACAGTTTTTCTGAATAACATTTTTCATGCATGTTTTATAAAATAAGTATATTTAGAATACTTAACCAAAGATTCAATGCACAAAATATGCTTACCACCACTAGTATTTGAAAAACTTGTTTGTCTATTCCTTCAACAATTTTGATGTGTCAAAAGGGGGTGAAGATTAGTATTTTTGGCTTGTGTTCATAGTTTATCTTATTTTTTCTTTCACTTATTAAGTCCCAAAGTCATCCAAAAATATTTCCCAACATATAAAATAAAGAGATTATTAACCCCATGAGCCTTCACATAATATTATAAGTTTTGATTATTACAAGTTTTTTCAGTTGAATAATTATTTTTATTGATCAGTTATGTGTGCATGTTATAGTATGCCTTCAATGCATGAACTACAATATATCAACCTTATGAAGATTAATCGTGAGAGCATGAACAATGATTGATTTTCAAAAGTTTGATAAAAAAGAGCCCGAGAGGACTAAAATTGAGGAATAGTTGATTTTATAAGGCCTAAGTCAAGTCCAAATATTTTGTTGTTATTTTTTCTACTTATATTTTATTTTATTTTTATATATTTGACATATGAATGATGCAAAATAATCAATCACATACACTTGAGAAAATATAAAATAATTTTTTCTTTAAAAATTAAAATTCTTTTGAGGGAAAATTATACAATACAATATATCACACTAAAAGATTATATGTATTTTCTAAACACTTTTAGTCCACATGATTTTGTTATTTCTCTTAAATTTGTCAAATTTGAATTAATCATGATTTACAATCATGATCATAATATACAATTATTTATTTTAATTAATTATTTTAGTTATTAGGATTAAATTAGTTAATATAATTTTTGACAAATTTGATTGATCATATAATACGATATTAATAATAGAGTATATATTTATTTGATAATTAATTTATTTTAATCTAGAATATGTGAGATTTGGTTTTCATGAAATTTACTTTAATTTGTTGTACTATATAATAAGTTCGTATAGAACAAATAATAAATGTTAGAATTTTTAATTTGTATTATTCATATAGTATGAACATTAGTCATTCCATATGAATAGTAGTGGTTGTTGGGAGATCATATTGTCCAAAGTCCTTAACCCTAGTAAAATGAACTATTAACATCATACAATATTCAATCACACATTACAATTAAATATTAAATATATATTTTAATAATTTCTCATTCAACTCTCTTCCTATAAATATGCTTTTGGATAGCCTAACTAGGTAGTTTGAATGTGAGAAATCTTAAAGGAGGCTTATTGAATAGCGTTTAGCTTATGAGAAAAGTGTGGAGGTTTCTCTCTTCATATTTCCCTTAAGGTTCATGTGTTAGTAATGTTGTACTTTTATTTTAGTTATTTTTTTCATTCACCTTGCTTTTGAGACTTGATCTTTAACTTGTGATTTTGTTCAAGTGGATAATTTTTGTAAATGTTTTGCTATTAGAAGTTATCTTTGTATCTTGGAGAGGGAGTAGCATCCTTCTTCCATTGAGATAGAAGGGGAGTAGGTGTAGGGTTTCTCCATTACCTGTTAAAGAGAGAGGCTTCTTTGCTTTAGCTTGTTGTGCTAAATAAGAGATAATAGATTTTTGAAGGAGATATGGAGAGTGGATTTAGGTTCATTTGGATAAACCACTATAAATCTTTGCAACCCATTTTATTTTCTTTCTTTTAATTTTTTGATTCTTTTTTGAATTGTATTTTATTCAATTAAGTCTCTGTTTTGCTAAACAATCTTTTAATAAATTTTTAAAAGCACGCTAATTGACAGTCCATCTTAAGTCTGTCAATTTCTACGAACATAATTTATTTTAAAATTATAATCATAAATAATCATTTAAAAAGTACGTAACATTTATAAAATTAAATAAATTATGAATATAGTCTCATAAATCATTTAAATTATCCCTCTTACTATTCCAAGTTAGGTAATATCTTGTAGTATTTATCAAATTATTTTATCACTACTCATATTTTTCTTGAAAAATAATTAAATAAATATATGAAAAAATAAATTATTAGAAAATTTTATCATGTTCTTATGGAATATTCTTGGGGTCTCCCTAGATAATAGAAATTAATTTTATAAAATTTAGGGTTGATTAGATTAGTCAAAACTAAATAATTTTAAGTGAATACTTATTTATGTTAATATAAAGATTACATTAATTATCAATTTACTTAAAATTGATAATAAATAGATATAACCAAAAAAATCATGAAATTTTTACTATAAACCTACATTAATAGAGAACTCTTCAAATAAAATTAAATCAACTTATTTTGGATATTAGGAATTTTTTTATTATTTAAGTAAATCAAATAAATCGTAAAAAATTAGATGATATGTGTTGACCTCATTTTTGGATAAGGTTAATAGCATCTCTATCCCTAGTAATTAGGACACTTAATCCTAAATTAGGAGCCTCCTGATTAAGCACTTAGGACATTATACTTGGGGACATAGTGAATCCTTTTGGAATTTTGTCCTAACCGAATAGGATTAGGTGAACCCAAACTAATCTTAAATTTAAATAAATAATTAAATCAAACACATTTTAATTGAAATTTAAATTCTAATTGAACTTGAACCAAGGTAATTGAGGTGGTCAACCCAATTAACGTACTTATGCTCCAAATTACCTAAACCTATAAGAAATTCAAATAAAATAAAAAAAATTGAAATCAAATCAAACAAAAAGTATAAAGTCATTACATTAATATAAATTAACCTAAAAATAAATCTAAATGAGGTTTAAGATGAATGTCAATGTCATTTAAAAGAGTTGACCTATGTGTGCTCCACTAGGTTGAAGATCAATTAACCAAAATTTGACTAAATTAAATCTATCTAAGGACTTCGAATTATATAATGAACAGATGTAAACATAAATCTAAATGAATCTAATCCAATAAGGTCTCAAATGGGATAATTAGAACACTTGTCGAAATGAACCCAAATGAACTTTATTGAAATGTTAATCAAAATAAAATTGAAGTTAAGCTAAATCAAACACCCAAAATCATTTGAAAGTCATGAATGAGCATAACTCAACCAATTGTTGAGATTAATTTTACCAATTTGGCCATTTAACCTAAATAAACCCATGTTGGCCCATGAAGCCCAATTTAGATCAAAATGGGTTGAAATTCAAAATTAACATTAAATGAAATAAAATCAATTAATTTAAATCATTTCAAATACTTAATTAAATATAATTGAAAGCTAAATACATTTTAGTTATTTCAAATTGTCCTTTTGACTTAATTTATACAACATAATCTAAGATGGGTTCATTTGGGTTTAAAATTTAAATTAATTCCAAATATATTAAAGTAAATTTATTGGAAAGATCATAAATGGCTAAACCAAAGTAATAAAATTTAGATTTGAATCAATTGATAAAATGAATTTATCAAAGTAAATAGAAAAAACAAATAACCAAAAGGACTAAACTCAAACACTTAAACCCAAGTCCAACTCAAATGAACTTAAGTTTAATCTATGGTGCACCTAAGCCTAACTTGGTCAGGCAATCAGTCCAAAAAGGAAACAAATATGCCATGGCCAATCCCCTCCCAATTCTTTCAAATCTCATCCATTTAAAAGATAATTTGAAACCAAATTAACCAGAATAAAATGTAAGTAAAGAAACTAATTTAAAACCAAAATTAAAAGATCAAATTAAGATAAATATTAAACTAAACTTAATCATGTTAAATAATTAGAATTTCAGCCAAAAATCGAGGAACTATTTTAGATTTTAATTAAAGGACATAAATTAAACTAAGAAAAAGTCAAATGAAATGAATCATAATAACATTTAAAATTAATTCAATAATTTAAACTTTAACCTTAAAAGAAAGATTAAACACTAATCAAATTAAACCCAACTTAAAACATGCCAATCAATTGAAGTCAAAATAGTTTAATTAAGATACTTAGAATCATAGTTTGACCTTAGAATGGATTAGCATGTTAAATGGATGGGTTCTACCCAAAGTAAAAATTATTTTATTTTCATTATTTAAAACTTAAATTTAACCTTAGAACAAAAATAAATTTCAAATTGAAATAAAATCAAAAATAAATTAAATCACTTAAATTAAAGCACTCCAAGGGTAAAATTGAACAAACCTGCAACTTAAAATTTAAATGGCTAATGCAATCATACCATACAAGCTCCTCTTTCACACATTAGATTATTGAGTCACTGACCCTTGATTTAGGTTAGGCTAATGATTTGTGATGTTATGTCATGTGAAATAATATTTTTCTTATTTTGCGGCGTAATATTTTAGACTAGATGATTAGGAATTATTTGCTCACTAGTCTAGATGTTATAACGTTTTTCTTAGGCTAATGTTGTTTTCTATAGGAGGCTATGCTTAAAGGGACTGATGTAATAAAAATAAAAACAAATGCTATTTACTTCCAAGTGCTACTTAAGTTCTTAAACATAGCCCAATAAAATATGTGGGCATGACAAATACTAGTGCTAAGCTCGTATGTTTGGAATATAAATTGATGGTCTGTGTGTGTATTCATACATGTCTATTTTGCAAGGATTAGAAATTAATTTTAAAATTTTAATATATAATTTATGCTGATAAGTA
This sequence comes from Cymbidium sinense, assembly GCA_021442155.1. Lineage (NCBI taxonomy): Eukaryota > Viridiplantae > Streptophyta > Magnoliopsida > Asparagales > Orchidaceae > Cymbidium > Cymbidium sinense. The sequence goes on along the minus strand of CM038223.1, from coordinate 25,932,001 downwards.
GGTTAGGATTTATGGAGTCTAGAAACAGTAGTAGTTGATTTTACTAGTCAGTGGTCCCCTATGAGGTCGGTGGATGTCCTTGAAGAAGGTGGTGATCCTGGATGAGGACTCCCATAGATCGAGACTTGTATTTCTAAGCGAGGCTAAATATGGGCAAAGCACGACTACCCATTTTTTCTTTCTTCTAAAGTGCACAGTAGTACTAGGCTGCATTGGCCAATTTTATTAATTAAATTTTGTTTGATTTATTTTAGGGTGCGCAATAAAATTGCATGTTTTTCTAGGTTTTTTTTTCTATGATCTGCTCTATAATGAAAATCCTGAAAGCTCTTATGAAAATTAAATTTTCTAACCCACTAAAATTAAATAACTCAAACATAAATTAAAAATTTATAACCTCACTCTAATTAAATCCTTAGGTATAACTTAAAAGCAACTATTAATAATTAGATATAAACCATGAAAGCATATTATTCATTTCTCTTGAATTGGTGCTTCACTTATTGCACATAATGAGGCACGTGACCTTTGAGGATGACCACCCTTCTTCGAGAAGTGTGCCTTCACATTTTGATTTGACCCATAACCACTTTCTAACTGCATCTCATTGTAGGCATAAATTGTATATCCACGGCTTAAATTGAATCATGAGTCAAAATACATAAAGGACAAATTTTATTGAATTAGCTAAGTGCTTAACATGCCAAACATCATATTAGGGCTAGTGAATGAGTTTAGGTTCTATGCTTCCCTCCTAAATGCAATAGCCCAACTATCTTGCATGCATAAAATGTAAATCATGGTTTTAAAAATCACTTAGGTGGTGTTAACTAGCATTCCTTCTAGGCAGATAGTTAGTCCAAAAGATTTAGTGATAGGCTCATTTTCTCAAGTGAGAAAGAGAGCCAATAATTCCCAAAAAATTAAATGAGATAGAGTCTTTGACTTATGTCAAAAGCATTTATAGATTTACAGTTTGAAGCATCCTACTAGAATAAGTCTTTAACCACTAGGAAATTCTATAGTCTTATGCTGTTAGAATCTAAGTCTTATGTTTCTAATAAAATGTCAACTCAAAATCTTAATAACTTCAAATTCATAATTTATAAATCTTAATGGTAGGATAATTGAACTGCTTACTAGGCATCTCTATATCAATAAGCATTTCTTACTTAATCCTTATTAGCCTTAGAAAAGAACTTTCTCCTTTGAAGTATTCCTCTTTGAATTTCTGAATTAACAATCCTTTAAGATAAGCTTTGAAATCCATAGAAATAAAAGTCAAATTCTTCTAATCGAGAGTATTCTTTTAGGGAATTCCCTTCCTCCTAGGATGTAATTAATTATAGGAGCTTGCCCTTATAAGAAACTATGAGCCTGATATATAATAAAGTTGTTCTACTTCTTTATATAGTTTAAGAGAAAAATCTTTGTAATATCGAAAGACACATTAGCTTTAGGAGTCCTTATTAAGTAATTGAATCCATTATAAGATAACATGTTTGTCTTTCAAGATAATTATTTGCATCAAAAAATAAAATAAATTGAACATCCCAACTAGGGGCTCCGTAGTACTGCAATCACAGTGCCTAGGCACTATCACTACCTTATAGAATATAGAAACTCAAACTAGCCCCGACAGTTGCCCACTTAATAATACAACATCACGACACTATGATCCCAACTCCTAGGGGCAGCCACGATAGCTTTCAATTTTAAAAGCAAGAAAACTAACCCTTCTCACCCCAATAGTGATAATTGCCCATGGGGGAGCAAAGGGAATAGTTATGAAGCAGAAAAACACCCAAAAAGTGGGAGCAATTGCCTAAAAACCACTATAAAAAAAAGGGGAATTGCCCCATATCATCTTATTTTTCCTTCACTCTCCCTCTATCCCACCTCCCCCTTTCTTATTTTTGGTCTCCTACACTCTCAATAACATAATTTTTGTTGCTTCATGAGAAAGTTTTCCTCATACATAAGACATGATCGAACCCTGCAACCATTAACAACAAGTAAAAATTTTTGTAAATGCCATTTTTTATATGACTTTCTCACTAAAAAGAAAATTTAAAAGATTTTAACCATCGATCTTTGGTCCAGTGAGAAATAAAGAGGGTTATCTCCATTGATCTTGGATCTATAGGTAAAAAGAACACCCTGTGGTGTTTTAATTTGGAGTCATTAAGACATAACACAGATCTTAAGGGATACTTATTGAAGTGATTAGGTACGATATTAAAGGTATGATGTATTATCTTTAAAGATGGAAACATCACCCTACAATGGACCTAATCAACCAATAAGGACTCCTAAGTTAGATGGGTCTTCATATATACCAGAGATCTTTTCCCTACTTTACATGAAAAAGTAAAGTAGGGTTTATTTTAAGTTGGGTTCTTTAGTTCTCTATGGAAGCAAGCTTCCATAGTTAATTAAATCCTAGGAAATAGGGATTTATTAACAAAACTCTCGATTAAAGTAGTCAATAAATATCTCAAAAGATTTCAAAGCTAGACTATCAAAGGATTAGGTTTTTCATGAAAATCAAGTGGTATAGTTCAAGGGGAATGACTTATTCATGGATTCCAAAGGAAGATAAATAGGGAGCCCTCATGTTATTAGGAAGCCTAGTAAGTGCACCAATCTATCCTATAGTGAGGTTTTATATATTTGAAAGACAAGGTTTATTTTTTTTTAGTTGAAATTTTATTAGAATGTTAGGGTGTATAGTCCATCAACACAAGATTGTGGAAATGACTAAGAGGTAAGGAGTTATACTCATAGCCTGAAGGAAATAAGTAGCCTCAAATCCTAAATCTATGATACTTTAGCATAATCTAAAAGCACGACCAAAGTCTAATCGAAAAATGGGACATAGTGGTTTATCTCCATAAGAGAGGAGAAACCCATATAGACTCTTCTGGACTTACAACTGCCTGGAGGGGCCAACAGCTAACACCTCTTACGTTTTAAAGCCATGTAGGTTGGTCTTATGTAAGTGCAAGATAGCTAAGTTGATATATTATTAAGAAAGTGACTAGAGTCCTAAACTCACTCCCTAGAAGACTAGATCATGACTGACATGAACATATGACTTAGACTAAATGTTAAAATTTACAATTCTTTATATCATTTTGGCATATTCATTTAGACAAAGGCTTAGGATAATTATACCTGAATGCATGATGAAGTAAGGTTATTAGCTAAATCAGTAGGAGGAGGTGTTCTCCACTATGAGGGATGCCCTCACAAGTTAAGTATTCCTCTATCATGCAAGTGGAGACCCACCCTATTCAATAGTGAAACAAGATGATATATATGATTGTTGTCACATACATCTTTCAACTAATGGGTTACTAAATCTTTTAATTATATTGATTATAACCTAAGATTTAAGGTGAGGTTATGAGTAACATTTAAAATTTAATTATGAGTTATTAGTGAGAGTAAAAAAATTATATTTTTATCCTAAGGAGCCTACTACATCTAGGCCACACATTCAATCATCTAGATTCAAGAAACCTATGAAAAACATGACATTCCTATTGCTCAAGTTAAACACAACAATCAAACATTCATGGATTTTTATAAAAGGATAAGAGGCTGATGCAGTCGGATACCACCGTACACCTCGAAACATAAAAGAAGTTGGGTAGCCAAGCTCTACCCTTATACAACCTAGATTATAAAAGAATATTACAATTATAATTGAATGAATGTTATAGGGGTCTTCATGCTTTATCTTTCTTTCCTCCTTTTGATTTGATTTTGCTCCAGGCTTCACAAGGCCTCCCAAGACTTTGCCTTCTAGCCACTATTCATCCTTAACCCCATAGCACTAAGCCTAATTCCTATTACAAAATTACATGTTTATGGAAAATAAAATCGAACTACACCTACAAAATAGATGTTAGCTAAAATACCATACACACCGAGCATTTATATTTTATAAATTTGGACTTAGCACCCTGTACATGGGTAACTAAGTCTACCTATCCTCATGTGGATTCTACAAAAGGCAATGAGCAATCTGCAAACAAAAGCATTTATATTTATTTATTATTTAGCATAATCCCCTACGTAAAATATCATTAGGCTAATAGCGACCTAACATCTAGTCTATGCATAAGTAATCCTAACATCCAGTCTAAAACATTACATCATAAAACAAAACACAACATCACAACATACACCATCCTTACTTACAGCTAGAAGTGGTGACTTAGTATTCTAATGTGTATGCTTAAGCTTAGTGTGGTATGTCTTACTAGGCTTTAGGATTATGATCATCTAAGTTCGGAATTATTCGTTTATTGGGGAGGTTTCTTTCAAGTGATTAAAATGATTTAATTTTAATTGGTGTTTTTCTTTTATTTCACTTAATATTTACTAAGCATCTAATTGTTATAAAGAGAGGAAAGAATTTTGACCCTCGCCATCCTTACCCTAAGTTATTTTATAAAGACATGTAATTATGATTTTTGATTTCTTTTAGTAAATGATTTATTAGAAATTTTATTAATCCTAGGTTTGGGTTAATCTTAAATAATCATATTCAAATATTAAAGGAATCTTAAGATTAATGAAATTGAATTACTATCACATGGATAATGTTACCTCATTCCTTTTCATCATAAATAGCATGCATATGATAATGAACTTAACATACTTGTACATGCAATATACGTATGTATATTTTTAGCATACTTGAATGATTATTAATGCTTGTATTTTGGTATAAAAGAGAGATCTCATTTTTTATCTAAGTATACATACACATGTATTAAAGATTTAAGCAAGTACGTGTCATTGTTAAACCAGGGAAGTGAGGTAATCCAAGTCCTCCTTGGAGCTACTTAAGGACTCATGTTCCTGGGATGTCTAGAATTTATACTTTTTATCTTAAATACATATAAATGTATACATAAACATAAGAATGACAATCATGCAAACGATCGTGTATTAGCAAATTTATTTATTCATGTAAAGTAAAGTTCTATCCAAATTTTAGCATTTATACACATATGAATGAAATTAAATAAGTATGTGATGTTGTTAAACCAGAGAAGTGAGATAATATAAGATCTCCTTGGGGTTACTTAAAACCTCATATTTTCAGGATGTCTAGAATATATACTTACTAACATTCAAACACATGTAAACATTCACATGAATCATTAAAATAGAACAAACATTCAACATGTTTAAGCTATAAGCAAATGTAAATCATATAGAATACTCATATCCAACTTCAATTTAAATCTTCATCATTAACTTATAATTTTTAAGAATAATTTGAGATTTATTACTAATAACCATGCCATATAATATTATTAATTCAACACATGCAACTTACACATATATAATCATATTCATTTGATTATTTTATTTGAAAACATGAATACATGATACAAATGACATACACGTTTATAATGATTGAAAAGAAATAATTAATCATTTCCACATGATACATTCAACCATATTAATTCCTAAGGACAATCAAGTCAAATAAAATTCCTTGTGACTAACCAAAATTACTTTGAAGTTTAATTTTTGGATTTGAAATATTAAAACTAAAGAGAAGAAATGATATTTATTATTTTTCCCCATCCCATGTTGGTGAATTAATGTGTTTAAGAAAAATTGATTAAATAAATCTTATGGATTGATTAAGTTCAAATCATTAAGTAATTGATTTAATTTCCCTTTCCTAAGTCTCATTAATTTAATTAACTACTTAATCATGAACCTTCAATGATATGCCAATGAAGAATTAAAATTTGCAATGCTCCTAAAGGACCTAATGCAAATAAGCTCATGCTTAAGAGTTAATTAGATTAAGGAAATAATTAAGCTAACTACTGTTATGGTTTTCCCACACCCATGGGTTCACAATGAATTTCCTTAAGAGTATTTTTATTTTTAAACACATAAAGGGAACCCATGAATTAAATTTGAATTATCTTAAGCAATTATCATTTTAATTTGGGTTAATTTTACCATTACTTTTACTTAATTAACCTTTAATTAATCAAATGCATTAATTAACCCTCCTATGAAAATTTATTTAGAAAAATAACTAGGAAGGAGGCCCTAATTATTTTCCCTCATCATTCCCACTATTTATAATGATTAATCATCATTAACTACTTATATTTTTATTATTTATCATTTTTAATAAATATAAAATTGATTAAGGATGATAATTAAGGATAGGTTACTTAAAACATTCGATGCAGTGGCTGAGTCAGCGACGGCAAACGTGACTTCATCCTCATCATCCAATCTAGGATTAGATGGCGGAGATTAATCCCATGATTCCTATTGTATTAAATCAAATTATCTAATAGATTAAATCATGGTCATCCATTCTAATCATGTGGAATGGACAGTCGATGATCTGTTGTCACCCAAGCATCAAAAGACAGACAGCGTTTTCCTTCCATCGCTTGATCCAAACTCATTATAGCTCATAGGACATTGGGATTAACTCCAAAACGTATAGGGAGAATATCTAAGGAGATCCTACATTGGAAATCACATGTAATCATAATTTTTTTCATAAAAGATCAACACCATAGGGATTTTCTATGATTTATTGGAGTTTTACCTCACCGGAGCTAGAGATCTACGGTCCGTCGACCGAGGTAGCTTCATCTTGAAGAGATGAAGCCTTGTTGAGAAGAATTCAAACTGCCTCCACACTGATGCCTCTTTGGACCAAGCGTCACCGCTAAGCTCACTAGAGTTATTCTTGGATTGGTCTCCAGTGATCAAATTGATCAGGGATCGATTCATTTTGACTCATCAGAGTGAGGGAAAGGAGTGGGAAGAGTTAATTAGAGGTTGTTGGATTTTAGGAAGGTTGGATGGATGGGGCTCTCAGTTTTGAATGAGAGTTGGTCTCGTTGGTGATGGAGAGCACGAAGGGATGGGGAAAAGCTTTGGGACTACTCGGAATGCACTGAGGAAGCTCTATGTGAAGTTTTAATAGATGGGGAGGAGTATACTTTCCTCCCAAAGTGAACCAAGGGCTAAGATTAGCTCACCCTTTGGTAGTTGTTCAACTGGGGGGTAGGTGGTAAGATGGAGTGGACGAGGTGGAGGTGCACGAGAGGCGAGGTGTGGCATGGTTGACATGGGGTGTACCTCCTCCATGTGAACCAATGGAGGGGTGAGTTCACCCTCTCATGACCCAAGGATGAAACCCAACAACCTTGGGTCAACAACCTGGGTCGGGTCAATGGCCAAGAGTCATAGTGTCCAAGGCTTAGGGAGTAGGTGAGCCCCTCTAAATGGGGATTTTGTCCTATTTGGGTGGGTTGGTTAAAGGGTTTTGACCCAACCCAAGTTCACCATGAGTTGGGTCCACTTAGACTGGCCCATGGTGACCCAAGGATATGTCATGTAAAGTTTAGTTGGGTTTGGACTTAGTTTGGATGAGTTTGGCTCAATTTGGCCCATATGGGTCAAATGGGGCAATTAGGTTGGTTGACCAATTGGTCAAATTAGGTCAACCCAAGGGTTTGGATATGTTTAAATGATCATTTGAGATGTATTGGTGCAATTAGTTTGGTTCAATTTTAATTGGATTTGATTTTGACTCATATGAGTTCATATGGGTCAAATGGGCTAAGTTGACCAATTTGGTCAAATTGGCCAAATTAGCTTTGGTGGATGGTTGGTTTAGGTTCAATTGATCACTTGAGAATGATTGTAGGTGTTGGTTTGAATTAAGCTGGATTAGGAAATTATTTAGTTCAATTTGACTTTTAGGTCAAATTGGACTAAGTAGGTCAATTAGGTTGGGTTGATCAAATTGGGTTTAATTGAAGGTTGGATGATGTTTAATAATTAATTTGTGATTGATTAAAAGCATTGGTTTCAATAAATTGGGTTTAGGATTTGCTTTGGCTCAATTTGGCCCTTTAGGTCAAACTGAGTCAACTTGAGTCAAGAGACCAAATTGGCTTGGTTTGGATTAATTGGTGGTTAAGTCATGTTCAACAATGAATTTATGATTAACAGGTGCCATTAATTTCAATCAATTGAGGTTGGAATGAGATTTAGTTCATTTTGGTGCATATGGGTTAATTGGGTCAACTTGGATCAAGTGATAAAATTGGTTTGGTTTGATCCAATTGATTGCAATTGGACAATCAAGGATGATCAACAATCATTATAGAGGAGATTTGATGGTTGATTCAATCCAATTTGGGTTGGATTGAAGTTTGAATCAATTTGATCATTTAAGCCACTTTGGGTCAAGTGGACCAAGTGGGTTGATTGGGTTCAATTAGTGGAACTGGGTGTTGAGAAGAGTTTAATGATGGATTTAGGGTTGATTGATGGCTTTGATTTCAATTGATTTGAGTTTGATTGGATGTTGGCTCATTTGGACCTTTTAGGTCAAATGGGCAAACTTGGATTAATTGGACTCAATTGGTTTGATTATAAGAGTTGGAGGGGTTTGGAATAGAGTATTGAATGGTTGGAGTGCTTTTGTAAAAATCAATTAGGTTTGGTTTACTTGAATGGGTTGTAGGATCAATTTATAAGATCATGATGGAATTAACTTAAGTTAAAGGCTAAGTTAATTAGGCTTGGAGCTTGGATATGAAACAAAATCCAATTGAGGTTGGTTGTATTAGCTTGAGGTTGGTTTTGGATGAGTGGACAAGCATGGGTTTTGATTTAGGCCATAGGATAGGTAGAACCTATTTGCCCTAGGGTATTACCTAAGCTTAGGGTATGCCTTCCTAAGCCTCTAAGACTTGGTTTAGTATTCCTTTAATCACTAAGTGTCATATTGACTCAAAAAATCCAAGTTAGAAGGTTCCTAAGTTTAAGATAGGAAAGATGAGTCATCACTCCAAAAGTGAGGTCAATAGACCCCCAAGACCAAAATCTTAGAATCTTGAAATTCGAAGACCCCGGTCATCGAACATGGCTCCAGCGTGAAATGAAAAACCCTCCCTCTATCAATCTTGGATTTAGAATAAGGGATAAGTGTGATTTTGTACTAAAAAAGTAAAAATCTAGCACTATTAAAATGTTATGCTACCAAAGATTCATAAAAATTATCAAACTCTTCAAGAATCTTGTTAAAAAAAAGAGTTCTCACTCCCGACATCGCAACAACAAGGCGTTGAGTTCTTGGGAATGAAATCTTTGAAACTGCATCCTGCAAAACCAAAGCATCAAATATCTGGCACTGTATTGCTAAGCTCTTTGGCCAATATCTTACTTTTAATGCTGCAACATTGTATTTCAATATTGTAATGCTATGCTCTCGGGCTTCACATCTTTAAAGTAGCATAGTAGCGCTATTTTTTTAGTGCTGAGGTGCTACATCCTGAAACATATTCCACCATCAAACTTGCTTTTAGTGTGAAATAAAATCCTCCCTCCATTGATCTTAAATCTAGGGCAAGAGAGAAAGATGCTAATGCACTAAAAAGTTTGAAATATTGCACTACTATAGCATTATGCTGGAAAAATTTAAAATCTTAGCAAAATTATTAAATCTTAAGCACTGATGAAACAGTGCCACAGAGCTATGAGTCTAGCACCTAGACACTGCTCTCTCAGAAAATTAATCCTTAGGCACCCAATTGATAGTGCTAAGGTGCTCATATCATAGCACTGAGGTGCTGATCTCTATAACCTTAAGCTGAAGTCACACATATAGCACCATGATGCTACACATGTAGCACGAAAGCTCTGAGCTCTTAGGTTTTAATCTTGTATCTTTCAACCTAATGGCACCAAGGCATTGGTTTGGAAGCACTAAGGTGCTAAGCACCTATTATTATTCATTTCGAATAAAAAATTTTATTATTAAACTTTTAAATCCTGGAGCATTCAATAGAAACATAGAGCATTGAAATGAAAATTTCTTTATTACTAATAAAATTTATTACAAAAGTCTTACAATAGAAAAGGAGAGAAAATACAAACTGAAGTTAAAAGATGAAAGCTAGTAATCATATTCACTATTATCTTCCTCCTCTTCTTCTTATTACAACTCCGAAGGGGTGCTCACATAAGGGTGATATTGAGGTGCCATAGGAAAAGAAGACTAACCTAAGCCCACATGAAATCCACAATTTTCAAACATATGAACAAGTGCTGAGTTAAACTCAGTCATGTTTGAAAACTATTGCTACTACTGAACCATATGGTGGTCAAATTTTCTCTCCAATTCTTGCTAATGCCAACTAGCTCCACCAACCCTTTTTCTTAAATCTGAGACTTGCGCTCCAATTTTTTGGAGTTTCTCATTTAAGATTTTGGAGGATTTAGGTCTGGATTGAGGGGCACGTTAACTTTCTCCCACCTCAGTCCTCATGACAAATCCTTTAATTACTCTCTTAATCAGGGAGTCTTTTGTATAAATACTTCTTCATCTAACTCCCCTTGCACTCCCATTGAAACACATCAAGTAAATTATAAGGATGATTGTACCCTGTGGTAGTACTACCCATAAGCATGTTATAAATAAAATTATAAATAATTCTCCCTATATCCATAGTAAATCCCCTTTGAATCACAAAATGCAAAATAGCTCTATCTCTAGTCACCTTAATGATATTGCCAATGGGCATTAACTTGGCAGAAATGAAATAATGTCAGGCTTTAGCATCAATAGTGAAGCTCGCAATAAGAAAATTAATAATTTTATCCTCTCTCTCTTTCCACAAAATATTAGAATTTTTAATAATGAGGAAATTAAGAATTTCATTCAAATCAAGATGATCATTATAATAGAAGAGATATTAATCACATACTACATCTTGTAAATTCTAATATGTATTAAAAGTACTACTACCAAAACTTACTAGTTTTTCCCAGATAAAAATTTGATTATTCTAGTACTCCTTCATGTTGGAGAAGAAGTCCTGCACCACAAGAATGATGCTAGATACGTTGTTATGGGGCAGCTTCTCTTAGCCTTACTCATTAATAATACTCTCCATGCATCCACATAGATTAAAGAAACTCCTCTCCAAGATGAGATATTTATGTAGGAGAGCATGGTGTTATCTCTCCTCAGCCTCCACAGTAATGAATCTATTAGTGTTGCCGATAGCTACCCTTTTCTTACCTTTACTTAGGTATTTTACCTGCATGATGACTTTCCTAAGGAAAAATCCAAGGCGAGAGAGGTAGAGAGCAAGGATTTCAAAAAAGAAACCAATGATTAAGAATGATAAATGAGTAGCCTAAGGGTCCTATTTATATACTGGCCTTAGCATCGTGATGCCACCTTATTAGTCCTGAGGCGCTACCCTCTCTATTCTAAGATAAGAGACCAACATTGTGATGCTAACATGCATAAAATCGGTCATTATACCATACCATGAATCAAAAAAAGAGCATTTATTACTATTTATAATAATTAATTTTGTAACTGATGCCATGTAAAAAGTGAGTATGGACATTGATTGAGCACCAAGGTGCTCCGACATAGTGTTGTAATGCTGGTAAAAAAAATTGTTCTTTTTCATTTAAAGTATTTGTTAACCTGTCAAATTTGCTGAATTGATCTTTGACTGGCATTGAGGCATTGAAGGCACCATCAGCTGGTCAACCTGCTCAAATTATTCCAATCTCATGCTATCTTAAGACTGTAATACTCTAAAAACAGGTGTTGACCCTTAGGTTTTAAGACATGAATTCTCTCTTATAATACTATAGTGCTAAGTACTCAATGCCAAGTGCCATATTATTAATAGTATTGGTGCTACCATGATAGCTAAGCACCATTTTTTTTAATGTCAAAGCATTATTCCCCAAGAAATAAAAATTGATATTCACCATGCAAATATTTAAATAATTATGACCTTCTAAAGGATGTAAGGCTAATCTTTATATGTTAACCATGCAAACATCCTATTAGCATTCGAAAGAGATGTATGTTTAATCTACTTGTTCACCATGCAAACACATTCTATACCCAACTAGCATTCCAAATGGGACCAAGTCTAATATAACATAATCTATACGCACCGGCAAATAGATGTAAGTCCAATCTATTTGTTCACCATGTGAATAACCTTACAAAAATGGATTTCCAATGGATGTAAGCTCAGTCCTACGTTCACCATGAGAACACCCCTACACTAAACCTTTTGTCAACTCAGGATTTTTGAGATAAGGCAACCCATGGCTGCTAATTAGACTCCCTGGGCATTATGGCTAGCCCTCTAATATTGGTAGACTAGAATAACATAGTTGTGGGATGACTGAACCATGTGATCTTGATTGGGATAATTTTTTTATTTCTCTTAGACAATCATTTATACATTGCCACACACACCACTAGACACCAATTCATATCAAAAAGGTATGTTTGTTTCCAACCTTAATCAAGAGTGCTCTCTTACTATAGTAAGAGGGGTAGTTAACTATGAAGGCTTGCATTCATAGAAAGGAAAACCATGATCTAAATAAACCCTAACAGAATGTTGAGGGAAATTTGGTTAAATATATATCAATCTACCTCGTGAAAAATATACTCTTTCTCATCTCAAAAAAGATGGTAAACAGCTTCCTTAAAGATATTTTTCTTAAGTGATTAATGATGTATTTGATTACCTAAATAGAAAATTCTTGAAATCTATGTGGTGTCACAAATGTTTTCCAGAAGATGCCAAATGATATGAACTTTTTATGATTTTTTTGAACTTTATTTCTAACACTCCTATAAAGTTTCATAATATCACAAGTTATATTTAAATTTAAATAGTAGTTTAGACCATATAATAATATACTAAATGTAGAAGATTTAAATTGATTCAAAATAATCCAAAATTATATGAAATATTTATTTTGAAGTTCCCCAACTCTAGAGAATATTTCCATAAATTTAAAATGTGTTTTGACGTTACTTTAGAATTTTTTTTCTTTTTTTAATTAATGTATAATATTAAATTTTTACTATTTCAAAAAATAATTGAAATATTATGATGTGTTCCTTGAGGCATCTATCATAATTTAGGTTACATTTCATAAACTTAAATTAAAAGTCATTTTAACCAAAACTTAAATTAAAAGTCATAATTTTAATAATAATTAAAATGTAAAATAATTCATTAAATTAATTAAATTTCATAAAAAAATCATTTGACTTAAGTCCTTAGAGTGAACCTTCATCCTTTGGTCTGGTGTTCACCTTATTAAAATTAAGGTGTAAGGAAGAGTGGGCCTTACCCCTAGTGAGGCTCACTATTTCTCATACTCTTTAAAATACTAAACTCAACTCAAACAAAAATTTAATTTTAAATTAAAATTTATCTTAAAATCATTAATAACTTAAACTAACATAACCTAGCATGAATAAATCTAACTTCATTATTTTTTTAAACATAAATAGCCAGGCCTAGAACTGACTCACCATACAAGCCTTACACACACATTAAATTGTTAGGCCTCCAATTTTAGACTTAGGCTAAAGGAGTGTTTATTACACTAATATTGCCTTTTGTAGAGTGTTGTGCTTAATAAAAAGGGGTTGTTGTAATAAAGTCTAAATTAAATTTATTTTCTCACAATAATAGTTTCTTTTGCCCTATATTGCCCATTAGAATATGTAGGCTTTGCATCTGCTGATGTTAGGCCCAAATAAATGTAACATAACTAGATGGTTGTATTTTTCTATTTTTATTTCTCTTCATTTTGCAAAACATAAGATTTTATTTTCTCTTTTAAACCATAAAGAATTGAGTATAGGCTAATTGATGTGATCCTAGGAGGCTATATGATGCATAGTAGTGTGTTTATCCCAGAAGAAGGTGAATCATGAATATCTAGGCATGAAGACCCCTACTCATTATTTTATTTATTGTATACCAAGTTGTATAAGGTTAGGTGTTTGACTATTAATTTTAAGTTCTAAAAACCTTATATTATTATTTTGTTCAAAATTTGGTGCTTATCTAATTTGTTTTGTGCATTAGAACTACATGCTTTTTTAGACTTTCTTTTTGTAATGATGTTTTCATTGTGTTTGCAGGCTTAAATAATCATCAATTAAGAATTTAATTTCTCTACCAAACTAAAGTTAATCAAATCAAACCTAAACATAAATGCAACTCATAACCTTGTCTGATTAAAACCCTTAGCATAAATAATAAAAGCAACTAAAAAGTCGAGCCATTGGGAACCATGATAGCATATTTTATCATAAAGTCTATGAATTGAGGCCTTCTCCCATTACAAGAAAGTAGAGTATCTATCCTTTGAGGATGACCACCATTTTTGGGACCACTTTGCCAATTTTCTTATTTATCCTATGACATTTTCTAATTGCATGTGATTATTGGCATATCTACATACTTAAACCTTAAAAAATAAATTCAATATTTAAATATACATTAAAGTTGAAAATAGTCGCATTAGCTAGAATCACTTCATACCAATCATGATCTTAGACTTAAGGAGTGAGTTGAGGCTCTTAGATTTCAATCTTAATAAATAATAATCTTGTTATCTTGTATTTCATAAGACTATCAACATAATTTTAAACAATAGGAGATGTTAGTTAGCAACCCATCTAGGTTGGTTAAAAGTCTTGAAGAGTCAGGATAGATTCACTCCATAGTATGGGTGAACTAGTAAATCCTAAATTTCTCATGTTAGATTAGGTCAAGTCATTGGCTTATCCTAGAAGCACCTTTACTCATAGAGTCTAAGGCTTCTTGTTTCTCTCATACTATGAGATTTAGTCCTCACCTCTTAGGCTTTTCTATGATATTATAATATGAGTTTTAACATTCTAATAAGATGATAACTCAAATAATAATAAATCTTAATTTCAAAAATATAAAGTCCAACCTAAAATAAGTTGAAGTTTTAATTAAGATTTTCATATCAAAGTGCATCTTACTTCTTCTAATTCAAATTTTAAAGAATGGTTCCAATCAATACATCCTATTTGACTTTCAAATTAATTTATCTTGGCACAAATTTTGAAACCTATAGAGATATTAGTTGAGTACTTAATTGAAAGTTTTTTTAGGAGATTCTCTCTCTTAAGATGACATTAACTATAAGAGCTTGCAACCTAGATTAAAATATATTCTATCTTACTACGCTCATTTAGAGTAGTAAAAAATTATTTCATACATGCAAACCCATCAGCCTTATGAGTTCTTATTAGGTGATTTGATCAATCATAGGGTGATATTTTTCAATCTCAATGTGATATATTATTCATTGATACATTGTTTGATCATCTAAAGAAGACCCCTAAGATAAGTGTGGTGTCATCATATTTTAATAACTATAAACAAATAATAATAATAATAAATAAACACATTAATTTTAAATAATATTGTATTAAATTATGCATGTTATTCAATTGAGCGGTATTATCCTCATTAGCATGATCATATAACTTTTAATATAGATTCCCCATCATTCATTCTTGTCATTTGATTTATAGTTTTTCAACTTATGTCCAACTCTACCATAACAAAGACTCAATTATGCTATGTAATAGAACTTTTTTTGTGAACATTTTTGTTAATTATGCAACCCTTTGAGACCTTATTATTTTTTATTCTTGTCTCTTTCTTAGAATCACTCAGTGCATAGCAGTAATTTTTCTTATTATAGCCTAAACTCTTTTAATACTATGTGGTTTAAGCATGAGCGAAAGAAGGTTATGAATTGTGGCATCCTAAATCTAAAATAATTGGTGAGAGAAATCATTGGTACTAAAGCTTAGATATAATGTAGCTTATAACATGATTTCAATATAAATTAGAGTAAAAATAAAAGAAAACCTTCATCAAAAAGGAAAGAAATGATATTAAATAAAATAAGTTAAGAGTTAAGCTATTATACATTGTAATTGTATTCCAAAAATAAATAAGTAGACTAGACATTAAAGAATCATTGCGTGCATGGAAAGCACAATAAAAACATGGGTGTCAACCACTCAAATACAAACTAACCCTTAGAAGGTATTCAAGAAAGAACAACCATCTCAAGGTGACTAAAGAACAACACACCCTCTAGCAACAAGGAAAAGTGCCTGCTCATGAAATCAAGCCACTACATACCCACGAAAAGGCACATCACTCACCAACAAGCACTCTTATCTAGTCATGGTGAGTCTTATGTACATACTCGATGGTGATTCAATTGATTGGTTTTAGTATATGTCAATTGACTAGAAAGACCTTAGTTCTCTCCTCTTAGATTGTGTTCTCTCTCTCTCCCTCTCTTTATCTATATATATATATATATATATATCTCTCTATCTCTATATATATATCTATATATATATATATATATATATATATATATATATATATATATAAAAACAAAATTATTCTCCTTTTTCTTTATACTAAGACTACTTGAAAGATAATAAAATTAGATTTTCTCAATTTCTCTACATTACCTGTTGTTCCTCTCTTCATTAATCATGCTTCTTAGACATCTCCCAAAGTTCTACTTCGACCATAGACAAATTTGGATACAATATTTTTTTAGGTGTGGTGAGCATGGATGAGGGCTAGAATTATGAGTCAAATTCATAGTGAAGCAAAGACCTTCGATCTAGGTTCTCTCAACAAAAATTGAGCCAAAATTCAATAATTTACCACCTAACAGGACTTGGAACATTTAAAGGATAAAATCAGTTGCTTAGTGTAGGTGGCCAAGCCAAGGTTGGTGGAGCACAAAGGAAATTAAGATCAATGATTCATAAAACCTATTGAGTAAGAAGGGAATTATCTAGGACACCTAGCTTTAATGCCAAGTCCTATTATTTCTAGCGAGGAAAAAAGAAGACACACCTAGAGTGTAGGGAACTCCTACTAATGCCTTCTCTATGAGGATCACTCAAGCTTTCCCCCACATAGGTTTAAGATTATACAATTGGAATCCTAAAGGGGTTAAATAGACCCGACAAACTACATTGCTTACTTTGAGTCAACAACATGGCTATTGGATCTGGATGACATCATAAAGTATTTCCTTTCTTTTTACTACCTTCAAAGAATCAGCATTGAGGTTATTCTGATGCATCCCACTAAGGTACATCTCCTCTTTCTCTAATTTTAAGAAAATATTTGCTACATAATTCGCTAATGCCTAAAAGCCATTGAAGAACTCTTAGGTTATCCTATAAATAATGCAAGAGTCTGGCGAGTCCCTAAGGATATTGATTACACACTTATAGCATGAAATACTAGTTATCAAAGATCTAGAACCCATAGTACCTAGGAAACACTCACCTAGGTATTGAAGGAATGGCCATTCAGGTACACCCTCAGACTCCAACATCCTAAAACACTAGCCAAACTGCTTGAGATAGTGAATAATCATGTGAATGATGAAGAGTATAATGAGTTGCTCAATTGACTCCAATGGCCCATGCCACTGACTCATCGAAGAGTCCACAATTGAGATGATCGCTTGGATACAACTTTTAAGCATGGAGACTAAAGAAGAGAAGGTGACTAGAAACACTCACACCTAGGTGAGACTTCAGGAATCCTATGACTCATCACCTGGGGAATGAATATCCTCAGCCTTGCATATTAACACAATAGAGGGTATCGATGGTGAAGTTTATAGAGGCCATCTAGAATAAGGATTTCTTTACAAATCCACCTCTATGGAAACTAGATGGTGTGTAAGATCACTCAAGGTATTGCGCTTACCATAGAGATCATGGGTAAGACACAAAGGAATGCCGCCACTTGAGGAGCTTGGTCAATGAATTAATAAAAGCTAGGAAAATCAAAGTGTTCTTTAGAAAAAAATGATGAAGAAGTCATTTAGATGGGTAATGAACTAGCCCAGTATGCACCATTTACATTACAAGAGTCAAACCCACCATCTTAGGGGAGGGAGATGTGGGGTCAGGATGGACAGTCTTTATGAAGGGCAAATCTTAAATGACTATGATCTATGGTGGTCAACTTAGCAATTATTATGTGAGCACCACACACCCGGATAGTGCTTATAACTTTCTTAGAGAAGGATAGACCCTCCGTAGGTAAGCCATATAATAACATGGTCATTGACACACCATTAATTTCCAACTACCAATTTAGAAACATATTTATTAACATGGGGACTTGGTTAATATCATCTTCAAGTTTGTTTTCGATAAGTTGGGCTTGGAGAGTTCTGAACTTCTCTCTCTGAGAGGACCATTATTTAAATTCTCTAAAGAAAGGAGAGAAACCAAAGCAATGATTACTATCCTTGTGACCTAGAGGGAGAATGAGAAGTAGTACACCACAATGACTGACTTCATTATAGTGGAAGCACTGGCTACTTACAATGCCATTTTTGTCCAACCACTACTCAAATGTTTAGGGCAATGGTATCCACTTATCATGTAGCTATCAAATTTTATGAAGGCGAAGATGAAATCAACATCAGGGGCAACCTAACCTAATATAGAACCTGTTATCCAAGAACAGTGGGAAAGTCTAGAAAGAAAGAAGAAGTCTTATAATTATACATTACCCATATAGGAATTGAAATACTAGATCAGATACAGGAAGTTTTTGCCTCCTCCAATTGTGAGCAAGTTTTTAGGACCAGCTTGGAACCCTAAGCATAGAGATGCCCAAATTTAAAACCTATAATAATATACAAAAATGCTTACCTAATCCATAGCTAAGATGCTTGACATTGACATCAATGTCAGTTGCCATCATCTCAACATCCAAAAAGATGATTGCCCCATCAAACAAAAAATGAGAAAGACAATGGTGCTACTACTCGAACTTGTCAAAGAATATTCTGTTGAAATTTTCATGTTTGGAACACCAACACAGATCTTGGGGGTACTTATTTGGGTTATCAAATACATCATTAAGAGATAAATATATTATCTTGAAAAATAAACATATTTTCCTATAATGGATTTGATTATTTAATAAGAACTCCTAAGGCTGATGGCTTTCAATGTACTAGAGAATTTTCCCCTGAACTAAATAGTGAAGTAGTATAGGGTTAATTTTCTTACAGAGTTTGCAGTTCCCTATAAGGCCAAGCTCCTATAGTTAATTACATCTTAGGAATGAAGTATCTCTTCCTAAGAATAATCTTGATTAAATAAATAAATTTTTATTTTTATGGATTTCAAAGCATATCTTAAAAGGATGACAATTAAGAAAATCAATAGGGAATGATCTTAAAAGGGAAAGAATTCTTTTGGAGGCCAATCAAGTTAAGCAGGAGATGCATATAGATGTTGTGATGCTCGGTAAACATTTCAACTAACCAACCATTCAGTTTTATAATTTTGAGATTGAATTTAGTAAAGTTTAAATTAACATTTTCTTAAAAATCTAAGACTTAGATTTTAGCAGCACAAGTCTATAAAAATTCTTAGGTTGAAGACTTATTTCTAGAAGGATACTTTAAAACCTAAGTCTATAGGTGCTTCTAACACAAGTTAGAGGCTTGATCTAGTTCAACTTTTAGGAATTATTAGCTCTTTCTCTAATTTGAAAAAATGAACTACCTCTTCTAAACTTATTACCCACCTAGAAGGGCTACCAGCAAACACTACCTAAGTAATTTTAAATTTATGAGTTTAGTCCTCATGTTATGCAACATGGTTGAGTTATTGTATTTAGGAAAGAGACAAAAGTCATTATGAAAGATGAGTCTTAAATGACCATGATCAATTGAGGTGAACTTAACGACTATTGTGTGAGTGCCACACACCTGGATAGTGCTTGTGACTTTCTCAAAGAGGAAAGACCCTCCATAGGGAACCCATATAATAACATGGTCATTGACACAACATTAATTACATGTTGATTAAAATAGAGAGCTTGTCATACAAAAAGCCTACTAAAGTGGACATATCAACTGATCAATCATAAAAGTGAATGCCCAATGATACAAATCAATGAGCTTTACCTAAAGAAGTATTTTGCATGATCATATTATCTCAATATACTTTGCATCAATAAAACATGTTTTCACCAAACAAATTATCTCTTTTGTTTGAAGATTTCCATCATCTAATTATGTCCAAGCATTACTTTTGGGTGTGGGTATGGGTGTGACTACGATAGGTATGATAGAACTTGAGTGGCATCCTAATCCAAACCTATACAACACAAATACAAAACTACATAAAAACACAAATAAAATAACACAAATCTAATTCCTTTG
Source organism: Cymbidium sinense (assembly GCA_021442155.1). Lineage (NCBI taxonomy): Eukaryota > Viridiplantae > Streptophyta > Magnoliopsida > Asparagales > Orchidaceae > Cymbidium > Cymbidium sinense. The sequence continues at coordinate 25,911,832 of CM038223.1, read as the reverse complement.
GGCTACTTTAAGGTGAGATAAGAACCCTAGTGGCTCTCATTTAGTATTCACTCTAGTTCAAATTTGATTCACTACTTGGAAAGTAAGTCACCATGGTGGTTACCTTTTGTCCAGGAGGATGTGAGTCCCCATGCTTTCTTCCTAACTTGCCACTGCAAACCAATGAGCACCTTATCAGTTTGGTATGTTCTATTGCATGACCAACATACTACCCCGATGGTTCATCATGTTCATGAAGATGCGAGTCTCCAAGCTTTCTTCTTGAGCTAGTCATTGCATATTTATTAGCTCTGTATATATATCTAAGGAAAAGGGTAAGACCCCTAGTGGATCTTCTTCTTCTTTACTACTTCAACTTTGGGTCTAGTCCTCCTTTGTGAATCCCTTCTTAATAATTTCCTTAGGTCGAATAATAACTATCTAGCTAATGATAGATTGTCCTGATGATTAGTTCTTCTTAGGAAAATGTGATTCCCCAATTCATTCTTCCTAAATTGATCATCGCAAATCAATAAGAACTTTAGTTTGGTTGATGTTTGCTTTGTTGATAGTAACCCATCCAGTGGATGCCACCATTCAGGTATATGTGAGTCTCCATGCTTTCTTACTAAATTGGCCACCATATACTTATAGAAGATTTATTTTTTAAGGATTAAGATAGGACCCAAAGAGGCACCTTACACTATAGGCATTCTATTTGGATAATGTCTTTTTGACCCAATCTAGACATGACCCAGGTTATTACCATATTGGATAATTCCTCTTTCATGGTAGCCACCCATTTGGTTGGATAACATCATTTTACGGATGAACAGATTGTCCCTTTAGGCTAGTAAATCTAAGGTAGGTCAAATCTCATTATGGCTTTTCCTTAGTGTGGTCCATCAAAACCAACAAGGTCCACACTAAATAAACAAACTAAAACCAAATCTCTTGTGGATTAGGGTAAGACCCTTAGTGGCAACTTTTCTTAAATAGTCATTCTATTTTCTTGGTCTGTCAAGGAAACTCCCTATAGGATTGACCTTGATTACTTCAAGTTGAGACATGACCCAAGCAGTCTTCACTTAGTAGTTGCCCTAAATCAGGATTTACTTTCTGTATAATTAGTATATCACCATTGTGGTTGATTCATCTTACAAAAATGTGAGTCTATAAGCTTCCTTCTTAGTTAGACCATCGCAAATTGATTGGCAACCCTTAAGTTGGATAATCTCTACTGTATGGTTGGTAGACTTTTCCTTTGTGTTAGTAAATTTAAGGTATGTCCATGCACTTGTTGCCCTTCCTTAATGTGATTTATCATAAATTGAGTAGGTCCATTTTTATAATTATAGGGTCAAGATCATTCCCTCATGGCCCATTTCCCAAGTGACTACTCTTGGTTTGGATCAAGCCATTGTAGTCCCTCTCTTAGTAGTTTCCTCTTTAGGTTGGGTAGTGTCATTCTATGGATAAGTAGAATATCCCTTTAGGCTAGTAAATCTAAGGCAAGTCTAGGCTCCCATAGCTCCCCCTTAGTGTGGCCATGTAAACTAAAAGGGGAGATCATCTAAGACTTTACGGAGTCAAAGATTTTGTGGTGATCAATTGATGAATTTGAATCTTCATCTACAATAGTTAAATTTGTTTATCCCAATTAATAAATTGACACATTAGGGGATTCAATGGGAGGTTCTATAACCTACTTGTGAGTGGTTTTAGAATCTAAGAAGAAGTTGACAACACTTTCCCAAGGATGAAATAAATAAAGAATTCAATGTAAAGAATAATAGTCCTAGGCTTAAGAGTGGTATAAGCCTACCATTGATGTATAAAGATGATGATTGATTATTAGGGATGAAGATAGGAACTTTTTCTAGCATACTTTTCAAAATATCTATAGTATTTAAAAATAGTTTTAAGAACACCATGCAGATCTTAAGGGGTACTTTTAAAATGTTCGAGTGCGATATCAAAGAACTAATATACTACTTCGAGGGGTAAATATATCACCCTATGATGGACTCAATCATTTAATAAGGACTCCTAAAGCCGATGCATCTATATGTACTAGAGATTTTTTGTCTACCTCTCTTGGATGAAGTAAGACATGGTTTATTTTAGGCTAGGTTATAAGTTCTTTATAGGGGTAAGCTCACATAGTTAGTTAATCTTAAGAAATGGAATCTCCTAAGAAAAATCTTGATTAAAGAATTCAATCATCATCTTTATAAATTTTAACTACTATGATCGAATGATTGTTATTAGAGAATCTAGTGGAAAAACTCAAATGAGAACTATTCATGTGAGAAGGTAAGGAAATAATTAGGGAGTGCTTGGATACTAAGAAGCCTAATAAGAACTTTAGTTTATCTTATAAATGGGCTTTATATATTTGAGGGTTAAATTTATTATGTTTAAGTTAATAAATTATTTAGATTTTTAGGACTTTGGCCCATTAGCACATGACTATAAGAATTCTTAGGAGGTGAGGACTTATACTCATAATAAGTGAGAAATAAAGCAACTTCTAACCCAAAATATATTAGTGGTTCAATACAAGCTAAAAGCTTGACTTACTTCTTCTCAAGGAAATGGGATATAGGGCACACTATCACTTGATAATATGAACTTATGCTGAGTCTTATAGACTTACAACTGCCTTGACTGGTTGCCAGTTAACACTTCTTATGCTTTAAAATCATGTGGGAAAATCTCATGTACATGCAAGATGGCTTAGATGTTAATTATTTAAAAATAACTTAAGAGTCAAAACTTACTCTTTAGCATTCTAAGATTATTACTAGTATGAAAATGTAATAATGTATAGACTAACGTAATAAAATCATCCATCTTTTATAAATTTTAGACTCATAAGTTTGACTCAAGCTTGGGTAATTCAATATGCCTACATGAATGATGAAATTATGTTATGGCTAAATCAATGAGAGGAAGTTTTCTTCACTCAAGGGTGGCTTCCCTCAACAATCAAACCCTATCCCCTTATCATGTTATTAGTGAAGGTCCTTCATATTCAAGGAAATGAAGAACAAGGTGCTTATTATTATACATTCATTAAGGACTTAATTATTTATAAATCTCTTAGTTAATTAATTTATAAGTTTTAATGTGAGGATATGCATTATATTATTATTAATTTGATTGTTAAGCTAGGGTAGAAATTTAAATTATAAAGAGTTTGTTGAAATTCATGTTGTACATTAAACTTCAAACTTGAGGAAACCTATGAAAAAAATCACATCATTTTTATTGGGAAAATAATCAGATCAATTACAATAATAGAAAGGTTGGTGTGATCAATTTCTACTTTGCACCCTAGAAGAAAGAATAGAAAATGGGTAATTGAACTTTACCTTTATAAACCCCATCCTAAGCTAAACATTACATCAAATAAAGCCAATGGTGGTTTTTATATCATCAACTTCAAGTGTTGGTCAATACAAGTTTTAAAGGGCCCCCCAGACTAAGCCTTCTAGTCACTACTTATCCTAAATGTTGTGACTCTAGTCCTAATCATAATACAAATAAATTATATTTATAAAATTCAAAAATAAAATATTTCTACACTTCCAAAATAGAGGTTAGTTGTAGCAAACATACACACCAAAATAATTATATTTCTATTCGTTGGAGCTTTGCTTCTGCATTTCACCAAGCTCACTTATCCTCGTTGGTTATGCTCAGAGAAATATATTGCCTACAAGAAAAGCTCATTTTCTTTTACTTTATTATAGCATCTCTTTTATTGAGCACAACTCTCTATAGAAAATAATAGTATTTTAATATCCCTTAACATTTATTTATAGGCATACTCCCTGACATCCAATCTAGAACATTACATCATGAAAAAAAAATCAATCCATAATAAAAACATCATCATAAATTACTTCTAGTATCAGAGACCTTCATTTAAAGTGTGTACAAAAGGCTAGTGTGGTTGGACGAGGCGAAGCTTCTAAGTGCTTAAGTTATCACTTGAATGAAGAGTTTCATTTATTAGGAATAAATGATTTTAATTTAAATGGTTTATGCCTTATGTGTAAATTTAATATCATGAATTTGATTTTGGTAAAGGTTGAGTTCTATGTTGTTAAGAGTATGAAAAGTTATGGATTCAACTTGAGGTTGTTGACCTCACTTTTAGAGCGAGGTTAACCATCTTTTCTTTAGACCTAGGGTCTATCTAAGCACTAAGCCAATCATAGAACTAAGACACTTCAAGTGATTAGAAGAACACTAGCCCTTAGTGTAGAGACTTATAAGTAGTAATACTAAGGTTGGACTTTAGGCTATGGTGGATAGACCCTACTTGCTTAGGACCTAATTGACATCCAACATCACAAAAATTCCTCAAATCTAAACCAAATAACCACTAATCAAACTTAATTTATGACTAATTAATTCTCAACTTAGCTTGGTTCAAAGTGGTTAAGTAGTTAGGTTGACTTAATCAAAACCTACTTGGTTCCAAGTGAACTTTATTGAATCTCAATTACAACCCAATTCACTCCGATTGAATCAAGCCAGGTCAAATTAGTCTTAAACCCAAGTTGACTATTTGAACTTTAGAGGGTCGAAGCTCAATTCAAGTTGATCTAAGCCAAATTAAATCAATCTAGAGCTTCATGATCATCCTAAACACTTAATTGAGCATTTTAGCCCACTTCAACCCATTTGATCCTACCAATTAGTTCAATTGACCTAACTTAACCTACTTGACCTAAATGGGTCAAGTGAACCAAAATCCAATCTAACTTAAATCAATTACAATTAAAACTATCGATCAACTCCAATTCCATCATTGGACACATTCCAACACTCATAAAACCTAAATTGAACTCAATCAAGCTAATTGATTCACTTAACCCAATTAATCTTAAAGGCCTAAATTGATTCAAATTATAATCCAACTCAAATTGGACCAAACCTTCATCCAACCACCTCAAAATGATTGTTGATCATGATTGATCATCCAATTTCATCAACTTTTGCCCAATTCATCCAATTTCAGTACTTGACCCAAATTGATCCCAATTGATTGAAAAACTCAAAGTGAGCCAAAACTCATCCTAAATCAAATTAGTTTGAGCCATTACCTCCAATTAGTTACAAATTGTTCATGGAACACCCTCCAACCCTTAATTGAAGTCAAATTGACAAAACCAACCAACTGACCTACTTAGCCCAATTTGACTAAAATAATCAAATTGAACAACAACCCATTAAAATCCAAATCAGTCCAAATCAGTGCATAAAATCATTCTTAAATGATCAATCACACATAAAGTAACCCCTCACCCAACCTAATTTGGTTAATAAAACCAAATTGGTCAACTTAATCCATTTGACCCAAATGAACTAATATTAGCCAAATTCAAATCCACTCCAAAATAAATCAAATGCATCAATCCACTCTAAATGATCATTTGTACTTAATCCAATAGCTCTCTAGATCCAATTTGGTTAATTGGTCAACCTAACTCATTTAAAGCTAAATTGACCTACATGGGACAAATTGAGCCAAATCTAATGAAACTATGCCCAAACTCAACCAAACTTGGCATAAATCATCCTCACGTCCCCTTTGACCTTCCCAAGTGGAATCAATCCATGGTGACCCTTGACTCAAATCACATGAACAAAATGTTCCAAATGAGATAATATCCACATTTGGAAGGCCTATTCACTCCCTTAGCCCGTGGCACCCACCTTTGGCTCTCCTCGAACATAGTACCACCTAAAAAACTTAACCCAAAGCTATTAGGCTCATTCCTTGACCAAATGGAGGACCTCCTCCCCTTAGTTGGCTATTGGTCCACCTCAAAGAAGGTGTACACTCCATGGTGGGATACCAGGCTCCCTCAGCCACTCAAGCACATACACATCACTAGTCCCCTGCCATCTCCAGTGACTTATGGCGGTCAGATGGTTACTAAAGGCTAAATCAATCCTATGGCTTGGTTCACTTAAGGAAAAGAGTAAACTCCTACCTTTGCATTCAAACCCCAGACACACATTTGCTAGAGCATCATGATTAGTCCTTGAGCTTCCCTTGAGCGATTCGAACACTCCATCACCAGTAAGACCACTCATAAATCAAATATGAGCACCCACTTTTTCCAACTTCATGAAAACTCTATGAAACCCAAATTAACTCTTCCCACACATTCCTCACACTTCGATGAATCAAAATGAATTGAGAAATCCTTGATTCAAGCATCGAAAAGTACTCCAAGTCCAACTCTTATGAGCTTCATGGCATCACTTGCTCTAGAGGACAACTGATTGGGAGGTAGCGTGTGATCTTCATAGTAGGGCTTCATTTCCTTAAGGCAAAGCTACCTCAATCATTGGGCCACCGATCTTTAGCTTCAATGAGGTAATTTTTGGACAACCATAGAAACCCATAGGATTTTTAGTCCTTTGTGAAGTGAGTGCTTCAAGTCAATCGAACCATAGGATCACCTTTAGAATCCCTCTTTGATCAATTTGGAATTGAATCTGCTATCAAATGAGCTTTGATAAGCTTGAATCGAGCAACAAGCTAGATGACATTCATCTCTCACCATGAGTAGAAGACAGATCATCGGTCATCTGTAACTCATGATTAAAATGGAATTGCATGGTTAATCACATTAGATTTATCTGCTTTAATCCTGTGGATTAATCACCGCCATCTAACCCATGATCGAATGGTTAAAATGAAAGTGCATACACCACAACTAAATTAGCAGTCATCTCAAATAATTTAAATAACCAATCCCATAGTGCCACATGAAAAGCATTGCCCTGCCATCATCGATGCGGTGTCAACTACGTAATCAGGTTAATTAGACATAAAACTGAAATTTAATTAGTAAAAACATTGATAAATTCTAATTAATTGTAGAAAAATCTAAAAAATACAAATAAACCCATTTTTGGAAAGCTTAAATAGAGAAGAATTAAAGTGAAATAAAATCCCTAAATTCTATCTAATGAATAATGATTAATTATGATTTAAAAATTTGCTTAATTAAGCCTTAATTACTTGACTAATTGACTAGGGATTTGGTGTGTTAATACCTTGGGATGGTCTTTACCTCCCATAATTTCTCCAAGCCAATTTGTTAGTTAATTTGGTAAATTCTAATTTTTATGCCTTAATTAATCATTTTGTACATTAAAAAAATATTTAAAATCAAGAAAATTATATAATTATTTATGGGAACTTAATTAATCATTAGAGTAAGGTGATCAAGAAAATTAATTAAGACCTCTACTCCTAATTATTTCTTAAAATCACACTTAAAGGAATTTATTTAATTCATTAAATTGAGTAATTAACCTAAAACTTAGAAAAATAATAGTACTTAGCATAATTCCCTAAAATTTTAATTAAACCCTCTATGTGCTCAGTTAACATAGGGGTCTTCGAAGAAATTAAGATTCCCAATTGATTTGGGGAATTTTAACTGTAATTGGCAATTTGTGCCTTGCCTTCTTTATTTAATTAACCCTTACTTGTGTGCCTATTTATATTAGAATTTTTAAAGATTGTTTATTTTATGTTTATGCAACTCTAGCAATTTTTTCATGATTTATAGGCTTATATTTAACGTTTAATTAAGTTTAAAGGATCTTTTGGGTTTAAAATAATTAACAAATTAGGTAAAATTAATTAATCTATAAAAGTCACTTAAATTTGCTTTAAACTAATTATTGAACAAAGGTGGGTTAAGGGAAAAATTTAACAATTTGATATTCTCTTTAGGTCTAAATAATTCAAAATCCTAAAATGAGTAGTTAACAAACTTGATTAAGCTTTAGGGTGTTTATTTTAATCTGAATACTCTTTGGAATTAATAAACCCAAACATATTATTTGATGAAGTTTAATTTCTTTGCTTATATTATCTATACTTTTTTATACTCATATGCTCATGATTCATGCCTTTAAAAATCATAAAATGAACTACATTAATTGCATGCATTTGATATAAGTAGTGTGGTTATTATCACAAGTAAATCCCAAATTATTAGTCTTAAATCAATCAAAAGGTAGCCACTAGTTTAAATATAAATGAATATAAATAATTAAAATTTTGATTCTAATTCTAGAAGTATGGATATGAATCATCAAGTATATAGTCTGGACATCCCAAGAATACGAGACTTTAAGTAGTCCCTAGAAGGTCCCTGATTACCTCACTTCTATGGTTTAACAGCGATAACACGTACTTGTGAACATTCATTAAATCTATGCATATGTGTAAGCACATAAATAAATAAAAAATTATTACTCACTTCATAATAATCACACATTATAAATTCATGCATATGTATAACAATACAAGAAAATCAAATTATTCCTACCATAATAATTATAAATCATGTAATTCTTATCCATATCACACATTAATGCTTGAATATGGACCAAGTAATGTCATGCATGAAGTGTGAAGTAATTAAGTGATATATATGCAAGTTCATTAAACCCTACTAACTAATTATATACACATGTTCAAATGAATACTAAATAATAAGTAAGCAATGTCCATAGGAATATCATCAAATTAATCATATCTTGCTTTTATAAATTTTAAGTAGTCTTTCACATTTAAGATAATTCCTTTAAGCTAAATCCAAACATATATATATATATATATATATATATATATATATATATATATATATATATATATATATATATATATATATATATATATATATATATAAATATAAAACCTAATCTTAATAATTATTTCAAATTCTTAATAAACATAAATTGTAACTACGCTTAATAAAGAATTTGAGCATCCAACACTAAAAAATTCATAACTCCAAAGCCTAATCAAGACACACCACACTAAGCCTAGCACACATATTTGGATACTAAGTCATCGATGCTAGTCTTTGGTTAGGCCAATCATTGTTCTAATACTGAGATATTTTATTTTATGACGTAATATTTATACTGGTTATTAGGATTGTATGTGTGTAGTCTGAAAGGTAGGATGTTATCTATTAGACTCATTATATATTTTGTAGGAGATTGTGCTTAAGGGGCCACTATAATAAAAAATTATAAATGTTGCTTCTATACAAGTGCTGCTTAAGTCATTAAGCATAATCCATTAGGATAGGTGGGTTTAATTATCCAAGGTAGGGTGCTAAGCTCAAATGTATAAAATATTATGACTTATTTTGAATGTGTGTTAAGCTAACTTTTATTTTGTAGGTGTGGTTAGATTTTTTTTTTATAATATAACCTTTGTAATAAGCATAAGATTGGAGTTATGGAGTTTAAGATGAGCAGTAGCTAGAAGGCTTAGACCTAGATGGCCCTATGATGTCCGGAGTACTCAAATCCATGAAGCAAGATGGAGATGACAAATTGAAGACCCCATAGCTTTATTTTCATTTATAATTTAATTTTAATCAAGTTGTATAATGGTAAAGCTTGGCTACTCAATTTATTTTCTTTTCTGGTGTGTACAACGATACGGTGTTGCAACGACTTCTTATTCTTTCAATCGATTGATGTTTGATTGTTGTATTTATATTGATTGTGTAATATAAAAGACATGTTTTTCATAGATTTCTAAAAATTTGAATGTTTATTATTTGACCTGGATGCGCAAACTCTTTAAGAAACTTAACTTTTCTACTCCAATTAATCAATTTCAATTAAATTTAATGAACTCATAACCTCACTCTAAAGCGTAGGTATCTTAAGTAAGAAATAAAAGATATAGCAACCCTTTAACTGTATTGTTGTATGTTATAATATCATACATGTATATTGTCTCACTCTTGAAAGTAGGGGATCTCCACTCTTGCATAATAAGGGATAAGGCATGACCTATGAGTGCAGTCCCTTATAATGGAAAAAACCTCTTTTCGCTGATTTAGTTCATAATCCAATTTCTTCATGCATTTAGGCAAAAGTTTGCCCAAGCATGAGTCTAAAATAACGAGTCAAAAATGAAATAAAAATATATAAATTTTATTGCTTTAGTCTAAGTCATGAATTTGGTAACCTAGTCTCTTAGGAGTGAGTTTAGGACTTTAGATTCTTTGTTAATAAATAATAACCTAACTATCATACATTTACATAAAATTCACTACATGATTTTGGTTCATAGGAGGTGTCAGCTAGTAGCCACTCTAAGAAGTTGTAAGTCTAGCAGAGGGATTGGTCTACTCTCTTTAGTGGAAGTGAACCAATATATCTCAATTCTTCTAGTAGAATTAGGTCAAACTCTTAGCTTATGCTAGAGAACTTTAGATGTAAACTCAAAAACTACTTGTTTTTCTATTTCTATGAGTTTAAGTCCTCACCTCTTAGGCATTTTTCATAATCTTGTGTTAATGGAATCTAAGTCGTAACATTCTAATGAAAATTTCAACTCAAAATGAATTTAATTTATTTTTTTTTCGAACCTATAAAGTCTGATTATAAATAGATTGAAGCACTCACTATGTTTTCTAATATCATGGGTGCTTCCTACTCATCATCCTTTGATATATATAAAGAACTCTTTCCAATTGGACTTTCCCAATTGATTTTCCAATGATCATCAATCCTTTAATATCAAATCTTTGGATTCTTTCAAATTTTTGGAGATATTAGTTGACTACTTTAATCAGGAATATTCTTTAAAAAATTTTATTTCCTAATATGTAATTAACTATGGATGCTTTCCTCCATAAGGAACTAAAGAATCTAGCTTAAAATAAACCCTACTTTACTATATCCATATAAATTAAGGAAGAGATCTCTAGAATACATGGACCCATTATCCCTAGGAGTCCTTATGAGATGATTGAGTCTATTATGGGATAATGTTTCTATCTTTCAAGATAATATACCATTCCTTTATTTCATACTCAATCATTTCAGTAAGTACCACCTAAGATCAGCATGGCCTATAAACATCCAAATAAGAACACCATAGAGGAAAACCCCATTTCTTTTAACACCATATTCCAAAGTTAAATCTAAAGATGGGTTTTATTGCTTTTAATCAACTTAATGAAGTGTTAAGTCTAAATTAAGTACAAATTTTAAATTAATTCTAAATCAAATTATAATCATGTGGAAGTTATCTTAGGATTAACTAGCAAAAGTCATGATTCTCTTTATGAGACTTATCAAATTTTACTCATCACTTTAATATCTTCTTTTCAAATATTACTTTTACTTTTATAATTAGAATGTTATTCTATTTTACTTAAATATCATTTAAGGATGTTTTACTCATTCATGTATGTATGTATGCGTGTGTATTTAATCTTTTAGATAAATTTGGAAGTTAGATAAGTAATATCTATGTATATATATGTAAATGCATGTATTTTATAGAAGGAACTTAAGTTTCTACATATATATGCTTGCATACACAAATACTAAGCATTTGCAAGTACATGTCATTATTAAACCAAAAGGCCAAGGTATCCCAACCAGCTTTGGGCTACACCATCGGGTGTCCAAACTATATAGTCGCTAGCTACATATAGGTATGTATAAACATGTATTCAAATGAAAGTGTTGATTTAAACATTTTATTATTATAAGTTTGAAAATTAATTTAATATGCATAAGCATTTCTTTTTTCATTCTCCTAGGTATGTGTCATTGTTAACCAAAATGTTAATGTATCAAGATCACCTTTGAACCAATAGCCTATATATCAAATGTATATATATATATATCATCTATATTTATTATATATTATATATATATATATATATATATATATATATATATATATATATATAATTTCAGATTTTAAACATGAATGCATGAACATATAGTCAAAAAAACATATGTAAGCTGATAGAGGAATGGCTAAGTGTCACAATCAAATATGTTTAAACCACTAATCTCAAGCCTAATCATATGAACATAACACCACTTGAACTTAATAAAACTTTTTACATAAGACATATGAATTATTGATATATTGGCAAGTTTGAGGGGATTAGCCACATTAAAATTATCCAAAACCATCTCTATTCATTAAGTAATTTAAAAGTCAAATAAATGTTTTTTTCATTATTTAATTAGAGTTGAATAATTATTTAATGCAATTAAGCCTAAAGAGACTCTAAAATTTAATTAGACATATAATATAAGCACAAAAATATGGGAAAATGCATAAAATGTATTAACATAAATAAAATACATTTAAGCTTATAATTTATGACTAATTAAATTAATAACAAAGTCCTAAAATCATTGTCTACACTTAAATTATCCTAAACTAATTAGGGATTTTGATTTCATCAAAAATCTATTTTTAGCTGAATGTAAAGAGGGGTTGATCATTATTTTTAAAAACCTACACAATTAGTTATCAATTTTCTAAGTCTAAAGCCATTTAATGAATTATTAATTGCTAATTAATTATAACAATGGTGCTTTCGAGTTTTAATGATGAGAGGCCTTAATAATTTTCTTTGGTGTCTTCATGTTAGGTGATATACATTAAAATATAAACTTGATTATTTCTAAAATCTGTTTAATTAATTATTAAGTGAATATGGTCATTATGTATTCTAAAATTTATAACTTTTGATCTAATCACCCAAATAACATGAAAAGTTTATACGAAATGTGCATTGACATGATAATTCTACTATAAAAAGTCAAGTTAATTAAGCAACATTTTATGATTAATTTAGAATTTTTTATTTTGGATAATTTTTAAATTATTCCTAAATTATTGAGCAAAATTTAGGGCTTTTAATTTTGCTTGATTTCATTCAAAATGTTGAATTAAGAAAAATGTTATTTGAAATTTTTGGCTTATTGGGTAATTTATTATGAATTTTTGAAGTTCAATCTTAATTAATTAAAATTATATTTTTTTATTAAACTCTAATTAAGTGACTTTTTTTTTAATCAAATCAAAAAGAGTTTAATTATTTTTTTTACAGTCCTTGATGTTGAAAAAAATGTTTCCAATTATTTTAATTTGTTTCTTAAATTTTAATATTTTTAATTAATTATTTTTTTCTAAATGTTCTTAAGAGGGCCTTAGAAATCATAAGTTTTGATCTGAAGCTCTCATTGACTTGATATTTTTATGGTAAGTAGATATTTATAATAACTTGTTACACTAAAAATGTATGTTCAGTATGAGTTGTATTTTGAGAGTTATTAAAGAATTATTATTTTTAATTATTTTTAAATTAAACCCAAAATATCCAATAAAACTTACAAATTTTAATTTTGTTGCTTTCCCATTTAAAATATGCATTCATAGAGAGGCTTTTATTTTTTTTTTGGTAAGTGGTTGATTTATTATAAAATTTTAAAATTCTAGTACAATTAAATCATTTAATTGAATTTTAATTCCATTTTAAGCCATAATTTAGCTGATTTTGAGATTTTGAAAATTTTAGAGGTTTAAATATTTATTTTCTAGGTTCTTAGTTGTGTTTTGCAAATTTTAAGCTATTTTAATGAATTTTTATAATTTTCATAATTTTTAATTATTATTTATCCAAAATTAGCAAAGAGAGTTCAAAAGTTAATAACTCTAAAACTAAAAGCCTATTTGACATGAACTTTTTATGATTGGTAAAGCTTATCACTCTCTTAAATCTTCAAAAAAATTCAATTTAATCAAATTAGTATTTTAATAATTATATTTTTTTGATAAGTTTTAAATTAATCCCAAAAATACTCCTCTAATTTTGAGGATTTTTCATTCATTAGATTTCATTCAAAAATATGAATCCATAGATAGATTATTTGCAATTTTTGGTCTAGTTTTTTATAATTTTTTTAAGTTTTAGCTATTTTTTAGTAATTTTTAAATCTAAAATCTTTTTATTTTTCTACTTAAAATAGTTAGTACTAACGCGGTGTCTATCCATGTGTATCGACATTTAATTTAGGCACATATAGATGATGTGAATTAGACATGAAATAAGTAAATTTGGATTATCAAATCATTTGATAGGATATTCCAAGTTAAAACTAGAATACATAAGGTGTTAAAAATAAATTTTGGGGTTTTAGTTATGGTCATCCATCCTAATCATGTGAGATGGATGGCCAACGAGTCATCCCTACCAAGGGTGGAAAACCAGCCCACCTAGGTGGACGCAATCCTTCCCATGTTTTGTCAAATTTCATAAATTTTTTCATGATCCTCGTTTCGCATCAAAGAGTTTAAAAATTAATAGTTCAATAGGAATCTAAAAAATATCCTATAATTACATCAACTTCTTTCACAAAACATCAAAGCGTATGATTTTCCTATGACATTTCAAAATTACTTCACTAAAGCTAATGTTGAGGGGATTTTTTTTATTTGAAAATAATTATTAGGCTAAGATGAAGCTTTGGAATTAATATTTTCCATTGTCTCCCCTCAAATTTCTCAAACCATGAAGTGTTGTCACCTCCTCATTGATCAGATTAAGTGTTTCTATGAATAAAAAAGGAAGAGATGGATTGGTCTTACTTCTTGAGAGGTGTAGAAAGTGTTTCTAACCAAAAAAGAATAATTTGGGTGCTCTTTTCTCCCTATCTTCATGCTTGGCCAAAAGTCACCATGGATGGTGATGTGGAGGTGTACTATTGTGTGTAAGGATTTACTATTTGGAATGTTTGGGTGATTAAAATAACTCTAAGCTAAACAACTTGAGTATTATGAGGGGATTATGAGTTTTGAAGCTTTAAACCCTTTTTCTTTCTTTCTGTTTCCCACCTTGGACTTCTATTCACTCTCTTTAAAGCTGAAGTACTAGCTCACAATAGAGAGATTAGGTGAGATTGAGTGTGACTAAGCTTGGTTTGGATTATATGTGATGCTTTTAAGTTTGGATTAGCTTGAGTTAATACAATTGATTTAGGTTGGGTTAAACATTTAGTTTGATCAATAAAGGTTTAGATTGTAGTTCACACAAGTTTAATGAGTTGTTTAGAGTGATTGTGATTGATTGATTGTGATTGATTTAGGTTTATTTTGAATTTAACCAAAATTGGCCTAATAAATTCAATTTGGGTTCACTTTGGTCCATTAGACAAATTGGGCATAGAAGTGGGTTTCATTGAGTTTTATTAAATTCTCTTAGTGATTTAGAATGACCTATTTGGTTTAGTTTATATTTATTTCAATTTTGGCTCCATATAACCCACATAGGACAATTTGGGTCAATTTAGGTCAAGTTGACCAATTGACCAAATTAACCAAATTAAGCTCAAGTGATATTAAGACTTGTTCAAATAATGATTTAAAACATATAAGAGTGATTGGTCTTACTCAATTTGGCTTGGGTTTGAGTTTTGATCAATATGGTTCATGTAGGTCAAATTGTGCTAAGTTGGGTCAATTAGCCAAATAAACCAAATTGAGTTGAAATGATCATTGAATCATGTTAAATATTCAATTTGAAATGTTTAGAAATACTATGTTTGGTTCAATCTATATTAGATTTAGTTTTGATTCAATATGATTCACTTAGGCCCATTTGAGAAACGAGGACTAATTGGTCAAATTAGGCTACAATTTGAGATGGGGGAGGTTCAATCATGTATTTGGGATGATTACTAGGCTTTAGATTAGTTCAATTTGCAATTTAAATTGAATTGAAATTTATTTTGATCCTATAGGGTCCAATCAGATTAACTAAGCCAATTAGCCACATTAGATCCTAATCAAGCCTCAATTAAGTTCAATTAAGGTTTCAATTGATTTGGCTAAGTTCAATTTCAAATGGTTTCAGTTAGTTTTGGGTTTAGCCCATTGAAGCATAAAGGGTCAATTTGAGTCAATTGAACCCATTGGTCAAGTGCACTTAGTTTGTGCTTAGTTGGGATTGTGTTTGAAATTAAGATTGATTTAAAATAAATTTGGTTTTGTGCATAGGAGTTTGGGACAATTTTGGCAAAGTGAGGTTCATTAATCCAAACTTTAGGGTTGAGTCCTATGAGTCCTCAGGTTTGGGTTTTGGTCATCCCCTTAGCTACTATAAGTGTCCCAACTCTAAGTGAAAAAATCCTAGTGCTAAGATGGAATCATAGGACCAAGGAAGGTGGGTGTCAACCTCACTAAAAGTGAGGTCAACAGAACAATAGAGTGTGAGAAAGCTTTCAATGTTCTAAAGGCCTTACTCTCCTCACTACTTTTATTATAAAGTTCAAACGAAAAAGAAACACTACTACTATATTTAGGAGTAGGAAAGGATGCAATAAATACCACATTAATTAAAGAAGAGGGAGCTAAATAAAGGTCAATTTGTTATGTCAAAAAATCTATAAGAGGAACTGAGTTGCATTATCCAATTATAGAGAAATTTTCACTTACTCTTTTTGGATCGATTTAATTAGTTCAATCATAATTTTAGACCCACTTATTCAAGTATTGATTGGCCATCTTCTCAAGTATGTACTCATAAAACTAGATGATTCCTAGAGATTACTTAAATTGTCGGTCAATTTGAGTGAGTTCAATATCTCATACACTCCTCAGATGGCAAGCAAAGCACTTCCTTTTATTCATTTTACATACATTTTTATGACTAACTAGATGCCTAACTGGCTCGAAACCCTCATGTCATTTTTATATGGATGAATCCTCTAGAAAACAAGAATTTGGAGCATGTATTATACTAAGATGTATAGTAGGGATCATAATAACACAATCAATCAATAAAATTTCACTTTTAGGTAAACAAAATTGAATCATAGTATGAAGCACCACTGGCGAGAATTTGATTCACACAAGGACTTGGCTCTATACACATCATAACATACTTAGATTCATAGGTTTTGACCTCACTTTTGGAGTGAGGATTGATCCTTCCCGTCTTAAACTTAAGAACCTTCTAAGACTTTGGATTTCCCTAGTCATAGGACACTTTTAGTGATTAAGGGAACCCTAAACCCAAGCTTAGAGACTTAGGAAGGCATACCATAAGATTAGGTTATGCCCTAAGGTAAATAGGTCATACTTATCCTATGGCCTAAACAAACCCTTTTTCACTTATACCAAAAACCAACCTCAAGCCCGCACAACAACCCTCCAATTGGGTTTTGTTTTATATCCAAGCTCCAAGCCAAATTAACTTTGCACCAACCTAAGTTAATTCGATCATGATCCTTGGATCCAACCCAAAGACCATTCAAGTAAACCAAATCCAATTGACTTTCACAAAAGCACTCCAACCATTCAATACTCTGTTCCAAACCCCTCCAAATCTTATAATCAAACAAATTGAACGAAATGAATCCAATTAACCCAAGTTAGCCCATTTGACCCAAAAGGTCCAAATGAGCCAAAATCCAATCAAACCCAAATCAATTGCAATCAGCCATCAATCGACCTTAAATCCATCATTGAACTCTTATCAATACCAAATTAAATTCAATTCAATTCAATCAACCCATTTGGTCCACTTGACCCAAAGCAACCTAAATGACTAAATTGTCTCAAACTTCAATCCAACCCAAATTGGATTGAATCAACCCATCCAATCTCCTCTACAATGATTGTTAATCATCCTTGCTTGTCCAATTATAATGAATTAGCACAAGCCAATTCAATTTGATCACTTAGTCCAAGTTGACCCAATTAACCCATATGGACCAAAATAAACCATATCTCATTCAACCCTGAATTGATTGAAATCAATGGCTCAAATCAATCATAAATTAATTGTTGAACATGGCTCAACCACCAATTTATCCAAACCAAGCTAACTTGGTCTCTTGATCCAAGTTGACCCAATTTAACCTAAAAGGCCAAATTGAGTCAAATAAAATCTTAAACCCAATTGATTGAAGCCAATGCCTCTAATCAATCACAAATTGATTAATAAATATGATCCAACCCTTAATTGAACCCAATTTGGTCAAACCAACCCAATTGACCCACTTAGCCTAATATAACCTCATGGGTCAAATTGAACTAAATCCTTTCCAAATCCAAATTGATTTAAACCAACACCTACAATCATTCTCAAATGGGCAATTAAACCTGAACTAACCCTCCACCCAAGCTAATTTGGTCAATTTGACCAAATTTATCATCTTAGCCCATTTTACCCAAATGAACCCATATGAGCCAAAATCAAATTCACTTCAGATTGAACCAATACAGTCTAAATCATCATTTGAACACACCCAAACCCTTGGCTTGACCTAATTTGGCCAATTGGCCAACCTAACCCAATTGAACCCCATTTGACCCTTATGGTTCAGATTAAGCCAAACCCAACTAAACTTGGCATGACTCATCCTTAGGTCACCATGGGTTAGCCCAAGTGGATGCAACCCATGGTGAACCTAGGTTGGGCCAAAACCCTTGAACCAACCCACTCAAATGAGATAAAATCCCCATTTGGAGGGCTCACCAACTCCCCAAGCCTTGGCAGCCACCTTTGGCCATTCTTAGACACTAGGACCACTGCCCAACCAGACCCAAGTTTGTTGGGTTTAGGCTTGGATCATGAGAGGGTGAACTTACCCTTAGCCTTCCATTGGTTCACTTGGAGGAGGAGGTAAACCCCATGCTAGCCCATGTCATTGCCTCAACCTCTCAAGCACCTCCACCTTAGCAATCCACTGCCATCTCCAGCCACCTACCCTGGCCGAATGACTGCCAAAGGCTAAGCTAATCTTAGCCCTTGGTTCACTTGGGGAGGAGAGTATACTCCTCCCCATCCATTCAAACTTCACATTGAGCTTCCTTAAAGTATTCTAAGTAGTCCTAGAAATTTTTTGATTCCCTCATGCTCTCCATTTCCAGTGAGACCAACCACCATTCAAAATTGAGATCCCCATCCATCAAACCTCACCTAAACTACACCAAACTCAAATTAACTCTTCCCACACCTTCCCCTCACTCCAACGAGTTCAAACTAATCGATCCCTGATCGATTTGATCACTGGAAGACACTCCAAGACCAACTCTGATGAGTTTCATGGTGGTGCTTGGTCCATAGAGGCATCGACGAGGAGGCAACTCTAGTTCTTCTTAACGGGCTTCATCTCTTCAAGATGAAGCTACCTCAATCGACGGACCACTGGTCTCTAGCTCCAGTGAGGTAAAAGTCTAGCAAACTATACAAAGTCCCATAGGTGTTGGTCTTTATGAAGAAAATTATGATTGCATGCAAATTTCACCGTAGGATCCTCTTAGATCTCCTCCCTTAGACATTTTGGAGTCAATCCTGAGGTCCTACTAGCTCCGACAAGCTCACATCAAGTAGTGAGAGGTGGATAGTGTTCGTCTTCCAATGTTTAGGGGATGACCGATCATTAGTCATTCATTCTGCATGATTAGAATGGACGGTCATGATTTAATCTATTTAATAATTTAATTTAATCCAATAGGAACCACAAGATTAATCTCTGTCATCCGATCTAAGATTGGATGATGATAAGAAAATTTTGCCCACCGTTGCTGAGTCAACTGCAGCGTCAGACATTTTAAGTAACCTATCTCATGGCACCATGTGGAAAGCGCTACCACATAAGCTCCCACGTGGCATCAATGGTTTATGGGATTAATTAGGTGATTAAAATGTTATTAAATAGCCAGAACTTTGAAAATTCATAACTAATTATAGAAAAATCTAAAAATATGAGAAAACTCATCATGGAAGGGTAAATAGAGGAGAAATTAATAAAAGTAATATCCTTGATGTTTGATCACTGAATAGTGCTTAATTAGAGTTTGAAGTTTAGGCTGATTAGCCTAACTAAGGCCTAATTATTTGGTCAATTGATCTCAAATTTGATGGCTTGATTCTATGGGATATCCTCTGCCTCCCATAATTTTCTTGGGATTTATTGGCCATGTAATTTGGAGAATTTGAAATTTCAATCCTAATTATCGTTCTTAATCAATTTTATAATTATAAAAAAAATGATAAATTGTAAAATTTAAATAAACATGGTTAATCACAGTAAATAATAGGAATGATGAGGGAAAATTAATCCAAATTTAAATGATAATTATTTTGGATGATTGAAATTGAATTCATGGGTTCCCCTTTATGTGTTTAATAACATAAAGAGTCTTAAGAAATTCATGGTTAACCCAACAACATGGAAAAACCATAGGAGTACTTAGCTTATTTTTCTCCATAATCTAATTAACTCTTCAACATGAGCCTATTTGCATTAGGTCCTTCAGGAGCATTGCAAATTTCAATTTTCCATAACCATATCATTTAAGGATCATGGTTAAGTAGTTAATTAAATTAAGTAGACTTAGGAAAGGGAAATACAATTAATTGCCTAATGATTTTAACTTAATCAATCCATAAAATTCACTTAATTATTTTTCCTTAAACACATTAAGTCACCAAAATGGGATGGGACAAAATAGTAAACATCATTTCTCTTCTTTTGGTTTTAATAATTCAAATAAAAAAAATTAAACTTCATAACAATTTTGGTTAGCCTTAAGGAATTTTATTTGACTTTATTGTCCTTAGGAATTAATATGATTGAATGCATAATGTGGCAATGTGTAATTACTCCTTTTTAATCATTATAAACTTGTATGCCATTTGTATCATGTATTTATGTTATGTGAAATGAATATGGTTATAATATATATATATATATATATATATATATATATATATATATATATATATATATATATATATATATGTAAGTTGCATGTGTTAAATTAATCCTATTATATGTGTGGCTATTATCATTAATAAATCTCAAATTATTTTCAAAATTATAAATTAAAGGTGAAGATATAAGTTGGTGTTAGCTATGAATATTATATGTGATTTACATTTTCTTATAGCATAAACATGTCAAAGGATTGTTCTATTTTCATGAATGATGTGTATGTTTACATGTGTTCGAATGTTAGTAAGTATATAGTCTGGATATCCCAAGAATATGAGGCTTTAAGTAGCCTAAGGAGGTCTTAGATTACCTCACTTCCTTGGTTTAACAATGGCACATACTTACTTGATTTCATTTATATGTGTGTATATGCTAGAATTTGGATAGAACTTTACTTCACATAAGTAAATAATTTACTAATATACAATCTTTCGCATGATTTTCATCCCTATACTTATGTATATGTGTATATGTATTTTAGATAGCATGTATATAGTCTGAACATCCTGGGAACATGAGGCTTGAAGTAGCCCCAAGGAGGTCTTAGGTTACCTCACCTCCTTGTTTAACGGCACATACTTGCTTAAATATTTAATACATGTGCATGTATACTTAGCTAAGGAATGAAATCTATCTTTTATACCAAAAATACATGCATTAATAGTCATTCAAGTGTGCCAAAAATACATATATGTACATTACATGTATAGCCATGTTAAGTTCAATATTAGATGCATGCTATTGGTGATTAAAAGGAATGATGTAATATAATCCGTGTGATAGTAATTCAATCTCCTTATTCTTAAGATGCCTTTCATGTTTGAATAGGATTCTTTAGTATTAACCCAAACCTAGGATTAATAAAATGATTAATAATTCATTCACTAAAAGAAACCAAAAATCATAATAACATGCCTTTAAAAAATAACTTAAGGTAGGGATGAAGAGGTCAAACCTCTTTCCTCTCTTTATAATAATTAAATTTTAAGTAAATACTAAGTGAAACAAAATAAAATACCAATTCAAATTAACCAATCCTTTTAATCACTTGAAATGAAACCTCCCTAATGTCTAACTTAAATAATTCCAATTTAGATGATCATAATCCTAAAGCTTAGCTAAATCATACCACACTAAGCATTGGGACACACATTAGAATATTAAGTCACCAACACTAGCTCTAAGTTAGGATGGTGAATGTTGTGATGTTTTATTTTATTTTGTGATGTAATATTTTAGACTGGATGTTAGAATTATTTATGCCTAGATTGGATGTTAATGATATTCTATACAGGAGATTATGCTAAAGGGGCCATTGAAATGATAAATAAATATAAATGCTTTTGCTTGCAGGTTGTTTATGCTTCTTTGCATAATCCATATTAGCTAATATCTATTTTGTAGGTGCAGTTAGATTCCATTTTCCATAAACATGTAACTTTGCAATAGGAATTAGGCTTAGTGTTATGGGGTCTAGGATAAAGAGTGGCTAGAAGGTAAAGACCTGGGAGGCCCTATGAAGTCTTGAGTAAATCAAACCAACGGAAGAAGGAGGAAAGAAAAGCAAAGAATGAAGACCCCCATAGCATTTATTTTAATTATAATTGTAATGCTCTTTTATAATCGAGGTTGTATAAGGGTAGAGCTTGGCTAACCAATTTCTTTATTTTTTGAGGTTTATGGTTGTACCTGGCTGCATTGGCCTTTTATTCTTTTACAAAAATCTATGAATATTTTATTATCATATTTAGTTTGTGCAATAGAAATGACATGCTTTGTATAGGTTTTTTAAATTGTGATGATTGAATGTGTGGCCTAGATGCGGTAAGCTCTTTAGGATAAAATTATTATTTTTACCCCCATTAAATAACTCATAACTAAATTTTAAATATAACTAATAACTTCACTTTAAAGCCTAGGTTATAATCAAGATAATTAAAAGATTTAACAACCCCTTAGTTGAATGTTGAATGTTCTAACATCATGCATATCATCTTGATTTTCTTTTGAATAGGGAGGGTCTCCTTTCTTGCACGATAGGGGAATGCTTGACCTTTGAGGGCATCCCTTGTAGTGGAGAACACCTCCTCTCACTGATTTAGTCCATAATCTAATTTCATCATGCATTTATGCATAATTGTCCTAAGCCTTTGTCCAAATGAATGTGTTAAAATGATGTAAAGAATTGTAAAATTTTGCATTTAGTCTAAGTCATGTCTTCATGCCAATCATGATCTAGTCTCTTAGAGAGTGAATCTAGGACTCTAGTTTTCTTACTAATTAAATAATAACCTAGCTATCTTGCAGTTACATAAGACTGACCCTCATCATTTTGAAGCGTAGGAGGTGTTAGTTGGCGGCCACTCCAGGCGGTTGTTAGTCCAGAAGAGTCGGGATGGATTTATGCTCTCTTATGAAGGTAAATCATTATGCCCCATTTTTTATTAGACTTAGGTCATGCTTTTAGCTTGTGCTAAAGCATCCTAAATTTAGGATTCGAGGTTGCTTATTTCTTTTGGGCTATGAGTGTAAGTCCTCACCTCTTTTGCTTTTCAACAATCTTTTGTTGATGGATTATAAGCCTTAGCATTCTAATAAAATTTCAACTCAAATAAAAAAATAAACTTTCTCTTTCAAATGTATAAAGCCTAACTATAGGGTAGACTAGAGTGCTCACTAAGCTTTTTAGTATCATGAGCGCTCCCTACTTATCTTCCTTTGGAATCCATGAATAAGTCTTTCCCCATGAACTTTCTCACTTGATTTTCATGAAAAAACCTAATCCTTTGATAGTCTAGCTTTGAAATCTTTGGAGATATTTATTGACTAGTTTAATCAAGAGTTTTCTTAGGAAATTTCTATTTCCAAGGATGTAATTAACTATAGAAGCTTTCTTCCATAAAGAACTAAATAAACTGACATAAAATAAACCCTGTTTTACTTTTTCATGTAAAATAGGGAAAGATCTCTAGTATATACAAAGACTCATCTGCATTAGTAATCCTTATTAGATGATTAGGTCCATTGTATAGTGATGCTTCCATCTTTTGAGATGGTACATCATACCTTAATTTCATATCCAATCACTTCATTAAGTACACCCTAAAATCTACGTAGTGTCCCAATGATTCCAAATTAAAACACCATAATAGGTTATGGTGAACTGAATGAATGAGGAATGTGAAGTAATGGATGAATCTTTATAAAGATAGCTATACAAAGTAAAGATAAAAATTAGAAAGCTTGAGTATTTCAAGATAGAACTTGTAGATCAACTTTCTAGCACAAGTAGGCTCGAGGAGTAGCCTATGCTTAAACTCACATTACATAACACATAGGAAGATGAGTTTATCCTGATCGATAACAAAAATTTACCAAGTCAAAATATATCTAGAAACTAGAGTGTTGGAAGAAAACATCAAGGATAGAAAGAGATTAAAAATTAAGGTGGTCCAATATGTCTTGATTAATGATGAGCTATTTTAAAGGTCAATCACATCATTAAACTTAAAGTGCATTCATTATGGTGACTAAAGGAAAGTATTTAACAAACTACATTTGAAGTAATGTGGTAGCCATAAGGATATTTTTGGTTGACCATGAGGAAAGATGCTAAAAAATTTGCTAAAAGGTTTGAGTAATGCCAAAAGTTTGCTTTTATGTAGCTACAACCACTACAACTTCTACAACTAATTATGAGCCATTGGAATGCATAGTATAGGGGATAAACTTGTTAATCCCTTTAAAAATCACTAAGGGATGTTGAAGATTCATACTCATCAAAATTAAGATAAAACCACTCATCCAAATAATTGCACGGTTACTTTAGAATTTCATTTAAATTGACATAAATTGTACGTATAGGCCTATAACCATCATCATGGACACTGGTATCTAATTCATTTATAAGAGCTTAAAAAAATTCTACAAATCTCGAAGGATCCACCTCAAATATACCTTAGTAGATCACCCATAAACTAATGACCAAGTTGAAGCAATGAATAAAAAGATTCTTAACATACTGATGAAGAAGGTTAAAGGTGCTAATACGTAGTGGGTTGATGACCTACACATAATTCTCTGGCCCTAGAGATAATTGCTTTGTCGGTAGCTAATTGAACCCAATTTGCTCACTCACATGGAATGGAGGCAATTTTACTTGTCAAGTATGAGCTAAAGAGGAAATGATCAAACTCTATCAAGACACCACCAAGTGTAAGAAGTGGAATGCGAAAGCCTTGAAGACTGTACTCGATCAAATAAAAGAATTATAAATCAAAGCATCACTTAGATAAGAGGAAACTAAAAGAAGAATGCTTAAATATTATAGTAGTCATATCAGAGAGAAGTATTTCAAGTCTTGCATTCTAAAACTAAACCAAGTGCTTGACAAAATATACTCAACAAACCTACTCACACTTGGGATAGACCCAACCCTATATTATCAAAAGGTATGTTTGACCAAGAGTATATAATTTGCAAGTGCACTTAGAGCAGGACATTCCTTGCACCTCGAGTGTGATGGATCAAAGAAATTCTTCTTTAAGGGAAGTCCTACTCTTATTTTGTTCTTCTAATAAGTTAATTTTCTTTTAATGTATGCAAGATGAATTTTTATTACCATGGAATCTTATCCACCCAAAACATTTTTATTCTTACTTGAAAATGTGAAAACTCACATACATGTTACTTGAGAATTTTGTGTACTCACCTATATTAGGCACTTACTTGAATATATTAACTAAGACATAGAAAAATCCCTTAAATAATTTCATGTAATATAAGGTTCTAAAGGAGAAAAAGTTATAATACGTAACTCAGTTAGGTATGTATTGGCCTGAGTAGAAAACCTTACTCAATAAAATACATTCATCTAAGTAGTTTGGCAAGCTATATTAGCTTCAATATCTTGGCAAGCTACACTAGCCTAAGTAACTTGGTGAGCTACATATTAGTGAGTTAAATATCTCATACACTCCTCAGATGGCAAGCAAAGCACTTCCTTTCATTGATTTTACATATATTTTATGACTAACTAGATGCCTAACTAGCTTGAAACCCTCATGGAATTTTTATATGGATGAATCCTTTAACGAAAAATGATTTAGAGCATGTATTATACTAAGATGTATAGTAATATGGCATGGAAACCAATTAATGGGAATTAAGCATGGAGCTTGTGGACCAATTCATTGAAACTAGTATAAGCTCCTCTAAGCCTTGTTCTCCATTCCCCAATAGCCTAAAGTTTACCCCATGGTACCACCACATTAAGCTCTAATTTAGTTAATTATGATTAGGCTTGAGCCTTTTGCTAATATATAAATGAAGCCTCCTCATGGGAAGTAAAGGATTTAAACACACACCTAATCTTAGAAAAGCTTACCGAGCATTCTCTACCTCCTTCGATCCACTATGGCAACTCAACCACCAAGCCCACATTAAAGGCAATCGAAACTTGGTAGAACCACTCATCTATCATATCTTAGTACTATTATCATGGGGATTTAGCTATTCATGTGTTCAAGAAGCTTATAAAAAAGAGTTTAACTCAACCTCTACTTCTCTAATGTAATATCAATAACCACTCCTCACTTCATTTATTGCCTTGGTCTTCATGTGAGTCTAAGCAACAACATGGCTCAGTTACCACATATTTAATTCTTATTGGTCCTCTAAATCTTTCTAATGAATCAATTTACTTTAAAAAGCTTAAATAGTGGAAATTAAATCAAGTTAGACTCGAGTTGCATCAACTAGAACCCAACTAAAATTCTTGAGTGGGGCTTAGTGAGGGGTTGAAAATAATCTCATGGCCATTAGATTTATTTTAAATAGAATCCAACTACCTAGATCAAGCCATTACATGTCATTCCAACCTCATATAATTTTTAAAGATTTATTTTATATTTGTTTTGAATGATTTATCAATCCAAATGGCTTAAAATTTTTATTATTGTTACTTTTGTAAATGTCAAATTTTGAAAAATTCTAAAAGCTGATTATCCTTATTTTTCTTAATTTAAAATTTAAACTCTCTTTTAAAATAATTAATTCAGTTAGCAAATGAATTCAAAAAATTCATCTATTTTTAGGGCGGTCTTAATTAACATCAAAGTTTACCCATAAAAATTTTAGAGTCATTTGAATTATTAAGTGAAAATTCTTATATACTATTCATAGTTTAATATATAATTTTTTAAAATTTCAAAATTTTGAAAGAGTGTTTATAATATAAATTTATACTATTATAAAATTTTTAATAATTTTTTAAAAGTAATTTGGTTGAGTAAGTTAATTTATAATAAGAGATTCAATTATTTAAAATTTTATAAAATTATTAAATGTTATTGAAAATTGCTAAGAAAATTATAGTTTGTTCCTAATATAATAATGAGCTATTATATATATAAATTATTATAAATTGTTGACTTATTTAAGAACTTTTGGATAATTTGTAATGGAAATTTGTCTAATTTTGAGTATAAAAGTTACTTTAAATTAATTAAACAATAGAGTTTTATTAGGCTATTACTTTTAGTAAATTGTTCATAGTCATTATTACATCATCCTTTTAAGCATGTGTGCATTTTTCATACTCTAAGGTAGAATCATTTATAACATTCACTATCACATTTGCTCTAAACTTGATTACTTTTGATTTTAATATATTTTCTAATCATGTGAGTGACTATATCAGTTAGCCCCATTTGCATTGATATATATTCACAAAGATTAGTTATGTGAGCTAGTAATCAACTAAATTAGGGACACACTTGTAGGATCACTTCATATAGCATAGTAAGAGTTTGAATACTCCTAAATAATTTTGATATTTCAATTCATTTATCATATGATTATCATTCCTCCTAAATAAGTTAGTTATATAACTTGATATTACACTTCATGAAGTTTCTGAATCTTAGTCAATCTCTTTGATTGAACATCTTGTCTTGGGTTGATTAATTTCCTTAATTAGTCCTCCTTTTATCGCCCCAATCATGTTTACTTGACTTAAATCTTCCAGGCTACTCATACATATATGATTAAGTCTAATCATAGTATAATCATATTCCTATTATTAACCTCACTTTTGGTGATGTTAATATGCATCCATTACAATAGTCCATAAGATTTTATTTTACTACACCGGATTACCTAATATGTGGTTTTCCTCACATAGATCTTTAAGACACTGCCCAAATGGCTAGGTGAATACTACCCAAGCCTAAATCAAAATGAAGGTCAAACTCTAAGCATAGACATAAACTAGGCTAGTGGGCTCCACTAGCCCCAACATTACTTAAATAGAATATGTGAATTTAAACAATCCAAACCAATTAAATAAGGCAAAGTTTTAATTTTAACTCATTTGAACCAAAATTAAAGCTCAATTTCTCCCAAATTGAGTCAATTCCTTAACCCAGGTTTATTTATTTGAACCCCATTAAGCCAAAATCAATTTTAATGAAAATTAAACCAATTTGAATACTCCAGATTTCTCAAAAATGTTAATTGAACTTATTCCAATCCTTTATTTATTGGCAAATTTTTCTAATCAACCTACCCAAATTGACACAATTTGATCACCTTAAGCCAAATTCAAATTGAATCAAAACTAATTATAATTAATTGATTATAAACACTATGTAATGTCATTGTAACATAACTAAATCTTATGTGACTCAATTTGGTCAATTAGATCATTTGACCCAACTTGATCCAATTGAGTCAACTTGAGTTAACTTTTGAGATGCGGAGAAAGACATCAATAATCAAGAATTTTCATGAGGGGATGCTGGATATTTTCATGAAGAAGCGGAGGATTAAGTGGATTAAGAAATCTATGTGTTATTTACATTTTTCTCATGTTATCCTACATCTTATTTTACTATGTTTAATATGATTTTTTTCTCTCTATTATGAAGCACTAATCTATAAAGTGCTCTGAATTTATGTGAACTTTTGAGATGTTTATACTCAATTACACATTATTTATGGATTAATAAAATAAAAATATTTATGCTTTGAATAAAAATATGTTTTGCTTCTTTCCATGCTTCATGTACTTGTAATATGGCCAATTACAATGTTAAAAATAAGTATAATCTAGAGATATCAATGGAATCCTAGAAGAATAAGTAGAAAAAAGTAAACAAATAAATTAAATAATCATTAATAGTAGAGGATATATGATTATTTTAGGATTTGTAAAAAAAAAGCTATGGGTATAGCAACCAATCAAGATTTACTTGACACTAGGTAGAAACTAGAAAGGGAATTTTTTATACTTGTCTAGAGATAAATAGTATAACACTTTTGCTCCTTGTACTAAGTTTTAAATTAATCCATAATGTAAATTAATATAATACATCTTCTAAAGATTTATTAAATTCATAGTACTTATTTTAAAATTAAAAAAAAAACACCTATATATTTTCTATAAAAATAAAAAGATTTATCATTTTATTCTCTTGAAACATAATATATAGTAATTTTAATTAAGTATTTTAATTTTTTTGATAAAAAATAGATTTTAAAAGATTAATACTTAACTTAATAGAAATTAATATCTAAACTATCTCTAATCCTTGTGAGAACAACACTCTACTAATGTTGTATTACTCATTCAAAGATGTGCACTTGCATATAAGGGTAAAAGAATCAATCAAGTTTTTTAGTGTTGCTATCGATTGGAAGTAAAAATAGTAATTTTTTTTAAGTTGGTTTTAGTTTTGCTGAATTATTTTTAATTCAACTTTCTTGTTACAAATATTTGTGTTTGGTGTTAAGTGTGAAATATCATTATACTTATTAATGTAATATTGTTATTACAGTTTTTGAACCAAAGTTGTGATTTATAAACATTATATGTGCAGAGACAAAACTATAAAAATAGTGCCATTGAACTTAAAAGTCAAATGACTTCGTAAGAGAATTAGAAAAGATAAGAGAGAACAAGTGAGAAAACTAGCAATATACAATCAATCAGTAAGAGAACCATCTATACCTCTTAGGGATTATGCCACACCAAATTTGTATATGGGATACATTAGAGTATACCTAAACCAACAATTCAATCCAATAATTTTAAATTAAACCCATCTATAATTTCAATGGTGCCAAACTCTCAGTTTGGGGATTCACCTATTGCAGAACCTAATATACATATTGCTAATTTAAAAAAAATGCAACCTTTAAATATAATAAGTGATGATGCTATTAGATTAAGATTATTTCCTTTCTCACTTGGAGATAAGAATAAAATGTGGTTGAATTCATTGAGTCAAGGAACTATAACAACTTAGAATGAATTAGCTCAAAAATTCTCCGAAAATATTTTCCACCATCTAAAACTTAAGTTAAGAGATTATATTACATCATTTATGCAATTAGATAATGAATCTATATATGAGCTTGGGAGAGATATAAAGAATTATTAAGGAAATGTCCTCATCATTTATTACATGATTAGCTTATAATCCAATTATTTTATAATGGCTTAATAAGATCTTTCAGGACTATCATAGATGCAATAGCATGAGGTAGCTTAATGTCAAAACTTTTGTGGAAGCTTATGCTTTAATAGAGGAAATGACAATTGATAATTTTCAAAGTTCTAACAGATTAAATCTTAAGAAAGTAGCTAGTGTTAATAATAATGATATGATTGCAATGTTCACCTTCAAAGTAGCTTTTCTATCTAAAAATTAAATATCTTAGGAATTAATTAATAACATGAGTCAAGAGGAGAAAATGGTGACATTAGTGTATTAGAAGATCAAACTAATTAAGGATTGAAAATGCTTAACTATATCTCCAACAAATTAAATCATCTTTACTCTAATACATTTAATCAAAGTTGGAGGAATAACCCAAAATTTTCTTGGAATAATAATGCAAATTATAATCAATGTGAAAAATATGAGAAATTAGAATAATAATAATTCTAACCATCAAAACTATAACTCTAGACCTATCCTTCCACCAGGATATCCTCCACAAAATCAAACTAAAGAAAAGAAATCCACTTTGTATGAATTGGTGATATAAATGGGAACTCAATTACAAAGCCAAGGAGACTCAATTAAAAATATAGAGATTTAATTGGGGCAACTGGGTCATCATCTTACAAATATACCATAAGAGAATTTACATAGTAACACTAAAGTAAATCCTAAATCTGAAGGTAAAGAACATTGTAAGTAAATTGAATTAAGAAGTGGAAAGAAAAAAGAAATAAGGTTGAATGATGAAAATGAGAAACTAAATTCTAAGTAAAGCATAAGAAAAGTAAGAAAATGAGAACAAAGAAATTGAAGAAAAGAAAAGGAAGAAAAGAAGCATTGAGAAAATGAGAGAAATACCAGACCCATTTCTTTAACAACTTAAAAAATAAAATGTGGATAATTAACTGAAGATATTATTCATAAATATACCATTCATTAAAGGTTTAGAACAAAAGCTTTCATATGCTAAATTTATGAAGGACAATCTATATAAAAGAAGAAAATTAGGGTGAAATGAAACAATATCTCGTGCTAAAGAATGTAGTTCAATAATTCAAAAACATTACCAAAAAAACTTAAAGATCTAGGGAGTTTTACTATTCCTTGCATGATAGGGGATAATTTTTTTGTAAAAGCATTCTGTAACTTAGGAGACACTATAAATTTAATTCCTTTATCAATAGTTAAGAACCTAGGACTATGAGAAGCACAACCTACAAGTGTGGCTCTTCAATTAGCTAATAGATCTTTCACATATCCTAAAGGTATTATCAAGGATGTTCTAGTTAAGGTAGATAAATTTATATTTCTTTGATTTCATATGAGATATGGAGGAAGATAAAAAATACTACTCATTTTAGGGAGACCTTTCTTGGCTATTGGAATAATGATGATTGATGTTGAAAAGAGGAATTAATATGAGAGTAAAATGATGAGGTTGAACTTAATGTGTTTAACTCTATTTTAGTTTTTTGATGGTAGAAATGAAGAATGTTATAGGGTTGGGTTAAATGACAAAAGTAGAGAAATCGCAAGAAATATAAATTGATGTGTTCTATAAATTGGGTTAAATGAAAGAATGTGTTTAAGAATGTGTTAAGAAGATTTACTAAGAGTCAAACTAACTCTCTGATTATTATAACACATGATTGGAATTTTGCCTTTAAATTGATGTGTATCATAAGTGATTATACAATAGGGGCATTCTTAAGATTAAGGAAAAAATAAAATTTTTCAAGTGATATACAATGCCAATAAATTATGAATGAAAATGAATTAAATTATTAAACAACTTAAAAAAAGTTACTAGATCCTTTATCTTTGATAAATTTAGATCCTATCTAGTGGAATAAAAGTTATAGTTTATAATCATGCAACAATTAAATATCTATTAGAAAAGAATGAGGCTAAGCCTAGATTAATTAGATTTGTATTATTGTAAGAGTTTGATCTAGAAATTAGAGATAAAAAAGAATTTAAAATCAAGTAGATCACTTGTTAATTATAGCTAAGAAAAAGTTGAGCAATTATGGAGATATTAAGGAAGAATTCCTAGATGCATAATTATTTGCATTCAACCATAAAGTTATTCCATGGTATGTGGATATAGTTAATTATCTAACAAAGACAGTATACCATATGCAATCAATTAGAATCAAAAGAAGAAATTTTTACATGATGTAAAATTCTATTTTTGGGATGAACCTTACCTTTATAAGAAGTGTCCAGATCAAATTGTAAGAAGATGCATCCTTGATAATGAAGTTTTAGAAATTATAAGATCTTGTCATGACTCAAAGTATGGAGATCACTTTAAAACAATAGCTAAGATATTACAAAGTGGATATTATTGGCCAACTTTATTTAGAGATGTGCATGAATATATAAAAAATTGTGACAAATGCCAAAGAATGAGAAATATCTCTAAGCATCAAGAAATGCCATTAAATTACATTTTAGAAGTAAAAATGTTTTATGCATGGGGAATAGATTTTATGGGACCATTTGTTTCTTCATATGAGAATGACTATAACTTAGTAGGAGTTGATTATATGTCCAAATGGATAGAAGTAATGGCTACACTAAAAAATGATTCTAAGGTAACTACTAAATTTTTAAAGAAACATATTTTTACAGGATTTGGAATACCTAGAATCATTATTAATGAAAAATGTACTCATTTATGTAACAAATATGTGAAATATATTTTAAGGAAATATAGAGTACAACATAAAATAGCTACTACTTATCATCTCCAAACAAGTGGACAAGCTAAAATTTTAAATAGAAAAATAACAATGATTTTAGAAAACATGTGCCTACTATGAAGGATTTGCATTAAAATTAAATGATACATTATGGGCCTATAGGATGCATACAAGACATATTAGAATGTTCCATACATATTAGTATTTGGGAAGGCTTGTCACCATTGAAATTAGAGCAAAAAAGAATTATGGGCAAGAAATTAAATTTTGATATAAAAAATAAGTGCAAAAAAAGTGACTCATTAACTTGAATGAATTAGAAGAAATAAGATTGGGTGCATACAAAATTTAGCATTTATAAGGAATAAATAAAAATGGCATGATAGAAAGGCCATTAAAAATATTTAAGCTAGGACAACAAGTATTACTATTTAATTCAAAATAGAAATTGTTTCTTAAAAACTAAGATCAAGATGGATTGTTTCTTAGTCATTCAATTCTATTCACATGGTGCTATGGATATACAAGACTTAAATACAAAAGAGATTTTAAAGTGAATGGTCAATGACTTAAGCCATACTATGAAGGAAATTGGACTCAATTTAAAGAGTCTATTAATTTATATAAGACTTTAAAATATATATAAAGATATTGGCTGAGGACAATAAACTAACCATTTGTATAGGTATATATTAGTGTGTTAGTGTTTATGAATAAAAAAATAGAAAAGCAAGTTGACTAGTTGACAAACCCCAAGGAGCTGCAAATGTTGCATCACAACGCCAATCAACAAAATCATTCAAATAACATGGTAGCCAAATAGACACAACAACAACAACTCCAAAGAATGAAAACTTTTAGACTCTATGGTTGACCTCCATAATTCAAGTTTCTCTTGGACCACTCTAGTCTTATCAATAAGAAGAATGTCATCCATAAAAGCATACACCAAGGTATATCTTCCTACAAATGCCTAAGAACATCCATAACTAAAGAAAAAGATAAGGGCTTAAAGCTAATCCATGATGTAATCCAACTGAAATAGGAAAATATTTTGTCAATCCTTTTTGTGTTTGGACACAGGTAACAGCTCTAGTATACATAACCTTAATGACTTGAATATAACCAATATTAACTCCTTTCTTTTCTAGAACTCTCCAAAGAACATCCCTTGATGCTCTATCATAAGCTTTCTCTAAATCAACAAGTATCATATGTAGATCTTCCTTACTTTCTCTATACTTCTCCATCAAATCTCTTAAAAAATGTATAGCATCCATAGTATCTACCTAACATGAAACCAAATGATTGTGAGAAACTTTTAAATTACATCGTAACCTATGCTCTATTACTCTCTCCCATAATTTTAATGTATGACACATTAACTTAATTCCTCTATAATTTACACTCTTGTGCATCACCTTTATTCTTAAATATAGAGACCAATAAACTCTTTCTCCACTCATCTAGCATCTTTTCAGTCTTTAAAATAATATAAAAAAGATTCCTAAGCCAAGAAATTCCTTGATCTCTAAAAAATTTCCACACTTCTATTGGAATATCATTTGGTCCTATTATTTTTCCACATTTCATTTTCTTTAAAGTTTCCCTAACTTCAAATTTACTAATTTGATGATAAAAATAAAATTTCTTATTTTTGTTTAGGGTATTAAGGTTGCTTAAATCAAACCTATTTTTAGATCTTCATTGAAAAGTTTATTAAAATTTCTCATCCACCTATTTTCAATATCCTTTTCTAAGAAAAGCACTTTATGATTTTTATCCTTAGTACACCTCACTTGAACTGGATCTTTGCTACTTCTATCTTTTTCATTGGCTAACTTATGCATACATCTTTCACCTTCTTGAGTATCCAATCTATTGTATAAATCACTAAAATCTAAATTTCTTGCATCATATAGTGCTTTCTTAGAATCTCTACGGGCCACTTTATATCTTTTCTAATTCTTTGCGCTTTTACATCTAAACCAAGTTTTATAAAAATGATTCTTATTTCTTATCTTTTCTTGCACATTCTCACTCCACCATCAACTATTTTTATTAAAAGAAGCTTTTTATTTTGATTCTCCAAGCACAATTTTATCAACTTGCTTAATTTCACTTACTACGTTTTCTCACATAACATTAGCTTTCTTATGAACATCCCAAATTCTAAGTTCTTGTAGTTTGCTCTTAAAAATATCTTTATTAGTGTTCTTTAAGTACCCCATCTATTCCTAGGATAATAAATTAATTTATTTTTTATCTTATAATCTTTCTTCTTAAAATATAAAACTAACAGTAGATGTATTTAAACTTTCACTCAGAATGACCTTACAATCTTTACAATCTAAATGATCTATTTTTCTTATTAGAGAATAATAAATCCATGTTTTACTAGATCCATTTTTATAAGTAATAATATGATCATCTCTTTTCTTAAATAAAGTATTAATAACTACAAAATCATAGGCTAAAGAAAAATCTAATATAGTCCTACTTTCTTCATTAATCACTCCAAATCCATAGTTGCCATGAATACTTTTGAAATCTTCTACCACTCTACCAACATGTCCACTTAAACCTCCTCCAAAAAATACTTTTTCTTCAAGAGGTATCTTTTGTATTAATTCCTCTAATTCATTCCAAAATTTTTCTTTTGAGCCTACATCCAAACCTATTTGAGGAGCATAAACACTTATAATATTGATAATCTTAGTATCAAAAATAATCTTTAAATCTATAATTCTATCTCCAAATCTTTTAATATTTATAACACTATCCATCAAATTTTACCTATAATCACGCTACACATTTATAATTTGACTTCTACCGAATACCAAAGTTTAAAACCCTAACTATCAATCTCCTTGGCCTTCTCCCCAACCCATTTAATTTCTTGAATACATAAAATATTTATTTTCCTACGAAGCATAATATCTATTAATTCCATTAATTTACCTGTAAGAGCACATATAATCTAAGTTCCTAACTTAATTCTAATTTCATGGACTAACTTCTTTGCCCACATCCATCTATAATATGGGAATCTTGCATTTTTAACACTACACCAAGGTGTTGATGTAATGACCCTTGCACACTTTTCACTATATTTAGACCATACAACGTGGCTTCTAGGGGATGCCCTAGCATTAACAAAATCTTTTCAAGGATTCATGTCATGATTATTTTGACATGTTTACATTGGTTGTCAACTGTCGATCGCAACCCTCCACATTTCATATCTAGACTTGGCACTGGCATAGGCAGTCAAATAAACACAATCAACATAAAATGACAAAAAAGTTAACCGGCACCGCGATGCTATCTCATAGCACCTAGGCACTCCATTAATTCCTAACATGCCTTTTTATACAATATCAGTTATGAAATCAATACCATTTACTACCATAAATGTACATTTTTTATGGGAATAGGAACCACCTTGACCAGTTGAACCAGCTTTCATGTTGAGTTTATTGGTGCAATACCATACAATTTAAAATATAGAGGCTGGTACTTTGTCACTCTTAAAGTAGCACCATGGCATTGGATCTAGTCAATAAATAGGACTCTTAGAAATAATTTTTTTTTATATTAAGAATTGTTCTTTATATTCTAAAATCTTTTTACCTTAGCATTTCCCCAAATTTAGAAAGCTAAAATTTCGATCAAGTACATCAACAAGAACAAGAAGAGAGCAAGCATAAGCGAATCTGATTGCTTTATTAGACCAAGGTAGAAGAAAGGTACCAACATGCCCTTCTTCATAAACATCTAATCAAGAGGGAATTCTACAATCTGAGTGGGAGCATGGTAAGGATTATCAACGAGTGAGGCTAAGAACACTTCACCTATGATAATACTGCTTGTGTCATTTCAATAGTGTGAGAGTTCTTCACCAAAGTGATGAAACATCAAGACAATAAGGTCTTCGTAGAGAAAAATGGGTAAATTTTAATAGACTACCATTAATACATATTACAAATTGCAAAAATATGTATGTAATGAATATCTTTCCTATTACAATAGTCATCTAGATTTAGATTCCTCATTATAAGAAATGCTAACGTACAATGGAAATAGCAAGAGAAAAAAGATGATCAAATTTCTTGTCATCATTGACTTAAAAAAGCTTGGCACTATTTGATTTCTATTAAGCTGATTCCTATTGGTAATATTTGTGAGGTAACTAAGGATAAAGTCAATTTGAATTATGTAATTTAAAATAATTTTACTATAGATATATGAAAGATAATTTTTAATTCAATTTATAATATGATTAAAGGTAATACTACAATAGTTATGGTTATCTCTCCCTTATTTATATTTTATGTCTTAAGGGTGGTGCAAAATTGGATGAATAGAATCTTATCTAAAGGACTCTCTTCAAACAAGAATAATTGAATGATTGGGATCAAAAATGAAAGTAGGAGAAAGCACACATGCTCCTCAATCATTACAATCCTCCAAAACTTTAAATGATCAACTCCAAGAAAATGTAGGAGAGAAGTCTCAAATTTAAGAAAAGGGTAATGTAACCAATGGTAACAAGAGTTGAATGAAAACTTGATCATCACATGAGTCAAATAGTAGTTTTATATTGAGTTCAACTCAACACTCATTCACATGTTCTAAAACTACAAATTTAATGTTGGCCCAACCCAAGTTCATTTTTTTGTAGCACCATAATATCAACCTTATGTCAACACTCAACTAGAGCTAGAAAAAGAAGAGGAGGAGGAGGATTATTAAGATAGTTTTTTATTTTATTTTCTTGTTGTTATGTATTTTTAATTATTTCCTTATATATTTTTTAGTATTTTTTATTTGTAGTAGTTTTAAATTTATGTATTTGTACTATTTAGTAAATTTAATGTTAAATGTTTATCTTTTCATATGTGTAGTATTCAATAGTGATGTTGGAAACCCAAAACTTTAATTATTATGCCTTTTAAATTCATATAATTGCAATTTAAAAGTTGAAGTTAGAAATTATTGGAAGCTAAAATAAATTAAACAAAATTTCAACTTAAAAAAAGAAAATTACATTTATGGTTCTATTTAATCATTGAATACATTTCAAACTAATAATAATAAAAAATCTGAGAACAACTAGTAATTTTTATTGAGTTAGAAATTTTTTATAAGCACCCACATCATACATAGGAGATTCTTATTGAATTTAATGAATTGATATTAAAATAAATAGAAATATATACAATAAAAATAACATAATTTAAACTATTATTAATTGAAACTTTTGAAAATTATTAAGTAAATAAGGTCATATTGAGTTGAGTAAAGATTGCAACATATTTATCGTGGGTTACAAAGCCAATACGAAGTATTTTAAATAAAATAAATACCAAAAGGAAGAAAAATAATTAAGGTGTCGATAAATATCATGATAATTAAAATTATTGTAATCTAAATCTTAATTTCAATTAAGAACATGAAAATTATGCTTATTTCTATTATATAGATAACTATTTATGAAAATTCAATTCATTTATTTTCATAAGATTCAACTATGATAATAGGCACAAGAGAAATTTAATGTAAGGAAAATATTAGTGAATAATAAGAATTTATAGTTTGGAATGATAAAATGAAAAATAAACATTTTAGTATGAAATTTTTATTTACATATTTTAGACTTCCAAAATTTCTATGTTATTAACGAACTTATAGAGACATATGGGCAAGGGTATCAAATTACTTGAGGGCAAGTAATAGTTTGAGTTTGGGGGTATTTGATAAGTGTTAAAATTATGAAGTTTTAATGTGATTATACTACCTTTATCATGTGTTTTTCAGTTAAAATATATTTATTTTAAGTATATTTTATATTGCAATAGAGAAATTATCAAAAAAAAAAGAAATTTATGAAAAGAAGCAATGTGTAATTTGCCTAAATTGGCCATTTATAGCAAGCTGATAGGCACTAAAGCAACATCATGGTGTTGTCTATAGAAAAATAATAAGTCAAGCATTAAGCATAGTGTTAGATTATCTATACTAATAGGACCATATAGTAAGAGAAAATATTGTCAAGGTTCAAAGATAGTTTCAAAATTTTAAAGTAGTTATGGCATGAATATGGATAACCAACTATATATGATTTATATAGGTACATTTTCAATCACTAAAGAGTGTTTTTTTTAAAGCAAGATGTGGAGAAAGACATCAACAACCAAAAAGTTTTAGCAGGGGGATATTGGATATTTCCACGAGTGAGCAATAGAGGACTGTAAGGAGTGGACTTAGAAGATATACTCAATGTAATCTTTTCTTTTTTTCTATAATTCTTCTTTCACTATGTCTAATATTATTTTCTTCTTTCTCTATATTATAGAGCACTAATTCATAAAGTGCTCTAAATTTATGTCAACTTTTAGATATTTGTATTATATTAAACATTACTTGGGGATTAATGAAAGAAAATTAATTGTGCTTGAATGAAAATGTGTTTTGGTTTTTTTCCATGCTTCATTTTCTTGTAATTTAGCCAATTATAATGTTAAAAATAAATATGATCTAGAGATATGAATGGAATCTTTGAAGATCAAGTAGGAAAAAGGCAAACAAATGTACTAAATAATCATTAATATCATATGAGAAGATCTCAATCCAAATGGAAGAAACAAGGAATAACACAACAAGATAAATTAAAAAAAATTAAAAAGGATAATAAAAATTAAAAAGGCATCCTAATAGCTTCGTTCTAAGCACATGTGGAGGAAGTCTCTTATCAAACACTCCTCATTAACCCTAGAAACTCCCCAATCAATTGACCACCTAAAGGTGGCTCCCTATTCACATGGTAAACCACCCATCTCCTTCATTGATGAAGAGAGGTTTAGCCAAGCATAAAAGGAGCAGAGCCTAGCCTCCCTCTCTAACTTTTAATTCACCCAAATCCTCCATTAGGCCAAAATAAGAAAGGATAAACTCCATCCCTTATTTTCTAATTTTGAATCTCTTAATGATCACCAAAATCTAGTGAACCCATGGTGGAGCTTGGTCTTTAGAGCAATCCATGAGGTATAAAGAGAAGAAATTCATAGCAAAGTTTCATTTCATTCTAAGAAACAATATCAAATTTAGAAAAACATCATATGCTAGTTTCGATGAGATAATCTCTCTAAAATTGTAGCCAAGTCCTAAGTATTCAGCGCTTTGTGAGAAGCATTTGTTTGAATGTAGGATCAAACCTTAGACAACTTTTGGAATCTTTATTTTGATTATTCCCAATGCATTATAATGTGTAATTTTTGCCTAAATTGTTGGAATCATGGAGTTTTTCATGAATGGTCCATGCCTTTAGCATGAGAAAGAAAATGGCATCGTCCATTCTATTTAACTAGAATGGACGACTAAGAATGATTTTGATAGTAGAATGATCCAATTTAAACCCTAAAGTGATAGATCAAATCTAAGATGTACAATCCTGTATCGAACAGCCTAGAATGATCTTGTGTGCACTACTAGCCATGTGGGATCCACATGGACAATGGATTATGTCAATCAAAGCACATCGCATGTAAAATGTATGCTCCATCAGTGTTGTTGACCTCACTTTTGGAGTGAGGACTCATCCTTCATATCTTAGACTTAGGAACCTTCTAGGAACTTCGATTTTCCTAGTCATAAGATACTTCTAGTGGCTATGGGAACACTAAACTCAAGCCTAGAGACTTAGGAAGGCATACTAGATATGCCTTGGACAAAAGGTCATACCTATCCTATGGCCTAAACCAACCCATGCTTATCCACTCATCCAAAAGCAACCTCAAGTCAATATAACCAACCTTGATTGAATATTATTTCCTTTCCAAGCTCTAGGCCAATTCCACTTAGACCCTAACCCAAGTTAGCTCCATCATGATCCTTTGATCCAACTCAAAACCCATTCAAGTAAACAAAATCCAATTGATATTCACAAAAGTACTCCAACCATTCTAGACCATTTCAAACTCTTCTAATACTTGCAATCAAACCAATTGAACCAAATAAATCCAATCAACCAAAGTTAGCCCATTTGACCCAAAAGGTCCAAATGAGCCAAAATCCAATCAAACTAGAGTAAATTGCAATCAAGGCCACCAATTAACCCTAAATCCATCACTGAACTCTTCTTAACACTCAATTCCACCAATTCAACTCAATCAACCTAGTTGGTCCACTTGACCTAAAGTGACCTAAATGATCAAATTGACTCAAACTTCAATTCAACACAAATTAGATTAAATCAACCCATCTAATCCCTTCCATAATGATTATTTATCATCTTGGATAGCCTAATTGCAAAAAATTGAATCAAACCAAATCAATTTGACCAATTAACCCAAGTTGACCTAATTTGACCTAAAGATGCCAATTGGGCCAAATCTCATTCCAACCCCAATTGATTGAATCCAATGCCTCTAATCAATCACAAATTGATTAATGAACATGATCCAACCTTCAATTGAATCCAATTTGGTCAACCTAACCCAATTGACCCCTTTTGCCCAAATTTACCAATAGGGTCCAATTGAGCCAAATCCTTCCCAAATCCAAATTGATTCAAATAAACACCTACAACCATTCTAAAATGATCAATTCAACTAAACCAACCTCCACCCATGCCAATTTGGCCAATTTGACCAAAACTTGGCCCATTTGGCCTAAATGAACCCATATGAGCCAAAATTAAATCCACTTCAAATTAAACCAATCATCAACAAGTACATTCCAAATGATCAATTGAACATACCCAAACCCTTGGTTTGGCCTAATTTGACCAATTGGTCAACCTAACCTAATTGAACCCAATTTGACCCATATGAGTTAAATTGAGCCAAACTAAGTTCAAATCCAACCAAACTTGGCATGACTCATCCTTACATCACCATGGTCCTGCCCAAGTAAACCTAACCCATGGTGAACCCAGTTTGGGTCAAAACCCTTGAACCAACCCACCCATATGGGATAAAATCCTTATTTGGATGTGTTCTCTCACTCCCCAAACCTTGGTAGCCACCTTTGGCCTTCATGGACCTATGGACCATTGACCCAACCTAACCTGTCATTCAGCCTGCCATGAGAGGGTGAGCTCACCCATGGCATGCCATTGGTTCACTGAAGAGGAGGTACACCCCATGCTAGCCATGCTCACCAGCCTCTCAAGCTCCTCCACCCCACCTTGGCTACCCTGAATGAAAAGCCAAACTCATCTTGGTTCACTTGGGAGGAGACTATACTTCTCCCCATCCATTCAAACTTCACAAAGAGTTTCCTTGGGTATCCGAGTTGTCCAAGACCCTTCCTTGAATCCCTAGTGCACTACATCGACAGCGAGACCAACCACAGAGCAAAATTGAGAGCATATCTCCAATCTCACCAAAACCTCATCAAATCTAAATTAACTTTCCCCACACCTTCTCCTCAGTCAAGTGAGTAGAAATGTATAGATCCCCAATCGATTTGATCACCGAAAGGCACTCTAAGACCAACTCTAGTGAGCTTTATGGTAATGCTTAGTCCATAAAGTTACAAAGATTTTCTTATAATTGGCAAGTAATTAGACTTCAAGATAAACAAGCATGAATTGACACTTTATCTAAGGCACACCTTAGAAATTCTAAAACAAATCCTGAAGTAATAATTACAAGGGTGTTACATGTGGATAATGGAAAAGTGATGAATTAGCTAAATTGGCTAAAGAAATGACAAACCTCTTAGGGAAAGCCAATTATAATAATAGTCCAAAGTAGATCAGCCTTGGCACCAACCCTCTTGCAAGCCTTTAAAGCTAAATAAAACCAAAGATTTTAATAATAATAGATGAAGATGACTAGCAAGAATCATTCATAACCTATCTTAAAGGCGGCAGATTACCAATGAATAAATCAAAGCCTCATCAAATTTTACAAAGAGCTATACAATATACCCTTATGAATGATAAATTATATCGAAGATCATTTGATCAAATGTGGTTACAATGCCTAGGACCAGATGAAGCAAAAATGGTGATGGATAAAGTCCATGAAGGGTTGTATGGTGCACACTAGTGTGGTCTTAAAATGAAAATCAAAATTAAACAAATAGAATACTCTTCACCTAGTATGGTTCAAGACTGCATTCAACATGACAAAAGATGTCATTATTGTCAAATATATGCAGACACGTTGGATCGACCACTTAATGCCTTACATACAACAGTGATGTATTGGCCATTTGAAAGTTGGGCAACCGATATAATAAGTCCAATAGATCCTCCATCATTTGGGGAACAACATTTCATATTAGCTATCATTGATTACTTTTCCAAATGAGTAGAAGCAATCCCATAAAAAGAAGTTAAAGTAAACAACATAGTAAAAAAATTTTGAGACCATATCGTCTATCAATTTGGAGTACCAAGAAAAATTTTATCTAATAATGGCACCGCCTTCAAAAATATTAAAGACTATCATTTCATAGAAAAATATAAAATGGATTGGCCATATTCTTCAATATATAATCCAAGAGCCAATGGTCTCAAAGAAGCTTTCAACAAAATGTTGGTTAAATTGCTCAAGAAAATTCTCTCTAAAAATAAAAGACAATGGCATAATAAATTTATAGAAGCATTGTGGTCATATCATACCATATACAAAACTGCTACACAAGCAACACCATACTCCTTAGTCTTTGGAGTAGAAGTAGTACTTCCTCTTGAAATAGAGCTACCTCACTCTGTATAATAGTTCAAAATGAACTTAAAATGGAAAAAGTATCGAGAAGCTATCGACAAAGTGCAATTATAAGGCCAATAAAATCTAGAAACATATAGAGTAAGGAT
The DNA here is from genome assembly GCA_021442155.1 of Cymbidium sinense. Classification (NCBI taxonomy): domain Eukaryota; kingdom Viridiplantae; phylum Streptophyta; class Magnoliopsida; order Asparagales; family Orchidaceae; genus Cymbidium; species Cymbidium sinense. Next base: position 25,868,183 of record CM038223.1, on the reverse strand, counting down.
GACCTAAACTAATGATCTCATGGTTCACCCAGGAAACTTCAAAGTAGGTGAACTCATGTTGGAATGCAGAAGGCCTATCATTCCTCACCAACGAACAAGTGAAAATTTTTTCCCAAATTAGGAAGGGCCATAAAGTGTTGGAAAAGTATATGAAGGGGGAGCTTATCAACACATTAATGCAAAAGGAATAAGACCTATGCCCTCATAAATAGATAATATCTCAAAAGATATTATGCATAACTATTAAAAGTGTTATGCTTTAGAAATGCAAGAGTCTAAATGAACTCTAAAATGATCAATTGTAAAGATACTCCTTATTGAAAGTATAAGAAGAAAGCACACATCTTAAAGAAAAAAATTCCCTATCAACATGTGGAAATTTTATATGCCATGCAATGTAAGAAAATAACTCCATCAAAAATACATTTTCTCCAATAAAAAATGATCTAAATTTACAATAATCCATTACACTGAAAGGGGCTAGATCAGATCCATCATGTTCAAAGTGGACATATCTAAATTTAAACTAAGATCCATCATGCCCAAAGGGGCCAAACCAGATCCATCATGTCCAAAGGGGTAAAATCTAAATTTAAACAAAGATCTATTATGCCTAAAGGGACCGGATTAGATCCATCATACCTAATGGGGTTGGATAAGATTCATCATGTCTAAAGAGGCTGGATCTAAATTTAAATGAAGATCATCATGCCCAAAGGGGCCGGATCAAATCCATCATGTCTAAAGGGGCCAAATCTAAATTTAAACTAAAATCCACCATGCCCAAAGGGGACAAATCTAAATTTAAATTATATCTGTCATGCCCAAAAAGGCCAGATTATATCCATTATTCCTAAAGGGGCTGTATCAAAATTTAAACTAAGATCAATCATTCCAAAAGTGGCCAGATCAGATCTATCATGTCCAAAGCCAAATCTAACCAAATCTTTGAAATCAAGAGAAGATCGAATAAAAGCACACAAGCACACCTCATTTACAAATTAAAATATTATTAGTTTTCATAATCCCTGTAAAATTTATGTGCTTCTCTTATTAAGATTTGCTACATATTGGCTATGATATTTACCTAGAGATGGATTAATGATATGCCTCCTAAAGAGCCTACTAAGGAGTGATATATAAGCTTTATTAAAGCCCGTGATCCACATGGCACAGTCAGGTTACAAGAGTGACTCTCATGACATCAGGATAAGTTTGAAGATTCATTTGCTCGATCATCACGCACCCTACCTTTAGATTCAGATTATCTATTAGGTAATGATCATGTTGATTAGGTCATCTATCTAAAGTTGAGACATAATTATGATGTTCCTTTAGAGTGGATCACAGATTGACTTAACTTTATGGATCATGATGTACTTCAGCTAGTTGCAGATACAACTCCATTTGCAGGCACAATTAGACTTTTAGGTTATCATATACTACACCATTAGATAGAAGATTAAGACCTAAAGTTAGTAATTGGCACACCCTTGTTAAACTATGTATAGAGCATCATCACTTACAAATGCACGGTGACATCCTCAGGAGGGCTAGTATATATCATGCAATAAACAGATCTCTTTTTGACTATAACCACCTTCCATTTACTTAGATCCAGATCATAGCAAAGTATTAGGATAGATTCATCAATACTTATTGGATTAGTCTACATGATATGAAGAGTACTTTGGCTGACATGCATTATATAGCAAGTCTTCCCATTAAAGGCATCCCTATGATGTGTGCCTCTAGATCATGAGCTCTTCTAGTTGGTCAGCATAGGAGAGGTAGTCATTTATACTCCTTAGGTCTCCATCGTGCTCTAGCATACTATCAAAGATCATTCAAAGAGTAGAGATCAAATCATAGGTGATGGGGGCATAGTTACCATAGACACATTGTCTGAGAGTTTCCTTGATGCAATATTATGTTTACCTCACTTCATACGATTGAAAGATCCATTTAACATGGGGTTTCATTCAGCTAAAGAGTCACTCAATGCTAGATTTAAGTGGGAACATAGAGTCAATTTTTGGTGAATCTTAGCATGGGATGTGGATGAGGAGCTATCTTTAGTCACTTTTATTACCACTGGGTTATGTTATTTCATATTTCTATGACACAGTAGACTTTTTTGTCCTTCCACTCTCTTGATGGCCAGCTTACTTGTTGACTTCATGATCCCCAACTCATATGAGATTGATTTTGATGATAACAAATACATATTCAATTGCTACTAATAAGGTTAAATTCAAGTGTGTAGAAAAATTCTTCAACTCTAGATTCTGTAGTCAATTCGGAATGGTAAAGCTATTGGACTTGAAGTGGTTGGAAATTTTTCTAGGAATTATTATATTAAGACAAATGAAAACCTCAATAAAATAAAATAAATCTCTCATTCATTTCAAAATAAATTATTTTAATATTATTCATAAATTCTACATTTCATATTTATAGTTATTCTTTAAATTACCCATTTTGGATATGTGAACTAAGTGTATAAGTTTTGTTCCATTTATTGTGCTTCCAAGCAAGTTAAATTAAGTTCACATCTCATTAGAAAATTTCCATGCTTAATCATGTTTATTATCCATTTATTTTGTGCATAAAATTAAACTATCCAAAAATTATTCAAAGTACTAATTTTCTCTCTCTTATTATTCTAGTTTTTGCTCTCCTATCCTATCTATCTTCCTAAACCAACTTTGGCTCTATTCTTATTTGAATCTTTAATTTGAATTTCGAATTTAAATCTCATATTCACTTACATGTGCAAATTTGAACTTAGCTCCTTATGGAATGTTTGTAGCCAACCATATCTTATTTTAATTAAGCAAATTGAATTAATTTGAAAAAAAATTAAGTTAATTTAAATTTAATTAAAATAAGCCATGGAATTATCCTCTTTCATTTTAGATTATTTATTTTTGAAAATATTGATGATCTAACCATCTTAATCAAATTAAAAATTTTCACATCATGGTATCAATTTAAAATCTTCAAAATTTGATCCATCATCATTTAATTTAATTTGAGTGCATTAAAATAAATCTAATTTATTTTGGAAACTAGATTGCCCAAAACTCATTAATTCTCTTGGATTTAATTTTATTTAGATCCATCATGTGGTTAATTCAAATAAAACAAATTTGAATTAATACTTTTTCATTTAACTAATTAAATGGATTCATGATATATAGTAATTTTTTTCAAATTCTTCTTCTCTATTCTCTCTCTTGTTTGATCAACATAAATATTAACTTCTAATTACATTATAGATCATGACATGTGATGAATTGATTCAATTTAAATATCTATCCAAATTTTTTTTTTCTTCTTGGTGCCTTGTTGATTTCTTCACCATGCAAAATTAAATTAATTTGATTGATTCAAATTGAATTACTTACTAAATAGATTTCCTTTTTAGCTTGGATAAATTATTCATCATGCAAATTTAATTTCAAATTGGTTGATTCAAAGCAAACCAACTTTCCAAATATAATTTCCCTTCTATTTACCTTGGCTGAATTCTTCCTCATGCAAATTGATTTTTATTTTTTTGATTGGCTTCACTAAATTAATCCCTAAAGTGCTTTCCCCCTTATTCTCCTCTCTTTTGCTGACCTCTCTAGTCTCCATATTCTATTCATAATAGTCTTAATTCTTGGTTAAATTCTCTTAGACATTTCTCATCAGTTGGTCGAACCCTTACAAAAACATTTATTGAAGATTTCCTTTAGTGAATCAAGTGCTAACCTCTTTAACATCCTTCCTCTTCCCTCCTACAAGAGTATGCTTTGTAGCTTGCACAAAAAGAGTTGGAGGATTGATGCTAAATCCCTTCGCTAAGAGCTTCATAAGGTTCCTTAATTTATTTTGTGACTATTCTTTTTTTGTGATCCTAATCTCATTCTTGGCTAAAATTTTCTTATAGTTTAGTCAATTTGTTTATGCTTAACATATCTTTGCATCTTGTTCAAGTTGGCTAAAACTTGGTTTTGTGTGGATAAACATTTGTGATTGCAATTTTATTTTGCTTCCTTTATAGTTACAAATCCTTAAGTGAGATTAATTTTGTGTTGATTATTTCATATAGAATACTTATGAGTAGCAGGTTTTCTTACTTCTAAATTGTCTCATGTTTTGGACATGTCATAGTTTTTTGAAAGATACTTTACGTGAGTTTATGTGCTTTATCATTCCATATTAATTTGATCTTTGCAAAACATAAGTCTCTTATAACAATTGAATGGTTTATCTTTAAATTATTATTGTGTTATACTTTAAATCATCAAATAAATCATTATAATTTCAAGCTCTTATATTCTCATCAAAATTTTAAAGATTCACTTGCATCAAATACATCTTTCAAGTTTGTTCATTGCTTTCAATTTTAAAAATTTATTAAAGTGAGCCTTTTTTCTCTCTTTCATTTTCACTTTCCTTAATATTGTTGTAATTGGGTTATCAGAGTTAAATACTTTAGAATTGAGAGTTACATTTTCATATTCTTCTTTCTTATTTTCTTGTTAGGTTGTACCCCATTAAGGAAAGTATGATGTTTATTGTACTTACCCATTAAAAAAAATACAATGATAGGTTGTACTTTCCTGTTAAGAAATGTATGGTGTTAGGTAGTACTTTCCTATGAAGAAGTGTATGAGAGATTTGTTGTAATCTCAAATTTTTAATTTAGTGAATTCTAGTTTGGGTGTCTGCACGTAGATCTTTTTTGAGTTTTAATAATGTAAAATATGTGTTTTCTTTCTTTATTTTTATATACACTTTACTTTTCTAACATTGTTGATTGTTGTTGTAGTTCATTAAAACCTAATAAAAGATTAACTTTTATAAAATATTAAAATTTAGTTCTCTAAAAAAGTATTTTAAAACCCACTCTTTATAACAATGACATAACTTGTTTGAGGTGAGAGGATAGCATTGGCACCACCATCAATAGCTTACATATACTCTAGATTAGATAGAGTAAGCATGGGGACTAACTCACGGTGCTATGACGTAGATGCTCTTTGGTATTACTTATATGTATGGATTCGTGCACATATATCAGGAGCTTCCAGTTGTCCTGAGACGACATCTTATTTAGAGAGTAGCATTTCTTTATGATCATGCAATTGACTAGAGTTACAATCACCTTAAAAAGGGATTAGATCTAGACCTTCATGTTTGCTCCATCAAGTATGAAGGATCACTTTCAGATCATTCATTGATCAACCTTTCATGGTTTGCCTAATCAGAGCTTAAGACAAAAATGCACAAATTCTTTCACTGACAGAGGAACACCATTGTTAGTATCAAGGCTAGGATATAGATACATTGTATAATATCTAATTAGGCTAAAACCTATTTGGCTTTATTACAGGCATCATGAGTTAGAGATATTTGAGGAATATAATCCCAATTGAGTGGCTAGACAGTATGGCTTCACTTAGGCTACTCCCATATATGGATTACCACAAATATTAGGCATAGAAAATACTCATTCCCTGAGGATTCTCCGACTGCCTGTTAGATTAGCAACAGCTTCCATAGCATAGGCTTTCTTACTTCACCTAAGGACTAGTTTAGGTTTTGATAGTTCACAGAGGCTTACATAGGAGTTAATCACCTATGGCTACTGTGGATCCATCATACATACTCTTCCTTATTAGAGACAGGCTTCCATATATATAATTGTAGATTGAGGAGAGTCAAACTAGTATAACATTTGCATGCCCCCCAACATGTGACTCATGCTCCCAAGAGATCATTAAATGAGTTGGACAATAATAAGTAATGATGAAAGCCTTCATTAGCTCAAAAGAGAGTTGATAGAGATATTCATGGTCCCATTATAAATGTTCATGATATGGGAATAGTAGGGATAAATGGGCCTACTTATATTCTTGTCCCACCAACAACAACCAGCCACCAACAAGACAGATGAACATTGATGTCACATATTGTTGTGATGCTCATGTTTCCCTAATGTCTACCAACATGTTAGAAGTGACTATATGCATGTTCAAGAAGACCCACCCACAAAGGAATTTGACACCATGATTAGCCATGCCACTCTTGCGATTCAACTTGGGTGATAGTATTATGATTATTCCCCAAAGTTTCTCTTCTTGTTTCACTCACTCTCTAGTCTTATTGTGTTCTTGATCCCGTTGATTTGTTCTTTCTATAGGTATGCTTCCCACTGCTACAAGAATGATCTCCCATCTACTCTAGGTAAAGATTTTGGAATAATGTTTCTTTTACATAATTTTCTCTTTGAAAATTAAGTTTAATCAAATTTTTATTGTTGATCTTGGAACTAGTGAGAAATAGAAGAGAACATCTCCATCAATCTTAGATAGAGTAAAAGAATGTTCTCTAAGACTTAAAAGTTTTAATATCTTGAATATGAAATATCTCCATGTCAAACTTAATTTTGGAGGAAGAACAACAACATTCTTCATTCGATCTTGGATCGGGAATAAGGGAGAAGAGTGCATTTGCACTAAAAATATATAAAATCTAGCATTACTAAGGAATTATGCCACCAAATTTTCATAAAAAACTTGTTAAAATCTTCAAGAATTTAGTTCAATATAGGCATTCCATCTCACCGAGGCGCCAAGTTCTCCAGAATGAAATATTAAATGCTCTATTTAGCATCGGCACAAAAAATTGAGCACCACCATTATGCACTTGGGTTTAGATGTCTATTAACAATGAGGTGCTATCATACAACATTGCACTATGTTTTGGGTCCCTCATCTCATATACAATGCCACGGCAACATCCTTTCAATACTAAGGTGCTATATCTTCCACCATAAAAATTGGTTCTAGTGTGAAATGAACCCATCCCTCAGTCAATCTTGGATCCATAATAAGATAAAAGAATGCTAATGCATTAATAAAATTATGAAAACTAGCACTACTAAGGCGTTATGTTGCCAAAATTTTAAATTTTAGACATTAATGAAATAGCATCATGGCTATAGCTCCAACACCAAGGCATTGCATCCTCAAGGAAATTAAGCTTAAGCTGGTATTTCAAAGAGCCATGGCACTAGTATCATAGTGCTGAGACACTGTGTCATTAGAATTGAAACCTAAGTGATAATATTAAGGCATTTATATCATAATCCAAATTCATACCCATAGCACCATAGTGCTACAAGTATAGCATTGAGATGCTAAGTTCTTGAGAAAATTAAGTTTAGGTGGGCATCTCATAGTGCCATAGCCCTAGTATCCCAGCATCAAGGCATTGTGCTTCCATACCCAATTGATAATATTATGACATTCATAGTGTAATCCAAATTATACCCACAGCACCGTGGTGCTACAAATCTAGCACCAAGCTATTGAGCTCTCAAGTTTTTGAATCAATCATTTTAGCTTAACATCGAGGTGCTACCAAACATCAAGGAGCTAGTTCACCGATAAGGCACTTGCCGATATCGAGTAGATGGGAGTAGAAATAAAGAAAACACATATTTATTAGAGAATAATCTATGACAAAACTTATTATAATAAAAAATATATATATAAAATATAAAATAAAAAGAGGGGGAAATTAGTAGTCATATTCATCTGCCTCCTCTTCTATTTCTGGCCCTGGTGAGATAGTTACATAAGGGAGATATTGAGGCACTACAAGAAAAGAAGACTAACTTAGATCCGAGATTATTATAATTTTAAAATATATGGACCATTGTTATATTGTACTAGGCCATGTAGGAAAATTGCCTTTATTGATGATTCATGTGATAATCAAACTTTTCTTTAAAGCCTATTACCTACGACTTCTCTTACCCACCCCTCTCCTTAAATCTGAGATTTGCTCATTTAAGGGTTTAGAGGATTGGGGTCAAGGTCATGGGGCACGTGATCTTTCCTCCACTTCATACCTCAAACTAAACCCCTCAATAAACCTTTTTCTTAAGGGAGCCTTTTGAATAAGAACTTCTTCATCACACTCCCCTAATGAACCCATCGTAGTGCACAAATCATAGATAAGTGAGGGATGATCATATCCTATAGTAGTACTACTATTAAGCATATTACAAATAGAATTATAAATCTTCCTTTATATTAATTATAAAGCCCTTTGAATTGAAAAATTCAAAATGGTCCTATCCTTGGCTATCTCATGATATTACTAGTGGGCATGACTAGAAATAAAATAGTGTCAAACCATAGATTATGTCATTAGTCTAGTGGGAGGAAAGTTCATAATCCTTCCCTCCCATCATTTCTACTGGACATTGGAATTTCTACCAATGAAAAAATCAAGAATTTCATCAAAATCTAGGTTCTCGTTATCATAAGCCAAATTTTGCAATTCATAATATGCATTTATAGTTCTATCAAAACTTACCAGTTTCCCCTAAATAAAAGATTTATTATTTTGGTGCTTCTTTGCATTGGAGAAGAACTCTCATATCACATGAATGATGCATGAGTTATTCTTGTAGGCCATATTTTCCTAGCCACATTCATTTATCACCCCTTCTACTCTCCCACTTGGGTTGTAGAAGCTCCTTTTAGAGATGAGATGCTTTTGCATGAGGGTGTGCTAATATCTATCTTCAGCTTTTAAATAAACAAACATGCAGCAAGCTTCTTACGTAGTATGATTACTTCCTTAGTATAGGAGAGAGCTGAGAGAATGAGAGATAGAGCTCTAGGAAATGGAAAATCTTGCATGACAAAGATCTATTTACAAATAAGGAATAGCGACAAGGTTGTAATAGTAGTGAGGCACAAAAGCTCTCAAGTTCAATAAGAACAAGATCGCAATGCTCACATGCGGTTGAAGCTAGTTAGTTGGTCAAGTTGATTACTATGATGGTTGAAAAGAGTATTCATTACCATTATTTTATAACTGAAAATGTGTCAAGCATTGATGTGGCTCCTCGCTCTAACATAATGTCATAGTGTTAATCAAAAGTTTGTTCTTTTTATTTAAATCGCCTATCCATCTGCCATATTTTCTAAATTGACCTTTGACTAGCACCACGACACCATATAGTTAGCACAAAGATGTTGGTCAGATGCTCAACTTGAATAAACTAAGAAAAATAAATCAAAATTAATCTTTGTGTATTATAGTTTTGAGGCACTAATTTTTTATTTTTTTAAGATAATGCTATATTATTAAGCACTCGACCCCAAGGCAATAATTTGACAACTCCACGGTGCTATCAAGCACATAGGCTCTATGTTCCCAACATCGAAGTGCAGTCCTAATAAACATATTTTTAGTGTCGAGGTGCTTAAGAAAAATATATCTAAATTACCCGCATAAGTCTCAACACAGTAATAATTGCCTAAGTTTAGTGTTCGAGGTTGCTTTGCTGGTTAATATAAAAATAAAATTGAATTTCATGTGTAGACTTAAAGATTGAGGAAACAATGCAAAATGTATGAATAGCCATGTAGTTTGAATTTAAAATTTAAATTAAAATTATAAAATCAATCTTCCAATTTCAATAGAAAATTATAAACACATGCATGTGTCACACATGTATTAGAATCTAAATTAAATGTGAGGATGCTATATGGGTTAATATTCTTGGTTAGATCTCATGATTGGGTCGGGTCAACAAAACCTAATCATCCCTGATAATGCCATGTTGGTTGTAAAATTCATCTAGAGGGGATATGTTCAAATTGAATGAAGTTTATCATTCAAAATAACTTAAAGTAAATAATTATACACCCATCCATCATTATTTATTACAGATGATAAGCCAAGAAAACTTTTTCATACAAATAGCTAATATCAAATTAAATATATCTATATTCCAACTCAAATAATCTCATGCTAGTAAGGATGTAACTTGTGTCCTCTATCTGCGTGTATTTACTGCCAAATTACACCACATGAAATGTGGATACGACTAAAACCCTCTAATAAGGGGCCTTGGTTTCTACATGGCCCCACTATATTTCAATCATGATAATAGCGCATATGTTCCCTATTGTGTTTGCTCTTTGAGCCATGAATTATGAAATATGTTTAATAGGTTAAAAGTTTTGTTAACTAAGGTTGACATAAAAATTTGTCACTTTAGATAAATACCACCCCAAGTCTACAAGAACTCATTGAATGATGCAAACCCATGGTTATAACAAGGATTCTTTGGTCAGGAAATATTTTTTCATGTTTAGTAGACTAAGGACCACGACAACTTGAGATGACAAAACCATGGGATCTTGATCGATCATGTCATCATCCCCCTAAATATACACTTTAAGTTAATGACCATTTATGCCATATTATGCACACCACTACATTCCAATGCATCGATATATATTTATTTCCTTAATTGAGAGTGATCTCTTATTATGGTAAAAGGGTAATTAACTATGAAGACTTATTCACGGAAGTAGAACCCCATATCTAAACAACAATCCCTAACATAATATTGGGGAAATCTAGTTGAATATATATCAATTTTCCTTGAGAAACATCATCTTACCCTCTCAATAAAGATGATGAGAGCATCCTCAAAGGTATTTTTTTCTAAGCAATTAGTAGATGTTCACCATTATAAATTATCAATTGATAAGAACCTCTTTCATATTTTTTTCCACAATGAAGGGCCCTTTCCATATTGGCTCAAATTTGTTGTCTATCCCATGAGCTAAGATTTGCCTTCTAAGAACCAAGACTGAGTCTCTTACTTAGAAAATTCTAGAATGAACCAATTTATCATGAGCTTGAACCATACATGATTGGTAAAATTCAAGGTCTTACTGACCTCTTAGACATTTTCCTTTAATAATTTCAATGTTCTTCCAAGTTTATATGATTCAACTATTGTGGTTGTTGACTACGATCCTCAAAGAAGGCGGTTGAACTTTTAATAGAAAAATAGCTTCAATTTTATAAACCAAAGCATATGGTGTAGATTGAGTTGGTGTCTTATATGTAATTCGGTTGTCCCATAAGGCTTCAACTAACTTTTCATACCATTATCACTTATTTTCATCAAAAATGTTTTTCAAAATATGCACAAGTCATTTATTAAAAGCTTCGGCCAATCCATTTATCCTAGGGTAATAGATGGTTGAATATCTCTAGTCAATGTTATGTTTAGTGACAAAGTGATTTATTATAGTGGACTTAAATGCTAGGCCATTATTGGATATGGTTCGATGAGAAATGACAAATTGAAATATGATATTTTTCCAAGAGAATTTGAGTACATGGTATGATTTAACTTCTCTTAATGAAATCACCCCCATTTAGAAAAGTAATTAGTTGCAATCAATATAAAATGATGCCCCTTTAATGAATGTGGTTAATAGAACCTAACATCTAGTTCCCTAACTCTTAAAGGGCTAAGAGGCAATCATTAGATGCAATATATTTGATAGTTGGTGTAAGACTACACCATGTACTTGGCATTGATGGCAACGATGTGTAATTTCCATGTAGTCATCTAACATTGAAGGCCAACTATACCCAAGTCTTTTAATTTTAATTTCATTTTGATTGGTGACACAATCTAGAATGTACTTTAATCAAAATCTTATTGGCTTCTTATTTAGCTAAGCAATGCAGCCACATTTGATCGAATGATCAGTGGTATAACACATTATTGATTAATGAATAAGATAAAGCATGTTTCTTAATTTGATTTCCTAGTGATTTATCTTTGGGGAGCCTCCCCTCAATTAAATAGTCAATGACTGGTTGTCTCCAATCATATTTTCTTGACTTTAGTAAGAATGGCTATTCTTTGCATTTCTATTTTTTGTTCATATAATTTAAATCTATGAGAAAAATTTGTTGATTTTGAACTTCATAGATATAGATTCCTTTTTTGAACACATGATTTCTTTCACAAGCTTAATCAATGCATCAACTATATAATTATCCTTGTGTGATATTCTATATAGAGTCACAAAAGAAATCTGTTCAAGTAATTTCATTGCATATTAATAATAATTGAAGTGTTTTGGGTGCAATACCTTATAGATTCCACTCAGTTGATTAATAACCAGTTGAGAATCTCTAAAGAATTTTATCTCTTTAATATCCATAAGGATTGCTAACTCTAACTGAGTTATAAGAGCCTCACATTTGGCTTCATTATTTATACATGGTTAAGAAAAATGGTATTAATATCACATCATTCATTTATCTAGAGTTATAAAGGTCAATCCAATCCTTGCCTTTTTCTAGGATAGAAGAATTAAATTCTTTACTTTTTTGATAAGATGATGCACCACCAAAATATAGTTTCCAAGTGGCATTATTTCTTTCCATTAAATTCATGATATATGCATTAGGGAGATCATCATTTAAAGGAGAACCCTCAAGGAGAGGATGTTTGACTAAGAAATTCGCTATAATTTGACTCATTATAGCACGAAGAGAGGTAAATGTAATCTCAAATTACAATAAGATCATATACCAACATGTTAGACATCCAAACAATGTCAGGATAGACAAAAGATATTGCAAAGGATTTACTCTTAAAATTAAGTTTACTTTATGTGAAAATATATAATGTTCTATTGTTTGGGCAGTAAAAACCAAAGCTAAATAATTCTTTTCAATGGGTGGATAATTCATCTCCACTGGGAAGAGTTTCAGCTTAGATTATAGAGAACATTATCTTTACCTTCCTCATTAACTTGAGCTAATAAAGCTCCTAGATATTTTTCTAAAGCTACAGTATATAAAATTAATGGCTTCCCTGGGATTGGGGAAGCCAACATAAGAGGAATCACTAAGTATTGTTTTAAACTTTAAATGTTGTTTCACATCTTCCATCTCAAATGAATTTGGAATCCTTTTTTGTTAATGCTTCAAATGGTTGGCATCTTTCAGATTTATTTAATATAAATCTCTTTAGGTACGCAAGCCTACCTTAGAATGTCTTAAGTGTAAGACTTTTAGATGGTGATTTCTATGATAGCTTTAATTTTTTTAAGATCAATTTTAATTCCATGGTGCCTCACTACAAACCTAAATGTTTCCCTAAGTTACTCCAAAGGTGTTCAAAAGATTCATCTTTAGGTTATAATGCAACAACCATTCAAAAATAACTCACAAATCATACGATGATTCTCTTTTTCTTTTTTTTCATGACTAGATCATCGATGTAACATTCAACTTGGTTATAAATTAGATAATCAAATATTCTAGTCATTGTTCTTTGATAAGTAGTTCTCGACATTATTTAGACCAAATGGCATGACCCTGTAATAGAATATCCTAATCGAGGTTCTAATATTGTATGTTTCTCATCCTCAAGGGTCATTTTTATCTACTTCTACCTAGATAACTCATTCATAAGTGTGAAAATTTTTGCGATGAGGCTATATCCACCATAAGTTTTAGTATCAGTAGTGGGAACTCATCATTAGGACAAGCTTTAATTAAGTATCTAAAATCCACATATATGCATATTTGACCATTCTTTTTCTTCACCGACATAATGCTTGCTAACAAGAAGGATACTTTTCTTCTCGAATAAAACTAACTTCAATTAATTTTTTTACTTAAACAATTACTTGTTGTTCAAACTTTTAAACACATGCATCTAGGGGTCTTTTGTTGGGAAAAATTATGACACCATAAAGATTTTAGGAATTTCTTATTTAGGAAATCAAATTTGACATTAAGGAATAAACATATTATCTTGAAAGATAAAGATGTTATCATATAATGGATTTGATTAAATAAATAAGGACTTTTAAGGTGGTCTTTTAATATTCTAGAGATTCTTCCCTTGAACTACATGAAAAAGTAGGGCAAGATTTTTATTTATATTAGGATCATAGTTCCCTATAAAGGCAAGCCCCTATAGTTAATTACATCTTAGGAATGAGGATCTTATTCTAAGAATACTCTCAATTAAAGAAATTGGCTCTTATTTCTATGAATTTCAAAGTTGGTTCCAAAGGATGGTTAAATTGAAATTTCAAAAGGGAACACTTCAAAGGGGGAAGAGTTCTTTTCGAGGTCAATTAGGATAAAGTAGGAAATGCTTATAGTTATTGGGATGTTAAATAGGCATTTCAACTATCCTATCATTAGCTTTATATTTTTTTTTGAGATTGAATTTATTAAGATTTGAATTAATATTATTAGAAATCTAGGACTTAGATTCTAGCAATATAAGACTGTAAAAATGCTTAGGGTTGAAGACTTATTCCTGGAAGGATTCTTCAGAACATAAGTCTATAAGTGCTTCTAATGTAAGTCAGAGCCTCAAGCTAATTCAACTTTTAGGAATCATTGGCTCTTTTTCTCACTTAAGAAAAGGAACCTATCCCTGTCTCTTCAAGACTTATCACCTACATGGAAGGGCTACTAGCTAACACCACCTAAGTGAATTTTTAAATCTATGATACTAGTCTTATGTATGCAAGATGGTTGGGTTGTTATGTTTTAGGAAAGAATCTAGGAACTTAAACTCACTCCCTAATCCTCAGGATCATGTTAGGTATAATATGCATCTAACTAATGCAACAATTTCTAGCTTTTAAATGTTTTGACTCATAATTTATTTAAGGCCTTTGGGGTATGCAATTTATGCTTACAATAAGATGAAGTTAGAAATGGTTATGGGCCAAATCAAAATAATAAGGAACACTTCCCGAAGAAGGTGGTCATCCTAAAAGATCAAATGCCCCTTATGTATAATGCATGAAGCGCCCAATTCAAGGGTTTTGAACAATGCAAAGCATGGTTCAGTATAAGCTAATTGTTCTTAGTTTCTTTTAAATTACACCTAAGGCTTTAATTTATGCGTGAAGTTTCAAATTTTGTTATTTTGTCTAAGTTATTTAGATTTAAGTTGGGTAGAAAATTTCTTTTTTCTAAGAGCCTAATGTCTAGGCATTCATTAAAGAAATACAACACAAAAAATCTAGAAAAGTAGGCAATTTCTATTACACAAACAAAATAAATCACGCCTATTTAATTAATAAGAATATGCTAGTGTGGTCGAGTACCACTATACACCTTGGAAGAAAGAGAAAAAAAAAAGGGCAGCCGAGCTCTCCCCTTATATAGCCTAGCCTAGAACTAAAAGTCAAGATCTATGGGTCTTTCTCTAGAATTGTCTCCTTCTTTAGGGACCTTTGCGAGCTTCACAAGGGAGTGCAAGCTAATAGGCTCAGCTCCTGCTATTCCTAGATCTCATAGATCCTAACATAATTCTAAGCCCAAATTACATTTAAATTTTTAAAAATAAAATTTCTAAACCCTACAAAACAAACATTAAGAAATACAAACAACACTCAAATAATTATATTTGCAAACATACGGGCTTAGCATTAGTTGCTTGCCAAGCCCACTTGTCTTATTAGGCTATACTTAAGGACTTAAGCATACTTACAAGAAAATAATATTTATATATATTTTTATTATAGCATTCCTTTTTAGCATAGCCCCCTATAAAAAATAATGTTAAGTTAAAAAGAACGTCCAAGCATCTAACTAGCTAGAAAATAATCCTAGCCATCTAATCTAAAGTAGTGCACCACAAAATAAGAAAAATATTTCACATCACATCGTAGAATATCACAGATCGATGTAACTTAAGTCTAGGTTGGTGACCTAATAATCTAGTGTGTGAAGGAGGGTTTTTTTGTGGTATGACTTTACTATGCATTTTAAGTTGAAGTTTTGGTTTGGTTTTCAAAATTTATCTATTTTACCATTGGATAGTTTCAATTCAGATTATTTATTAAGTTTGTGATTTTTTATTTTAAGTTAATTATATATTAAAATAAAGTTAAAGTTTTAAGAATAAAGGATAAAATAAATTCCACTTTGGGTGAAACCCATTCAATTCAACATCCTAAATCTTAATGAGATCTTCATCCTAAGATGAAGATTCATTCTAAGGGTCAAGCTAAAACCTTAATATCTTTAAATTCATTTAAGTTTGATTTGATTTGATTAATGTTTTAATTTTATTTAGAAATTTGATTAAGATTCATTCTTCTTCTCATTTCTCTTAATTTAATTAAACATTTCTTGACTTGGTTTATGATTAATTTTTTTTTTTTATTTATAATCTTTGATTAAGATTTAATACGTTTCTTTAAATCTTAATTAGAATTTAATGTTCATGTTATTATGATTTAGTTTGATTTATTTTTGAATTTAAGTTTGATTTTAACACATTTATATTTGATGTTCTTTAGTTTATGTTTTATAGCTTAATTTCATACATAATATTTAGAATTTGATTTATTATTTGATTTATTTATTTTATTAATATTATGGATTCTAATAAGTTAAATTAATTTATTTCTCTTTCATGTTGTTTTATATTATAATTTACTTTATCCATGTTTAATTTCATATTCTTTTCCATTTAATTAAATATTCAATTGATTTATATTTGTACATTTTAATTATTTCATTTTTGCATGGTTTCATTAATTCATGTTATGAGTTTAACTTCAAGTTATGATTTCATTCATTCATTTATGTTTATTTGGGTAAATTGATTCAATTGATCCTAATTAATCCGAGGAAATATTAATTTCATCATTTAGAAAATACATTTTTTATGTGTTCTAAATTATTGTTTTAAAATTAAGCTTAATGAAACATTACATGTTAAATTTTAGTTAGTTCATTATGATGGAGTTTTGTTTACTCTTCTTAATTTAAGAAACCTAAGTAATTGATTGACTTTGGGCACCCAACTCGAACCTAGACTATTTTAGTTCCTTAGGTTTTCCTACATCTAATTAACTTAATGAATCATTTTTTTCAATTCCGCTTTTATTCTATACTTAGAATTATATTATTCATAAGTTTAAAGGTTTCTTTATATTAATGAATTTCATGTTTTAATATAAAGTTCATAGATTGGTTAATGTTGAATTTCAAATATTTAATTGAATTTAGTGATTTAAAATTTAATTAAATTATATATCTTACCCTAAATACTTTATTAATTGAATTCTTTAACTTCAAAGACTTAGGGAATTTTTCTTAAGTGTTTAGATATTAGTGAATGTAAGTTAAAGTGATTTTATAACTTTTCATAATTTTAATAATTTTTTTATTTAAAAATACTTAAATTAACCTAAGGATTAGAAATTTGATAACTTCCACTCCATAAATCATTTGCCTTTGAAATTTTATGGCAAGTGGGATTCAATTCCAATTTGAGTTCTCTAAAGTTTAATTTTGATGAGATGCATAATTTAGGACTAATTAAGATTTTAATTATTTCACTAAAAATAAAATTAAGCCAAAATTAATTAGGGCTTTAATTTCCTATAATCCTCTCTCGAAGATGCTTTCATTGAGGATTTATTTATAATTTTTCAAAATTTGATTGATTTATTATGATTTTTTAAAGTTCATACTATTTAATTTAATTAATTAATTCAATTAGTTTCTTAATTAGCTTAATTAGGGATTATAAGGTTTTAGTGGATTTTAATCATATATTTAGGTTCATTAGGGTTTATTATGATGATTTAACTTTATTTTATAATTTTTCCTAATTTTCCTAATTCAATATTTTTAATTTCCTTAAATTAAGACCAATAATTTGAATTTTTTGTATTTTCAGATTTATTTACTAATAAATCATGTAAATTTTATCTAAGATGTGTTTTAACCTTAATTTCAATTCCCAAAGTTTTCAATTGATTGGATTAATGGTTTCTGTTTAATTTGAGTTTGATTATTTTCATATAGACACAAATTAAACCAAAAATACCTAATAAAAATTAGGGATTTTAGGTTTAAAGTATTCTCCTCGCTAAGATAAATCCATAAAGCCCACATTTGCATTTTTTTTAGTTGAATATTTTATTTTCTATGACATTTTTAACTTTTTTGTATTTTTTATAATTTTTTAAATTCAGAAAAACTCAGATTTCCTATCTACCTTCATTGATGCCATGTGGCACCGCTTTACATGTCAACCACATGGGATCCACGTGGACCCCATGTTATTTCCTTAATGGTATGCGGTTTGATATGGGCCGTCTGATCAAAGATCGGATGGTTCGAATCATCCCATAGTTTTTTATATGAGATTCAATCAAATGGTCTAACTATAGCATGGTCGTTTGTTTCTAATAAATGGAATATATGATATAGATTATGTCTCCCTCAATGACGATGAGAACCTAGCACCATCCCCTTTCATAATTAATCTCCTTTGATTTAAGTAATAAAATCTTAGGATTTTAATTGCAAAATGATCAGGGTATGGTTTAGAATGGATCTATATGGCTTGATTTATCCTAGGATATACTTCACTTTATAACGACTAGCGTTAAGTGCAAAGGAGGTTAGTTTCAGGTGTACCTCACCAGCGTGGGGTCTTGATAGTGATTTGCATTTAGAAAACACTCGGAAGTGAAATGAAGCCTTTATAGTAAGAAATGAGCTTTTCCTCCCTCTAAATCAACGTGGAGATGGATTTCTGGAGTGACTCATCAGAGTTTGGTGTCAGAAGAAATTAGGGAAGTTTGGGAGGAGGGGATAGATTAAGTTAGATTCAAATTTGCTTGGAGAAAGTGATGGAGTCAAGCAAAAGTCCCAATTCAATCCTCCTTTTTTTAAGCTTGGCCAAAAGCTATCTCATTGGATTTCAATGGAGGTCATCGACCATAGGGAATTGGACTCCAAATGATGGAGCTGAAGGCGGTGAGAAGGTCAGACATTCCTTTTGAATTCCTTAAGGCAACTGAAATTAAACACATGGAAGGAATTTGTGTGATTTGAGGAAGGCATATTCCATTCTTTTGGATGGACTTGGACACTCTTAATATGCTAAATCTTGGCTTCCATTCACTTAAGCTCATCTTAGGATGAGTTTAGTTGTGTTCCAACGTGATTAATCTAGGTTCATGTTCAAACACTTTGAATTATGCCACTTAAGCAATTTCCATTTTGACTTGGCATAGATTCTTCAATTTGATGGATTTATGCTAGATTTAAGCTTTAGTTATGTTCATTTAATCATTTATAATGTCCCTAATTAATGGGCTTCATGAAATTTGGAGTTGGTCGCTTGCTTATTTTCAACACTTAACCCATTATGGCTTAAAAGGATTTGGTTGAATATAATTGAGTAAAATGACCTTCTTGACTAAATTATAATGTATTTAGCTTTTAATTGTGTTAATCTAAGTATTTGGAATGATTTAGGTCAATTGAATTCATTTATTTTTGATTTAAAACTCACTTTAGCCCAATTTGGGCTTAATGGATTAAGATTGGTCTAATTGGGTCCAATAACCATATTAGTCAAATTAAACCCAATAATTAGTTAGTTTATATTTAATAATAACTTTTAAATAATTTTAGAAAATTAATTTTAATATATTTCAATTTAATTTGGATTTGAATTCAATAAGGTCCATTTAGACTCATTTGGATAAAATGGTCTAATTAACCTAATTATGGCTTTATCGGATTTAGATTCATTTTATTCATGTTCAAACAAGTTTATTATATTATTTAGAACTTTTCAAATGATTTATTTTGGTAAAATTATGGTGGGTTGACCTTTGACTTAGTGGGACTCACATAAGCCAATCATATGTTCAATGGTTGGCTTTCATTTCATTTATTTTTATGTCATGGTTTCATGGTTTTATTTGATTTGGTTTGAATTCATTTTAATTTATTTGAATTTCCTTAAATTTTAGGTTCTCTTGAGCTTAAGTAGGAGGATCATGTTAATCATTTATATTACTCTAGTTTAAGCTTAATTGGATCCACATTCAAATTTGAATATTTTTCATTAGTTTAATTTGGGTCTACCCAATCATATTGAGTTTGGCAAATCCTAGAAGGATGCACTGGATCACTAAGAGTAGTGCCCTGAGTGTCTAATTAGCGGCTTCTAATCTAGGATTAGATGTCTTACTTAGTAGTTTACAAATGATGTTAACCTCATCCAAAAATGGGGTCAACATTATTTTACTAGAATCACATCTAGTTTAGTCTCGAATTTATGAACTGCAATGTATTGAATAAACCTGGCATTTCATCATACCTCCATGTAAAGTAGTATTTGTATTCATAAAGTAAATTAGTCAACTCATAAGAATCTTTTGGACCCAATAGCAAACTTATAGAAGTTGGTCATGGGTCTTCCTGAGTTCCTAAGTTGATCTCCTTTAATTCATCAATGGTGGATTTCATTTCGTCTTTAAGCTCTAGGGGTACAAGTTAAATTAAGTAATCATCTATATTATGTAATGTTTTAAGATATATTTCTTCCAAAGGATTGGATGAATTCTCAAAAAGTTGATCGAAGTCCATATGATTACTTATCATTAAGCAATACTTATTATCATTTAAAGGTCCAATGGTATTAAACCCAATGCCAAACTTGGATTTTAAGCTTTTTTATTCAGTATCCCATAAATTCTCCATGTACCCTTGGGATATGTATGAGAAATCAAACCATTTTTTACTACATTCTTAACACAATCAGGATACCAGTCAAAAGGAAGTTATATTATTTCATTAAAAGATGAATCTTCAAGCTTTATGTCTATTTCTAAGCTTGAAGATTCAGGTAAAGAGTAAAATTTTGATAATTTCTCAATCTATCCTAAAAGGTTAAGGGCTACTTTGGCTTCTAACCCTTTAATTTTATGTTGAGACAAAGGAGTCAAATTCAAAGTATCCACATACTTTTTAAATTTTTTATAAATAAACAATTTAGGTTCATCTTTAGATGCTCGAATCTACTCTTCATCACTATTTGACTCTAATGAGATCTCAAATTTTATTAAGACAACATTTTGATTTGAATCTTCATCATAGTAGCTTCCAAATCAATTTGAATTATACAAGGTCTCTTTTCTTTTTCTTTTTCTTTTTTCTTTTTCTTTTCCCTCTTTTTCTTACATTTCTTTTTTTTTATTTCCTTTGATGTCTTCTTTTGTTTTTCTTAATGCCTTAATAAAGCTAGATCTCATAGAATCAAGCATTTATCTTTCAGGCATATAATAAGTAACGTCTTCATAAAGCTCAATTTCATGAATAGAAAATGATTATATATTACCTTTTATAGAATATTCCACTCCATCCCTTGTGTATTTAATATGTTGGTGGAGTGATGAAGGAACCATTTTATATTCATGTATCCATGGTCTACCTAAAAGAGCATTAAAAGATGTCTCTAAATTGATAATTTGGAATTTGGCTTTAGTTTTCAACCCATCTATTTATAATAATAGAGTGATTGAACCAAAAGCCATTTCCCCCATTTCATTAAACCCCTTTAACACCATTTTCTTAAATGAGGAAATTGTAAGTAGAAGAATGAAAAGGATAATGTGAAGCTCAAGATACAATATTTTGGGTTATATGACAATTCATATGTTCATTGGCATGAATCAATTTGCTCACAACTTAACATATTATTTTAATGAGATTAATTTATATAATTCTTTATTTAATTAACATTCAATTATATGTTTCATACATAACATTAAAATTGTCAAAGTAATAAATGATAAAACTATTAAGTATAATTATTTTATTTACTTAATATAATTAAGTATTTTAATTTAATTTGTTATAAGATAACTATATTTATGATTATATATAAATTATATCATAATTTTTAAATGTCACATGTCAAAATTAACAAAAATATATAAAATTTTATATTTTAGCCAAAGTCATTTCCTAATCAAAGAATTAATATCTGATTTCATCTCCAACGGATTCCTTGGATTTTTTTCCTTTATATTAAGAGGTTACATGACCTACTTTTGATTAAAATTAAATTTATTATGATTTTCTAAACATTAGCTGATTTTTATAATGAATGCATGCTATATGCTTTGAATATATTAAGAGCCATATTTGATTACTTTTGACTTACCCATGTGAATAGCCAAATTTTGGCTGCTAAATTTAATATTTATTTAATAGAAATTATATTTTTATTAAATATTAAATTATTAGATGAAAACATGAGGTTTGCATGATATATTTTTAAAATATAATCTTCTTGCCTATAAATAGCCCTCATTCTCTTCATGAAAGCATTCCTCATTCAAAATTCAAAATCCCTCCAACAAATCTAAGAGAAAATTTCTTAAATTTTCCTTCCAAGTGTTCTCCAAATATTGCAAGATCAAATCCTTGGTTTGGAAGCTTCAACATCTACAAGCCTCAAATTACTTGAGTTTGTTTTCTTGATTTTAATCTTCTTTAGTTGTTCATGCTACTTTCACCATCTATTTATTCTTTCCAATTTATACTTTTGGTGGATTAGTCTTTGGACATTATTTTTCACATCAAAGTTTCTCAATCATTTTTTGTGATAAACTCTTGTGATAGTTTGTAGGATCTATTTGTTTCTGAAAATTTTAGCTTCCTACAAATTTATTTTGGTTTCTTGAAATATTTCTTCATTAGTCTTATTTTTAAAGATCATTTATTCTTAGATTTATTTTAGAAGTATATTTTTAAGTATTTAAAAAATAAATTATTGTGCTGAAATTATTTTTATATTTGTTAGATCTCCCTTTTTAATTAAAAGCTTACTAGCATACTTAGATTTATCATAAACTCATTTTATTTAAGTACTTTGTGATCATTAGCATTAATTGAAAGAATCTTTTTGGTAAAAATAAAATAAATTATTCCTTGCTAAATTTATTTTATTGTGTAAAAGAATATTATGAAATTATTTTGAAATCATTTTTAAACATCTTAGTAAGATCACTTTAAGATATTTATTTCAATATTAAGTGAGCATATTATCTTGCCAAAAATTTTAAGTTGTAAGTGATCATTTATAAGCTGTGAGATCATTGGACAGCTTGATATATTTGGAGAGAATTATTTTATCAAAATTTATTATTTTATATTTTTCTTTTTGTGCTGTAAAATTTATTTTGGGGTTGTACTTGCCCCTTTCTAGGAGAGTATATATTATTGTAGGGGTTGTACTAGCCCCGTTATAGGAGAGTACTATTTGTAAGCTATTTTTGCATTTAATGGATTCCTAGCTAGGGGTGGCTAGGCGTGGATGTAGGCCAATTTTGGGGTTTGTGTAAAATGTATTTTATTTTTCTTTACATTCTTTTTTTTTTTCTTGCATTAAGAATTGTATCATGTCTTATAAAATCAAAAATTAATTTTCTACTAAAAATTAAAATTTAAATTTAAGTTTTAAAATTTTCATTATCACCCAATTCACCCCAACTCCTCCCCACCCATCCTCTTGGGTGCTATAATGACTCACAATTGGTATCAGAGCCTAGGCTCTTTTATTGGCTTAACATCCAAGAGTAGATATTTTCACTATGGCACAAGGTTTTCAAAGGGTTCACCGGAGGGACAATCCACTCATAGACCTCCACTTTTAGATAGTGTACCATTTGATTATTAGAAAAATATTAATATATTTTAAGAGGTCAAGATGCACATGTGGTATGTTGACACATCAATATCATACACCCAGTAGAAGTAAATGGAATTAAAGTAGAAAAACTTTTGAGGAATGGTATGTAGTGAAAGAGAACTTGATGTATTAAATGCTAGGGCTTGTAATACTTTACATTGTGCTTTATTACCTGATGATTAAATGAAAGTACAACAAAAGAAATATGGGATAAACTCATTATAACTTATGAAGGAACTAGTGAAGTTAAAGATGCTCATATAAATAGACTTGTTCATGAATATGAGTTATTTCATATGTCTCTTAATCTATTTATATGAATATTAGATTCATGAAAATAATTAACACATTGCATTCTCTTGGAAAATATATATAATCAAGACTTAGTCTATAAGATTCTTAGATGTCTTCCAAAAGAATGGGATGCTAAAGTAACAACTATTAGTGAAGCTAAGGATTTATCTACTTATCCACTTGATCGACTTTTGGGTTCTTTGATAGCACATGAACAGGTTATTGCTCAAAGGGATAAGATGGATAACTCAACAAAAAGGGAGAAGGAGAAAGGAAAAGCTATTGCATTATAAGTTTATGAGAGTGATGAGCATAACACCTCAAGCTCGGATGGTGATAGTGATGAGCTGGTCATGCTATCCAAAAGGCTTGGGAACTTGCTAAGGAAGAAGAATTAAAGGTATTAAAATTCTAAAAACTACAAATTTCAAACTAAAAAATTTCCTGCAGGTGAGGGGATCATTTGCTACCATTGTAAAAAGCCTGGACACATAAGAGGTGATTGTCCAAAACTTGTTGAATCAAAGAAGAAAGAGAGTGAAAAAAAGAAAAAAATGAAGGAGAAAAGTACCATAAGAAAAAGAAGATGGCTTTATGGGCTAATTTAGATTCAAATGAATCAAGTACTTGCTCATCCGATGAAGAGGTCAACATATGTCTTATGGCAAATGGAGAATCTGACTTAAACTCTCAAGAGGTATGTAATGATATATCTTATGATGAATTAAATGATGCTTTTAATGATTTAGTTATTGAATATTTTAAATTAAAAAGAAAATACAAAACCTTAGAAATAGAACATAAAAATTTAGATATGCATTTTTGTGATTTAAAAAATGAATGTGATAATTTAAAAAGTAAAAATACTTCTTTATTAAATTGTTCCTTACTTGTATGTAAACTTGAAAGTGAGAATATCTTGTTAAAAGCAAGATTAAAATTATGTTTGAAATCACAAGGTCATTATAATACTTCATCAAGAAAAATATTTAATAGAAATTATTTGCATCATACACATCCCACTCATATACCTTATAATTATCTGTGTCATATGCAAACACTAATATTTGGTGCAACTATTGTGATAGAAAAGGGCATATTTCATTTGATTGCTATGCACATAAATTACAAAACACTAAGCAATCATCTTATGTATGGGTACCAAAAGGTACAAGCACTATACAAACCGCATGCTAGATATCTTGCTTCAAATGTAGAATGTGGACCCAAACATGTTTGGGTTCCAAAAGTTAACATGTGAGTTTCTTTTGTAGGAATGCCTTCAAAGAAAAATCAAAGAAGGCATGGTACTTGGGAGTGGATGTTCAAGACATATGATGGGAGATAAAGATAAATTCACAACTTTAGAATCAAGTGATGGAGGTTTGTTACATATGGAGATATGCAAAGGGAAAGATCATTGGCATTGGTTCTATTTGTAAGAATTCTATCACTTTAGATAAAGTTTTTCTAGTAGAAGGATTAAAATATAATTTAATTTCTATTAGTCAATTATGTGATAAAGGTTTGAATGTAGTATTTCATGCATCATATTGCATTATAAAAAATAATGAAAATATTTTATTAGTAGGACAAAGATATAAAAATATTTATGTCATTGATTTAGATAGCTTTCATGATGTGAATTTGAATTTACTTTGTTTTAAAAGCACTCATGATGTTATATGGTTATGGCATAGGAAACTATGTCATATTAACACACTTAATAAAATTGCCAAACTTGATTTAGTAGTTGGATTGCCTAAATTAAATTTTCATTCAAACTATGTTTGTGATGCATGTATTCATGGTAAGCATTCTAGAAGCTCATTTAAAAGTAAAAATATTATTTCTACTTCTAGACCTCTAGAATTACACATGGATTTATTTGGTCCTATTACACCACTAGCTTAGGTGGAAAAATTATGGTTTTGTGATTGTTGATGATTTCTTTAGATATACTTGGGTTTTATTTGTAACTTACAAGGATGATGATGTTTTGGTAAGTTTAGAAAGTTTTCTAAATATATTCAAAGAGAACAAGACCTTTTGATTATAGAGTTCAAAGCGATCATGGTGGTGAATTTGAAAATAAATTATTTGAGGATTATTATGATGAATATGGGATTAGACATAATTTTTACACTAGAACTCCCCAACAAAATGGAGTAGTAGAGAAAAATAGAATATTAATTGAATTAAGTAGATCTATGCTTGATGAGTATAAATTGCCAAAATATTTTGAAGCGAAATAGTAAATATTGTATGTTATGTGATGAATAGGATCTATTTTAGACCAATTTTGAAGAAGACACCTATGAATTATTTTTTTGGAAAGAAGCCTAAGATTGAACACTTTCATGTATTTGGATGTAAATGCTTTATTTTGAATAATGGAAAAGATCATTTAGGTAAGTTTGATTGTAAATCAAATGATGGTATTTTCTTAAGATACTCTCTTTCTAGTAGAAAGAGTTTTCAATAAGAGAACAATGATTGTAGAAGAATCAATACATATTATTTTTGATAAAATTTAATTGATTAGAAATGAAGTGATTGATGAAGAGAATTGATATTTTAAGAAAATACTTTAAGATAATATGGATGAGATTCATTTTTTAAAGAATGGGAAATATAATAAAAATCATCCAAATGAACTAATTATAGGAGATCCTTCAAAAGGAGTTATGACTAGAAGACATAGTAAAGAAGTTGTAGATCATTCAACATTTTTATCTGAGGTTGAACCTAAAAATATAGAAGAAGCATTAAATGATAATTTTTGGATTATTGCTATGGAAGAGGAGTTGAATCAATTTGTAAGAAACTATGTTTGGGAATTAGTCCCAAGACCCCAATATCAAAATGTCATTATAACAAAATGGATCTTTAGGAATAAGCTAAATGATTCAGGTTGTATTGTTAGAAATAAAGCTAGGTTAGTTGCACAAGGGTACACACAAGTTGAAGGTATATATTTTGAAGAATCTTTTGCCGTAGAAGCTATCAGATTACTCCTTGCTTATGCTTATTTTAGAAATTTTAAACTTTTTCAAATGGATGTCAAAAGTGTATTTTTGAATGGATTTATTGACCAAAATGTATTTGTAGAGCAACCACCTAGATTTGAGAGCCTTGATAGTCCAAATCATGTGTATCAATTAAAGAAAGCCTTATATGGTTTAAAACAGGCTCCTTGTGCTTGGTATGATAGGTTAAGTAACTTTTTGATAGATCATGGATTTAGAAAGGGTGAGTAGATACCACCTTATTCCTTAAGAGCATAGATGATGATTTGATTGTGGTACAAGTGTATGTAGATGATATATTATTTGGAAGTACAAATTAATCTTTATGGTATGAGTTCTCATCGTTAATGTCTAAAGAGTTTGAAATGAGTATGATGGGAGAACTTAATTTTTTCTTAAGTCTTCAAGTGAAGCAACAAGAAAAGGGCACATTCATCTGTCAAACCAAGTACACAAATGAAGTGCTTGAGAGGTTTGACATGAAAAGATTTAAATCTAGTAAAACTCCTATGAGTCCATCT
This sequence comes from Cymbidium sinense, assembly GCA_021442155.1. NCBI lineage: Eukaryota > Viridiplantae > Streptophyta > Magnoliopsida > Asparagales > Orchidaceae > Cymbidium > Cymbidium sinense. The sequence goes on along the minus strand of CM038223.1, from coordinate 25,840,941 downwards.
ACAAAATTGGATTTAGATGAATTAGGAAAATCTGTTGATCAAAAACTTTATAGGAGTATGATAGGTTCACTTTTATACCTTGCTGCTAGTAGACCTGATATTATGTTTGTTGTTTGTTTGTGTGCTCGTTTTCAGGCCAACCCAAAAGAATCTCATTTAATAGCAGTCAAGCGTATCTTTCGGTATTTGATAGGCACTATTAGGTTAGATTTATGGTATCCTGAAAATTCTTTATCATGTGATTTGGTTGCTTATTCTGATGTTGATTTTGTAGGATGCAAAGTAGATAGAAAAAGCACATCTGCCACATGCCATTTTTTAGGATCATCACTTGTGTCTTGGTCATTTAGGAAACAAAATTTTATAGCTTTATCCTTCGTGAGTGCATACTGCTTGTAGTTGTTGTCCTTTGGTTAATGCAACAATTAGAAGATTTTGGTATTAAGCAAGATCACATTCTAGTTCAGTGTGATAATACTAGTGCTATTAGTTTGACTAAAAATCCTATCCAGCACTCACATGCCAAGCATATAGAAATTAGACATCATTTATTAGGGATCATGTTTTGAAAGGTCATGTTAATATGAATTTCATTAGTACCGATATACAAATTGTAGATATTTTTACAAAACCCTTACCAGAAGAACATTTTTGTACTTTAAGATGCATGCTTATGTTAGATCCTAATATTTAAAATTGTATGTAGTTTGTTCTGACTTTTTGATGTTGTCAAAAGGGGGAGAAGAGTAAAATGTTGATTAGTATTAAGTTTATTTCATGCATACATTTAGGGGGAGCAACATTATTCATCTCTTATGCATAAATTTTTTTTAAGAGATTTTTTTTTCAAAAATTATGATGAAAGGTCAATTTTTTCAAATCAATACCAACATTAGTTTGTCATCATCAAAAAGGGGAGATTATTGTCTTAACTAGCCTCATGTTCAATTGATTAATGATGATAAATGCTTAGATAATAATGAATATTTTTTTATTTTAGATATATCAATTGTTGATTACATATCTAATACATCTCATAATATGTTTGAGAAAATTGTAAGAGTAGAATAATGAAAAGGATAATATGAAGCTCAAGGTACAATATTTTGGGTTTTATGACTATTCATAAGAGTTCATTGGCATGAATCAATTTGCTCACAACTTAACATATTATTTTAATGAGGTTAATTTATATAAATCTTTATTTAATTAACATTCAATTATATGTTTCATACATAGCATTAAAATTGTCAAAGTAATAAATGATAAAAACTATTAAGTATAATTATTTTATTTACTTAATATAATTAAATATTTTAATTTAATTTTGCTGGTTATAAGATAACTAACATATTTATGATTATATATAAATTATATCATAATTTTTTAAATGTCACATGTCAAAATTAACAAAAATATATAAAATTTTATATTTTAGCCAAAGTCATTTTCTAATTAAAGAATTTATATCTCATTTCATCTCCACCGGATTCCTTGGATTTTTTTTCCTTTAATTTAAGAGGTTACATGACCCACTTTTGATTAAAATTGAATTTATTATGATTTTTTAACATTAGCTAATTTTTATAATGAATGCATGTTATATGCTTTGAATATATTAAGAGCCATATTTGATTACTTTTGACTTACCCATGTGATTAGCCAAATTTTGGCTGCTAAATTTAATATTTATTTAATAAAAATTATTATTTTTTTGAATATTAAATTATTAGATGAAAACATAAGGTTTGCATGATATATTTTTAAAATATGATCTTCTTGCCTATAAATAGCCCTCATTCTCTTCATGAAAGCATTCCTCATTCAAAATTCAAAATCCCTCCAACAAATCTAAGAGAAAATTTCTTAGATTTTCCTTCCAAGTGTTCTCCAAATATTGCAAGATCAAATCCTTGGTTTGGAAGTTTCAACATCTTCAACTAAGCTAGCCTTCTCAAATTACTTGAGTTTGTTTTCTTGATTTTAATCCTCTTTAGTTGTTCATGCTACTTTCACCATCTATTTATTCTTTCCAATTTATACTTTTTGGTGGATTAGTCTTTGGACATTATTTTTCACATCAAAGTTTCTCAATCATTTTTTGTGATAAACTCTTGTGATAGTTTGTAGGATCTATTTCAACTTGCTAAAAATTTTAACTTCCTACAAATTTATTTTGGTTTCTTGAAATATTTCTTCATTAATCTTATTTTGAAAGATCATTTATTCTTAGATCAATTTTAGAAGTATATTTTTAAGCATTTAAAAAATAAATTATTGTGCTAAAATTATTTTTATATTTGTTATATCTCTCTTTTTAATTAAAAGCTTACTAGAATACTTAGATCTATCATAAACTCATTTTATTTAAGTACTTTGTGATCATTAGCATTAATTGAAAAAATCTTTTTGGTAAAAATAAAATAAATTATTCTTTGCTGAAATTTATTTTATTGTGTAAAAGAATATTATGAAATTATTTTGAAATCATTTTAAACATCTTAGTAAGATCACTTTAAGATATTTATTTCAATATTAAGTGAGCATATTATCTTGCCAAAATTTTAAGTTGTAAAGTGATCATTTATAAGTTGTGAGATCATTGGACTTGGTATATTTGTGAGAATTATTTTATCAAAATTTATTATTTTGTATTTTTCTTTTTGTGCTATAAAATTTATTTTGAGGTTGTACTCGCCCCTTTCTAGGAGAGTACATATTATTGTAGGGGTTGTACTCGCCCCGTTATAGGAGAGTACTATTTGTAAGCTATTCTTCCATTAAGTGGATTCCTAGCCAGGGGTGGCTAGGCGTGGACATAGGTTGGTTTTGGGGTTTGGTCGAATCACGTAAAAATTGTGTGCCTATTGTCTCTCTTTATTTTACTGCCCTTTTATTTTTGCTACATTAAGAATTATATCCTGTCATTATAAAATCAAAAATTAATTTTCTACTAAAAATTAAAATTTAAGATTTAAGTTTTAAAAATTAATTTTCAATATCTACCTTTATCCTTAGAAGGAGGAAGACAGGTGGTAGAACCTTCCCACTAGGGAGATTGACTTCAGTAATATCTCCTAATTAAAAAGTAAGGGTTATGTCAACTCGTCTCTCATCACTAATGTTCTCTTCCAAAGAGTAGTGAGAATTTAAGAATTCTACTTCTATGTTATTAGGATTTTCTTGCAAATTAGCCATAGAGCTATCATTTTATGATCCTGATTCATAAAGTATATGAAACTTTTCTTTTATAGTTTCTTTCTTTTCTGCTTCATTCATATCACAATCATCAGAGATAGCAAAACATAAGAAATGCCTTTTATGGTTGACTTTTTATTCATATTTTTTGAAATAAGTACATAATGATAAAAGGACATAGGGCTTAGCCTCTCCATCCTTCTTATACAAAACTCTCTTTAACATTGTAATCATTCATCTCTTACCACTCTCTTTAGACATTTGAGCATCTGATGGTGCTGAATGGGGTTGAGGAGGAATGGCTTCTACCGATGGATCAGCTTGGATGATCATATTCTGGGTCTTCATAAGATTCTGCATGGAATTTTTAAATTTTTTCATCAAGTACTTTTTAGAAGAATAGGATAAAATTACATCCCAATCATTTGAAAGAGAAGTACCTTTGATAAAGAGGTTGAAGATTCACCTATGATCACCTTAGCAAACCCTTGGCCATCCATAAGGTATTCTTTAGAAATAATCACCAACCATCTCTTATAATTCCTTTCAAGCCAACCTCTAAAAGTGAAGAAGTCTCCAATGGTATGACGCAACATTTGATGATGTGAATAATAATTTGGTCACTGACCTTGCTGACTTCTTCGAGCTTCTTTGAATTAAGGAGCTTGAAATCTAACTTTTTCTTCAAACTTTTTAACTATTTTTCTCATAGTCTCTCTCTTGAAAGAATAAGTCTGGTTCATTTTTTCACTGAAAGGGCTTATAAAGTTTTTCTTATGTGGTGTTAATTGTTGTTGTTGTGGCCATTGAGGTGGAGGGTGCAGTATATTGGAGTTTTTCCCTTGTCCACTATAGAGATAGTGCCTGCTCTCTTTTCCAGCACTTTCCTAGGTTTAGAAGGTTCCATGGTGGATTGGTCTTTTAAGAACATCATCCAAAGGGATTCTTCTTGAAGGTTAGAGGCTTTACTTAATAACTTTTTAAAGGTTTTAATTGTAAACCCTTTTAGCAAAAAGGTGATAGGACCATGGATATTCCAGAGAAGGATTTCCATAATGTACTATTCTTGTAGCTATGGTTCTCACTTAAGAATGAGAATCCTCCATATCAAAATATAATCTATAAGAGATTCACTTGGTTTTTGTTTCTTGACAACTAAGTCACCTATGATAACATGATGTTGTGTACTAGTGAATCATTTTGTAAGTAAGTTTTCAATTTCAGTGAATGTGCACACTGAATCATTTTGTATTTCCACATACCAGTCAAAGGGGGTACAAATGCTTCTTAAGATTATTTGTCCTATCAAAAACTTTAAAAGTAGGGGGTACAAATATCTTTGGATAAGGTATAGCATAAGCTCTTTGAAGAGCCACAATGTAATGAATCTAAGGGTCTGGGGTGTATTCTAGAGACAAAGCATGAGTTCTCCAGACCAGATAATTGCGTCTAAGCTATCTAACTTGAATTGAAAATATCTGAGGAATCATCTTGGTGGAACTCATTATCACCCAAGTTGAATCTGACAAGAGTGCCTCATGGCCAATCATTAGAGTGCCAAATTCCTCTATATGTGGGTCTTCTTCAATATGCAAATGGTTGCTGCTGATAGATTGAGTAGACGCTGGGAAAGCATCACTAATGTTTGTTGATAATACTAGTGTGACATCGTTGTCCATCTATCATATTGGTGGCTCAACAGCTACTGGCAAGACGGGAATAAGTAGGATCATTTATCCTTACTACTCACTTATCATGACCAGCTGTCATCGGACTATGAACATCTCTATCATCTTTCCTCGAGTTGATGAAGCCTTTCATCGTCACTTCCAACTACTTCCTAGCTTATCTGATGATCTCTTAAGATCATGAGCCACATGTTAGGGGGAATGCAAGTGTCGTACCAATCTAGCTCACCCTAATCTATGACTATCTATATGAAAGCCTAACTCCAAGAAGGAAGAGTATGTATGGAATATAGTAACCATAGGTGACTAACTCTTATGTAAGTCTTCTATGAACTATATGAAAACCCGAACTAGTCCATAGGAAAAGTAAGAAAGCCCATGTTATAAATGATGCTACTAAACGAGCAAGCAGTAGGTGCATCCCTAGGGAATGAGTATCAGATATCCAATATGGTAGTTTGCATGGTAGTAAAACCATCCGCCCATCCATCTTGTTGGGATTATAAAGCCAAGTAGGTCTCAGCCCAATGAGGTATTATGTTATGCATTTGTATTTTTGCCTTGATAATAGTAATGTCGTCCCTCTATCAGTAAGAGAATCTGTGAATCTTTGCCCCAAGCTCTGAGAAGGCAACTATGAAGGGTTGATTTATGAATGATCCATCATGCCTGATGGAGCAAACATGAAAATCCAGATTTGATTCATATCTAAGGCGATTGCAGCCCTGCTCAACTGCATGATCATGGGGAAATATTGCTCTCTAAAATATGATGACAACTCAGGACAACTAAAAGCTCCTTGTATATATGCATGAATCCATCCATGTAAATAGTACTAGGGAGAATCTATATCGTAGCATCGTGAGTCAGTCATCACACTCACTCTATAGTAATGGATGAGATGTAAGTGGATGATGCCTTTAATTCATCCATCGTAGAGGCCTAACAACTTTGAAATATGATACATGGTACACTCACTTAAAGATCTATCAAGAACTCGTAATTAAAATTAAAGTGATGCACAACAAAGCCTTCATACTATTCAATAAATTCTATCAACGATAATCCAAATTTATACTCCCACACAATCATATGTTCAGGGGCCATCATTCAATATGTATTAGGATCAATAATAAAGTAGCCAAGGCATTTCTCCAGGTAGTATAATACCTACTTATGGTTATATAACAACTTCTAGCCTAGTATAAAAATCCACAATAGGAGTACCTCACTTTTTTTTTTTAATGCTGATAATCTTTTTGGTTAACAACAATCCAAAGTAAAAATTGAATAAAGTCATCAAGAAGAAGAAGAACAAAATTAGGAATAAAATGAACCACAACATAGTCTCAAGGAATGACTAATAAAGGGACTAGATTGATACACATCAAGGTCACATGCAATAACACAACGTCATAGATGAAAGTATTAAATTAATTAGTCATAGTAATAGGGAGTGTGTGACATTGTAAATTATTTTAAAATTTGAATATTACTTTTAAGTTCTAGTTCCTTGAATTATGTGTTAAATTATTATTTTGAAATGTGAATTATTTTGAAGTTTAAGTATTACTTTCAAGTTGAGTTTGAATTCATGGTGATAAAAAATTATAACGAAGAACTAAAAATAATATTTAATAATGTCTATTAATACAATAATTTATTATGGAAATAAAATTTATTAATCAACGCTTTCAACAAAACAAATTCAATAAAATTTTTAGCTAAATTTAACAAAAAATAATAATTAAAATATAATTATAATTTTAAAAAACAAAATATTAAAAATAAAAAACACTTAAATAAAGAAAATAAAATAAAAATTTAAATAAGAAAATAAAGAAACTTAAATAAATAAATAAAATTCTTTAAAATTAAACAATAAAAACATTAAATAAAAAATAAATAAAATAAAATTTAAAATTTAAGAAAAATAAAATAAAATAAAATATTAAAATAAAAAAATAAAATCGAAAATAAATAATAATAATTTAAAAATAAATTTGTAATGAAAAAAAAACTAAAAAAAAAAAAACTGAAAACAAAGGTCGAGTCAAGGATCCCGCCTAGCAAAAAGTTGACACCTAATTAGTCCCCAGAATGTTAGCCACTTTTATAGACCGCTGACGTGGCCGAACATTACCGCGAGGAACCGAGGAAGGCATTTCTGTTCCGTCTCTATCTCTGCTCCCGGCCTTCTCGCTCTCTCAACCTTCAATGGAGAACTGGGATAGGTGGATCAGTGCGGCGCTTTGTACTCTCTCCACGAGAAATCTTCTCCGCTCCACCCGACCAATAACCCTGTCGAGCTCCGGCGACATCTCCGTCGCGTTTGAGACCTTCGACGGTCCTCGCCAGTGGGACCGAGCATCGGTGGAAGTCGAGCTTGAGGAGGAAACTTTCCGGCAATGGCTCCATGATCTTCCTTTACCATCCGGTTTCCTTCTTCTCCTGTTTGCTGCTTTACATTTTCACTTAATTGTCACCTGTAGTCTTAATCGTTCCTTACATTTTGTGAAGGAGGCAATGATAGGGACGACGATGAGAGTCTAGGTGGGAAGATGCTTCTCTTCTCGGGAAACGATTACCTAGGGTTAAGCACTCACCCAGCGGTTCGAATGGCGGCAGCACGGGTGAGTCCTTTCCAAATCTCTATTTGGTGCTTAATATTTCTATAGAAGCTGATTTATTTTATTTTATTTTTCGGCGGGATGATAGGCAGCCAGACAGAATGGAATGGGTCCAAGGGGATCTGCTTTGATCTGCGGATATACAGATTACCACCGCGTGCTGGAAGCTGCATTGGCCAAGTTGAAGAACAAAGAGGTATGTTGAGCTGTTACTACCTTACATTGTCAAGAGTAAAATTAACGTAAGTTATAACTTATTTGAGTTGAATGTTGTTGGTTTTTCAATATTCTTATATATATATTACAAGGATTTGTTTTAAGAAAATGTGGAGGCTACCCTACAAGGAGAGGGTTGTCTGTCCTAGCACAATCAATGTAACATTATCATGGGGAAGGATCTTGTTACTGTAGCGTTTTTCATCATGATCATTAGCCTCATCATTAATGAAATAGTGAAAAAGAAGACTTTTGTTTTCATTTTCAGACTAGGAGGAATAGGTTTCATCCATTCAATATCTGCCGAATACTCTTTCATCTACGCACAAAGTATCATCATCCATTGCTTCTAAACATGGAGATGCAAAATCAAGTAGTTGTCTTTAGCCTTTGTTTATTGGTGTTTTTTTTTTGCAGTTGTTTGAGGTGGAAACTGCTGTAAAACCCTCGGAAAAATTGTAGTTGTAGAATTTAATTTTGATTGATACTTATAATAGTCTGCAAATGAATAAAATCTAAAATGCTTTTGTTGTTGTTGCTCTTTTCTTTACCTAGGTTTATAAAATTCATTTCTACTAGCACGCTACACTTCCCTAATTACGAGAGGAATGCTACATTTGGGTTTGAATCTTCATACTTTAGGTTTTGAACGTGCCCAATAGTGGGTGAATTGAGCTAATCTAAAATGTTAAAGGTTTTTCAAACTTGATTTGATATGATAAATATGAACATGTTGAGAATTTTGATAAGTGCATGAAAATTAAATAAGCTGAAAAAATAGAGCAAGCACAAGTGATTTTTACAGAGTTCAGGTGTAGATTAAGCCACATTTAGGTGCACACTATCACATAGCATTCCCTGCAAGGTTGCTCTAAAAACCCATTACTTCTTCACTAGGCAGAGAGGTCCATTATGCCAACCATTTCTATGGGATAACTGCCTGTATTCTTATAGGTAAGGAAAGACTTGTCTGTGTATTCGACACTAGAATACCAACCTTCTTAAAAAAAAGATCAGAAAAGAATAAAGCAAATACAAAACATTATGCTCTTACTTGCAAATTAACTTCCAATGTACAGATAGTGAGCTTTACAATCACAAATTATAAAAGATTTCTCGTTGACAACAAGAAATCCATTTATTTTATTTTATTCTCTCTAAAAGTTTGCTGGAAACTTGAGAGTTTTTACAATGAAAAATGGCTATGGTAGTTGAGTTTTTTTGTGGAGGCTCTTATACATGCAATTAGGGATCACATAGGTTAAATTCAATTGAGATTAAATATATCATAACCTTAATATTTGAAGTTTAATGTAAAAAATTGCTACTAGCAATTTTCATCTAATTTCCTGAGCTTACATGATTCAAAAAATTTCAAAATCACATTTGAAATTAGCATAAAATGGTTAGATTACATCTATTAATTAATTATCATAATTGGCCTTTGTGTAGGCCAGCTAAGATTTGCAATAATTTGCAATATACTTAGTGGAGACCCATAAATTACATGGAGGCTTGTTTAACTTAATTTTCTGGATCTCAATCTCTATATTTTATAAGTGGATAATACTTTATGGCGATCAACCACTTTACGGATGCTCATGATTATAGGTATCACTATGTGGATACCTGTAATTATAGTCAAATTTCATATTTTTAATTTTTTATAATTTTAAGGGATTAATTTTGAAATCTTGAATTAATTTATTTATACTAAGATTTTATAGGATATTTAAAAAAATTTTGGCTATCACTCTTAAGTGTTTTAGTAACCTTAATTTTGGAATCTTCAATTTTGGTAGTTTTTTAAGGTTAAGCTATTCTTCATTTAGTTATTTGTTTAATATGAATCTTCGATATTTTGATTGTGAGACTCTTACACATGAATGACTCAACTTATTTTTCTTGTCTAACATACTGTCTATGTGTTTGATGACATTTATGATAAACTTTTTTTTTGTACAAACTAGAATAAAATATTAGTTTATTTTCCTTAGATTTTTGTGATCATAAAAAACAAGGACACATAGGGTAAATAATCTTTCCTATTTTGAGGATGACAAATATGCTTAAAAATTTTAAAATAATGTGTGGTTAAGAGATTAATTATCTTCTTGAAAATAAGTATGAAAATAGGCATATCTAATCAAACATCACCAAATAATAGTCACACTAACATGAATATTGTGAATGAAATTTGCAAAATGACTAGCATGTGAAAATCATTTTGTTCATTAAGAAAATACAAGTACACAAATATGTGGCCATTTTGAAAGTAATTTTATTAGATCATAAGTTAGAAGTACATTTCATTCATAAAATATTGCAACTACAAAGTTCATAAAAGTTGCCTTCTAATTTAGCTAAAAGTGCTATCATAATTGCTGCCTTAAGACATTTCTTACTATATTGCATTTTACTAACTAAATGCTCTTATCTAACAACACTATTTCTCTACTTTTGCCATAGCAAAATGGGTGATCCCTATTTAACAAGTACAAATACAAAGAAGAAAATACAAAATGAATTGTTCACACAAAGAGAAAAACAATAACTCATCTCAAAACAAATAATTAATAAACTTAGCAAAAATACTATCCTCAGAACTCTTCAAACTCATTTCCATCTTTGTCACCATCATAATCACCATCACTGTGATTATCCTCATCAAGTCCTTTTGATTCATTCCATCACACCACACTAGGCCAATGTTGAACCATCTATCCTGACTATCGGTTAATTTTTTGTATTACATATGAATTGGTAGCAAGTTATCCCTAAACAAAAGTAGAGGATGTGGCAAGACAAGTGACGTGAATGGTCTCAAGAAAGATGATGGAAATCAATAGGAGAGATGGCTTAAGGGTAGTAATCAATCGAATATGCAGTGAGATCAAGGTTTAAATGTTTGGATGAGATAATGAACTCAATCATATGACCAAGACTCAATTTATGCGATTGCTGGTATGTGAGTGTGTTGAGACAGTTAATTTGTTGCATGATACAAAAACAACATGGCTTGAGCATCAAATTAGGTGTATGTCAAAATAAATAATGTTGTCATGGTGAGAGCTAGATTGGATTTGCTAAAATCTCTATCCTTTAGTAAAATAGAATGGTGAAAGATTTATTGAATATAATAGGCTCCTATTGACATTCTATTTTAATTCGTAAGATGTTTTTTAGATGGGATGTGGTGAAGGGTAGTGTTGTGACAAATCGGTTGTAAGGTTGGTAGAACCTTTCAATAGACCTAATATGCTCTCTAGTCTTAGACAAAGAGAATTGGTTCTCAAAATCTCTACAAGTGATTTCAACCTCATATCCATGAACATGAGATTTTACATGATCAAGGTTATGGTCTTCTGTAATCAGTATAGAAGATTCAAATAAAATTTGAACTAAAAGATGATGCACATTGTAGAAGAATATGAGATCTATATCATTAAAATAGGGGAAGTATATTGCAACTTAGGTCCACGAAATGATCAATATAATGAGGAAGGTTTAGAGACACTTGATTGATTTTAGGATAAGATGCGTTTGAAATTCTTGTGGCGGAGGAGGATTCACCATAGCGGTGGTGTTATGGTTTCTTATGATAGCCAGAGATCTTGGAGTGTTGATGAAGGTTGAAAATAAGAATGAAGAAGAGGAGCACATAAGAGAATGCAAGAAAAATGAAACTAAGGTGAGAGGGTTACCTTTTGGCACCTTTCTTCTCTTCTCCTTACACCAGCCTATGATTAAGTGGTGGGAGGGAAAATATGGCCGGCAAGTTTAGGAATGAGGGGCAATTTATAATTAAAAATTGAGTGAAATTTGCATTTGGAGAATTTCAAATAAAGGTATTGTTGTAAATAGAGAAATAATTGCCTTAAATAGTTTTTAATATATTTTTATGCTTTTGATAGTTCAAAGGTGGTCAAAATTTGCATTCAAGGCTGCTCTCCTCAATTTCTGTGGTCAAAGATGATGTAACAAATTGGGTAATATTTGGCCCTCTAAAAATTAAAAAAAAATATCATTCTTCAACTTAATAGGTACTTGGGAAGATTTGTAGGTAGTTGCTACATAATGGAGCCTAGTAAATTTAATGAATGCCCATTAAGAGTGTTATAATTGCATTTTAAAAATTATAAAATTTTTTGTATCTTGACTAGTTGAGCTACAAAAAAATTTCTTGTGAGGGGTCTAACATGTCTTATTATGAAAATGTCGTTAAGCTGATGGTCTGTATTGACCAACTCCATAAGAACATGGCCCCAAGCTACATGGTATTGAATGAAATGTTGGTGAATCTCTATATGTTTTGGGTTTTAGTGTTGGACAAGATTTTTTTGTTAAGTTAATCACATTAGTATTGTGACATCTCATTAGGATCTAAGTTCATAATCCTCAAGTTATTACCTAATTTAGAATAGTTATGCAACATGTCTACTTGTAATGACATACTCAGTTTTTGTAGTGGACAATGCAACATAATTTTTTCATACTAGACCATGAGGTGAGTTCTAAAATTGATATGAATCTAATGTAGTCTTCCAATTAGCTCTACAACTGCATAATTAGCATAAGAGCATCCAATAAGTTAAAATAATAGTTTGTTTTTAGGATAACATAATCCAGGGTTTAGTGTTCATATAAAATATCTAAATATTTTTTCTTTTCACGACTGCCAAATGTGATTACTTAGAAATCACTTGAAATTTAGCACATAATCCTATTATAAACATGATATCCAGTATACTAAACTTTCAATACAATAAGGATTTTATCATTCCTTTATTCTATCATTTTTAATATGGTCTAAAGTCGATGGATCTACCATTAACATCCTTGTCTAGCTTGGTTGTAGGGCTTATAGGGGTACCAATTGTTTTATGACTTTTCAGATTAGATTTGTAATCAAATCATGAACATGTTTTGTCCAAGATATAAAAAGATACCAACCCTTTTTTTTCTTCACTTGCAATTGAAGAAAGAAGTTTAATTCATCTATTAGGCTCATCTCAAACTCACTTTATTTTCCATGGATTTTTCTCATTTTTTTTCTCTCACAACCCTAACCAATTCCCATTTAGGAGCTATTAGCTAAGTCTTAAGGAAACAAGACTCTTTTATGCATTTAAGCAATCTAAACCATTTGAAAATTTGTGAAAAGCTCCATATTTTATTTGGAGACATTCAACCTTCACATACAAAATTTTCCCAAAATTTTCCTAAAATTGAACCCATCCATGGCCAAAGCCAAACATTTATTGTAGTGGTGCTAGATTGGGGGTTTTCAAATGACCTAGTCTTCTTATAAAACCTTGAATAATATCTAGAAGCATCCAAAAATCATAAAAACTTTCAAATCACATCAAGACATGCCCACCTAAATTTTTCATGCATTCCCAAGCTCTAGAATTGAGTAGATCCTTTAAACCAAAAGCCTAAATGATAGATTTAAGAGGGCTCGGATTAAGACCTCTACCTGCTTGGTTGACCTTTAGAGTGGAGAGTTCCTTGAATCCACTCCTTCAAACCCTAGCCCATTTCTTATGCACCATTAATAGCTTCTTTTGAAACCTCTTAAGCTAAATTATCCCCTATTAATGGGCCGAACCCTAGGTCTCCACCATAGAGTGACATATGAAAATCTTTGATTTTGATCTTGTAAACTTTGAACAATTGTTGTCATTTTGTGATTCTCCACATCAATGTTATGGGTCATGGTTTGGTTCAGACACATTACTGTTAACCCCATAAACTTAAGCTTTATCACAAATATAAGTTACTGTTAGAGTGAGCTTTAGTACTTGAAGTTATGCTTAAGATTATAATTCAATATTAGAGGTTATTGAATTGTATTTATGGCTCTAGTGAAGCTGGTGATTTTATTAACTTTAGTAAAACCAACTATCATCGCAAAGTATTTATTTATTTTATGAGTCATAAATTTATTATATTCAAGGTATTGAGGATGTCAAGATAACTATCAAAAACTCAAAATTAAAATTAAAAATTAACTAAATAAAGTGAGAAGCTTTATTAGAAAGGTCTTGAACTAATTGTATTGTATGATGAGAGATCATCCGTATGATTATATTTTATCATAGGTTTAATAGAATCCAAATTGATTAATTAATTAATTAGTTTTAAATCATCATTGATCTTAGGATCATGTCATATGATATAAACGATGCTATATGTTATACCTTAATATAATTAAATGAACAAAATCAATTATACATTAAATGATTATTTCAAAAATTAAATTGATTGTACTATATGATATTTATTAGTTGTATGGGATGCTTCTTAATTTAAGATTAATTTTCTTGTGATTTTATTTAGTCAGTTACATTATTAAAGATTTGAATTAATTATATATTATGATCGTAGCAGTGTAGTACAGTTAGCTAGTAATATGAATTTTAAGTTTAAATAAGCTTTAATTGAGGATTTAATTTAATTGAAGGTTGATGATTATTGCCATGTGATTATTATGAATGTGTTTGTTGGTTGGAAATATAATTTTTACACTTGCAAACCCTAGGAGAATTGAAGAGAAAAAATAAAAAAAATTAAATACAACATATTTTACACTAAGCCATCTTTCTCTTTCAAGAATTTGATTATCAAGTTTGTATATTTGGCTAAGACTTCCTGATCAAAATAAGGAGTTCACTAATCTCAACAAAAAGTTCTTGTGAGAAGATTGATCACCTAATAGATTGTACTAGGAGTGGTTTGTATCATGACTTGAATAAATCTTGTTACCTTGCTAGTTATGTTAATAGTATTGTGCTTCTCACTTTGAGTAAAAGTGTAGGGTGACTCCATTCCTTGTGAAAAAGATTTTTTCACCTTGCATTAGCGAAATAGATATTAGTGGACATTATGAGAGGTGGGGAGTGGATGCAGCCTATTGGATGACCAAACAACTGTGGATCTATTTGTGTTCTTTTTCTGTTCACATGATTATCTTGGATTATTTTGTCATAATTCCTTCTTGCTATCATTTGCTAATTTGACTTATTTATACTCTGAAATACTGATTGCTTCTTATGATTAACTCAATAAGAGAATTAGGAGAAAAGCTTGAATCAATTCTTTTTATGAAAGTCTCTTTCATATTCTTGCTTGTGTTGTGATACAAAGAGAAGAAAAATTTTGAATATGAATTTATTTGTTGTATGCAATTATTTTGTTTAAAGAAAATAATTAATTTGTTGTCTATTTTGGTTTAACACTACCATTGCCGGTTCCAAGTCCGGATGCAAAAAGTGGAGGGTTGCGTTAGGTAGTCGACAGCCAGCGTAAAATTTGTCGAAATAATCATGACATGAATCCTTTAAATCATTGTGTTAATCTTGGGCGTCCAGAGCGGCTATATGGCTTGAATACTGATGAAAAATGTCTAGGTACGTGGCGCCCAGTGCGATGTTAAATAAGAGTTCCACATTGGGCGGATCGGGCAAAAAAGTTAGTCCATGGAGAATTAGGTTAGGATCTTGGAATATATGTACTCTTACAGGTAAATTAATGGAATTAATAGATATTATGGTTCATAGAAAGATAAATATTTTATGTGTTGAAACTAAATGGGTTGGTGAAGGCCAAGAGATTGATAGTTTAGGTTTTAAACTTTGGTATTGGTAAAGTCGAACTAGAAATGGTGTAGGGTGATTATAGATAAAAGTTTGAAGGATAATGTTATAAGTATTAATAGATGTGGAGATAGAATTATAACTTTAAAATTATTGTTGATCTTAAGATTATCAATGTTATAAGTGTCATGCTCTCAAAAATAGGTTTGGAGGTAAGCTCAAAAGAAAAATTTTGGAATGAATTAGAGGGATTAATACAAAGATATCTCTTGAAGAAAAAATATTTATTGGGGAGATTTAAATGGACATGTTGGTAGAGTGGTAGAAGATTTTAAAAGTATTCATGGTTATGGATTTGGGTGACTAATGAAGAATATGCTATATTAGATTTTGACTTTATGATTTTGTAGTCTTAATACTTTATTTAAGAAAAGAGATGAACATATTATTACTTATAAAAATGGATCTAAGAAAACACAGATTGATTATTTTTGATAAGAAAAATAGATCATCGATTATAAAGATTGTAAGGTCATTCCAAGTGAAATTTTAAGTACAACATCGTATTAGTTTTAGATTTTAAGATGAAATGTTGTAAGAGAAAAAAATAAACTTAATTATTGTATCAGGATTAGATGAGGACACTTAAACACAAATAAAAATATTTTAAGAAGCTACAAGAAATTAAAGTTTGGGATGTTCTTAAGTAGTTATGTGAGAAAAAAATATCAAGTCTTATTAACAAGTTCTTAAAGATGTCTTGTGAATCAAAAGGAGAAACTTCTTTTAATAAGAATAGTTGGTGGTGGAGTCGAGTGTCTGAAAAGATAAGAAATAAAGCGTTATAAAACTTGGTTTAGATGTAAAACTTGGAGAATTGAAAAATATAAAATGGCTAGAGATTCTAAGAAAGCAATATATGATGCAAAAAATTTAGCTTTAGTGATTTATCTGATAGATTAGATCTGTAGAAGGTGAAAGATGTATGTATAAGTTAGCCAAAGAGATAGGAGAAGTAAATATATAGTTAGTGAGAGTATTGGATGAAAATAATAAAGTCTTTTCTTAGAAAGGATATTGAAAATAGGTGGATGAGGTATTTTAATAAACTTTTCAATAAGGATCGAAAGACGATTGATTTTAGTTAATACCTAAACAAAATAGAATTTCATTTTATCATTAAGTATTAGTAAATCAAAGTTAGTGAAGCTTTAAAGAAAATGAAATGTGGAAAAGCGGTAGGGGCAGATAATATTCCAATAGAAGTGTGGAAATGTTTAGGAGATCAGGAATTTCTTGGCTTACAAATCTTTTAATGTTATTTTAAAGAAAGAAGAGATGAGTGGAGAAAGAGTTTGTTGGTTCTTATATTTAAGAATAAAGGTGATGCACAAGAGTGTGCAAATTATAGAGGAATTAAGTTAATGTGCCATACATTAAAATTATGGGAGAGTAATTAAGCATAGGTTACGATGTGATACTGAAGTTTCTCCTGTCGGTTTGGTTTCATGCCGGGTAGATCTACTATGGATGCTATACATTTGTTAAGAGGTTTGATGGAGAAGCATAGAAAATAAGAAGGATCTACATATGATATTTATTGATTTAGAAAGCTTATGATAAAGTCTCAAGAGATGTTCTTTGGAGAGTTCTAGACGAAGAATTAATATTGGTTATATTCAAGTCATTAAGGATATGTATACTAGAGTCACTTGTGTCCAAACACAAGGAGGATTGACAAAATATTTTCCTATTTGGATTACATCAAGGATCAACATTAAGCCTTTATCTTTTACTTTAGTTATGGATGTTCTTACGAGGCATTTACAAGAAGATGTACCTTGGTGTATGCTTTCTTTGATGACATTCTTCTTGTTGATAAGACTAGAGGGAGTCCAAACTTGAATTATGAAGGTCAACTTTAGAGTCTAAAGGTTTTCGCTTTAAGCATCTAAAGCGAATATATGGAGTGCAATTTTAGTTGTAGAAGTTTTAGTGGTAGTGTTGTGACTTTAGGTGATCAAGTCATTAATAAGAGTGGCGATTGAGATATTTAGGCTATATTGTTCAAAATGATGGTGAAGTAGATGGAGATATTAGTAGAATTCAAGTTGGATGGTTGAAGTGGAGGAATGCATCTATTATGTGATAGAAAAGTTTCATCAAACTTAAAGGAAAATTTTATAAGATGGTGGTAAGACTTGCAATGACTTATGGTGCAGAATGTTGGCCAATAAAAGAAACATAAGATTAAGTTAAGTGTTCTAGAGATGAGGATGCTGTGGATGAGTGGCTTTACCCTTAGAGATAGAATGCAAAATGAGTATGTTGGAAAAAGTTGGAGTAGCTCGGTAGATAAGATTAGGGAGAGTCGCCTTAGATGGTTTGGCCACATAAAGCGTCGGCCGTCAGATGACCCGATTAGGAGAGTAGATGCATTAGATTTGCCTTATGTTAAGAAAGGTAGAGGTAGACCTAAAAAGACTTGGTTAAGATGTATAAAAAATGATCTTAGTATACTTGAATTAAATGAGAATTTGACACATAATAGGACACAATGGAGACAAATGACTCATGTAGCCGACCCCACCTAGTGGGATTAAGGCTTGTTGTTGTTGTTGTTGTTGTCTATTTTGGTTTAGTATAAAATTAAAATGCAAAGAAATTTCTTTACATAAAATAATTCATCTTCTTCTTAGTTGTGGTATAATATTTTGACTTGGCTAATACTATATCAATAGCCAATGTTCATCAAACTTAAAATTTGAGAAAAATGTCCTTAGATTTTTTGGAATTTGAAAATATGATATAGTATTAAGAAACATAGGCTCCAAAAGTTCTTTTAAAAATTTAAAATTTGCATAAGTAATCCTAAGCATTTTCTTGCTATTCAAACAATATTTTTAGCTCAAAATTCTCATTTTCCACTTTTAAAAATCGTATAAGAATTTTAAACATATCCTAGATGGGAAGAAAATGAAGAATGTAGAAGTTGTGGAATTAATCAAATTGAATCTCTTGCTTTTTTGAGGGAGGATTGACAATGTTAGCACTATTTTTGCACTAATAGCTAATAAATGTCATTCTCCTAATTTGGTTAAGTCGATTATTTCATTGAAGAAATAGAATGTTCACATTGATTGTGCTTGACCAAATGATATCTTTTGGTTTTATGGATCATCCCCAATTGATCGACAAAGACTGAAGTCCCACTTGCATTAGAAAAAGAAAAAAAAAATAGAGACAATGTCGAACTAGTGTGTGTGTTGCTATTCATAGAGAACAAAGTCTATTTGAAGATGTTGTTTTGGCTTGATATGCATTCTTACTTGCTCTAAAATATGATAAAATTAAAGGGTTTAACAGCACACTTAAGTAGCAAATCTTAAGAGGGGTCTCCTCTATATTCCTGATCCTACAAGGTTGATTCTCATGCATAGATGAAAATCATAAGAGTCAAACCCTTAGCTGGAAGCTTGGAGTTATGTGTCTGTAGCCTAGTGGTGTTGACACCTCCCTCTACATAAATATGCTGAACCTCCAATGAGTTCTCACTTCATAGACTGATGAGGGGTGCAAGTGAAACATCATAATTACATGTACTAATAAGATTGTCACCTCCATCATGACCACAATAACACTAGAAGGCCTTTTGGTTTTCTTTTGAAGGAACCAAAATGGATAAAATGATGAACCTTCTTTTGGTTACCACAAAAGTAAAAGGAAAAGACTTGATAAGATTGAGAGTTAAATAAAAATTTGCATCCATAGATCAGGATTTCACAAATAAAATGGTCTATCTTCTTGTTGATAGGTTGATTATAGAATTAAAGGGCTTCTTCATAAAAGAGGTGTACACATGCACGTATGCACACGTACACTTCAGCATGTGCAGGCACACAAACATGCACACATGCGCACAAGTACACACATACACATGCACATTCAAACGCATATGCATAGGCACATGTACATGCACATGCACACTGTCATACACAAATGAACATGAACTTATATAATGGAATCATGTAATTTTCTAAGGGTCTACCATATCCTTTTAGCATGGGAGTGATGATTATTTTAAAATAAGAACACATCTTATTAAGCTAGAAAGAAAAGTCATCACAACTTGAAACTAATAATGTGCTCTCCTGAATATCCTTAATTAAGTTTTCTCCTATAATTAGAAGGGGTAATTAATTATAGGGTGTTGTGCACACAAAAACATTGAACTATAAATATAAAGTCTTTAATAATGAAGAAATTATTAACTAATGCTCTATTCACTACTTAATCTATCCCTTGAAAGTACTCTTCTTTTGTTCTTGCAAATCAAGTGTTTCTTTCAAAGCTTATTGCTTTATGTGATTTTGTTGAGAAGTTTCTCTCTTCATCTCTAGATTCACCCAAGCTTTACAAGACATCAAGGGAGATCTATACTAGCACATACTTTCTCCTTGCCTAACATTGTGTTCTTAATGTGGTAGTCATCATGCAATTAAAATTCAACACTACGATTCCTGGCCACTCAGCAAATTTCTACTGCATCTTAGTCAAAAGAACAAGCAACGGTTTCTGCTGTTGAGAGAATAAGCTGTGAAATTCCGTTATATTAAAAAATAGAATTTTAATCGATTAGTGGCTGCTCAACTGAGCTAATGCTAGTAAGTTTATTTTATAAAAGGAAGAAGATGGGGGTTTTCTTGTGAAATATAGTGTGTGAGAGAGGGATCCAAAGGGCGTACTAAACAAAGAGTGAGCGAGAGAGGGAAGATGGAGGGGGTGCGAAGGAGAGATAGAGAGATGACGAGTGAATTGAGCAAGTGAGCGCGAGTTGTCAACAAGCAGGTGCAGGAGTATGCTTCTGCTTATGGGATTGAAGGACACATAACAGGAGTAAGGGTGCTGAGCTTGGTTCAATCGTCGAATCGAAGCTTAGAAGCTTTTAAGGTACTGGAAATGCATTAGTAAATCATTTTGATTTTCTCAAAATGTGAAATAATAATATGTTATCTTAGGTTATTGTATGTTGAAAACCCTAAATCCAACTTTTGTTTATAAAAATGATTTATTACAATTTTTATTTTAAAATGAGAAAATAAATTGTGCTATCTATATGTATATGAAATTTCATGTAAAGGATTAGGTTTTTATTTACAATAATATAGAACTTAATGTTTTGTAAGAATTAGAATAGATTTGTTAAGCTAAAATTCATGAAAAATTATTGTGAAAAGTTTGTTTCAAAGTTTTATACCCTTATATTAAGAAGATAGTTTTATAAAAATTAAATAAATTTAAAAAGAACAACAACAACAACAACAACAACAAGCCTTAATCCCACTAGGTGGGGTCGGCTACAGGAATCATTCGTCTCCATTGTGTCCTATTATGTGTCAAATTCTCATTTAAATCAAGTATACTAAGATCATTTTTTATACATCTTAACCAAGTCTTTTAGACCTATACCTTTCTTAACATAAAGCAAATCTAATGCATCTACTCTCTAATCATCTGGACGGCCGGCTTTATGTGGCCAAACCATCTAAGGCGACTCTCCTAATCTTATCTACCGGAGCTACTCCAACTTTTCCCGAATATACTCATTTTGCATTCTATCTCTAAGAGTAAAGCCACTCATCCACCTAAGCATCCTCATCTCTGTAACACTTAACTTAGTCTTATGCTTCTCTTTTATTTAAAAAGAACAAAATAAAAGAAGATTAATATTAAGTTAGACATAAAAAATAATAGTATTAATTGCTTAATTAAAATGATATGTAATACGTTAAATGTTTCTAAAAGAAATATAATAATTAAATATTATTGGATATATATATATATATATATATATATATATATATATATATATAAGAATGGAAGAGAAATATAATTAAAAAATCATAGGAAAATTCTATTATATGATATTTAAATGAAATCATTTTCAATCATGGCTATGATATAATGTATTTAAAATATGAAATTATCTATATAAATAATCTTAATATATATGTTATATTGTAAAATAATATTTATGAGAATAGCTAAATAGTTTGAATGAGGTCAAAGATTAGAATTTTGCATTCTTAATTGTATAGCTCGAGTTGTGAGCCTTACTTAATGTTTGAGTTTGTAGATTGAACTAGTATCAAGGTGTCAATTAAGCTTAAAAAAAATCAAATAAATTCTTTCAAGTCAAGCTCGTAAAGTGATCTCGAGGTGGGCACTCATACTTGCGATTTATGGTAATAATGTTGTTTTCTTTTCTAAATCAAATTTGGTATCTGTTATTTATTCTCATCATATTTCTGTAAAAACTCAATTTTGATTTATTTCTTTATTTCTTTATAGGAAAGCTTGGTCATATTGATTTGACATACTTTAGTTATTGCATAATGTACAATGCATGTCATAAGAAGCTATGAAATGTTTTGAATGAATGTAAATGATATACATTTTATAGAATTGTTTGTATGTGCATGTTGATTGATGGAGTTTACTTCTTTATAGTACAGCTTGAGATAGTAATATATCTGTGCACATATATGAAGAATGTTATGGAAAAGAATATTAATATTAAAATACTTTAAATGATACAACTTTAGATGGTGGCTCTTGTGACGGATGTAATTAATAAAACGATATAAAAAGATATGAATTTGTTATTATTTCCTTATTGAATGTTTTGAAAATATTTTATATGGTCATTTTTAAATGAATAAAATGTTAATTGATTCTATTCTGATTTTTGGAATTTAACAAGTATGCATGTTGTTTCTTAATTTATCCATTGAGTATGGTTAACTCATTAAAGATTAAATTAA
The DNA here is from genome assembly GCA_021442155.1 of Cymbidium sinense. NCBI lineage: Eukaryota > Viridiplantae > Streptophyta > Magnoliopsida > Asparagales > Orchidaceae > Cymbidium > Cymbidium sinense. Next base: position 25,818,787 of record CM038223.1, on the reverse strand, counting down.
CATTATCAGAATAAAGTCTTGAATAAAAATTAGTGGAAGGAGAGAGCATTTATCATAGATCTAGTGCCATAAGAGAAAAATAAACATTCTAAAACTTTTATAGTAAAATAATTATATGACTCTTGCATTATATTGAAAAATATTAATTTTAAACCTTGCTTAAGATTAGATAACATTAAATGCATGATTAAAATTATAAATTTTCATTTGACCATCTGTTCTCATCTTGGTAATTCTATCTTCTCGAGCTAGGTCATGACAAAAGTGGTATATGAGCTATGGTTGAATTAATTAATATGAATTTTAGTGAAAAAGTCATTAGGATAACTACAAAAAATAGTCATAAGAAATCTTGGAGGTTTAAGGTGAGATAATCCTAATTAAGTAAATATTATTTTATGTATTCCAAGCATATGGAAATCTCAGGTGGAGGATGGGAACATGATGTGTACTATCCAATTAGTTTATTTCCTAATTAATTTTGTTTTAGCTAATTAATCCATCATTCTTTGTAGCATTAGGATGTAGCACTAGCTCACGTGGGATTAAACCATTCGGCAGCGTGTATGGTTGGATCTCTCCCGCAGCTTGCTATTTCATTTCCTTCCATAGTCGCGGCCTCAGTTCCTTCACGCTAATCTCCTTTAGTTTATTTCTAATTAATTTTGTTTTAGCTAATTAATCCGTCGTTATTGTAGCATTAGGACTGTAGCACCTAAGCATGCAGTGGCCGGATTAAGCCATTCGACGTGTGTATGGTTGGATCTCTCCGACTTCTATTTCATTTCCTTCCATAGCGCGCCTCGGTTCATCGATCGAATTTCTCCTCCTTTCCCCCCCGGTCGACCGGCGAGAACTGCCGCTCGTGGCCGAGCGTAGCGGCGGAGGGTCCGTCGGCTCGACCAGCTTCGCAGAACGAGCAGCGGGGTTCCGCGCTCGCTTCCTCCCTGTCGCGTCGCTTCTTCACCGGAACCGTCAGTGAGGCAGCAGTAGGGAGTTCGTGAATCGCTGGGATTGGAATTCGGTCTTATAAGAGGGGAGGGAGTTCTGACTTCTTAATTTTCTTTCCTTTCTTTTCTTTCGGTCCTTCCTTGGTGTTGAAATGTGATTGGAGTTCAATCTGTTTTGTCTGTAGGTGAGTTCTTGATTATTTATTAAAATGGAGGTTTAAGATTGACATTTTGTTAATTTTAGTTTGTTAATTTAATCGGTAATTAATATTATTGGCGTTAGTAGATTACTTTGAATGTCAAGATTTTGGTTTATATGAGATATCAATTTAATTAGATTGCAGTTTAAAAGTGATCTTATCATGTTAATTATGAGTTTCATGTATTAGAAGTATTTAGAAGAGTTATTTCATTATAGGTTGTGTATCGAGGAGAATCGGCATCACCAATGACGAGGTGAGACATAATTGTTAATTTAAATTCATTTATAGTCACATGAATGTAATTGTTTCGCTTTTTTATAAAATGTGTTTACGCTTTTTATAAATTGTATGAATGTATATGATATTCTATCATTGTATGTTATTACAATCTTCGATGATTATAAGCGTTAGTGCATTTTTTTATTAGCATGATTTTTGTTGGACATATATAAAATGTTTTAAAATATGTTAAAATGATAATGTGATAAGCGAAATGTCGGGAAAATTGTGATAGGAAGGTATGTTATAGAAATCTGCAGAGATGAAAAGTTTAACGAGATGGCGTGGCGGGGATTTTAGTATCCCACTCGACATTTTGAGGTTGGAGCCGTTAGTCCAAGTGTTAGAAAAGGTAAGTAGTATGGTTCCTACCGCCTTCCTGACTTTTTAAACCGGGCGTGACTCTTTTGTTATGAAGTCAAACCATGTAATTATAAATGACATTCTAGAAAAATGATTTGATATAACGAAATGATTTTCATTAAATAACCGCTCCTTTGACATGACATTGATACAGTATGAATCTACGGCATATTGTTCTTACATTTACGGAAGATTGTTTACCGGGTTTTCAGAATTTATATATATGCGATTGTTTTCTTGTTTTGTTCGAGCTTATTTTAGCATTCTTGTCTCACAAACTTTTCATGATCTTCTGGATTGATAATTTGGAAAAGATGAAATGGGTAGAAATTTAGGCCGTTTGTTGATTTATGCAGTTTTGGGGTGTATAGTTTTGGGAAGATTAAAGCTTTTTTTTGGAGTGCGTACAAAATTTTAATCACGATGTCTTTAGTTCTTGTATTTATTTACAAACTTAAAGATTTAAATGCTTGGTGTGTGATATGAATTAATTAGTATATGAATTGTAAATATTTAGTGATGATTTGATTAGATATAAATTTACTTTCTCGTTCATGAGGCGGGTAAGCGTGTTGGTGGAATCTGTGTCCATCAGTGAAATCATTTATTACAGATTGACCCAGCGTAAGTTATCGGGGTGTCATGATGGGAGATGTAATACCATCAAATGTTATAGTGACCATCAATGTCAAATGATAGTAGACATGATGTAGTTGATTCTAGACTCATGAACTCAGTCAAGTGGAAGTAACAACACTATTGCTATGGATAGGTGTATTAAGATGTTTCAGGATTTACAACCACAGTTATTCACTGGAGTTGAATGACTGATTGAAGCAGAAAAATTGGATTTGTATAGAAAATATATTGGATGATATGTCCTACTTGATGAAAGAAAAGTGTCTTAAGCAACATTTGCATTAGACAGAGAAGTAGGAAGATGGTGGAGAGGACAATGTAAGTACAAGTTGGTTAATATACATTACATGCTAGTTAATTGGGAAGACTTTGTGGAATTATTCAGAGAATGATTTGTATCTCTTTCTACATGTTGACAAATGCATGATAAATTTATAAAATTGGTGCAAGAAGATAAATCTTTCTTGCAATATGAAGTGGAGTTTATAACACTGTCAAGGTATGTACTACAACTAGTTTCAAGTGCAAAAGAGAAGTGCTATTGATTCTTATCTGGGTTAAAGGTGTGATTACAGAACCCTTAATACCTCTAGGAATTGACAATTATTCATTATTAGTGGAAAGAGCTGGTAGGGTAGAAATTGATTTGCAAATTACTCAAGCATAAAGATTTACATAAGAGGAAGAGCATTGAAGAGTTCTAATTGGAAAAAGCTTAAGTCTATCACTAATGGGTTAGTAGTGTTGTAGTTAGTAAGACTGTAGAATCTTGTGCTAAGTGTTGTAAGCATCATAATGTTGAATGTTTGTTAGGTTCTAACATTTGTTATTGGTGTCATCCACCTGAGCATATAGCAATCTATCGCTCAACATATGGCCAAAAAAATTTAGAAGAATTAAATCCAAGCGAAGCTCATTTACAAAAGATTGATAGACAAAAGATGATAGAATCAACCGCCTCAACTCCAACTCAAGGTCAGCTGAGACAGAATATTTGACTATGAGTCTATGCTCTCATTCAATGAGAGCCTAAAGAACTAGTTACTGTTGATAATGATGATGATAAAACTAGTTTAGAGATTGTTAAGGCTAAATGCTATTTAGTAGTATTTTGAATTAAAATTTAGATGTTTTCAAGATATTATAAATGAATTTATGTATCATTTATTTACATTAAGAATTTAATGTTTTGTAACAATTAATATTGATTAGTTGAACTATAATTCATGAGGAATTATTGTGAAAAGTTTGTTTCAAAGTTTTATGCCCTCATGTTAAGAAGATAACTTTATAAAAATTAAATACATTTTAAATGAAATAATTTTCAATCATAGCTATAATATAATGTATTTAAATATGAAATTAATTGTATAAATAAGATTAATGTATAAGTTATATTGTAAAATAGCATTTATGGGAATAGCTAAATAATTTAAATGTCACACCCCAAATGACCCCCTCTTTTTTAAGGTCAGTCTGAGGTATAACAGAATGAGACGACTTAGTTAGACGCAACTTCCACCAACTCATCCCGACTTATAAAAATTCGGGGTTAGTAGGTGAAAATTGATTCTCACCAAATTATCATGAACAAATTCTTATATTTCGAATTCCTCTACTAATTAATTCATATTTAGATCACATAATTGGAAGCGTATAAATCTCCAAATTTGTATACAAATACAGAGCAACTAACAACAACAACAACAAGCCTTTATCCCACTAAGTGGGGTTACATGAATACTGTTTGTTGTCTATTATGTGTCAAATTCTCATTTAATTCAAGTATACTTAGTCATTTTTTATACATCTTAACCAAGTCTTTTGTTCCTACCTTTCTTAACATAAGGCAAATCTAATGCATATACTCTCCTAACGGGATCATCAGACGGTCGACGCTTTATGTGGTCAAACCATAAATACAGAGCAACTAAAAACAACAACAACAATAACATCAATTTAAAATTTGTATGTACTCAAAAAGTCTTTACAATCTTCTAAAATTATACATCCAAAATTATACAATTCAAAAATTTGACTAACCTCTACCCTCCCCATTCTTACCTGAAATGTCAACATATCATATCATAAGTTAAAACAAGTGAGACAAGTACTGCTAAAGTAATTTCAGAGTAAGACATAAGAAACAATGTGCATGCACAATTGAAACTTACAGGAATGTAACAGTTGTATAATATGCTATCAAGTATATGAACTGGACAGTAATCAATAAAGCTATGACATATAAATAATATACAATAGAATATCTATACATATAAATCATTCATTTAATGAAATCAAGTTTAGTTAAATCATTTTCCTTGAAATGTCAATTATAATTGCATAAGTTTTGACTTTTATAATATGAGGGTGTCGTTACCTGGTACCATACTACTTACCAAACAACCCCCCTGACACCAATTGGTCTGCCCAACCTCAATATTAAGAGTCAGGAATGCTAAGATCCCCTGTCAAAGGCTCATCTCGTCAGAATTTTTTCCTGCCTGCGCAGGTTCTCATAAAGTGATCTTCTTATATGATAATTTTATGATATTTCTTTGATTATTATATGCATTATATTTCAATTTAACATTTGACAATATTGGAATGAAATTATTAATCAATAGACATAATAATGTAATATGATCTCAAGGCATTAATTTGATCCTACTTGTAGTATGCAACAAAGCATAGATTTAGGATATGTAAATAATCAGTTGTATTTAGATAAGATATGCCAGGAATATCTAAATGCAATGTACAAAATATCACCAGAACTAGTAGAAAATGTGGCATTCGACATTCCTATAGAAATCTAAATATAAATTAGCGAGTACATGTTTCACCTAGGTGTACAGGTCAGTATCGTGATGTGCTCGACTCTTCCATGAATACACAACTTATCATTAGATTTCCTTTGATTTAGTAAATTATTAACATAAATATGAGTTTATATATAAGAAACATACCAATTCCTTGACTTTGATTTCTTCTCTTGAAATTCTTCTTGACAATTGTCTTCTTCTAGGGTTAATGCTATTGCTACCTCTTGAGTTTACTACATAGTAATGATACATTAATGACTATTAGAACAATAACATTTTAAGGTTAATTGGAGGAGATGATAAAATTGCATTGATAAAATCACCCATTTAGATTAAAGTTTATTCTTTTAGAATTACTAAAAATCTTTCCCTTGTTAACATAATGAATTCTTTCAATATCTTTCACAAATTTGCTTTCCTACTGGTTAATCATAATCAGGTTATATTATTATTAATCATCTAATTACCAATTAGCTTTAACATGTATACAATGCTGATATCTTTTAATACTTTTATATATATTATATATATATATATATAGATAATTTATTTAACTCTATACTAATCCTAAACTATGGGTTGCTTACATGGTGAATGAATATCAATTAAAGGTTAAAGGTTTTAACTTAATTAACACTTTAGTGTGTGTGTGTGTGTGTGTATATACTTTCATTTTCCTTTTTCCTTTCCACTGTCTGTTCCCAAAAGCTTCATAAGCTCCAAATGCTGATTACGAAAATGAAAATAGAATAAGATTGCTAATATTTACAGTTAGCACATATAAATATAAGTAATTGTAATATCTCACCTAGAATTTTAAACAGCCTATTCTCCATACTCTTTCTTTATCTTTCCTATTTTTATTTCTTCCAATTTCTCTCTCTCTTCTCTATCTCTCTCTCTCTCTCTTTCTCTCTCTCTCTCTCTCTCTCTCTCTATATATATATATATATATATTAACTCCCAGCACTCTATCAAAATTTTCCATTCATATATATAGGAGTCATGTTACCTGCAAGCTTATCTTTTTCACTAATCCAGCTCCTGCTTGCACTCTCAGCTGCCTTCGTTTTCTTCCTCTTCCCCTTTTTTTTTTTTCTTTTGCTGGTTGGGATTACAGAATAGAGTTGTGTATTAATATACAAATAGAATATGAATACTCTCGTTTTTTTTCCAATTATCTTGACCATTCATTTTTCCATCAGCCATTGCATGTCATTCTAAGTGGAAAACATTAATTGCTGCAGTAATCATGTTTTAATTAATAGTTTAATTGAACAGTGGTTAAATAATAGCTAAATTAATTCATTTAGCTATTTTAATTAATAAATGGAAATATATCATATATATGTATATATTATTTTATTCATAATGAAATGTAGAATTTTATAAAAATGTATATGATGATTTCTAGGATGCATGAAAAATGGGGTAAATTTACCTTTTTTTTAAAAAAAAAAACTTTTGGGTATTACATTAAATGAGGTCAAACTTTTGAAATTTGCATTCTTTATTATGTGGCTGAAGTTGTTAGCCTTATTTAATGTTTGGGTTTGTAGTTTGAACTAGTTTTGAAGTGATGTGGCACAAGCACTACATCAAGTTTTCTTAACTAGAGCTAAGGTAAAGGAGATGAAGATCACTTATGGAGGCCCTATTACTTGGAGCAAGAGGATTTGAAGTTTGATGCATGGTGACTTAGTTTTATGTCTCATTTATGTAATAAAGATTGTCGTATGTGATGTGTACTATCATGTTTAAATGTGGTACATGTGTTGTGGTTATAATCATGCAACATTTAGGTATTTAGTGCTAAAAGTTGGTTAAACTGATAAAGAAAATGTTCAGTTTGGTTCATTCGTATTTTTCCATAGTTTTTAGATTCCACATTCTGTGAAATCCTTAAGTCTTAGGCGTGCTATTTGTTAACCAAGCAAAAATGCTGCAAATGATAGTGAATTGAATTATGTAAAATTCTGACTGAATCAAATCAAATTAAAAGCAAACCAATGATTTCTTGTATGGTTTAAAATAAAAGGAAATGAAATTGTACTTTGTAGGTGTCCCAGTGCACTGTCTAAGGAGGAGATGCCCTAATTTATGAGAATCCAAGAAATGAGTTGAGCGGCTGGCTTCTATTTTGATATCCCCTTTCTAATTTAACTTCTAGCTATTCCATGAATGATTTTTCTTTCTACCCTCATTTCTCCCTTCCTATTTTGAGTTCTTAAGGCTATATAAAAGTCAAAGCTGCAACAGATAAAGGTGTTATATCCTCTTTGATTTGATGTGCTTGTATTTTTGAGTAGTGGTGCTATTTTGGCATTTGCTGGCTTGTAAGAGGATGCTATCTTGTCATCTTTCTCATTATTAATAACCAACCGACAAGTCTCGACACCCTCATAACAGCTTCATCTTCTCTACACATGCCGCCCTCACACTTGTAACAGAATTCTGTTATAACGGCCATTCTAGAATATTCTATCTAATACTATATAAGCTACTGTATACTTATTCATACTTAGTGATATACATATTGTGTCACTTACATCTGCTCTTTGCATTCTTTACTCTACATATTTCTATCCTGGTATCAGAGCAATTCCAATTCCAGTAGCACTCATGGAAGCTTCTGCTTCTTCTTCAATTCAAGAAGGCCTTGCTGCTCTTAACCACAATAACTACTCCATTCCTCTCAAGTTTGTGATGACAAACATTAAAGCAATAGTCAACACTTCCCTCTCAAACGACAACGATCATCTAATAAAATCTTTAATACTGAAGATGTTTTTTGCAAATAGATTTAAGGGCTTCTTGGATGGAACAAATAAATGCCCAAATCAATTCATTAGCAATGCAGATGGACAAATTACTCCCAATCCACTCCACGACACTTGGAATCTCATTGATCAAAATCTTGCAGTAGCCATTTACTCCACCTTAACCCCATCGATTCTGCCTTATGTCTTAATCTTACTTCATGATCTGATATTTGGCACACTATTGAAAAGAGACTGCAGCCCTCCAACAAATCACAGGTAATTCAATTAAAGAACGAATTGCACAATATCTCAATGGGAAACAAAACAATATTTAGTTTAGTAAAAACCTTGGTTGATAACATAATGGCAGTCGAAGCATCTCTTGATGATGAAGGCATCATCCTCTACATTTTAAATGGGTTACATAGTACCTATCAAGCATTCAAGACCATAATAAGAACAACCCTTACACACATCAACTCCCTTTACAAATCTTGTATTATGGCAAAGGCTCATCAACAGCCTTTCCCTTTATCTACATCTACTTACAAAGCTTAAGAATTGCTTCATTCAGATGTATGGGGACCTTTCCCTATCCCTTCAATTAAAGGTACACCTGGATTTTTTCCATGTCTCATAAATCTGAAACTACAAAACTCTTAATTCAACTCAAACAAAGACTTGAGAAACAATTTCAAACCAACATAAAATACCTTAGAATTGATGGAGGAGGTGAATACCTCAATGGCACCCCACAAAATTTCTTAAAAACCTTTGGCATCATACATCAGATCACCTGTCCCTATAGCCAGCACAGAACAGTGTTGCTGAACGCAAACACTGGCACATTCTTCATACCACTCAAACATTGTTAAAGGAGGCCAAATTCCATTATTCTCTCTAGGCAGAAATAATACTTACCACTTTTTACCTCATCAATAGAGTGTCTCTTTCCAACAGCAAAGCCAAATCATCATATTATCTTCTATTCTGTAAACTGCCCACCTATAATCACTTTTGTACCTTTGGTTGTGCATGCTACCCATGGCTTCCACCCTCTCTTTGACACAAACTGGTTCTCCAAGAGTTCCACAATGCGTCTTCCTTGGTTACTCTGAAACTTCCAAAGGTTATAAATGCCTTGATATCACTATAGGTCGCATACTCCTCTCTAAGCATGTAGTCATTAATGAAGACTAGTTTCCCTATCACGTACAGTCTCCTATAACAAACAACTGTCCATCTCCACAATCTACATATGTCTCCCACTTCTCACACAACCTTCTTCATATTCACCACTACCCTCTCTAACTCCACTCACATCTCCACCCCCAGCAACATTAACAAATCAATAGTCAACTGTCATCCTTTTCTCCATCAAACCATCCCACCATCCCCTCAACCTGATGACATCACATGACTACACATTCTCTGGCTGGTTCTATAAAATAAAAACAATTTTGTCATGTCATTATCTTCTTTTTACTCAATCCGAACCAACCTCCATCTCTACAGCTCGCAAATCCCACCATTGGCAGCAATGCAAGATGAATTTAATGCCCTGCAACAACAATCTACTTGTATCTTGGTTCCACCACTCTCTAATCAATCTGTTGTTGGTGTCAATGGATCTATAGAACTAAACTAAATGCCGATTGTACTATTGCCAAACACAAAGCTTGCTTAGTAGCTCAAGGCTACTCCCAAGAATAAATCATCAATTATACTAAAACCTTCAGCCTTGTAGCCAAGATGCCAACCATTCGTTTTCTTCTTACAGTAGCTATATTTCTTAGTTGGTATATCACTCAATTGGATGTATCTAATGCCTTCGTACATGGTAAACTCAACGAAACAGTCTACAGGCTTTGTGGATGAGCAACATCCAGATTATGTATGTCTCTTACGGAATGTCATTTATGAACTCAAACAAGCTCTGCGACAATGATTCAACACGTTTACTGCTCCTCTTCTTAGCATTGACTTTACATTCAATAAAGCTGATCCCTCATTGCTCTTTTACAATCACAAAGGGACTCTTGTTTATCTACTTATATATTTCGATGACATCCTGGTAACTGGCAACAATCCAACAGCCATTCGAGCTTTACTTCATCATTTACAAACTCACTTAACATCAAGAAAGAATATCCAACTTTCTTGGAATTCAAGTTATTTCAGCAAACATAGGTCTCTTCTTCATTCAATATTTCTATGCCCATAAACTCCACAAAATAGAAATGCAAGATTGTTGACCAGCAACTTTCCATTCTGCATCAACAGTTTATCCTCCAATGCTCTTCGTATCTCATTTTCCAATCCCCACACATATCGACAATTGGTTAGATCTCTACAATTTCTAACTATAACTCGATCAGATATTGCCTTTGCAGTTAATAACCAATGTCAGCTTATGCATGATCCACTTCTCATTGCCACCAACTTCAACACCTTCATTACATTAAAGGAACTAGAATCTCGGAAGAATATCCAACTTTCTTGGAATTCATGTTATTTCGGCAAACACAAGTCTCTTCTTTACTCAATCTCACTATGCCCATAAACTCTGCAAAGCATGTATGCAAGACTGTTGACCAAGCAATATTCCAATTCGCACCAACAGTTCATCCTCCAATGCTCTTCGTTTCTCATTTTCCAATTCCCACACCTCTCGACAATTGTTGAATTTGTACAATTTCTAACGATAACTCGACCGGACATTACCTTTGTAGTTAATCATCTATGTTAGCATATGCATGATCCTTCCACTTCTCATTACCACCAACTTCAACACCTTCATCACATTAAAGGAACTATAAATTACGGCCTTCCAATAAACAAAAGCCCATTACATCTTCATAGTTACTCAAATGCAGATTGGGCTCAAGATATATTGATAGAAAATCTATTTTAGGTTTTTGCATCTATCTTGGTTCAACTTTAATTTCTTGGACGGTAAAGAAGCAACCAATCATTGCAAGATCATCAATGGAGGCCGAATATATAGCCCTTGCATCAGCCATTATCACTGGCATCATTTGGCTCCGTCATCTACTCAGCGACTTTCAAATATCTCTCAATCGACTAACACTAATCCATTGTGACAATATCTCCACCACCTCTATTGCCAATAATCCCACCTTTTATTCTTGTATAAAGCATATAGAGATTGACTACCATTTTATACGTTAGCACATTCTTTCCAATGAAGTTCAGATTCATCATGTCACCTACATTAATCAAACAACAGACATTCTAACTAAACCTCTAACCAAGTTTTGGTTCATTGAGTTATGAGACAAGCTGACGATTTTCCCCAAACTCCTCAGCTTCAGGGGTGGTAATAACCAACCCACCAGTCCCGACACTCTTATAACAGCTCCCTCTTCTCTGCCATGCTGCCTGTCCACTTGTAACAGAGTTCTGTTATAAGAGCCATTCTAGAATACTCTATCCAATATTATATATGCTACTGTATACTTATTCATACTTTGTGATATACATATTTACATGTGTTCTTTGCATTCTTTACTGGTTCATATTTCTCTCTATTAGTAGGATTTCCTTGTAACATATTATAAAATGTAATGCAGGAGGAATGACCAAGTCATGTTTGTATATGATTTTATTATTGTTGTATTCAAGTAACGCTCAATTTAACATCGTGTCTGTGCTTCCAAATACTTGAGTACATGCCTCTACATTGCCTTGGCTTTTATGTTTCTGCATTAATCTTAGTACTCTGCAGGAGTAACACCATCACATAAAGTTGTGATAGTGAAGACTATCATGATGGAAGATTTAACTCCAGAAGTGAACGAACCATGGCACATTGCCATAGGGGAACTCTACAGGTGGACTGTCCATACATCATAGGCAGATTGGCTACTTATGTTTTTTTTGGTTCTCTTACTTTATTTGCTGACATCATGTTAGTAATAAGGCAGGCTTTAATGAATTATCAATAGAAAGCATTCGATCTGTTATTTCTGAGTCATCTGATTTTTGTGGAATTTGCAGGATTGCCTTCTTTGCCCTACTGGATTTGCTGCAAACATGGCGTTCATATCTGCTTTAGGAAGTGTGAGCTCTCTTTTGGTTGCTGGTAGAAAACCATCTGAAGAAGAAAGAATTGCTATCTTTTCTGATGCCTTGAACCATGCATCAATAATTGATGGTATTCTCCTTGCCAAACAGCTTCGTGAAGTAGAAGTTTTTATTTATAGGCACTGTGACATGGATCATCTCAATTCCCTACTGTATGTTTTCGGGCTTCTTTTGAATTGATTTCTATTTCACTCTTCTTTTAACTCAGTCTAATGGTTTTCATTACATTTTATTTTACAGATCTTGCTGCAAAATCAACAAGAAAGTTGTCATAACAGATAGGTGAAATTTTGACTTATCAAGATGTTGCTTGGATATCCTTAAGCTTGTGTTTAGTTCTATATTAATATCCTGCGTCATCAAATGCCTTATTTTATATACTCTTTTTTTCATTTTAGTTCTGATGATAGAGTGGCAAAAATAGGGAAAAAATGAAAAAAAAAAATTTTGTGCTTTTTGAACTCGGTGCTGACAATCTAATCTTCTTAACTGTTTAGTTCTAAAATTTAAAAGACAAAAATTCTTTAATGACATGCAGCCTTTTCAGTATGGATGGTGACTTCGCTCCAGTAATGAAACTTGTCCATCTACGCAGAAAGCACAGTTTTTTACTGGTGATTGATGATGTAAGTCCCAACTCCCAACTTTATAACTTTTAATTCAATTTCCAATTTTGCTATTTGAGTTAATTTCATGATTGTAAGATTTTTAAGTTTTTCAGGCTCATGCAACTCTTGTATGTGGAGAGAATGGTGGTGGTGTTCCAGAAATCTACAAGTGTGAAAATGATATTGATATATGTTTGGGGACCCTGAGCAAAGCTGCAGGTTGCCATGGCGGTTTCATTGCTTGCAGGTGATCATGTGCACTAACTTTATTACCATAGTAAATAACAAAATAAAAATCTAATGACCCCAAACTGTTTGTCCTTTTTGTTAATTGAGTATGCACATTACATTATTCTCACTAGATCTAACTCTGCAATTCTTAATAATTCCATTATTATTTATTTATTAAAAACATGTGACCAATGTCTATCTCATTTATATTGAGTGTTCAATTCTCTGCATTGAAAAGGCCATTGCTTTGAAATTTTAATCTTTTTTTTGCTGCTTTTGTAAGCCAATTATAGCTTCCATGCTGCTGGTGCTATCTATTCTTAGCTCATAAGCAGCTAAGGATATAATGTTAAATGCGTGAAAAATTTCCTACACGTTAGATTTTTACAAGTTATCATTGATATCTCTTATTTGATGCAAATATTTTACTTGTCATTTTTGGGAGCCAGGAAGATAGTGATCCTTTTTGTGGGCTATGAAGATCTCATAATTAACTCTAGGTTGCTTTATTATTGTTATCACATTAAATAGATCCTTACGAATAAGGGAATGATATCTCTTAACAAAAAAGAAACAGAGAGAGGAGAGAGAGGAGAAAGAGAGAGGAGAGAGGCTGACATTCAAGAATAAAGAACAGATTTTTTGGATTGCTTATTGATGAAAATCTTTTGACTTGAGGGAAGATGTCTTTGTAGTTTCCATCTCCATAAGAGAAGCTTTCGATCATAGTGAGAAACTCTTATTTGGACTCCTAGAATATGGAAAAGAGAGTAATAGTAATGTGTGCTCTGAAAATTTACATTCAATCTCTCGATGAAGAGAGTTTAAAATTCGTCGGATGGTAGATGAGATAGTAGATAAAACACTACCAAGAGATTTTACCCTCACTTTATGAGGATTGTCGAATTTAGATCTCCAAGTTTATTATTATAAAGCTATAGCAAAAGTACTCTTCACGCCGAGAGAACTTTTGATTAAGGTTAGTCATTAGCTCGCTAATTATTTAGTGTATAATAGCAACAAATAGAGTTAAAATGGATGTTTGGGGGAATGGTGACGTGCTTGATCAAGATCTCATGGTTTGCATCCCGCATCATTTCTTATTTAATCGATATAGTAATCACGATAATTTTATAAGAATCATGGGTTGTGTTCATCTAAGGAGATCTTGTAGACCTATGGTGATATTTATTTAAGGAGAGAACTTTAAGTCCACCTTAGCTAACATAGGATTTTTTATCCTATCAAATGCATCATATAGTTCACATCTCAGGGGACAGAGTCATTAGGGAATATATAGGTTATAGTCGTGATCGTAATATAATGATGTTATTTGAAAGTAGATTATCCGATTAGAGGACTCTAGTCGTAATCACATAATATGTGAAGCTTATTGGTCAAATCACATGGACAGAGGATACGGATCACGTTCTTACTCACATGAGATTTTTTAGGAGTGAACATAGTTATACACTTGGTTTGACATTGACCCCTTTGTGAGCTAGAGTTTCTTTAATTTATCACTTCCAATAAGTGATTGTAGACGGCGGATTGAGTGGATGAATGATTTTGCTTTAAGTTGTTAAAAGACAAATTTCTTTTAATCTGAACTTATCAAATTTGCGTTTCATTTGAATTTGATTTACTAATAGCTTTATTTGAAATTTAAATATATTTTTGATGGTGATATCCCCTCCAGTTGAAATCTTCAGTCAACACGACTATCATCGGGGTATTTGAATCTACTTGATTAATTTAATTCATTGTTACAGGTCTTGTCAACTTTGCATGCCTAATTGTAGAGGATTAGGCCTGTAGTCAAATTGAAGATTAATCACCTTGCAGATCATGCCAACTTTAGCTTTGCACGTAGAGGATCGGGTCTAGGATTTGTACTTTAAAAGTAGAGGTTTTAGGTGGTCTGACATTAATATCTTGAGAATTTTTAATATTGATAACTCCTCCGGTTGATATTCTCAATTAACACAGTCATTATTGTGGTATTTAAACATGTTTGATCATTCAATTTATCAGTATAGACCTTTTCAACTCTATTAATTTGATAATAGATGATCAGATCTAGGTTTATATTTTGAGAACTTGATTTTGGGATGACTAAACATTAATATTTTATATAGTTTGATAATGATGATCCCTCTGGTTGAAATTCTCATTCAACACAATCATAATTAAGGTATAGATCTTTTGAACTCTACTTGCCTGCTAGTAGAGGATTAGATTTATAGCTAGAGCGTGTAGTCATATTTTCAGATTTGATGTTGGCATTTTTACATTCTAAATATGAAGTTTTTTTATTAAGACCTTTAACGGTCATATGCAAATGTATAAATCAAAATATGGCTTTAGTGATCTAGCACTTAACTTGCAATCAATTCTGTCAACTCCAGTCTTTTATAAGAAGGAGAATTATATTTGCTATGCGGGACTTACGACTTCACCATATAGATGAAGTAACCTTTTAGCAGTGTGCATATATATTAGCCTTTAAGAATCAGACTTATGAAAAATGTATGTATTTTTGAAATAATTATCAATTTATAAAATGTTTGTACACTTTTTGAGATAAGATAGACTTTGAGTCTATCCAATTCTAACCCGCTTATCATTCTTAGACATTAGATTTAGATTTTTGGTGTTATGTTAGGATGTAGAACATCATGAGGATCAACAAATTAAAGCCCAAGGCCCATTTACAAAATCTCAAGCTAATCATGAGGATCAACAAATTGAGAAGACCCATTTACAAGATCTCAAGCTAAAGCCCAAGAAACTTCAAGAAAGAGAAGACTTAGCCCATTAGCAAGACCCATTTTATGATTTTATCTTTTTTTATTTATGTAATTTTTAATTTTCTTCTAGAAACTCCATGTTTGAAATTTTGCATTTAAAAATTCAAAGCATGACATGAGGTATTGAATCCACATAAAATAATAGCATGTGAAATGGGTGGATGGCATAAAATAATGACAATTTATTGCTTCACATTAATGTGGCCACCCACCTTTCCCTCCATGTTTTGAATTCTTTTCTTTTGAAAGATGCTTATAATAATAGCCCTCTTATTAGAATGAAGGAGATCTTTGGCAATTACAAATTTTGAGTTATTCTTGTGGTTTGAGAGCAGGCCAAACCTTGGCAATCGCTGGGAGTGGTTATCCAACACATCTTCTTCCTTCCTCCAATACCCACGTTCTCTCAATCTCATCAAAAGAAAGAAGCCACCTCCATCAAATTTGGTATCGAAAGCTGGAAGGAGCAAATTTGGTCAAAAGTTGTTTCAACAAAGGGAGCAACTCAAGTGTTGGACTTGTCTTCAAACTTGTGAGTTTTCTTGGATTAATTAATTTTCTTTTATGTGATAGTTTAAAAGCATATTAGTTGGAAAGATATATATTGCTTGCAAGTTTATAATAGATAAAATTTCAATTAGTAAGTTCTATTATATATTTTAGTCATTTTCCAATGTGCTCCCCCCCTCCCTCCAAAAAAAAAGAGAAAAAAAATTAAGAGAGTACCTTGAGGTAGTTCATCACCTAAAACAACCTAGCCATTAGTGCAAATCAAAATCTAATTACTTGCTTTATTATCTTTGTTATTATTTATGGTTAATTAGAAGTTTTTTTGATTAACTTATGATAACTTGCTTTCTTAAAAAGAAAAAAAGAGGCTTGATAAATTTGAGCATTTTTATTTCATTGCATTAAAAAATATATATAAAAAAATATGCATGCATAATAATATAAGTGTGTTAAACTTGGTGATTTTGGAAGCTAAATAAAACTTTGTCAAAAAGACCTAAACTGTCTAAGGAGAGCTTGGGATTTAAGTGGTCTTTCATCACCGGAAGTTCTTTTACCTTAAAATTTCACTTTGATTGCACAATTATATTATACTTATTTATTATTATTATTTTTTTTCATTGGTCCCTTTTCATATATCTTTTTTTTCCTTAAAAAAAAAATCTCATGGCACCACAATCTATCTCTCCAGATCAAGTTGAAAATTTGACTAGATAGATTTAGATCTTAGGATCAAAAATGAACCAAAAAACTCAACAAATAGAAGAAAGTAAGAATCAAATGCAAGAACTTAAACAACAAATGCAAACTCTTAGTGCATCTACAAAATAATAGATACCAATTCCTCCTCCAATACCTACAAACTATGCCAATAGGGATAGATGAAGAAGATTCATATCCAAACCATGAGAAAATCAACCACTTAGAACAATCAATGAAATGGTGGAAGGGGAGAAAATTATTTTAAGACTATAGAAGACTCTAATGATCCATCTCAAGAGTTAAAGTAGCCCCAACTTATGATGGTATACATGATCCAAATAAATCGATTGGTTAGTTCAAATGGATGACTTCTTTGATTGGTATAAAATGGATGATTATCACTTTTTGCTAAAATGAAATTGATAACATGCTAAAATTTATTGGACAAATACTTTAGCTAAAGAACAAAGATTAGGAAGGACAAACCTCACTTGGATAAAATGAAAGAAATGTTAAGAAGAGAAAAGATCATGATAAGAAGCTACATATTATTAACTTTGAGACAAGGTAATTATCTTCAGAATCAATACTTGAACACTTTTGAAGATCTAGTTTCTAAGATTACCGATAATGATTGGCAATTAGCCAATAAATTTATTGGACTTACTGAAATTAAAATGAAGTTGAATTATTTGACAAATCTTTAGAGGAAGCATTTCATTATGCATTATTAGTTGAACAACAAAGAAATCGCTCCCTCTCTAAAATTAAAAGTCAAGTACCTTCCATTTCATCCAATAGATCTATAGACCCATCCAAATGGCCCATCCCTTGCCTAAAACTTCAATTGAAGGGAGCTCTAAGAACATTAGGGAAGTAATATGTTTTAAATGTCATAAAAGGTCATATGCAAAATCAATGTAAAGCTCAAATCTTATTTTAGAAGAAGTTGAAAATCCAATAGATGATAATCTAGAAGAAGTTTATGATGACACCCCATTATCTCGATGAAGAATTTGAAATAAGATCCCTCATGTTAATGTGATGAGATGTCTTTGTAATAAAAAAATGAGGCGTAAGATTGGAGGAGAAAGAACATTTTAGCATGTATGTTTTGTGTAATGAAAAGAGATGTAGGTTAGTTATAGGAGTGCTATGAATGTCATTTCAACACATACCTTAACTCGAGCCAACCTAAAATCAACCCCACCGAACCATTTCATGTTAGTTGGGTAAATCATACATCTCTTCCCATCACCAATCGTTTAGTTCCTATTAAAATAGGAAGCATGAGGATCAAATTTGGTGTGATGTTCTCCTATGGACATTGCTCATATTCTCTTAGACTAACTTATATATGATATGAATGTTATTCACTATGGTAGGAAAATACTTATGTTTTTAAACATAATAATAAGACTATTAAACTCCTACCAATAAAGCTAGAAAAACACCTCCATAACACCACACAAAACAACGACTTGCAACTAAGCCTCTATTGAAAAAATGCCAAACTTTAATTAATTATCATAGAAAATCCTACTGTTATGCCTAACACTATCATTTCTGATCCTTATTTTAAAACACCTACTCTTTCTCCTTTGACCCCAAAGATAGAAATAATAGGTTTTGGCACTTTACGAAAAGAATTTTCTGATCCATTTCTTCTTCACATATTACATGTAAAGAAGTCATACCGGACACCAATGAGACTCACACCACGTATTCTCTTCTTTCTAATTTTAACGATATTGCAGATGAGCTTCTCACGACTACCTCTAAGAGACATTCAACATGCTATTGAGTTCTTACGGTTCAACTTCCTAATCTTCCACATTATAGGATGAACCCCACCGAGCATGTTGAGATTAAAAGACAAGTTGAGGAATTATTAAGAAAGGGTTTTATTCAAGAGAGTCTTCTCAGGTAATCTCGATTATTAACTCCAAAGAAAGATGGAACATGGCGAATGTTGATAATGAGCAATAAATAAAATTACTATCAAATATAGGTTTCTATTCCATTATGATATGTTAGATTTAATCTCGAGCAAATTTTTTTCAAAGATTGATCTAAAAGTGGATATCATCAAATTGATTAGATCGAGATGAGTGGAAGACGGCTTTTAAGACCGATGGACTTTATGAATGGCTGCCCTTTGGACTTTCAAATGCTCCCAAGACATTTATGAGATTAATGAATGTTCTTAAACCATATATAGGTAAATTTTTGGTGGTGTATTTTGATGATATTCGATTTTAGTCCAAGTGAAAATGAACATCTACAACACCTACAAAAGTCTTTGAACTACTTAAACAAGAGAAATTATACATCAATTTAAAAGTGCTTTTTTGCAAGTCGAGGTAATCTTTTATTATATCCACTGCTTAAACTGATCCTTCTAAAGTGAAAGCAATCTTAGATTGGCCACCATCTAAAAGTTTCAAGTTAGAAGCTTCCATGGTTTAGCCACTTTTATCTGAGATTTATTAAGAATTTTAGTATTATTTTGCTCCAATAACCGCATATACTAAAATTAGATAAATTTTTGGACTCTAATGCACAAGGCCTTAGAGCAAATTAAAGTTCTTATCACTTCGCACCAATCCTTAGGCTTCCCGATTTTTCTAAAGCCTTTGAATGATGCTCGTGAATTGGGATAGGTGGAATTTTAAGTCAAGAGAATCATCCCATAACATTCTTAAAAGTTAAATGAAGCTAAACAACGATATTCCACTTATGATAGAGTTTTATGTAATTCAATCCTAGACACTATCTCTTACATAGAGAATTTATATTTAATGATCACCATGCCTTAAAATTCATTAATACTCAACTAAAAAATTAAGTCATGGCATGCAAAATGGGTTGAATTTTACAAGACTACTCTTTGTTCTAAAGCATAAGCTGAATTGAATAATAAGCTGTTGATGCTTTATCTGGTAAACTTAATGATTTCCTCTTTAGAATTGAGAATCCAGATTTGATAGAATCAAAGATGATTATATTGTGCCCCGACTTTCACCTAATTTATCTTGAACACCTAGATAAACCAATAACTTTACAAGGGACATTCTTGATAACAAATGGATATTTATATAAAGGAAAACAATTATGCATTCCTCGATCTTCTTAGAATTCCTTATCACCGAGCTACATCCGGGGGTGTATGGTCATTTTAGAAAGGATAAGACCATATGTTTATTAGAAAATAGATTTTATTCCCTTAAAACGAGATGTTCAAAATTAGTGGCTCAATGCTTAATTTGTAAAGGCTAAAACTATCAAACAAAGGTCCGACTACAATCGCCCACTGTTCTTATAGCCTGGGAAGACCTATCATCAATGGATTTTATTCTAGGATTACCTGACATGGAGACATGATAGTATTTTTGTTGTAGTGGATAGGTTCTCAAAATGGCTCATTTCTTACCTTGTTCAAAACAAATGATGCTTCTTATATAGCCAAATTATTTTTTAAGGAAATAGGCGACTCCATGGTCTCCTTTAACCATTGTTTACGAGATGTTAAGTTTGTCTCATATTTTGGAAAATATTATGGAAATTATTAGGTACCAAATTAAAATTCTCTTCGCTTTCACCCACAAACCGATGGAACAAACCAAGTAGTTAATCGCATCTAGGAAATTTGTTGTTTGGTAGGTAAAAGTTTAGGAAATTGGGATTTACATTTACCAACCTCTAATTTCTATAATAAGCATTATATCTAACTACAAAAAAATCACCATTTGAGATAGTCATGGTCAAAACCCACGACAACCAATAGATGTAGAAACCTACCATCTCATGTATTTTACGCGATTCTCATTTGATAAAGATTTTCAAAGCCTCCATGAAGATATAAGAAAGCAAATTACTATAAGTAATGATAATTATGCTTCTAAGGCAAATCATAATCGCTCAACAAAGAATATAAAGAAGGTGATTATGACATTCGATCTGGCGTTATCAAACTACTAAATATAAGAAATTACACGAAGCTTGTGGTCCATTTAAAATTCTCAAGAAAATTGGAACTAATGCTTATCACCTTGATTTGCCGATATGTTCATTCATCCGTTATTAATATTGAAGATATTCTATCATATGAAGGAATTAGAAAACCTCCACTTGTTCGCCTAACTCTTTAGCAGAGATATAACACAGATTGCGAAGCCCTCTTCCTTTGAAGTTGACTATATTATCACCAGGAAGCACCCATTAATCCAGTTCAATATCGCTTGTTGGAAGAATAAGACCACCAAAGACACATGGTTGAGTGATGGTGAGACTTTAGCCCCACAATTAAGAAGACTTAGATTTCAACGGAGTTCAAGAGCCTGGGAGTTGATGTAGAACATCAAGGATCAACAAATTAAAGCTCAAGGCCCATTTACAAAATCTCAAGCTAATCATGAGGATCAACAAATTAGAGCGCCCATTTACAAGATCTCAAAGCCCAAGAAAATTCAAGAAAGAAGAAGACTTAGCCCATTAGCTAAGGCCCATTTTATGATTTCATCTTTTTTTTATTTATGTAATTTTTAATTTTCTTCTAGAAACTCCATGTTTGAAATTTTGCATTTAAAAATTCAAAGATGACATGATGGTTGAATCCACATAAAATAATAAGATGTGAAATGGGTTGACATAAAATAATGAGGCAATTTATCTTCACATTAATGCCACACCCACCTTTCCCTCCATGTTTTGAATTCTTTTTTTGAAAGATGCTTGTAATGGCTATAAATAGCCCTCTTATTGAAAGGGAGATCTTGGCAATTACAAATTTTGAGTTATTCTTGTTTGAGAGCAGTGGCCAAACCTTGGCAATCCTCAGCTTATCCAACATATCTTCTTCCTTCACCTCCAATACCCACGTTCTCTCAATCTCATCAAAAGAAAGAACGCCCACCTCCATCAGTTAGGGCCCATGCGGGTGCCTATTTCACAATCACATGAATTATAATGTGAGTACATAATATGTTACACACTTTAATATTTAGCAATCTAAATCAATTCGGCTTTTACTTCATTCGATAGTTGTTTTCTAAAACAGTGATGAGTCTTATAGGAGATTGTTAATATCACACTAAATGAGAAGTAGCGATGTTAAGGTTGTTGCATTTTAGAGCTTTTGTTTAATAAATGGCCACCTTTCTTGATTCTTTTGCCTTGTTTTTTTTAATAAGAGATGCCTACTAGAGGGTTATTAGTGTTTTTGTATCTATTTGCAAAGAGATCATAATGTAAAGCTTAAATGAGAAACTTATGAGTCATTTGGTCTTCCAACATTAATGCAAGGAAGTCTACCAAAATGACTCAATAATGTTTCATTATTGCAATAAGTTCGAGCTTGAAACTGTCTCAAGATATGTATTGGATTTGCTCTTTATTAAGATGCTTGCACAAATTACAGGTTGTTTATGTGCAATGTGTCATTTAAAGCATCTATTAATAGCTTTTGTCTGCTAGCATAGATGTATTGCAGATTAGGTGGTATTGTAGATATCCTAAGTTCTTCTTATGATTTGACACTTTAATCAATGTTTATATTTAGTCCTTGGTTTATCGAATTCATAAGTTTTGATGAAACTTAGTTTGTGCTCATTGATAAGCATTTAAGTCTTGTAAGTTCAACCTTGTTCAATATTTGTTTTAGCTCATAGATGAGCTACTTGACTTCGCTATAAGCCTCTTGCTAAATTCATGTGAATTTTCATTCTAGCTTGAAGGCAAGCATTTAAATACATTGTAGATCTTGTGCACTTCAAGATCAAAATGTGTTGACCTACACAAATAATCAATAAACTAAATCAAGCATTAACGGTACTTTGATAGTTGTTAGATACGATAATTCACAAATCTAAGTTCTAAATGTCTCGATCATGACCAAAACCAATCGAGATGTCTTCTAATTGCATAATTGATTGCGTCGATGCGTTCAAATCGCCGAAATTAATCAACAATGATTTCTCGCATCGCCTAATTATTGTCCGATTAAGGCAAATAAATCACAAATGTAGTTTCATATATCGAGGGAGGTTTTGATCATCCAAACAAGTTTCAAAACGATCAAGGCCGATGTTGCCGAAATGTTGAAACTTATCAAATGGGACCTTTCATAATAATATGATCGAATGTGGTGTAAATGACGAGCCATGGAATGCGATGACGTGAATTGATCCCAAATTTGTAACTCGACATTGTCAAAGACTATCGTAAGCCACATCATGAGTTTAGAGCCGAATTTATCTAGAAACAACACCTATATTATATGGGTTTAGTTTCACCAAAAATCCGTGTATTTTAACACGATATTATATAAATTGAGCTATACAAAAAAAATCAACTATTTAGTTACATACATTTGAATTTAATTTCTAATAATTAAATTACCTCAAAATTAAATTAAAAATCTATATGCAATATGGCATGCAATTAATTGTGTGAAAATTTCTTCCAAAACAAATTTATATTTAAAATTTTCATAATCCTACTAATTTGACACTTGATTTTGGAAACTAATAACTGGTGCCACATCTCCTTTGCTAAAATGCATACAGTAATAGGCCTTATAGGGGAGGATGGATCTCTCGAGTCTTCTCCAAGAACACACATTGCTGATCTACCTTTAGCTAGTTCGTCTCTGCTAGTTCGCTCAAGTTGCAACTCCTCATTTCCGATTCCTCCAAATCCTGTCGGTTACAGATATGGAAGAACCGAGCCATGCCTCTCCACCCATCTCTCAATCGTGGCATTTTACCAAGCTTGTCGCTCGTCCTTGTCACTAGCAATGAGAGCAGCCTTTGATTTCTCGTGATACCTGCCTCTCATCTTGAACCATCATATCTTTACCTCTAATTAAGCATATACCCTCCTATTCGTGATGTAATCGACTTACCCTTCTTGCTAGACTCATTAACCCATGACCAGCCACCATTCGAACGGAAAACTGTAGAGTCCACTATAGGTCGAACCCATCTAGCCCTCCCATCTTCACATTCATGCTTAACAAAACAACTAGATCTTTATCTTGCCCGCACTTGCCGACCACCTTCCTTAATCTATTATCATAGCCTTCTTTGGCAATCTAATTTCTAGCCCTCGTGTTAAGGTAAAATCATATACAAAAGAGGATTTAAATCTTTATAGAATCTCTATTATGTTTTTTTTATTGTTTTGGATTAATTGGGTTAAACCCTACTCAATTCCCATTATCAAGAATACATCATCCATAATAAAAAAATGGATAGGCCGAGTTGCAAATTTCATTACATTGATAGTTGCAATTTTCGATGCTTGCCGGAACTCTATTTGCATATAGTTTAATGTCTAGCCGAAGAAGAAAAAAATAAGATTGAAATTCTATAATATTATTGCTATCATCTTGGCCGTTTGCTAGAATCTAAAACATATGCCACTCGAATCCTACTATCAAATTAACAAACAAATCTTCTCAAATTCATCTTCTCATTGACTTCGGCTTTATTTTGTGTGAGATATACGTGCAAGAATAAGCCCATTAAATTGTTGAAAACAAGTATTTGTATATGCCTTTGTTGGCATGGCGAAAAATTTCATGTTTTGCAAACTTGTCTTTATGCTAGTGACAACCCCATACTCAACTTTCTTGACATGGTGGGGAGGATTGTTGATAGTCGAAATTAAGTATCAATACACACATTTCTTGACGTGATGGAGAAATTGTATTTTTTTACAGGCACCTAAGTACCCTTATATGCCTTTTTTAGCGTGGCAGGAAAATTTGTATTTTCATGCAGGTTCAAAGACCCATACACATCTTTTTTAGCGTGGTGGGATGACACATTCGGCCATGGTGTTTATACCACTCATACATATTTTTTTTGGCATAGTAGGTATACCAAATAATTTCTATATGAGAGACAGTTAGATAATCTAAATGTTATCGAATTTTATACTGGCAGATCTAAATAACTCAACATAAATCGAATTCTAACCTTAAAATCAACATTTAAACTAAATTAATTATAAGATTTACATGTCTTTCTTCACGGTGAAATCTTTATTTTCATAAAATAAAAGATCCATACATTTCTCTTGCGAATGACGACGATTCAACTAGTATTTACAGCCATATACGTTTTCTTTCGTGACATCCAACACACTTGAAGTAACTCATGTGATGTTATATAGAAAGCCGAAATTTTGTCTAAACCCTATACTTATACAAAACTCAAACATAATGAATAATATTATTTAAATTATTAAAATTCAATAAATGCTTAATTAGATTTGAGATTGCAAATAAAACTGAACGTGAAATAAATTTGAAGTTTATATTTTAAATCAAAATTGAACTCAAATTGACTTATGAATACATGAATTTAGTCTTGCAATGTCTCATTTCAAATGATTTGAAGAGAAATCTGATAAGATTATTAAAGACTTGCAGTGGAATTGAAACATAGCTTCCAAGCATAAACATAATTCAACAAGACTTGCAGAGGACTTATATTAAGTTTAACAGTTCACCATTGAGCATAAACGAGCCATTTAACAAACACTAAGCTTTGTTTCACCTCGTTTCAAATAAAATTGAAAGAAATAAAAAAAAAAGTTTATGAGAGGCTTATAATGAACTTGAAGGCTTGTTAATAAGTGTGAGAGAGAGAGAGAGAGAGAGAGATCTCATTAAATATTTTGATTGTTGCTACAATTCACATTATTACAGTTAAGAAGATCTTAGGTAACGCAAAAATGAAGCATATAAGAGTTTGCAAGATACTTAAGCATTCATCTACAAATGAAATGAACCAAATAACTTGTTGATGAGCATAATTAGACCTCTCAATGGGTGATTAGATCATATCATAATTTGAATTGCATGATTGAAGACAATCAAGAACTTATGAAGTTTAACTGATTGAGGTGGATATTCTTTCTTTTGGTGAGATTGAGAGAACTTGAGTATTGGAGGTGAGGAAAGAAAGATTTATTAGATAACTAGCGCTACCACCAAGGATTGCCAATGTTTGTCTACCAAGCTCTCAAATCATAAGAACAACTCAAATAATTTGTAATTGCCAAAAGATCTCCTTTCATTTTAGTAAGGGGGAGTTATTTATAGTCGTTACGATCATCTTTCAAAAGAAAAAGGATTGAAAACATAGTGAAGTAACATTGTAAGATAAGTTGTCTTATTATTTTATGTCATCCATCCATTTTATATACTATTATTTTATATAGATTCAATTATCTCACATGTAATGTTTTGAATTTTTAAATTCAAAATTTCAAATCTAGAGTTTCTAGAAGAAAATTAAAAATTACATAACTAAATTAAATCATAAAATGGCCTTAGCAGGCTAATAGATTAAGCCTTCTTCTTTCTTGAATTTTCTTAGGCTTTGGCTTAAGATTTTATAAATGGATCTTGAGCTCTAATATTTTGATCTACATAATGTTTTACATCAACTCCCATGAGCTCAATTGAATTCTCCCAGAAGTTGAAATGTAAGTCTCTAATATGGGAGTCTCCAAATCAATACGCAATTAGTGTCTTCAGCTGGTGGTTTATTCTTCCACCGAATTAGAAAATAATGTTCAAAGCTATATTAATGAGTGCTTCTTCTGTGATAATATAGTCAACTTCAAAGAAAGAGAGCTTTGCAAGTAAATGTTATATCTCTCTAAAGAGTTACAACATGTGGTTTACTAATTCCTTCATATGATATAATATCTTCAATATTAATAATAACTAGATGAATGAGCATATTAAGCAGAAAGTGATGCATCAATTTTCTTAAGAATTTTAAGACCACAAGCTCATGTATATAATTTCATATTGTATTTGATAATACTCAGGTTGAATGTGAATCAATACATAATCACTGTCTTTATATTCTTTCGTTGAACGATTATGATTAGAAACATTATTTTCATTACTTATAGTAATTTGCTTTCTTGTATCTTCATGGAGGCTTTGAAAGTCTTTAGAATAAAAAATGCGATAAAAATGCATGAGATGGTAGATTTTACATCTATTAGTTGTCTTTTTGACCATGTAATTATCTCAAATATTTGTAGTTAGAAGCTATTTTTTAAGCAAATTTTGAGGTTGATAAATGTAAATCCCAATTTTCTAAATTTTTACCTATCAAGCATCTAAACAAGTTTTTCAATGTATGATTGACCACTTGAGTTTGTCCATTAGTTTGTGGGTGAAAGACAGAAGAAAATTTTAATTTAATACCTAATAATTTTCATAATATTTTCCAAAAAATATGAGACAAACCTAACATCTCTATCAGAAACAATGGTTAAAGAGAGACTATGGAGTTGCACTATTTCAAAATAATAATAATTTGACTATATTAGAAGTATCATTTGTTTTTGAACAATGCAAAAAATGAGTCATTTTTGAGAACCTATCCACTACAACAAAAATGTTATCATATCCTCAGCTATCCTAGGTAATCCTAGAATAAAATCCGTTGATAGGTCTTCCTAAGGCACACAGGGAACATGTAAGGCGATATTGTCCGCACCTTTGTTTAGTGTTACAAATTAAGCATTGAGCCATTAATTTTGAACTTCGCTTTTAATGAAGGTCAAAAAATTTATTTTCTAATAAACATATGATCTTATCCTTTCCAAAATGACCGTACACCTCCAAAGTATGATGATAAGGAATTCTCTAAGAGAAGATCGAGGAATATATAATTGTTTTTCTTCATATAAATATTCATTTGTTATCAAAAATATTTTTTGTAAAGTTATTGGTTTATTTAGGTGTTCAATGTAAATTAGGCGAAAGTCATGACACAATATAATCATCTTTAATTCGATCAACAGATTTATTTTCAATTCTAAGCTTATGTTTTAGAACAAAAGAGTAGTCTTGTAAAAATTCAATCCATTTTGCATTCTTATGACTTAATTTTCGTTGAGTATTAATAAATTTTAAAACATGATGATCAAAATTAAGTATAAATTCTCTATGTAAGGGATAGTGTCGCCAATACCTTAAAGATTGAATTACAACATAAAACTCTCTATAATAAGTGAAATATCGTTGTTTGGTTTCATTTAATTTTTTATTAAAGATTGCTATAGGATGATTCTCTTGACTTAAAATTCCCCCTATCTCAATTCCTAAAGCATCTCATGTCACTTGAAAGCTTTAGAAAAATCAGGAAGCCTAAAGATTGGTGCAGAAGTGATAATAATTTTAATTTGCTCTATAAGGCCTTTTGTGCATTAGGAGTCCAACAAAATTTATCTAATTTTAGTATATCTTATTGGATCAACAATGATACTAAAATTTGATAAATCTCATAAAAATGCTAAGTCATGGAAGCTTTTAAATTCAAGAAAAACTTTTAGTGATGACCAATCTACACTTTCACTTTAGAAGGATTAGGTTTAAGTCCAACAATGGATATAATAAAGCCTAAAAAGATTATCTCAGCTTGCAAAAAGAAACACATTTTTAAATTAATATATAATTTCTCTTGTTTAAGTATTTCAAAGACTTTTTGTAGGTGTTGTAGATGCTCATTTTTACTTGGACTAAAAATTAGAATTTCATCAAAATACACCACCAAAAATTTACTTATATATTGTTTAAGAACAATATTCATTAATCTCATAAATGTGCTAGGAGCATTTGAAAG
Organism: Cymbidium sinense; assembly: GCA_021442155.1. Taxonomy (NCBI): domain Eukaryota; kingdom Viridiplantae; phylum Streptophyta; class Magnoliopsida; order Asparagales; family Orchidaceae; genus Cymbidium; species Cymbidium sinense. The sequence continues at coordinate 25,790,138 of CM038223.1, read as the reverse complement.
TCTAAAGGGTATGATAAGCCATTCATAATTAAAAGCTATCTTCCACTCATCTTTTGATCTAATCTGAATTTGATGATATCCATTTTTTAGATCAATCCTTGAAAAAAAATTGCTCTTGAGATTAAATCTAACATATCATCTAATTGGGGAATAAAAAACTTATACTTGATAATAATTTTATTTATTGCCCGACTATCAACATACATTCAACCATCTTTCTTGAGTTAATAACCACAAAGGGCTAAGACTCTTGAATAAAACCCTTCTTAGTAATTCCTCAATTTGTCTTTAATTTTAACATGCTCTAGATTCATCCTATAATGTGGAAGATTAGAAGTTGAGAAGAGTAAGAACTCAATAGCATGTTGAATGTCTCTTAGAGGTAGCTCATCGTGAAGCTCATTGGGTGCAATATCTTTAAAATCAAAGAAGAAGAACTATAATAAATGTGAGTCTCATTAGAGTTTGATATGATTTCTTTTATATGTAATAAGTGAAGGAGAAATGGATCAGAAAATTCTTTTCATATGACTCCAAAACCTATTATTTCTATTTTTGGGGTCAAAGAAGAAATAATAGATGTTTTAAAGCAAAAATCAAAAAGGGTAGTATTAACTATAATAGTATGATTTTCTATGATAATTAATTGAAGTTTGACATCTTTCTTCAATAGGAAAGCTAGTCGGTTATTTTGTAGTATGTGGAGGGTATTTTTTCTACTGACTTTATTGGTAAGAGTTTAATACTCTTATTATTATATTTAAAAACATAAGTATTTTCCTTACTATAGTGAATAACATTCATATCATACAAGCAAAGTTCGTCCTAAGAGAATATGAGCAATGTCCATAGGGAGAACATCATACCAAATTTGATTCTCATAGCTTCCTATTTTAATTGGAATTAAATATCGATTGGTGATTGGAAGAGATGTATGATTTACCCAGCTAAAATGAAATGATTCGTGAAGGTTCGATTTTTTGAGTTAAGTGTGTGTTGAAATGACATTCATAGCACTTCTTCTATTTATAACTAACCTGCATCTCTTTTCATTACACAATATATACATGCTAAAAATATTCTTTTTCCTCCAATCTTCCTCATTTTTAATTACAGTAAGACATCTCATCACATTAACCTAAGGGTCATTAGTTAATTCTAATTCTTTATCGATAACGGGTGTCACTATAAATTTCTTTCAGATTAATCTACATTTAGCACATGTAACTGAACGATAAGATTTGAGCTTTATATTATTTTTTCATATGACTCTTTTTATGACATTTAAAACATTACTTCCCTAGTGCTCTTAGAGCTCCCTTTAATAGAAGTTTTAGGCAAAGCGGTCGGGCCATTTGGATGGGTGTGTTTAACAATAGACTTATGAGATGAAGTGGGAGATACTTGACTTTTAGTTTTAGAGATAGAAGCAGATTTTATTTGTTGTTCAACTAAAATGCATAATGAAATGCTTCCTCTAAAGATTGTGGGTCAAATAATTCAACTTAGTTTCTAATATCAGTCTTAAGTCCAATAACAAATTTATTGACTAATTGTCAATTATTATCAGCACGATCAGTTCTAGAAATTAGATCTTCAAAAGGATTCAAGTAGTCAGTTACAAGATGATTATCTTGTCTCAAAGTTAATAATTGACTATGTGACTTTTTATCATGATCTAGGATAATACTTTGCTCTTAACATTTTTTTCATATCTATCCAAAGGAGGTTTGTCCTTCATAATCTTTATTCTTTAGCTAAAGTATTTGTCCAATAAATTTTATCATGTCCTATCAATTTCGTTTTAGCAAAAATATCCATTCGATAATCATCTATTTTATACCAATCAAAGAAGTCAACCATTTGAACTAACAAATCAAGAAATTTATTTGGGTAATGTACACCATCATAAGTTCGGGCTTCTACTTTAACTCATCGAGATGGATTATTTGAGTCTTCTATAGTCTTAAAATAATTTTCTCCCTTTCCACTACTTGTAGGCAAGTTCACACAATTGGGAAATGACTAAATTATATAATGAAGTTTACTAATTAAAATTTTATGCTATCATCATAAACTTGTAAGCAATATATATTTTTCCAAGCTACTAATATGTATTTAAATTATCATATAAAAGAAAATTAATTAACCTCACAAGTCCAAGAAAAACTCAGAAGTTTGAAGACAAGTTCATCACTTGAGATGCTCCTTTATTGAAGCAAACTTTTGATCGAGTTTGTTCCTTCCAGACTTTGCTCTAATACCAAATTTGATGGAGGTGTGCGTTCTTTCTTTTGGTGAGATTGAAAGAACTTGGGTATTGGAGGCGAGGAAAGAAAGATATATTGAATAACTAACGCTTCCATCAAGAATTGTCAAGGTTTGGCCACCAAGCTTTCAAACCACAAGAATAATTCAAATAATTTGTAATTGCTAAAAGATCTCATTTCATTCCAGCAAATAGAATCTATTTATAGCCATTACAATCATCACTTCAAAAGAAAAAAAATTCAAAAAACAGAGGGAAAGTTGGGTGGCCACATTAATGTGAAACATTAAGTTGCCTTATTATTTTATGTTATCCACATATTTCATATGTTATTATTTTTTGTAGATTCAACCATCTCACATGTCATAATTTGAATTTTTAAATTCAAAATTTCAAACCTGGAGTTTCTAGAAGAAATTTAAAATTACATAACTAAATGAAATCATAAAATTGGCCTTAGTAGGCTAATGGGTCAGGCCTTCTTCTTTCTTGAATTTTCTTGTGTTTTAACTTGAGATCTTATAAATGGATCTTTAGCTCTAATATTTTGATCAAGTTTTCACATGATGTTCTACATCATTAACAATACATAAATTAGCTCAAGTTAGAACATTCTAAATTGAGAATTGATTATAAGGATTACAATGCTTAACGCCCCTGAATTTGCAATATAAATCCAAAAACAGATAGAAGGCGTTGGTTCAAATTCTAAGCAAACTTTGCATGCATCATAAAACATAACCTTTGATCAAATTAAATACTTTCTAAATTCATGCAAACATCTGAATGAGATAGACTCATATGAGGCAAATTCTGTTTCTAATCAACTCGTATGTTTCAAAAAGTATGCAAAGGTTTAATTGAATGAATCATTACATATTACATAACAAATATTTGTTTGCTTTAAATGCCTTGAAGGATGTGCCAACATTTAAATGAGATAAATTTCTTGCATGAATTTTAAGATGCTGTCCCATTCAAGTGTTTCAAAGTTCATGTAGACACTTAAAAAGTAAACTCTTGTATGAAGTATGTAGTAATTTTTATTTATTCTGAGCACTCCAAAAATTTGCACTAGTGTTCTAAAACACCCGTATGGGCCCCGACACGTATGTTAACTATTTAAATTTAGTGTTTGAAGATGCTACATATGTTAAAAATAAAATTAATTAAATCTTTTATGGCTAAACACATGCAAACTATTGAATATCTTAATATACTATGCCTTTAAACAAATTCAAGTGAATGAAATATACAAATACTCAACTTCATGGAGTGTGATTACAATAGCGTAATTCTTTATAATTAAACTAGAGTTGGCAGGGTCTACTAAATGTTCGACGTCTAAATGAATCTAAATCACAATATATCATAAGGCTCCATCCTCTATTAAGAAAAATAGAGTTGACATAGTTTATAAATCGATCAATAGTTAAATCAAGCCAAGTTACATTCAATCAAACCTCAGACCCAATCTTTTATGTTTGTAATAGAGCTGACAAGGCCCGCTATATGATCAATTTTCTAAAGAATTTAAATTACACGTAAATCATAGATCCGATATTCTGCTATCAAATAAGAAAAGTTGATAAGGTCTACTTCAATGATGAATGTTAATTGTAGATTTCAACTAGAGGGATTTATTGTTATAAAATTTTTTCATAAATTCTAATACTAAATTATTTCAAATTCAAATCCTATTCAGTTATAAAAAATAAAAATAAAAATTTTATTCAATGATATTCATTAAGTGAAATTTAATATTTAATAACTTAAAGCAAAATAATTCATCCACTCTTCCGTAACTATTTATTGGACGTGACAAATTAAAAAAAACTCTAGCTCATAAAGGGGCTAGTGTCAAATCAAGTGTATTACTATATTAAAACTTAAACAATCTCATGTAGTAAGAACATGATTTGTGTTCTCTGTCCATGTGACTTGACTTCTAAATGACACCATATAAAGTACAGTTATGATCAAAATCCTCTAATTGAGTGGTTTGGTCCCTCAATGACCCCACTATATTATAGTTATGACAGCAATCCTTATACTCCCCAATGGCCCATTCCTTGAGTTTTGAATCATAAGGACATTTGATAGGGCACAAAATCTTTTGTTAGCTAAGATGGATTTAAATTTATCCTTAGATAAACATCAACTTAAGTCTACAAGGATTGCTTGAACGACACAAATCATGGCTGCTGATAAGGATCTTTCGATTAGATTGGGTCGATTACCACCTCTAACTAAGTAGATTAGGGACAACGACAATCCCAGATAATGAAACTATAGGATTTTGATCAGACGCATTATCATTCCCAAACCATATGTTCTAAGTTAACAAATGATAAATTTTTCTTAAATTTCTAAAACTCCATCTACTATTACTATGTGCTAAACAATTAGCGACCTAATAACTAGCCTTAATCGAAAGTTTTCTCTCATTATTGAGAGGGATAATTAACTATAAGTGCTTGCATTTATTGAAAACTTGGAACTAGATTTAAAGTTCTCGTAAAATGGGGGCAAAATCTCTAGGTAGTGTCTCATTTACAATCCTTATCTCTCTTCTGAAAATTTCATTCGACTGTAAATAAACTCTTTTTCATCGAGTGGTCGGGTGTGAATTGTCAGAGCCCACAAAATGCTCTTTGAGATATTACATTTGTGTTCATTGATGAGTTTTTTGAGTTCATTGTAGGTCTCATATAGGTTTTTTGACTAATATCACTTTGCTCGAAATGAGTTGCAATATAGTCTAGTATTCATTTAAAGTTTTATTTATACTCATTGATGAGCTATTGAGTTCACTACAAGTCTTATTTGAATTCTGCTCTTGCTTAAAAGCGAATTTTCAAGTTCATCACTAATCGGCTTTTTTAGTCATTTTTTGTTAGCTCATTTTAATTCAAAGGTCATCAATTTTCACATTTTAAGTTTAATTTTGATTTCATATTCAATTTAAGTTCACATTTATACCAATTTTAAGTTTACATTTAGCAATCCTTTAAGTTCTCCTTTATAAGTTCACTATCATTATTAGGTCCGACGAAATTTCGACAGCTTCTCAGCATCATCCCCACATAAGGAGAATTGACAGGATTTCTTTTTTTGCATTTCATGTGGAGCAGCATGGGGAGATGAGGTGGCGGCTTGTTATCGGCTAAAGGGTGCGGTGAATACCTGTGTTAATTGTAGTTGGGTTGTTGAAATATATTGGAAATTAATTAATTTATTCTCCTCGAAATGTGTATTGATTTTGACAAATTTTTTTGTGCGACAATCCTTGGCAATATGTGCATCTATCGTAAATAATTTCGATATTCCATATGCAATGATGTTGTCCGTTTTGTGATCGGGGGTTATTTGGTCAACTTCAACATCGAATCGAGTCAATTTTAGCTAAAATTGTGCAATATTGTATCGATCTGCTCGACGCTTGCATAGACTCATTCGAGTTAATCATTGGCAGTCTTATTTAATAGAATTCGATGTTTCGGCGATGTTGGCGTGATGAATTTCGCAAATAGAGGTCGTTCGGACTTTGTCGAGACTTCTCAACTCCAGTATGCGTGTAGCGCTCGTCTTCTCAACCGATCAATCATCAGATAGTCCGAAGTGTATATTTCAATCAATTTTGATGTATTAGGAGGATTGACAAAGTTCGTTTTGCAATTGAAGGTTGTTTGGATGACTTCGGTGTTGATCGATGTGGTCTTTAGCTCAAATCGCACGACGTCTCATCTGTGTGCTTGACACTTGGGCAAACTCATTTGAATTGGTTGTGGACAATTTCATTTGATAGATTTAAACGTTTCGATGACGGTGCAATCAATTTTGTTAATGGAGCGCGTTTGATTGTCATCGAGGCCTTTTGACTTTGATTTGCATGAAATCGCTCAAATGGCTTGTTTTTTCCATCGAGCGATCATTGATTGATGAAGGGTCTCTCTTGATTAATTTCAACGTTGCGGATGTAGCGGTGTAATCGATTTTGTGATTAGAGATTATTTTGATCGATTTTGATGATGATCGGGGTATTTTCTGCGCAACATAACGTCGTAGTTCGTCAATTTCACCAGCTATGCTTGATTTGACTTATGTGGAACATATGTGGAGGTTAACATGTAATTGTTGTACCAATAGCATCTTCACATTTATTCTTCATCTTTGTAGTAAACTGCTACATTCAAGTTTAAACCATTTATATAAGCAAATTGGTTTCTTTGTCGTTATCTCCAACTTCATATGCAATATGATCTATCCCTATACACTTTTTGAATCTCAGTGGATTATTCAATCTCTATGGGATATAGAAATAGTTGGATATCATTGAGCTTCACAAATTATATTTATGTATTTGCAACATTTGATTTCTCATTTTGTGCTTTTTTGTTCATCACTATTATCAAAGATACATGATTTTCTTTTTTTTTTGTTTATCAAAAGATGAAGACGTAAGATGTCTAGGATATATAATTTCTAGATATTCCACGTTGCTTCTACTACTATTCTAGTCCATGATATTGCATTACTTTCTTCCTTCCAATCTGCTTATTGATTAGTCTCGATTTATGTGTAGCAAAATCGCTCTTAGATTAGGTTCAAGATATGGGTCAGCACCTTTGGGTCTGCTTTAATACATGGATTAAAGCTCAATCAGAATATTCTAAGAATATTTGGTCTAAACACAATGAATCATATCAAATTATACTAGAATCAAACTACACATAACTATGCGATATATTTAGCTACATTATTGAAACTCTCATAATGCATTCTCCTTTTATGTAGTATCCATGTAATACCCTCGGGTCAGCTCAAACATATAATTTGGCGAGGCCACCTTCAGGGTGAACTTTTGCCTGACTTTTTTATTCATAACTAAAATAACAAAATCCTTCAATTCTCTCCATTCTGTCTTTCTCTCTCTGAGTGCTTTTTCTTCTCCACACAAGTTCTTACCTAGGTGGTGTGTAACCATAGATAGATCGGGATATAGGATGTTGTTTATTGCAAGCTTCACAAGGAAGGAAATATTATGAAAAAGAAAATCATTATTGTCGGTGAAACCTCCATCAACAATTAAATTTTACTAGGCCTCAAAATTCAAACTCTAGTGTTTTGACCTCTTAAAGACATTCATCTCACAGTTCATTGTCCCGATTGTATGCTTAAATAATTCCTTTCTAATAGACTACATGGAGTTGTTTTTAGTTCTTATTTACATTTATCCATTACATTAACTCGAATATAAACTTTCTTAGAGTTTTGTAGAATGATACAAAACAATTGTTCATTTAATTACATGAAATTATAAAGTTGTATTAGCCTTAGTGGTTCCAACTAGCTTGATATTCTGATAGAAGAGCATTAATGTTGGGAAATAGCTATTACACCTAGCTTCTACCATTCTGCAGATGACATTACTCTGATTTTTATACTTATAACTTTATACCTTCAAAAATGATGTCTTTATCTTCATTGTTCTTGTAGAAATCCATGTTATTGTATAACACAGTTGAAAAAGTGTTGCAGGTGATTTTAGAGAATATAAGATGTATGAAGGATGCAAAAACTATTATGGTTTGTTATAACAGCCCATGTGGGTTTGTTGTTAGGATCAACATGCATTTGAGTAGTTGAAAATGGGACTAAGATAGTGATTTGGTGAGAAGGTCAGTAGGTTGATCTTTAGTGTGGATGTGAAGAACTTGTATGTTGTGTTGCTTTATTTGATCTCTGATGTAGTGGTAGGCAATCTCCATATTTTTGGTTCTCGTGTGAAAAATCAGATTGTTGGCGATGGACATGACAGAGATACTGCCACAATAGAGAGGAGTAGGGTGTAGTGTAGAGAGATTGAAATCATGAAGTAGTCATCATAACGAAATGATGTTGGTGACAGTAGCAGCTAAAGCTCGATATTTTGCTTTAGTGGAGGACTATGGTGAAAATATTTTTGTACATTCCCTCCTTCATCTATCCCCCTTTTCGGAAAAGAGGATAAATGAAAACAGAAATATATAAAATGCACCTTGTTGGGATACCACGTAGATCCGTAGATATTCTTATTAAGGCGATCGGGTACGGCATTGATGAGAGATGTATTATCTCGAGAGATAGAAGTCACTGATGGACTAATCATCGAATAAAGGCATTAAGGACAATGGGTGTGCATATGTACCAAAGATTCTTCCTCTACTGGAAAAGTAAAGCGAGTTTATTTTAAATCGGGTTAGTTAAGTTCTCTCTGAGGGCAAGCATAGTTAATTACATCCTAAGGGACGGGATCTCTTAGGAATACTCTCGATTAAGGTAAATGATCGTTGTCTTCAAAGATTTCAATATGTAGGACTATCAGTCGATTAGTTTATTTTGGAAGATCAAATGAGATTGATCAAGGAGAGAGAGTTATTATCGAAGTCAAAGGAAGTTGAGTAGGAGATGCTCATGATGCTAGGAAACCTAGCAAACATCTTAAACTATCCTATGGTTGAGCTTTACGTTTTTGAAATTGATTTAATTTGTTTTAGTTGAATTTTTCATTAGAAATTTAGGACTTATGATTTCATAACATGAGATTAAGAAAATGACTAAGAGATGAGGATTTATGCTTATGACCCACAAAGGGGAGAAACAATCTCAGAACTTAAATCTAGGGAGCTTTGGCGAGAGCTGAAAACACAACCTAAATCTAAGACGAAAATGAGTATTTGGTTTACCTTCACAAGAGAGGACAAATCACCCGACTGTTTGGACTTACAACCGTTTGGGGGTAGCCGCCAACTAACTCCTACAATTTTAAATTCATGTAGGCAAGTCATATGTTTTATGCAAGTTTGCTAGACTATTATTTATTTAGAAAGAGTCAGCTCATCTAAAGAGGTAGATCTTGTAAGGACATGTTTCAAATGACTAAATCTGTCTGATTCAGATTTCATTTTATTTCATTTTTGGACAATTATTTTGACTCAGTAATATGATTCATATACTGCATGAAAAATGAGATTATTGACTAAAATCGGTGAGAAAGAGTAAAGTGGAAGCGCCTCCGTCGAGTGAAAACAATATCGTTTGTCGTGATGTTATAAAATACTCATCCAGGTTAAGGGTTCTTAATTCTTTATCTTGATTTTAGTTAGCTTTAAGTGAGTTTATGAGTTCTTTAATTTTTAGTTTTGAGTTGTTAGATTTGGTAGAAGATTTATTTTTTCTTAAGAGCCTAATCCACTTCCAGCCATACATAAAATAAGGAAGAAAGCTAGAAAAAAAACGATCTTGAAATTTAAATAAATCATCAATCAATTTATAAAGTATCAAAAGAATAAGAGGTCATTGCTTCTGCCTGACAGAAAACAAATTGAGTGGCCCTCTACCTTTACATTCTATGAATTAAATACAATTAAGCAACTCATTGTTGTGGGGTCTTCAAGCTTCATTTATTCATTCTTTTTTTTTTCTTTCTTCTTTGGTTCCTCCTTTTGGATGGTTGGAAGGTGGATGCTCCAAAGGCTTCACATGGTGCATAAATTGAGATCTTATGATCAATGCTCATCTTAAACCCCGCAACAATCATTCAAAAATTTTAATTGCAAAAATTACATAAAAAGAAAAAGTAAATCTAATTAACACCTATAAAACAAGAGTTAGCTAAACAAACCACCAAATCTCAAGCATGCATATTAGACTTATCATCACACTAAGTCCACAGTCTGATTATTATGTTTGGGGTATAAGTACACCGCAAAGCATTTATATTTTTATTTATTAGCCTCTTAAGCACAATCCTCTGAAAATAATAGTTAAAAGATCGATCCTACCATTCATTCTATACGCAACATCATAAAACATATATCACAAAACAAAAGCAAGCATCAAATTATGCATCTACAACCTAAAGCTAGGGTGGTGACTTAGCTTAATGTGTGCTTTGGAGGTTTGTGTGGTATCTTAATGTACTTTAAATTAGAATTTTCTAAGTGTGAAGCATGTTCAACTTAGAAGAGGGTTTTATTTAAGTGTTTTAGGTGTTTTGGGTTGATTTTATTTCATATTTTGATTAGGTTTAAGTGAACCCTACAATTAATTACTAAGTTATAAAGATAGGGAAAGAGAGAACTTCTTCCTATCTAAGTAATATCTAAAGTGGATTCATATTTTAGTTTTGTTTAGTGAATGTTTTAGTTAGGTGTTTTAATTAATCCAAAGTTTAGATGAACTCTAAACAAAATTGAAAGATATTTTAAGATTAAATAAAATGAACTAAATTCACAAAATATACATCACTTCATTTCTTTCCAACATGTATAGCATGCATATGAATGAGTCCTAAACATATCTATATATACAAATGGGTTAGGTGTTTTATTTAAGTGTTTTGGGTTGATTTTATTTCATATTTTGATTAGGTTTAAGTGAACCCTACAATTAATTACAAAGTTATAAAGATAGGGAAAGAGAAGAGAACTTCTCTTTCCTTACCTAATCTAAGTAATATCTAAAGTGGATTCATATTTTAGTTTTGTTTAGTGAATGTTTTAGTTAGGTGTTTTAATTAATCCTAAGTTTAGATGAACTCTAAACAAACCTATTCAAAAAGAAAGATATTTTAAGATTAAATAAAATGAACTAAATTCACAAAATATACATCACTTCATTTCTTTCCCAACATGTATAGCATGCATATGAATGAGTCCTAAACATATCTATATATACAAATGAGAATGTTTAACACACTTTATGATGCATGTTAAGCAATTCATTTAAGAGAATTTAAAAGTTTATAATGCATGATTTTTATTAAGTAGCAAATGAGTTTCTTATCCAATTTTCACATACACATGTGAATGTTTGAAAAGCATAAGTGAGTGCACCATTGTTAACAGTGTAGACAATCTACTTAGGGTTACTTAAAGCCTCCGGGTTGTCACTAATATATCACTTTCTTTAAATACAAGTATGTGTACAAAAGAAATGAATGGAAAAGAAAGAATGCAAAAGTTGGTAATAGTTGATTTATTTTTGTTTAGGCAATTTATATGTGCAAGCATAGGTATTCCTCTTAAGTGATAGTACAGGAATGAATAGGATATGGAATTAGACAAGTATTAGGCTCTTTTCAAATGAACCATACATCTTGCCAAATCCTATTCAAAATTATACTAAAAGAGATGAGAGGGAAGACCTACACTAAGCATATCTTTATATTTTACTCACATACAAACTTATAATTAAGATATAAGTAACACACTTTAAATTTTGATAATTGATTCATATATTTTTGAAAATAATTTGAATTTAATAGTGATAATAACCACTCATATTTTTTTTTGTAACACATGTAATTACGAAAATATTTTCATTTTAAATTTGATTTTGAAAAGCATGGATACATGAAACCACATGACATACATATTTAACATGTTGGGGAAAGAACTAAAGCAATGAAAGCATATAAACACATTCACTTTAATTAAATTCTGAAGACAATCTTATGAAATAAGAAAATTTAAAGTAAATCAAAGTTTATTTAGTATGATTTTTGTTTGATTTTGAATTTGATTTAATTTTGAAAATACAAATTGAGTTTGTTGTTCCTAACCCATTCTCACATGTGTTTGATATTTTTATTTAATTTTTAGATGATTAGATTCATTTTAGATTTTGATTAGGTTAAGGTATGAATTAAACATGTTAATTAATTTTTTACATCTGCCCAGATAGTTAAATAATTATGGTGATGAGATGAGATAAAATCTCACAAGGAATTTAAATTTGCACTGAGGAAGAAAAGGGCCTAATGCAATTTGGCTCATGATTAATGGTTAATTAAATAATGAGTTTAACTTAAATAATTTCAAAACACCCTCACACATATGAGTTGAGTTTTGATTTCCTTAATTGAATTTAGGCTCTTGAACACCTAAGAATCTACTCAAAGTAGATTAATTAAGTTCTTGAAATTTTTTAGAATTTTTAGAAATTAATTAAGAGGGTAGTTAGTGAATTATCCCTTAATTAAGAGAGGGTTAAGAAAGAAAAAAAGTATTTAAGGAATAGCTTAGGAGAAATACCCAAAATTATTCCTTAAACCTTCTATTCACTGAATCAGACCTTAATCAACTTTAATAAGGGATTAAAACACTAACCTTAATTACACTAAGGGGGTAATTAGGAAATGAATTTGCAATTCTCCCAATTAAGCCATCAAGAAATCCCAAGAAAATTAGTGGAGGTAGAAGTCATCTCCCAAAATACACTCAAGAAATTTGAGATTAATCAATGGATTAATTAGAGAGTAATTAACAAATTAAGATTTCCAATAAAACCCAAAATAGAGAAAGATACAATTCAAAATCCATTAAAACCAATTTTAGAATATTTTAGATTGAATTATCTTTCAGTGACAATTTACCTCATATTTTTTTGATTTTTCTTTAGAGAGATGAATTTTTGAAGTTTAGAGGATTAATTAGAATTACATAAACATTAATTAATCCCTTAATCTAATCGGCGCTCCATGCAATGGCTGACTTAGATGCACTTTCCATGCGTCGAGCACTGAGTGGTGACTTAAACGTTACATCGTGGCGGCGTGGTGGCGCGTCAGTCTCGACCATCGATCGATCGGGCGAGATTAAAGTCGCCATTCCAAAGCGATTAAATCAGATCTAGGCGTGTATTTAATCTCGACCGTCCATCCAAAATGCGTGGATGGACGGCCAGAGATCTATCCCTGCTAAAGCTTGTGATCCATGGGGACCGTCCATATTCTAGGCTTTGATCTGAGCTCGATTGAGCTCGGATTGGGATGAAACTTTGCACACACCATCTAACCCTAATGACAATCACATATAACGGTTGAAATCTCATGCCATTAAACTTTCTTTCACAAAGGACCGACACACATGGAGTTTAGTGGTCGGAAAATGTCTAACCTCGATGGAGGTGATCACTGATGCTTGATTCTCTTGGAGGAGCTTTCGGTTGGCGGTGTGTAATATTAGCTCTTGAGGTTAAGTGGATTGCTCTATGGACCAACCCCTCCTTAGCTCCCTTGCGGCTTTGATGGAATTAGACCTCCCCTTGCCTTTGGAACTTGAGCGGGAGCTTAGGCAAGCTCGATTTGGTCCTCATGGTGGAGTGTGCAAAGGCAATTTGGTTGAATTGTAGTGTGGAGGAAGTTTGCCAATCAATGGAGGTCCCTTGTTTTTGCTTAAGGGAAAATCGAGAATGACAATTTCAAATTCCCTCTAGAGAGCTTAGGATCACTCAAGAATGGTTCCTATCACTCTCTAACACTCAATCGAATTTGCCTCAGTTGAATTCAAGTGGAATTATGTAATATCCATTAATTGAATGCCTAATTAAATTTATTTTAGCTAATTAACTTGTAGCGATTCTTGTAGCATCAGGTGCTTATAACTGGATTAAAGCTCGAGCGTGTATGGCGTAGGATCGATCGAAGGTAATTTTATTTCCTTCCATAGCCGACTATTTCATTTCCTTCAGCGAGATCGAGACCGCTCCGTTCCTGATCGACGGATTTCCTCCTCCTTTCCTTCCTTCGCCGACTTACACGCGCTGTCGTAGATCGCGTCGGCACAAAGGAATCGCGGCTTCCGGTCGCGATCCGTCGGCCATTGGCTGAACGCCGCGCATCCGCGTCGGCTTGACAGGAAGTGCGCCTCCGGTGGCCATTGCGCGTTATTTGTAACCCGCCTGGACTGCCTTTGGAAGCAATTCCCTTCGTGGAAACGCCACGCCAAGTAAGTTCAGTTAGCCTTTCGGGTTGGAAAGTCCGTGGCTGGTTTGGGAAATTAGTGAACCGATCTCGGCTTCTGAACCGTCCGCTCATTTGGCTATTCTGGCCGTCGGGAAACTTAGGGGAATTTTGTAAGTTCTAATTTCTTTTATCCTTTTCTTTTTTGTTGACCTTCCTTGGCGTTGAAATCATGATTGAGGAGTTAGAACCGTTTTGGCTGTGGTGAGTGGTAGAATTATTGAATGGGGATTTAGGATTGACAGTGTTTGTTAATTTTAGTTTGTTGATTGAAGCAGGTATTAATAGTGACGTTAGGAGATTTCTTTGGAGATTACTTTGGAGTCGTACTCCAGTGTTTCCAAGCTTATGAGGAGAGATCTATTTCAGGTAAGATTGGTGTTAATTATGTTTCATTTATGAGTATGTTATGAAGCTTAGAAGAGTTATTTTATTATAGGTTGTGTACTCGAGGAGGAATCGAGGTGCAATCCGACTGCTTGACAGACAGGTTGAGACATAATTCTAAAGTAAATTCGTTTATTCATGTATGCCATTGTTTACCACTTTGTCTAAATTGTATGAATGACATATCTCTGCTATTATGAATTACAAATCTTTATTACTTGTATAGATTATTGATTTATCGATTTATAATGATTATAGGCATTAGTTAGCTATATGATTGAGCATATAGAAATGTTTTACACATGTTAAATCATAATGTGATAACGAGGGAAATGTCGGGAAAATTGTGATAGGAAGGCTATCACGACGAATCTGCAGAGTAAAAGTTGACGAGAGAGATGGCCTGATTAGGGGATCTTAGTATCCCCACTCGCATTTGAGGTTGGGGTCGTTAAGATCCGGGTGTCGGGGTTGTTAGGTAGAGTATGGTTCAGCCTGCTTCTACCTTTTAGTGACGGGGTGTGACATATGAATGAAAGTCAAAACCTACCAATTATAAATGACATTTCTAGAAAATGAAAATGATTTGATATAGAACGAATGATTTAATGAAAATTTCATTGATCTGATATGTACCTACAAGATATTACACCTAGTTCAGTATATTCTTACATTTCTACATGATATTGTTCGTTATAATGTTACATCTGCAGCTTTTACTTGATTTATCGCCTTTGTAAATTTACGTATCATTACGATTATTTCTATCAGCTTGTTTTTTAAGCATTCTCCTTAGCCTTTCATTGAAAATTCGGGAAAAAAGGCGTTGGTAGCATTTTTGTTAGTTGTAGTTTTAGTTAAAGGCTTTTGCAGTGCATAAATTTAAATCTTTATCTGTATTATTTAAAGATTTCATGCTTATTTGTGATATGAATTAAGTTAAGTAGTATATGAATTGTAAATAGTTTAATGATTTGATTAGATACACCTTTTGCTCGCTTAGATGCACGAGGTTGGAACGTGTTGGTGGAATCGAATCGTCATCCTTATACGTCGGTGACCGCTAAGATCATCCAGGGTGTGACAAATTAGGGAGTATATCTCTTCCTATAGTCGGATGGTCTGAAGCTCTCTTCTTGTTTGATCCAATTGCAAAGATTGAAAGGGCTATTTGAGCTGTTAGAAGTTTGCACATGATCTGTTTGGGCTAAGGAGTGGAGTGGTAACCTCCCATGTGCTTCAAAATGAGTGGGAGCATGATTCCCACATGGCCAATTTGAGCCATGTGCTCGGTTTTGGCCTTGGGGCAATTTGGGCTGACCCAAACCCATTGGGTTAGGTGCACCACCCTCCATAGGGTCTACTTGACCTATTAGGAAGGTATCAAGTAGGTATGAAGAGGGCTTAGCCAATTCCTCATAGATTTGACCAAAATTTGTTCTATGGCCTAGGGGTAGAATGGTCATTTGGCTGATTTTTGAATTTGGATATGTTGGGTATGTTGAGAAAATAGGCTTGACCAAGTTTCATTAGATTTGGAGTTCATTTGATATGATTTGGCTTATGTTGACCATTTAGGTCAAAATGGGTCAATTTGGGTCAAGTTGACCAATTGGTCAAATTGGGTCAAACCAAGGGTTGAGTCAAGTACATATGATCATTTGAAATGTTTTGGTGGCTTTGGTTTAATTCAATTTGATTTAGGTTTGAATTTGGTTCATATGACTTTATTTAGGTCAAATTGGTCAAGTTGATCAATTTGACCCATTTGACCTATTTGAGCTAGGTCATGGGTAGGTTTAGGTTTAGTTAGTTATATGAAGTGGATTGATATCTTTGTTTCCAGTCAATTTTGGTTAAGTTTGAATTTGGCTCAAAATGATCATTTTAGGTCAAGTTGGGTTCAGGGTCAATTGGGCTAGGTTAGGTCTAGTTGGTCAATTGAGGCTTTGGTCAAGTTCAACAAATGATTTAGAATGAACTTGACCAATTGATTTCAATCAATTTGTCTTAGATCATATTTTGACACATTTTGATCATTTAGGTCTAGTTGGGTCAACTTGGGTCAAGTTGCCAATTGGGCTAGGTTAGGCTCAAATGTCGACTTGATCAAGTTCAAACATAGTTCATGAATGAACTTAGATCAATGGTTTCAATCAATTTGGCCTACGGTGGAATTTGACTATGTTAGGTTTCATTTTGGCTAAGTGTTGACTTGGTCAATCCTTAGGTTTGACTTTGACCCAATTTGGATGATTGATCGTTCTATTGTTGATCATGATGAGAGACATATGTGAGTTTGATTCAATCCAATTTGGTTAGGATTAGAATTTGGCTCATGAGGGTACTTCAGGTCACTTTGGGTCAAGTGAGCCTAAGTGGGTCAAATGACTTAGTCAAAACTTGATTTGAGTTTGATTGAACTTGTATGTGAAGTTATGATTGAAATATAAATTCATTTACAAGTGGTTTGAAGTCAAATGAGTTTTGATTCATTTGATAATTTCATATTCAAAGGAAGGACATGAAGGGATTTGGGGTTTGACTTTTGAATTGAGTTTTGATTTGGTGATTGAAGTTTGTATTTATATTTCCTTTATATGTGTGAATATAAATGAGAATATAAACGAGTCATAAGAAAATTTCATGAATTTGGAATGATTTGATCATGATTTAGGCTTAAGTATTTAAGAGAGGAAATTAAGGACTTAAGAGATTTTGGAATTTTGAATTTGAATTTTAGATTTGGTTTCATTGATTTGAATTTATTTTTCATTTATATGTATGAATATAAATAAGAATATAAATGAGTTGTGAGAAAATTCCATGAATTTGAGTTGATTTAAATTTGATTTTGGCTAGAGTCCATGAAGGCAAATTTAAAAGACTTAGGAAATTTTATGAATTGATTTTGAATTTTGAGTTTAGTTTGTTTGGTTTGAATTTATATTTCATTTATATATGTGAATATAAATGAGATTATAAATGAATTATGAGAAAATTTCATGAATTTGGAATGATTTGATCATGATCTAAGCTAAGTTCTTAAGAGAAGATTAATGACTTAAGAAGGATTTGAACTTAGGAATTTCATTCATGAGTTTCAATCATGGATTTCGATCATGTGGCATTGATTTGAGTTTGGAGAAAATCAAATAAGATTGATTTGAAGTTTGACTTGAAAGAAGGAAGGTGAGGAGTGGTTCAAGCTAAGGGTAGACAAATTTTTCTAACACCTCTAAGGCATGACCTATTCCTATGGCTAACTCTTCTAAGTTTCTAGGTCTAGGTTGAGTGTCCACCTAATCACTGGATGTGTTTTAGGACTAAGGATCCCTTAAAGTCTAAGAGGAGTCCTATATCTAAGATGGAGGGGTTGAGAGTTCATTCTAAAAATGAGATCAACAAAGACCAAGCAACAATGGGTTGCTTTTTGACTTGCCAAGAGATAACCATATGTCCAAGGAATGAGTGGTAACTAGTGCTGGATCGACGGTCGTGACTCGTGAGAGTCGCTAAAGCGTCGACATATGAGTAGGAGAGAATGTCCAAGTTGTACTTGAATGCCCAAAGGAATGGTGTTGTGTAGGTAGCGAAGGTGTTTGAGTAAGTGAAAGTGATAGGAGGTAGGTTGATACATATGTTGATTGAGAAGGTTAAAGGTGAATGCTTTGTTCGGCCGAGTGATAGTGAGATATTATAGGGCACCAATCAGTTGTCGATAAAGAGTTGGGTTTTGAAATGGTGTGGTGATGGAGGGGAGGTTGTATAATTTTTGTGGGAGAGGGGTGAGAACTAGGCGAGAGTTGGACATACCAGCTTCGAGAATAGTAACAGTATAAGTAGATTGTTGAAGGAGGATGGCATGAGGAATAGGTTGGAGATGGATTTTGAGTCTGAATCTAAGTTGAAGGTTGTGAATAATGGGCTATAATTTGGTTGGGTTAGAGCCAGTAAGAAGGATGCCATTGACGTAGACAACCATAAATATTGTGGTCTAATTATCATTGTAGACAAGAAGAGATGGGTCGGATTGGCTGAGGGTAAAATTGAGTTGCATGAGATGTTGAATGAAGGTATTATACCATTATTTAAGGGCTTTTAAAGCCCATATAATGCTTTCTTTAGTTGGAAAACATGATGGGGATATAGGGGATCTGTGTAGTGTGGCAGTTGACATGTATACCATTTCATGAAGATTGCCATGTAGGAAGGCATTTGATATATCGAGTTGATTGATTTTCCATTGGTTGGTGATAGCAATGGTAAGGAAAACTCGAATGATTGGAAATATGGCGACTGGACTAAATATTTCATTGTACTTGATCACATGTTGTTGGTTGTACCCTTGAATGACTAGTTGTGCTTTGTAGCGAGATATAGAGCCATCACTATTTTGTTCAGTTTTAAAAGTCTAGTGACATCCTAAAATTGGTTTGTCCACAGGAGGGAGAACTAAGTCCAGGTGGCTTGAGATTTGAGAGCGAAGATTTCTTCTAACATTGCCTGTCTCTAGTGCTCAGTATGAGGTGGGTGGGAAGATTGAGGAGGTGGTGGGATAGAGTTAGGGGTGGGAGGGGTGAGTGAGGAGGGGGAGGAAGTGGGTGAGTTAATTGTAGGGAGAGCGAACTAGTGTGGGGTAATGTCATTGGATGGGGTGGAGGTGCGGAGGGAATGAGGAAGGCAGGAGTTAAGAGGTGAGGATTGGGGTGCTGGGGTGAGAGGCTTGTATTTTTGGAAGAAGAGGTGGGAGAGTCAGAAAAAGGAAAAAGAGTGTTCATTGAAAAAACATAGCATTTTTCCTAATGCAGGCATTTGTAGCATTTTTGATTGGTGGAGTACCCAAGGAAAACACATTTAGTGGAGTGAGGTTGGAGTTTGTTGTGGTGAGGAGTAGGTAGCTAGTGGAAACAGACACATCCATATATGCGTAGGTGGCTATAGGTTGGTTTCATGTGGTAGAGGAATTGGAAAGGGGATTTATGGTTCTTTATGGGAGTGGGCATGATGTTGATCAGGTAAGCTAAAGTTAAAATGGTACGAGGCCAATAGTGGGATGGTATGGCTGCTGTGTTTTGAAGAGCTCGGGTGATGTTAAGGAGGTGGTGATGTTTGTGTTCGGCAACTCCATTTTGTTCAGAGGTGTTAGGGCATGTAGTTTGATTAACTATGCCATTAGTAGTGAGGTAAGTTTGAAAAACGGAGTTAGTATCTTCAGTCCCATTGTCTGTTCTAATGATCTTAATTTTGGTATTTAATTGATTTTCAGCGAGTCCTTTAAATTTACAGAAATACTAAAATGTTTTTGATTTATGTGCCTTAGCATAGAGCCATAAGAAGTGAGAGAAATCATCAATCAGTAAAAGATAAAATCACAAACCATTGTTAGATGTAATAGGGGATGGACCCCAAGCATCACTGTGTTAATTGGAGTGGTTGAGTACAACGGGTAGTACATTTAGGAAAGGTAGTTTGTGACTTTTTGCCATTATACAATGCGAGCATAAAGGAAGAACAATAGGAATAGCAAAAGGTTTTTCTGTTTGGAGATTATTTGTTGGGTGATTGCTTGAGGGTGTCTGATCTTTGAGTTCCAAATGGAAGCTGATACCTTGGATGTGCTGGGGAGAAGAGCAGTTTTGTGTGGTGATGGGGTAAATGCCATTAATTTATGGTCCCTGAAGCAGTGTCTGATTTGTCTTTTAATCTTTTATTTGGTAGCCAGGAGCATTGAAGAGAATGGTGCATTGATTATCATTGATAAGAGTGAAAACGGATAAGAGATTATGAGTTAGAGAGGGTACGATAAAGTTTTGAACGGGGGAGTTTATTGCGGGAGGTTGAGATGGTACTTTTGCTGGAGCTATGTATGGGAAGAGTTTGTCCGTTACCAACTAGAACTTGTGGGATTATTACTTATGGTATGGATGGTATTGGTTAGGTGAGAGGTGGCTCCAGAGTTCAAGAATTAAGTGTTTGTTGGCTGTTGTTTAGATTTAGCTAGTAGAGCTTTAGATGATAGAAGATAGCTACTGTAGGTAGTGTCCATGTCCATGCGATGCCAACAAGCTATGGTTGTGTCCATGCTTGGAGCAGATCTGGCAGATTAGGAGTTGTTGTTGAGGATTGTTTTTGTTGGTAAATTGATGTTGAGAGGATTTCCATTGGGGAAAGGGTCTTCCTCTACCTCTATCTCTATAGGATGTGGATCAAGCTCTTCCTCGTGAAGTGAAGCGTGCCATGGATGATTCTGGTGAAGTTTTGGTAATGTCTTTATTTCTTCATTGCATGGTAGGGAGTAGAGGTCTTCAAGACTTATAAGGGTAAGTTTAGTTCTTATAGCCATTTCAAATGCTTGGTAGGTAGGCGACAAGCCATTAAGAGAGTTTAGGATAATATCTTCCACATCCATTTTGCAACCAACAGCTGCTATATTATCAATGAGAGATTTGATTTGGGACAAGTGTTGTCTCATTGTCTGATTATTCATCTAAATATGATGTAATTCATTTTTGAGTTGTATTACTTTGGACCAATTGTAGCTTGTAGCCGTTGTTCAAGCATTGCCCAGATTTCAATGGTGGATTCTAAGTTTAGGACATTTGGAAGGACTGCTGCTGATTGATAGTAGTGCGGCTACAAGATTTTGATTGATGAGGGTCCAATTAGTATATGCTGGATTCTATTGCTTTTGTCTGTTGGTAAGAGGCAGGAATTCAGATAGGTGACTAGCAGTTTCATCCAGAAAGGCCAGGTAGCCATTTGCTTTGAAAATTTTGAGTATTTGTGATTTCTAGATTGAGTAGTTTTCGCTTGTAAGTTGTGTACATTGTTTTGGTGTTGGCCATGAGAAATTTAAGAGCTGCTAGTATGGTGGTGTTCTCCAATGACGTCTTCTCCAAAGCTTTGTTGACAGCTGAGGCTGTTGAGTTTTCCATTATTGCGAAGCTCTGATACCAAGTTGAAACAGCACTGCAGATGATCTTAGAGGAATAAAAGATAGTATAAGCGTAGCTGCTATTAATTAGTAGTCACCCAAAATACAATGTAGAGATGTATTCTTTATGTAGACATTGAGAGGGGTAAAGAGAGTAATATAGGATGTACGAAGGATGCAGAGAGCTGTAATGGTTTGTTATAACAGCCAATGTGGGTTTGTTGTTACACATAATGAATTCTCATTTAAATCTATGGAGTATTGGATCCTTTAAAATGATAACCACTCATTTATGCTCCAACTGTAGAAAAAAATAAATCATTACTATAAAATGCAGCTTTCTTAGGGCTCGTGCTCCTATGTTACTTTGTTTTCTACCTTAGTCGTTATCATACGTGGAAAGATGAACAATCTATTGCAAATCCTGAGACAGTAATAGTTCACCTTATCTTCATATAAGTACCTGGTGGTGCCTGTGAAGCATTTTTTTTCCTTTAGAATTGATGATGAATACTTCAATTTATTTAAGTTCAGTATAACAACCTTAGGAATGAGCCTTCCCGTGAAGTTATATGGGGATTTAGCCTTTATCAATTTTAACTGTCCATCTTATTGGCCTAATTATATATATTCTCATTTATTAATATATTCATTTGAATTTCCAGTTATATGTGTTCTTTCAATTATTTGTTCTTTCATTGCACCTTTTCCAGATGCTACATATTTCTCATTAAAATATTTTTTTAAAACTCAAAGCTTCACTAAATATTGTTTAGTAACTGTTGAGCAGCAACAAGTGGAAACGGCTGATACAATCAAGGGGCCGTTCATTCATATTTTCAACTTCTTTTCCAGTTCCCATTGCTGCTGCTTCCCATGGTATATTTCTGCCAATAATGTGGTTAAATGTTTATCAAATATGATATTTTCATTGTGTGCATGCACCAAATCTGGAAATTGAGATGTTTAATTTCCCAGTTGGATGTGGGAATTGAATTTTATTTAAAAGGTTTTAATCTGTCCAGTTGGGTAATTAGACCAGATGTGGAAGACAGTATTTAGGGGCTGTTTGGTACCATGAATTTTGAGTGTAATGTAATTGGTAAGCGGAGTTTCTACTTTATAACAATTGTACATAAATAAATAATTTTATTAATTATGATATTCTCTAATAATTAAATTTTTTTTTAATATGCCATTGTTATATATGCCATTGATATGAGCCCAAATCCGCTAAAGGCCAAAGTATCACATTCAACAATAAGAATTTCAAGGATCACGAACCAATGCGATGGGAAGACCAAATGATTGAGAAAATCAATATACAGAGGTTACTTATGAGGACTATATAGAAAGAAGACTTATGAAAATAAAGTCTTATTACAACAAGATCAAGAAAGAACATTATACATCAAAGCAGTACAACCCAGGATCAATACACAACAAGAAAATTAAGAAACCGAGAAGAAATAGGAACAGCTCAGCTAACAGAAAGAATCCTGCATCAACACCTAAAACAGGAGACAGAAACAGATACTAATTATAGAGCTGCCTTTAAAATAAAATATCGGTCATAGCAGGGCTTAAACTCTCCAAGAGATCAATTACAAGAGTAAAGCAACCAAAGCAAAACCATATCCAGATCCGGCCTGAAAGCAAGTCCATAACAGCATTAACCGACAAAAACGGATCTCGACATCAAGAAAACAAGAAGAGGAATAACAGAAAATAACAGTTGCACTTACCTCGATCTCCAAAGAACGACGAGAACCTAACGAGAATGTAGCAGAAGGTAACAACTGTAAAGTAGTTAGGCTTGCATAGACTCAGATCCAAGTTAAAGAAGGGCAACAGAAAGTATAAATAGAATCGAGCCAAACAGAAGGTAATCAAGAATTTGAAGGAAACTTATCTTCTTCTCCCTTCTTCTTCTCTTCTCTATCTTCCTCTTGGTTTTCATCATCGGAACCGCGTGATTCATCTGAGAACCCTAGGATTCTCCTCCTCACTCCACGCATCCCTCTTTCCTCTGGGAGTTCTTGACGACTCGAGCGGTCAACAAAACAAACCAAAGAATTAAGGTGATCATCTAGAAACATCATCCCACGGCCCATCTGACCAGCTTACCAAGGGTTGATCAAATTCCCAGATCAAACCGCCGGCAACATCACATCCACTAATTCCATTAGGAATCAAGAACCGTTTGATCAAAACACCAATCCAAAGGCTGAGAAGAAACCAAGCCATTCGACGGCTCAAGACTGACTCAAGAGACCGATCCAGTGATTAGATCCTAATTACAAACCACGCTACATCCAATGACTCGAAAGCATCGAAGTTATCCTTCAAATTATCGGTACTCAAGCAAGCTCGGTGAGTCAACTCATTGAACCCAACTCAAACCTAGTCGGACAGAATCAATTCCAAAATTTAGATCATATCAATAATGTAATTGGTAAGCGGGAGTTTCTACTTTATAACAATTGTACATAAATAAATAATTTTATTAATTATGATATAATCTAATAATTAAATTTTTTTTTTAATATGCCATTGTTATATAAATTATCAAGAGGCTAATTTATTGTAAAATAAATATAAAATATAATTTTTTAACCAAAATAGATTGTTGCAAAATGATTTCTTTAATTTGTAATATATATGTTTTTTTTTTTTTTTGAAATTTTGATAATTATTAGCACAATTTTTTTTTTAAATTACTTTACATATTGCCAAATAGTTATAAATATTCAAAATACATTGTTTTTTACTTTACTTTCCTCTAAATAAACAAAAACAATTATTTACATTACAGATAATCGAATAATTCTAAAGTATTCAGAATACACTGAATTTATTTTACATTGTATTTTATTTACACTGAATCTCTTTTTCAAGCTACCAAACAGCTCCTTAGATGTAACGATAAACATCTGTAGATGAAGTATCTCATTGATCAGTTTAGTTTCACCAGGAGATTACCAAGCAAATGGCTTGGCTTTTATCCTATTTTTATTTGGCTATGCTTTTTTACTGAAGTTTTATGCACCAATGCTTCATGAATGACTTTTTCAGTTTTCAGCTGCTCTTTTTGTGGCCAAAGAGGAGAAATGGCGCAGACAAGCCATTTGGCGTAGAGTGCATGACTTCCGTTCTTTAAGTGGACTTCCTGTCACGAGTCCCATAATATCTATCGTTGTTGGAAGTGAAGAATCAGCTCTGCTGGCAAGCAGGTTTGCATCCTCTCTCAATTATCAAGTAGAAAAACTTCATCTTGTTTGGTCAAACAACCATGATCAATATCAATCTTCATGCATTAAACAATTTACATAAACTCATATATGTAGAGCTGAGCTTGGGTGGGCGTAAGTGTTATTCGGCTTAGCTTGTCAAGTAATGAGTCAAACTTTTTATGTGTTGAATCGGATCTTTTACTTATGGAGTTAAACATGGGCTGTTATTGAACATGAAGTCCATTTAAAGTCTTATATAAGATATTGAATATACAAGTCGCTTTACATTTATCATTTATTCAGATAACTATACATATATGAGTATAATTGTACACAATCTGCACATGCTCACAAATACACAATCATGCATACAAACACATGAATACATACGCATACCTCTGCATGCATGCTTGGTGATGCCAGGTAGTTCGATTAGGAGGGGATTGAAAGTTATTTCCAAGGCCTCAGTCTATATCATTGCCTACACCAGAAGAACTCACAGCCACCCTGTGGACTTCTGGGTGAGAAAAAAATAGTACACACACTCATTACTGAACTAATATTAGGCTAACTGCGATTAGTTACAAAAAAAATCAGCTTTTTGACGAAAACATAAAAGTGAGACTAAAGTTTGAATACTTTATGCAAATTTTTTTTGCTGATTAATCAAGTGTGGCAATGTGTTCATAGTATTAGACTTATCACTTCCACTGATTCCTTTGATTAATTGCACTGCAGACATATGTTGCTATCAGGTTTTCATGTTACAGCCATCAGGCCTCCTACCGTTCCACCCAATTCATGCAGGTAAAAAGTTGAAATGCAGAATCAAATTTGATCAGAAGAGATGTTCTTTGTTTTCTGCATTGATTCAGACAGTGCATGTCCTACTTGACAGATTGCGGATGACACTTAGCGCTGCACATACATTTGATGATATCAGAAAGCTCGTAGCTGCATTGTCTGATTGTATAAAGTTACCCATTGTTGGAGGAGAGATTGGCCAGTTAACTTCAAAGCTCTAGATTTGATCAACCTAACCATTTATACCATCCATCACAGTCATATTGCAGAATATTGGTTATATTTTTTTCATCGAAATTTATTAAAATTTTAACAAAGCATTATTATTTAGTCGGCCAACTTGCTTCTTAACAAAATGCAGTAGATTTTTTTTAGTAATTTTTACTGTCAAATGAGGTTATTTCAAACCTATGGACAAAATTTATTTTGATCCTTATATTATGTGTTGATGTGCCATTTGATATTCAGTAACTCTATTTTTGTTTAGCTTGTTTTTTTTTTTTGTGAGGTGATCCCACCCACTTTGTGGACTTCTGATTAATTCTCTACGAGCTGAACCCAGCTAGGCCGAATTCATCCATTTGTTTTCACCCACGTGGGGTAGAGCACCCCGCCCTGAATCTATTTTTGTTTTTAGTTATTTCAATATTTTGAAAAGGACATTTTATGTGTGTTGAATTTGATGATTGCAGATACTGACAGGGACTTCGGGAATCGCCATTACATTCAAATTTAGCACCTTTATAATAATTTTTAAGATTTTTACCAAGTCAATTGACACCCACGCAATAGTGTGTTCAACAATTTTTTATTTAGAAAAGCTGAAAATGCCTATAATGTCTTCAATCAATTTTAAATTTATTTAACCAATCAACCTAAACTACAAATGGCTGTCAAAGAGCAAGCAAATGTCGATAGGACAAAGATAAGGAGATCTTAAATTTTGATTTAGCTTGAAATATGAGAGTAAATAAGCTGAATTGAGTTTGAGCTAACTTTGATTGGATCTTGAACATGATCTGCAGTTTAAAAAATAGATAAAGATGAGAGTAAACAAGCTCAATTTGAGTTCATTTAAAAAATTTTGAGTTTAGATCTTTTAATTATTAAAGAGATAAAGATGAATGTTAAGTAATAATAAAAATATTTAGAATAGAGAAAAAGAGGAATAGTTTCTTTTTATAGCTTTGTAATTGAATCTTTAAATTTTAAGATTTTAACATAAATATATATATATATCACATAATTCTTATATATTTATAGATTGAACACCCAAAATTTGGTATTTACTAATCTAATGCTTTCTCTTGCTTAAAAATGTGCATTTTTTGTGCTAGTGGTATTTTTGATGAGATATTGAAGATTGAGATGTCATATATGTAAAAATTAAAATTTGTGTTTGATATATATATACATATGAATTGTGTGGTATGTATGTAAACCCTCCTATATATTAATACTTTTATCGAGTTGACTTAAAGAGTTGATGGGTTGAGTAGTAGGAAGGTTGTGCTAAGAAGCACTTTTAAAATGAGTAATGATTCTAGAAATTACACCAAGGAGGATAAAATAATGAGTTTTAGTCTATTATGTGATTAATTGGGCCAAAGTGAATCTTATATAATGTGGGGTAACTTATTAATCTATGTTATCCTATATCAACTAGAGGTAGGTGATAGACGTAAAATATATATGAATTTTCTCATCTTAGGCTTTGATTTTATCACGTATTTATGCGTACTTTTAAGAATTTTGTAGCACTTATTCTTTGAATTTTGAACTTTTATTAAATCACTATGAAGAAGAAAAAATATATCATTTATACGTAAAATTATGTGGAGAAACATCCATAGCAGATGTGGAGCAAGTGGGTCAATTTGAGAATTAGTTGATGCTTGTAGCTTGCCTAGGTGCCTAAGCGCTAGGCATTAGGCTCACAGACACCATATTATAGAAACAAGATAGAGAAGCCAACGCCTAGGTGTCGGCCCATGGCACTTAGGCTCTATACCCTAACCCCAAGTGCAGTTCATGACGGAGAAGTTGGCGTTAGGGTTGAGAAATTAGCTCGAAGATCGTGGCTCGCTCGAAAGTCGACTCGAACTTGGGCTCGAATCGAGATCGACTCGAAGCAAACGAGCCGATTTTTGAGCCATAAATGTGGCTCGAATTTATTTCGACTGAGCGAACCCGTGGCTCGCAGCGGCTCGCGAAGGATCGGAAGCGAGGGGCTCGCGCCCGCCGCCCGGGCCGCGAGCGAAAATAGATCGTCCGATTAATTCGACGCGCGACTAATTCATCAAACGAGCCATTTCGAAGTCTCATTTGATTCAACCGGCTCCGGATCGTTTACGCCGGGATCGAGCTCGATTCGATCCAACTCGGCTCGAACTCAAAACTTTCGAGCCACGATTCGAGCTCGAGCCGAATTATCAATTTTCGAGCCGACTATGGCTC
Organism: Cymbidium sinense; assembly: GCA_021442155.1. Taxonomy (NCBI): domain Eukaryota; kingdom Viridiplantae; phylum Streptophyta; class Magnoliopsida; order Asparagales; family Orchidaceae; genus Cymbidium; species Cymbidium sinense. The sequence continues at coordinate 25,762,263 of CM038223.1, read as the reverse complement.
GGTTCGAAATCGGCTCGAACACACCCCTAGTTGGCATCGACCGTTGGCACTTTGGCTTCAGGTCTAGATCGCAGTGCAATTCAAGATAAAGACTCTGTCGGTTAGGCACCTACACCCAATTTTGGTGCTTAGATTCAAGACAGAGAACACAACGCTTAGGCATCAACTTGGTAGCTATTATTTGCCTTAATTTTCATTAAATATTTTCCTTTTTCGAGAGATTTGTTGTAGCCATGTTTAAGTAAATCTTATGGATGAATTACGGGTTTCTTTAGTTTCAATGTTTTTCTCATAATTTAGTAGGAGAGTTTTGTGGAATCTTCTTTAAGCTTTTTGAAGAGGCTGTCAAGGTGATTTTAAAGGCAAGGATTTAAAGGCAAGGAGACAACCAAGAGGAAGATGCTCTAGATGTTCTCTTCTTGAGTTTTATCTTTTTTTTTCCTCCCTTTTTATTATTGTAATTATGTTTATGTGTGGAGTTTTTACGTTTTTATTTTTTTACCATAAACTAAACTCCCCTTTATATTGTATTTGTGTTTGTTTTAGTTTGAATAAAAGATTTGAGTTTTGTTTTTTAAATGACTATGTATTTTGTTCTGGGATTTATTGACTATTGAATTGATTGATAATCATTTTTAATAGATTAGGAGGTCTATTTGAAATTGAGAGGTGAGAAATGATCTCATCGTGGACAAAATATTATGATGGGTTGTAGGTTAGAGATAATTGCGATGAAATAGTGGTCTTTTTTGATATCTCGAGAATTTGATGGATTTTTCTTTCTTTGAGTTTATCTCTAAGAGGTAAGTAGGTTGTGCGAGAACAACTTAACCCCTATGCTCTCAAAAAAAAAGGTAGTGGTTGCCATGATTAGACTTTGGTAAAATTAACTGCTGCTTTGTTAAAATTTTAACTTTATAAATCAACATTGGTAAAATTCATTCTTTAGCCTTATTCATGTTGAGATCATCCCCATGAATTCTCACTCTTATTAGTTTAAATTTTTTTAAGTAGAGTTATGATTGGTTTTTAGCTTTTGTCTCAGCACTCCATTTTCATTAGAAAATCAACCTAATTTTAGAACTTAGTGTTCAATCCTCAAGGAAACGATACTCTACTCTCACTTTGTTATTTGACATGATTTTGTACTCTTACACGTACAATTCACCCTGCATCACATTAAAGTTTTTGTGCAGATGACGGGGATTGCTAAGCTAATATTTGATATGAAGTTAATTTTTATTACTTTGGATACTTTATTATTCCTTACTTTATTTATTTTCTATTTTTATTTACTCTATTTTGTAGATTGAACATTATTTATGTATTGGTCTGGCGATGAACCATTGCTTCTTTAGGATCAAGAAATCAAAAGAACTTTTGTTAAGGAGACTTAGGGAAGGAGAATAGTAGATCGGATTGATGTAGAAGCAATGACTGATTTTGGAAACTGAAAAAGTATGGCTATGGGGGTGAAGGCACTGACAGACTATGCAATTACCATTATGCATGGTATTTCCCAAGCCATTGTCAAATAAGAAGTGTAGGCTAACAACTTTGAGATCAAGCCTACTACATTTCAGATGATTCAAAATTTCAAATTCAGTGGTCTTGCTATAGAAGATCCAAATTCTAAAATTACACCATTTTTGGAGATATGCGACATTTTCAAATACAATGGAGTTTCTGATGACACTATGAAGTTGAGTCTGCTCCCAATCTAATTTAGAGATAGAGCTAAGGGTTGGAATAATTCACTGCCCAACAACTCCATCACTAACAGAGATAATATTGCACAAAAGTTCTTGTTCAAATACTTTCCATTTGCCAATACTGTAAGAATGAGGATAAAGATCTCTAACTTTATACAAACAGAGAGAGAGAGAGAGAGAGAGAGAGAGAGAGAGAGAGAGAGAGAGAGAGACATTATACGATGCATGAAAAAGTTCAAATACCTCTTGAGGAAATGCCCACACCATAGCCTCCACAAGTGGATGCAAGTTTAGGCTTTTCTATAATTGGTTGGTTAAGCCAACAAGGTCTTTGATTGATGCCTCATATGACAACACTTTTATTAGCAAGTATTTTCAGATGCTGAGTGGACACCACGTAGATTTTAGGAGGTACTTATTGAAATGATCAGGTGCGACATTAAGTTATGATATATCATCTCGAAAGATAGAAACATCACCATACAATGAACCTAATCACCTAATAAGGACTCCTATGGTATGATGGGTCTTCGTATGTACCAAAAATTATTCTCCTACTTTACATGAAAAAGTAAAGTAGGGTTTATTTTATGTCAGGTTCTTTAGTTTCCTTTGGAGGCAAGCCTTCATAGTTAATTACATCCTAGGAAATGAAATTTCTTAAGAAAACTCTTGATTAAAGTAGTCAATTATTGTCTCCAAAGATTTCAAGGTTAAGACTATCAAATGATTGGTTATTTTGAAAAATTAAGTAGGATTGTTCAATTGGAAAGACATTTTTTAGAATCCAAAGAAAGATAAGTAGGAAATGTTCATGATACTAAAAAGCCTAGTAAGCATTTCAATCTATCATCTTGTGAGGCTTTGTATATTTGAAAGGGAGGGGATTTATTTTGTTTACATTGAAATTTTATTAGATTGCTAAGGCTTATAATCCAACACAAGATTGTGAAAATGTCTAATAGGTGAGGATTTATGCTCATAGTCCAAGGAAAATAAGCAACTTCGTATTCTAAATCGAGGGAGCTTTAGCACAAGCTAAAATCACCACCTAAATCTAAGCGGAAAGGGGACATAATGGTTTACTTCTACAAGAGAGAGTAAACCCGTCCGATCCTTCTTGACTTGCAACCGCTTAGAGTGGCTACCAGCTAACACCTCCTACATTTTAATTCTATGTAGGCCCAATCTTATGTAATTGCAAGATGGTTTAAGCTATTATTTAATTTTGAAAGAGACTAGAGTCCTAAACTCACTCTCTAAGGGACTAGATCATGTTCGATATGAGTATATGATTTAGTCTAAAAATGAAAATTCCTTTCAAATTTTATATTATTTTGATACATTCATTTGGGCAAAGGCTTTATGATATTTTATGCTTAGATGTATGATGAAATTTGATTTTTGGCGAAATCAAAAAAGAAAGGAGGTGAAGCTTCATCATAAGAGGTTGCTCTCATAGGTCAAGCGGTCCCTAAAGTGCAAGAATGGAGGCCCTCATTTTGCAAGAGTAGTTCAATATGATATGCTTGATGTGAAACATATAACATACAACTAAGAGGTTGCTAAATCTTTTAATTATTATATTTACATCCTAAGCTTTATGATGAAGTTGAAAGTTATTTTAAGATTTAGTTATGAGTTGTTAATTGAGGTAGAAAACTTAGTTTTATCTTAAGAACCTACCCCATTCAGGCCACACATTCAATTATCAAGTTTAAGAAACTATAAAAAAGATGCAGATCTATTGTACAATCTAAACATAACATCAATCAAACATGTGTAGATTTTGTAAAAGATTAAAAGGCCGGAGCGGCTTGGTATAGTCGTACACCCCGAAAAAGAGAAAAGATGGGTAGCAGATCTCTATCCTTATATAACTCAGAATTACAAAACAATATTATAATTGAAATGTAATACATGCTATAAGGGTCTTCACTCTTCATTTCTTCTTTCTTCTTTCTTCATTCTTTTAATTTGATTTGCTCCAAGGCATCACATGACACCCTAGGACTAAGCCTTCTAGCTACTGCTCATCCTAATCCCCATATCGCTAATCCTAATTCCTATTTTAAAATTATATTTATGGGAAAAATAAATTTAACTACATTTGCAAAATAGAGGTTAACTAAACATACGTACAATCCCAAGCAATTATATTTTATAATTTGGAGTTAACACCCTGCACATGGGTAACTAAACTCACTTATCCTAATGTGGATTATGCTTAGGGGTATAAACAACTTGCAAAGAGAACATTTATATTTATTTTTGACGGCCCCTTAAGCACAATCCTCTGCAGAAAATAAGATTAGGCTATCAACGGCCTAACATCCAGTTTATAAGTCACACACCCTAACATCCAGTCTAAAAAATTACATCATAAAAGAAAACACATCATCATTATATACATCGTCCTAACCTAAGGCTAGAAGTGGTGACTTAGTATATTAATGTGTGTGCTTAGGCTTCATGTTGTATGTCTTAGCTAGGCTTTTGAATTGTAATTTTCTAAGTTTGAAATTGTTCAACTTAATATGATGGTGCTTTGACTTCAAGTTGATTAGATGATTTGTAAATTTCAATTTGCCTTTTTGTTTTATTTCATTTGATTTACACTTAGCATCTAAGTGTTATAAAGAGAAGAAGAAGGCTTAACCTCCTTCATCCCTTCCTTAGGTTATTTTCTAAAGCTCATTTTTATGATTTAGTTTCTTTTAATGAATGATTTATTAAATATTTTATTAATCCTAAGTTTAGGTTAACCTTAAAGAATTCAATTCAATATGAAAGATATCTTAAGAATAATGTGATTGAATTAACATCACATAAAATATGTTGAACCATTCCTTTTCATCACCCATAACATACATATGATGTAACACTTAGTATACCTACACAGGCAATATATTTTTGGCACACTTGAATGATCATAGATGCATATATTTGGACATTGTAATTTACTTGATTGGATTATTTGTACATGTAAATTAAAGCTCTATCTAAATTCTAATACAAATATACATAGGAATGAAATTAAATATGTACGTGCATTATTAAACCAGGAAAGTGAGGTAATCAAATGACCTCCTTGGGGCTACTTAAAGCCTTGTATTCCCGAGATGTTCAAACTATATACTTATCATCATTCAAGCATATGTAAATTCATATATGAACATAGGAAAGAGATCACTACCTTTACATGTAATGTATTTTATATGCTTAAGTGATTATGGATGCATATATTTTTAGTAGAAAATAAGATTCTCATTCTCTAATTAAATACACATACACATGTATAAAAAAATGTAAGCAAGTATGTGTCGTTGTTAGACCAGGGAAGTGAGGTAATCAAATGACCTCTTTGGGGCTACTTAAAGCTTCATATTCCCGGAATGTTCAGACTATATACTCGTTATCTTAAATACATATGAATGTATATACAACTAAGAGAATGAAAAACATGCAAAAGATTGTATTTTATTTGATTGAATTATTTATGCATGTAAAGCATAAAACTTTATCCAAATTCTAATACAAAGATACATATGAATGAGATTAAATAAGTATGTGTCGTTGTTAAACCAGGGAAGTGAGGTAATCAGATGACCTCCTTGAAGCTACTTAAAGCCTCCTATTCCCGGGATGTCCAAAGTATATACTTATCATCATTCAAACATATGTAAATTTGTACATTAATGTAGGAAAGAAAGCCAGACTTCACATGCTTAAGCTATAAATACATACAAGTTTTATGTATATATTCATAGCTGATATCAGTCCATATTTCATTATCAATTTATAATTTTTGAAAAATAATTTTGAATTTATTAGTGATAATAGACACACATATAATAAAATTTAAGCCCACATGCAATTTTTCATAAGTAAATTCATTTGATTATTTGATTTTGAAAATATGAATGCATGAGATCACATGACATACAACATTTAAAATGATTAAAGAGGAATGGCTAGACATCTCCATATAATTCATTCAACTCCATTAATTCTTAAGGACAATCACATTAAATAAAATTACTTAAAGAAAATCAAGACTTCTTATTAATTTGATTTTGGATTTTAATTAGACTTAGAGAGAAGAGATCATTTGTTGTTTTTATCTTATTCCCATATTAGTGATCTTGATTTGTTTAAGAAAAAATAATTAAGTAATTTTTATGATTTAATTAAGTTAAATCATTAAGCAATCCATTTAATTATCCTTTCCTATGCTTCTTTACTTTAATTAATCATTTAATCATAAGCCACAAATGACATGAACATGAGAAAAATAAAATTACAATGCTCTTAAAGGACCTAATACAATTGGCTCATGATTAGAAATTAATTAAGTTAAAGAATCTAATTAAGTACTCTAATGATTTTTTCACACTTATGAGCTAATCATAATTTTCTTAAGTCTCTTTATGTTATTAAACACATAAAGAGGAACCCTTAATTTACATGTTGATGATCTGATATGATTAGCAATTTAAGTTTGATTTGATTTGACCATTAATTAATTAATTCCTTAATTAAGCCATATATTAATTAGCTCTATTTAATGAAATGAATTAGAAAAAGTAATTAGGAAAGAGGTCTTAATCACTCTCACTCATCATCTCAATGTTAAATTAATGATTAATGAAGTTAAATTAATTAATTTTATTACTTAAAACTTTAATTAATCATTAAATTAATTAAGAGAGTAATTAAGATTTGAATTTTAAAATCCCCTAATTTCATAGCCAATAAATCTCAAGAAAATTATGAGAGGCAGAGGTCATCCCATTAGATCAACATGTTAAGTTTAGGATTAGTTGCTCAAGTAATTAGGGCTTAATTAAGCTAATTAAGAAAATATTCAAATCCTAATTAAGCCTTAATCATTGTTGAAAATCAAATGAAATTATTTTTATTAAATTCTCCTCTAATTTATTTTTTCAAAATGTATTTATTTATATTTTTTAGATTTTTCTACAATTAGTTATGATTTTAGGAAGTTTCAGCCATTTAAAACACTTTTTAAGCCTAATTAATCTCTAATCCGTCGGTGCCATGCAGACGGCTGACGTGGTAGTTCTTTCCATGTGGTGCTGCGGGATTGACCACTTAAATCGTCTGATGCGACGCTGATATGGCGGTGGCGGACACATTTTTATCCCCACATTTGATCTAGGATCGGACAATGGGGATTAATCCTGCAATTCCTATATGATTAAATCAAGTTAAACTAGCGAATTAAATCATGTCCGTCCATTCTAATCACGTGGAATGGATAGCGGGTGATCCTTCATCCCTCGAGCGATGGAAGATGGACACCGTCCACCCTCCCCCGCTTGATCCGAGCTTGCCGGAGCTTGTGGAGGCTCAGGATCAACCCCAGAAGCTTCAAAGAAGAAATCTAGAGGGATCTAACAGTGGAAATCGCATGAAATCACCATTTCTTTGACAAAGGCCTAGAAAAATTTGAAAAATTGATTGCTTGTTAGAATTTACCCCGTCGGAGCTCAGGACCGGCAGTTAACCGACCGAGGTAGCTTCGTTTTGAAGAGATAAAGCCCTGTTGAGAAGCTCACACCTTGCCTCCTTGCCGGCAACTCTATGGACCAAGCGTCACCGAAAAACTCATCAGAGTTGGCCTAGGAGTGGTCTCCGTTGCTCGAATCGATCAGAAATTGATTCGTTTCTCCACACCAGAGCTTGGTGAAGGTGTGGGCAAAATTAATTTGAAAATCATGGAGTTTGAAGGATGTCTGATGGAGATTGGCTCTGTTCTATTTCGGGCTTGGCATTTTCGTCGATGGGGAGGCTCTGGCAACTTGAGGAAAGCTCTGGGAGACTCATTTTCACTCACACAAGCTCTGATGTCTATGTGAAAAGAGATAGAATGGGGAGTATTCTCTCTTCCCCATCCAAACCGATAGCTTGGATGAATTCTACAAATTGCAGGTGGCCGGCCAACGCAAGCGACCATGGGTGGTAAGTAATCAGTGAGGTGACTCGGTTTGAGTGGAGGAGTGAGGGAGAGTAGCTGCTAAAGGCTAAGGTGGCTGTCCTTGGTTTTCTATTTGTGCCAATGGGAGGAAGTGGGTTAGCCCACCTCCAGTTGGCTCATGGCTAACCCAACTAGCTTTGGGTCAGGTGAGCTAGTGGTCCTCATGTCCAAATGGAGCTTAGGGTGGTTGCCAAGAGTAGGAGAGTGGGTTTGACCATCCAAAAATGGGTTTTGTTCCATTTGGAAGGTTTTACCCAATGGGTAATTTGTCAAATTGGGTTGGACTTGGGTTGGGTTGGATTTGAGCTGACTCACGGTGACCTAAGGATGGGTCATGCCAAGTTTGAATGGGTTTGGAGTTGATTTGGTTGGGTTAGGATCAATTTGACCCATGTAGGTCAAATTAGATTAGGTTGGGTTAAGTTGACCAATTGGTCAAATTGGGTCAAGCCATGAGTTGAGATAACTTCAAATGATGATTTGGGATGTTTTAGTTCAATTGGTTTGACTTGGTTTGGGTTAGATTTGAAGTTGACTCATATGGGTTCATATGGGTCAAATGGGCTAAGTTGACCAATTTGGTCAAGTTTGGACAAATTGGCTTGGGTTATGTGTTGGTTTAACTTCAATTGATCATTTAAAGATAATTGTAGATTTTGATTTCAATTAATTTGGATTTATGAATGATTTTGACTAATTTGACCTTTTAAGTCAATTTGGGCTAAATGAGACAATTAGGTTCAATTGATCAAATTGGTCCAATGGAGGCTTTGATCATATTTAATAGTCAATTTGGAATGTATTTGAGTTATTGGTTTCAATTAATTTGGATTAGATTTTGATTTGATAGCTTTTTATGTCAAATTTGGGTCTATGAGCCAATTGAACTTGATTTGGCTCAATTGATAGTCAAGTTATATTCAAGGGTAAATTTAATGTGGATCATTAGTTGCAATTAATTTGATTTAGAATGAGGTTTGGTTCAATTTAGCTCATATAGGCTAATTGGGTCAACTTGATCAAATGACCAATCAACTTGGTTTGACCTAATTAATTGCAATTGATCAATCAAAGGGTGATCAATAATCAATATGGGAGGTTTTGGATGGTTTGATTTAATCCAATTTGGGTTGGATTGGAATTTGACTCAAATGAGTTTTTTAGATCATTTTAGGCCAAGTGAGCCTAATGGGTCAATTGGCTTGATTGGGTTGAATTAATGGAAATTAGGTTATTCAAGGTGATCAACAACCATCATGTAAAAGACTTGAGGGATTTATCCAATCCAATTTGGGTTGGATTGGAGTTTGGTTCAATTTGGTCAAATTGGTTACTTTATGTCAAGTGGACCAATTGAGCTAATTAAGTTAGATTAGGTTTGATTTGGGTTGAATTGAGTTTGATGATTGATTGATGGCTTTGATTGCAATTGATTTGAGTTTAACTGGATTTTAGCTCATTTAGACATTTTGGGTCCAAATGGGCTAACTTGGGTTAATTGAATTTATTTTGGTCAATGGGCTTGATTGTAGCTTTTGGAAGAGTATGAGATGATGATCTGAATGGTTTAAGAAAATTAATTGAGTTTAGTTTGATTGTAGGAGGGTCAAATCATATGATTGAATCATAGGGTTAAGATGGGTTTGATTTTGGCTTGGAGTTGGATATGAGATTGGATTCAATTGGTATTGGTTTGATTTGAGGTTTGGTTTTGCATTGATTTAAAGTTGGTTTTGGACTTAAGGTTAGGCATAAGTTATGGGTTAGGCCATAGGATAGGTAGGTTTTCTTAGTCCTAAGTTATAGCCTATGGCAAGTCCTCCTAAGTCTTTGGATTTGGATTAAGTGTTCACTTAGTTATTAAAAGTGTCCTATGACTAAGGAGATCTTATTGTCTAGAAGGCTCCTAGATCTAAGATGAAAAAGTTGAATCCTCACTCCAAAAGTGAGGTCAACAACAAGACACAGGAGGCAACATATGCTTTATTGGAGGAGATGCGTATGAGCAACTAGCAATGGTCAACAGAATGAATCATGTTGAAGAAGCCTGCGGTTGCAACACATGAAATAGATTTTATTGCAGCTCACTGCCTAGGTTGCTTCTCTGACAAAACATTTCATTTCTCACAACACCTGCACCATAAAGTCATGTTTTCTATTACGATCACTATTGAGCGGGTCACAATAGTATTGACTAGCAGACTAATAACCCCTTAGTGCAACATTGTTTGGAGAAGGTAAATTTTTGTGAGGAACTAACAAGCTAATTATCTTTATTTAAACATATATAATATGGGGTGAGGAGTCACCCAAATTTGTCTCAGAAGAACACATAGAACTAGGTGGCTATATACAACCATCTGGCTTTTATTAATAAGGAGGATACCAGCCACTAGGATTCACATCACAAGTATGCTCATATTAATAGATGATAGAAGAACCATCATTGAAGGAGGCTTTGGCACAATTGATAGCTACTACCACATGGTTTATGGACAACACTGAGGCCACACTCTGGAGGCATGATGCTCATTTCAAAGATGAGATAGGTATCAAAAATATTGAGTTCTAGGTTGGGCAGATTTTCTAATAGTTATCCAACTGTTTGCCAAGAGTACTCCCAAGCAAAACCAAGGTAAACCCCAGGAACCATGTCAAGACTATCTCACTAAGGTGTGTAAAGCAATTGTAGGATCTTATGAGTCAAGAAAGGCCCATCAACGAAGATAGATATAAAAGAAGCTATGGGTCTGAAGAGGCACAATAAAGAGGAGAAGGCTTAGTAAGGGAAGACTGAGGAAAATATTGGGCAGCTGAGATCAAAGTTATTCTTATGTAATCCACTACCATATGTATCACTACTTTCCTACCCTAAGAGATTAAAAAAAAAGTTGGATCAACAATTCTCAAAGTTTTTAGAGATTTTTATAAAGCTTCACATCAACATATCTTTTGTTAATGCCTTGGAGCAGATGCCCAGCTATGTAAAATTTATGGAGGAAATCCTAGTAAGAAATGGAGGCTTAAATATCATGAGATTGTGACAGTAATTGAAGATTGCATTACCATTTTAAAGTGGAAGTTACCTCTAAAGTGAGAATATCCATGTAGCTTCACCATATCTTGTCCCATAGGAGGGGCATTATTTGAGAATGCAAAGTGTGTCCTAGAAACTAGCATAGGCTTATTTAAGAAGTTATGACTGGGGAAGGCAAAGCCCACTACTACTATCCCTATTGCTCGTCGATAGTTTTGTTAACCTAAAGGGATTATGAAGGATGTGCTGGTGAAGATTGATAAGTTTATCTTCTCCACTTATTATTTGATACTTGATATGGTTGATGGTGATCCCAAGTACTCACTCATCTTGGAAAGACCATTCTTAGCTACTAGAGAGGCTTAGCTTGATTTTCAAGAAGGAGAATTACAATTCAGGATGGAGAATCAAATTTAGATCTTCAAAGTGTATGAAGATCACAAGGATCTATCTAATAAGGAGAGCTACAATATTGTAGCAACAAATAAGGAAGATCCATCAAAGCTAACCACTGAGGATGGGAACATATCCCAAGTGAAGGAAAAGGAGGTGAGAGGAAGAAGAAAGGAAGGCCACACAATCTCCAAAATGAAGAAGCAAAAGTCCTCACATAAAGGGGATCAAGTTAAAATCATGCTAGTTTGGATGACTCAATTTTTTCTAAAGGAGTACTTAAAAGAGGCAACATCAAATCTATAATGGCTGCAACAACATTGGCTATCGAATGTCATGTGAGATGATCATAATACGCGTTGGGATGAGGATGTTAATTCAAGCGCTTGTTGAAAGGCAACATAATTTTCTTACTCATATGTTTCTTTCATTTAATTTTGCATTTCTTGCTTTGATTTAATTGATTTTAATTATTCAAAAAAATTGATTGGCACCTAGGCATCAAACCTGGCTCCTATTCTCCATGTCTGTTATATCACCTAGCAGAACAGGACAAAATTAAGAATTGTTACTTAGTGCCTAGGCAGTGACATGTGCGCATGCTAGATTCCCTTTGTTTTTGGTTTTTTTCTATTTGGTGCCTAAGCACCAACTTGTAGATTTAATGATATATCGCTATTTTGGGCAGAAAAAAATCTTGATGTGATGTGAATCTTGATGGTGTGGCCAAATAGAAAATAATTGAGATTCCAAAACATATCAAGCCAATAAAATATGGACATGGTTTCAAATTAGGATGAGAACCACATGCTTCTTGTGAGAGGTTTTAAATAGGAAGGGAATGGCTTTCAAATTATACTCTCAACTTGCATATAAACTCCACTGCTCTTCCTCTTTCTCCTCCACTCTTAAAAGCCATGGACAATAAGAAGATATTAAAGAAAGTTAGAAGATCTTCTCTATAAAGCATTTCATTCTAAAGTGAGGCTTTGATGCTCCTAGAGGTTGTTCTAAGGAGAGCCTGGTTACATGATGACAATCTTTTTTAGGTTACCCGACCTTGGTTTTGTTTAAATAGTCTAAGAATTCTACACAAATGTGCTATAACACATGGACAATAAATGCTTTATAAGGGTAAACTAGTACTTTTTAGTTTAACTTGGGTAAAATAATTTTTTGGCTTAGCAGATATCTCAAATGATATGTATTCCAATTTTCTAGCAAATGGACCAGATTATGATGAAGTCATCCACTTCCTAGTGTCGAGCATGCAATGGAAAAAGGTCGACTATGTATTAATTTTCCTATCTCGGGGCTTATAGCTGAGTCTAAGGCCTGACATATATTCAATTTAGCCAGACTACTACTTAGTGGCCACCTAAGCGATGTTAAGAAGGAGAAGATTGCATTGAATTTTAAAATTCAACACAACATGATGATTGATGTCAGAGCACTCATTCACTCTAACATGTTGCATATGGTGGGGTTCACAACAACCAGAGGTTTGGGTTATCCTTCTGTCATCCATGAATTGTGTTTTACAAATGAGCATATCGATGAGTGCATTAGAGGTGTTCTGCTCCAAGTGCCCATTGATTAGAAGTATGATTGCTTAGGTTATACTTAGGATAGGTATTGTCATCCCAATTATGAAGAAGAGGACATGCCTTAAGCACAAAGAGCCTTGTAGAAATAGGAACCAAAGAGATACTTTGTTTTGAAAGTAGAAGACTGGGGACCCACTTTGATGGGCTTAATTGCCACATGGATTGAGAGGTGGTAGCAAAGGATGGACACATATCTAGAGTATCTAATGGAAAGCAATAAGATTCACTGACTATGTGGAGGGATTCAACTCCTCCCTAATAGATATGTTTTCAAATTGGCACTTGGAAGATGAACTGAGAAACATCTATTTTTTACCACCATGATAATACTCCACACCAGCTATCCACAAGGAAGAAGAGTATGATGTTGATAACAACTATCTCCACTAGATTAGGAAGTTTTTTTCTCATGTTATTCCTTTGCTTTACTTTTTATATTTTTATTTTTTGCTTTGAAGTAGGGGTGTACCTAGACTGTTATGGATTTTGAAAAACACATAAAGTGAAGAAAAGAACCCCCTGACGTTTATAATTTTTTTTATATGAGGTAGTCAAATTAGTCATTTGCTTACTCTAAATATTATTTTTGTCCTTTACTTCTATCATAACATATAAATTTTTCCCTCATGGGAATTGAGATTAGTTTTGCCACTATAGTTTGATGTGATGGGGAAAATGCATAATTCAAATGTGGAGGGGTAGCTCAAATATTTATGATTCCTGATTGAACTCCTATATCATTCACCAGTTTTTGCATTTTTTGTGTATTGTTTTCATGTAAAAAGTGGAGGGTTGCGATAGGTAGTCGATAGTCAGCGTAAAACTTATCGAAATAATCATGATATGAATCCCCTAAAACATTGTGTTAATGCTAAGGCGTCCCCTAGAAGTGACGCGATGTATGACCTGAATATAGTGAAAAGTGTGCAAGGGCAGTTGCATCGATGCCCGGGTGCAGTGTTAAATAAGCAAGGGTTCCCACATTATGGACGGATGCAGGCAAAAAAGTTAGTCCATGAAACTAGAATTAGGTTAGGAACTTTGAATATAGGTACTCTTATAGGTAAACTAATGGAATTAATAAATATTATGGTTCATAGGAAGATAAATATTTTGTGTTCAAGAAACTAAATGGGTTCCGGGGAAAGCCAAGAAGATTGATAGTTTAGGTTTTAAACTTTAGTATTCAGGTAGAAGTCAAATTAGAAATGGCGTAGGTGTGATTATAGATAAAAGTTTGAAGGATAATGCTATAAATATTAATAGATGCCAAGATAGAATTATAGCTTTAAAGATTATTATTGATACTAAGATTATCAATATTATAAGTGTTTATGCTTCTCAAGTAGATTTGGATGTAGGCTAAAAATAAAATTTTTGGAATGAATTAGAGAGATTAATACAAAAGATACCTCTTGAAAAAAAAGTATTTATTGGAGGAGATTTAAATGGACATATTGGTATAGTGGTAGAAGATTTTAAAAGTATTCATGGTGGTTATGGATTTGGACTGACTAATGAAGAAAGTAAGACTATATTAGGATTTGCTTTAGCCTATGATTTTCTAGTTGCTAATATTTTATTTAAGAAAAGAGATGAGCATATTATTACTTATAAAAATGGATCTAGTAAAACACAGATTAATTATTTTCTGATAAGAAAAATAGATCATTTAGATTGTAAATATTGTAAGGTCATTCCAAGTGAAAGTTTAAATACCCAACATCGATTATTAGTCTTAGATTTTAAGATGAAAGATTGGAAGATGAAAAATAAATCAAATTATTATTCTAGGATTATATGGGGGCACTTAAAGAACACTAATAAAAATATTTTTAAGAGCAAGCTATAATAGCTTATAATTTGGGATGCTCATAAGGAAGCTAATGTTATGTGAAAAAAGTAGCAAGTGAAATTAAGCAAGTTACTAAAAATGTGCTTGGAGAATCAAAAGGAAAATCTTCTTTTAATAAAAATAGTTGGTGGTGGAGAGAGAATGTGCATGAAAAGATAAAAAATAAGAAGTGTTGTTGTAAAACTTGGTTTAGATATAAAAACTCAGAGAATTGGGAAAAATATAAAATGACATGTATAGATTCTAAAAAAGTAATATATGATGTAAAACATTTAGCTTTTAGTGATTTATATAATAGATTAGTACCAAAGAAGGTGAAAGATTTATGTATAAGTTAGCTAACCAAAGAGATAGGAGAAGTAAAGGTCTAGCTCAAGTGAGGTATATTAAGGATGAAAACAGTATGACCTAATGATATTCCAATAGAAGTGTGGAAATGTTTAGGAGATCAAGGAATTTCTTGGCTTGCAAATCTTTTTAATGTTATTTTAAAAACTAAACAGATGCCAGATGTGGAGAAAGAGTTTGTTGATTCCTATATTTAAGAATAAAGGTGATGCACAAGAGTGTACAAATTATAGAGGAATTAAGTTAATGTGTCATACATTAAAATTATGGGAGGATATTGAGCATAGGTTACGATGTGATACAAAAGTTTTCACTGTCTTGGTTTCATGCGGTCTACTATGGATGTTATACATTTGTTAAGAGGTTTGATGGAGAAGTATAGAGAAAGCAAGGAGGATCTACATATGATATTTATTGATTTAGACAAATCTTATGATAAAGTTTCAAGAGATGTTCTTTGGAGAGTTCTAGAAAAGAAAGAAGTTAATATTAGTTATATTCAAGTCATTAAGGATATGTATACTAGAGTTGTTATTTGACAAAATATTTTCCTATTTCAGTTAGATTACATCAAGGATCGACTTTAAGCTCTTATCTTTTTTGCTTTAGTTATGGATGTTCTTACTAGGAATTTATAGGAAGATGTACCTTGGTGTATGCTTTTTGTTGATGACATTCTTATTGTTAATAAGACTAGAAAGGGAGTCCAAGAGAAACTTGAATTATGGAGGTCAACCGTATAGAGTCTAAAGGTTTTTGTTTAAGTAGGTCTAAAACTGAATATATGGAGTGTAATTTTAGTTGTAGAAGTTATAATGGTAGTGTTGTGACATTAGTTGAATAAATCATTAAAAAGAGTGAGCGATTCAGATATGTAGGCTCTATTGTTCAAAAATGATGGTGAAATAGATTGAGATGTTATTAGTAAAATTCAAGTTGGATGGTTGAAGTGAATGAATGCATCTGGCCTGTTGTGTGATAGAAAAGTACTACTTAAACTTAAGAGAAAATTTTATAAGATGGTGGTAAGACCTGGAATGATTTATGGTGCATAATGTTGGCTAATAAAACAAAAGTATGAGACTAAGTTAAGTGTTGCAGAGATGAGGATGCTCAGGTGGATGAGTGGCTTTACTATTAGAGATAAAATGTAAAATGAGTATGTTCGGAAAGAAGTTGGAGTAGCTCCAGTGGCAGATAAGATTAGAGAGAGTCGCCTTAGATGGTTTGGCCACATAAAGCGTCGGCCGTCTAATGACCCGGTTAGGAGAGTAGATGCATTAGATTTTTCTTATGTTAAGAAAGGTAGAGGTAGACCTAAAAAGGCATGGTTAAGATGTATAAAAAATGATCTTAGTATACTTGAATTAAATGATAATTTGACATATAATAGGACACAATGGAGATGAAGGATCCATGTAGCCGACCCCACTTAGTGGGATAAAGGCTTGTTGTTGTTGTTGTTTTCATATTTTTTTTTCTTTTAATGTATCGTAAATGTGTTTTTCAAAATCAGTTTACTTCGTGTTTAGTCTTCTCATTTGCTTTATGTTTAGTTAAAATATTTAGTTTTCTTGTTCATTAGGAGGGTGGATGATAGTAAAGTCTGATAAGCTTTATTATGTTTTGTAATCTGTGTTAGAAAACTATTATTGATTATTTGTGAACAAATGTGGAGTATTGAGACTGAAGTTGTTATTACAATTCCATTGCTTTAATTACTTGTGAAAAATAATATATGTGACATAATTAATTGTGCTAGTCATAGTATTATTATTTTTTGTTTTTGTATAACTTTATAAATTGCATTTAAAAATAAGTTTAAGCTAAGTAGGGATTTCTTAGCGGATACACTTTAGAACTCATAACATAAATTAACATTTTTATGAATTGTTGTATACATGTACAATCGAAAGTGACAAGGGATAAATAGAGAAAAAAGGGCAAAGTGAGTTAGGTGTCTCTAACACAAAAAATGATGTTGTGAATCTACATCCAAAAAGTGAAGAAGAAAGGACATGAATATACATCCACAAAAAAATAGAAATATGGCTTAATGCTTGGAGATTTAAATATCTCTTTAGAGCAAGCCTTTATATTTATTTGTCATTTACAAAAAAAGTCATTTAATTGTATATACTAAACATTAAATTTTTCAAAGCATGGAAGTGAGTACAGTCAATTTTATTGATAAATTGTCTACTTAGTGATAAACTTGATTATATATATATATATATATATATATATATGTAGCAAACATGCATCAGTATGTTATAATTAGGACAAGTTAATGTGTAGCATATAATTTAGTAGATTGTTTTAAATAGTAGTTAACTTTAAACCATTGTGAATGTTAATTGAGATTGATAGATAACACATTTCAAGAAAATAACATTATATTTTACACAACACATCATCATTTGAACCAAACTTATGACTTACCTTGCTTGGTTTTTTATGATTATCATTTTGTTGTGTATTTAAGTTTGCTCGAGGACGACCAAAAGTCTAAGTGTAGGAGAGTTTGATAGGCATAAAATATATATGATTTTTTTTATCTTAGGCTCTGATTTTACAATATGTTTTTGCATACTTTTAAGAATTTCGTTACACTTATTCTTTGAATTTTAAATTTTTGTATAACTATTATGAAGAAGGTAAAATGCATTATTTATGCACAAATTTTTAGGGATTGAGTGTTACCATGTTGTATTTATGTTTATTTTGATGTCAATAAAAAATTAGAAATTTCTTTTCTTAATGATCATATATTTTATTCCTCCTTTCTCGATTATTGAATTGATTGATCATTTTTAATAGATTAGGAGGTTTGTTGGAACCAAGAGGTGGAAAATGGACTCATTATTTGTCACTATAATGATGGGTTGTTGGTTAGAGATAATTTTGATAAGGTCGTGTAGTCTTTTTTGAGATCCAAGAGCTTTGATTGATTTTTTTGAATTGAATTTAACATTGAGAGGTAGGTAGGTTGTGCGAGAAAATTTAATCCCTAGGCTTATTCATATTCAGATCACCCCTATGAATTCTCGCTCTTATTATTTTTCTAAACTTTTCAATGGAGTTAAAGTAGTTTGTAGCTTTTGTCTTTGCACTTAATTTTTATCATATAAATAATAAAAAATTAATATAACTTTATTACTTGGTGTCTAATCTTCGAGGGAACAATACCCTACTCATTTTATTACTTTATGCAATTGTGTATTTTTGCACGTACAGTTCACCTCGCATCACATCAGTAGGTTGTGGGCTCCAAAAATTTGTGTTTGGCCTCATTTGAGAGAGCAAATATTTGTTATAGGTTAAACTTTCAGAAGGCAGTTTAGTTTTGAAAATAATACACTTCCAAGATATTCACCCTTATTCTGTTGAGAGAGTTTTTCATTTCCCATAGGCATGCATCAACTATTGGGCCAAAATTTCCCCACCCCTAGATTCACTCATCACCTAAATCTCATTTCTTGGTGCATCGAATCCACCTCAGTAACATATGATTTGACACTATGGGGAGTGGTAGTACCACTTAATAATTGCTATACTTGATGAACATGCTATGGGTTAAAAGCTTGTGATGAGGATGATGCTCTCTTATAAGACTTAGTTGGTCATACAAGAAGTTATAAATGATTAAGGAGAGATGTGGTTGATTGTAAGCTATTACTTGTATGAGAATTCCTACTTCCTTGCCTCTTTTTAAATAGCCAAAAATATTAAAAACTTAAGAGGGCATAAAATGTTGCTTCTACTACTCACACGTGACTCTAATTGATTGCAAAATTTTATTTTAGTGTATATAAATGGCAAGTGGCACTTTACATGATGTAGATAGGTGAGGAGGCACACATGATAGGTTAAGGGAGAAAAATAACATGGAAACTTTTATTTAGAAGCCCTACTTGTAAAGATGAGAAATGAGCTCAATTATTGGTCAAGTGCTTGGCATTGGCTTGGGTCTTGCATCATGAGGTAAAAATATATTGAAAAATGATGGCTGGCATCAAGTTTGACCACTAGGTTTGGGTTGGCTTGACATAAGTCCTAAAACAATTGACAATAGAGTTTAATCACCAATTTTGGACACTTGAATGCTAGTTTAGTAAGATTTTTTTTTCTTAGCATTGGTAACTCTCAAATAAAAGTTTTTTTTAAGAGAGTACTAATATAAATAGTTGGGTTTTCTCTCAATAAACACTTAATTTATTATTTATAGCTTAACTTATATCACGTCCAACTATTTTTGATCTAGTGTGATGTTGTCATTCTATCAATTTTAGGGCTACATTGAACAATGAAACAATGAATCATCTCCTTGTTATTGACCTAGTTTATTATTATAATTTCTACTTGGTGATTGAGGTGTCTGGCACTTTTTATAATGATGCTCTAACAACTCTCCTTCAATTCTAGACTATTCATTTCCTCATGCACCACTTCTTCTTTATGGGCTGTGATGTGTAACTCTTTCTTTTGAAAGCCAATTTGGGCTATGTCAATTGTAAAAAAATGATTGACCTAAATGATAGTATGCTTTGGATTCCCATCCTCCATATCAATGATGATAAAAAACTATAAAAAAAATTAATGTATCAACTTTCACTAAAACATCTTGAACAAACCCCTTGGGATGTTTTCCTGAGTTATTAGTAAATTAAAATGAGATGAAAGTCAATTTTACTTTTTTTAGGCCAAACTTTCTATGGGTTAACAAGGACTTGGAGTTGATGGTTATGCTTATAGCACAAGGTGCATTATTAAACTACTCATTCTTAATTGTACAATGAATAGTGAAGTTACTCGAATCTTTATGCTTTCTTGACAACTTGCCTTATAAACATGTTGCATCCCTTTACAAGGACCACCTTCTTGTAGTATTTTAAGTTTATCTTATTTAAGAGGATATTATTCATGAATTTGATATAACATGTTGTATGCTCGATCATATCAATGAATTGAATGTTGATATATACCTTTAAAAATAAATCTCAAAACTTTAAAAGCTGATTATTTATTGTATTTCTAAAATCACTATGGATAAGGTGGTGATGGAACATATACTAAGACAGATTGTTAAAAGTCAATTTTGATTTGGGTCTTCTTTTATTTTTAGCTTCTTTCTCCTTAACTCTTCTTTTTTCTCAGCTCTAGTCTGCTTTGTATGGGCTTCTCCTTGTTCCTTGGATCAGTCAACTTCCCTTTCACTCCTTAACATTAATGACATGCAACCTTAGATTAATCTGCATTGCTAGTGACAGCTATAAGCTACCTAAATGCAAGCTTTGTGACAACTTCCTAACTTGAACCTTAATATTTATAATGCCAGTCTCCTACCACTGAATTAATTAATGTTTCTTTCTTTTTGCAGTGTGGCATCTATACTCTTCATAAATGCCAGTCTCCTAATGAGATCTTTTTCTCGTTAAACTATGATTGAAATCTTATAGGAAAAAAAATTCAGATGGCTATTTTGAAATTTAGGAGGCCACAAAAAGCAAGTTTTTACACCATATTTTGATTTTTTTTCTAGGAGATTCTTATATTAGCATCAAAAATAAAGTGAGCATGTTCTTAGTAATTTTTTATTTTTTATTTTATTTTATTTTATTTTATTTATCTTCATCAAAAATACCTTTGTATTTGATTGTATTACATATCTCGAATGAATTTTTTTGATATTATAATTTGGATCCTCAATTGCTAATCATCCCAATTAAAAATTTTGCATCATCTATAACATGATTGGCTTGATCTCAGAGTTATTAATCTTAGGTTTGATAATTGCTTGGGAGATACTACTAATAGTAAGCAAAGAATAATCTTGCAATCCTCTAGCACTGATAGCAAGGCCTATGGCAACCTCTTTAGGATTTTACATAGCTTGGTGATCTATGTTGATGTCTTGATGTTGCTTCCTTATATTCTCCAAGAGCATTCTTTCAATCTTTGGATCAAGTAAGTGTAGTAGCTCACCGCTAGAATGGTTCATCCACTATAAAGCCAGTTAAACAATAAAATAATATTAAAAAGATAGAAAGTTGAATATTCAAAGTAAAGCAAAACCAACCTAGCCATTCTTTTGAAAATTTAGTGTGGGTAATTTATCAATACAACTTATCATAATCCGTGGAGTAAATTTTATATCAATAAATTTCATTAATTTTAAACAAGGGATCTAAAAGATTTTAGGGCTTTAACATAGATATCTCTATTTATTTATCGATCGAGATATTAAGATGAGCTTTTACTCTGCCTCTTAACTTTAATTAAACCTTTAAACCACATAATTGGTGGCCAATCAATTAAATATAAATAAATTTCATTGAAATTATGTTGTAGAATTTAAAAGCACAAAAAATGGTTACTCTCATTTATTTAAAATCTATTATATAAATATCTTGCTACATCTAACTGCTAAAATGGGTATTTAGTTTATATTAGAATGCAAAAAAAAATGTATTACCAAAAAAAAAAAATCAAATGAGGTGAGGAAAAAACTTGGATTTTATGACAAGTTTTGTTCCTCCCAGTCATGAAGAAAGGATCCAATATAAAATTCATAAAAACTGAGCATATATTATAAGATAGTTTAGAGAAATTATGAAAAAACTCCAAAGTGTTCATTATCATTTTAAAGCTCTTCTTAGGTCTTTGTTAAATACTCATCTCACTCTTAGTTCATATTATTTTGATTGTTCTCTAAATGTGTTCATCTTACAATTATTTTTTTCTTGCAACATTGCATAAATTATAGTTGTAGGAGATTGCCATTAAATCAATGTCAAGGCTAAAGGGTAAATTGCTTTAGTTTTAAGATAATTTTTATAGCTTGATGGGTTGTGCTGAGAGTTTGATGTGGTGCAAGATGAATAATACGTGTAAGAGTATCGATTATCTCATGTGCTAAAAAGTAGATTATCGTCTCATAAGGATTGCATATCAATTATTGAATTTGGGTTGATTGGTTATTATTTAGATGATGAAATTGGGGTGTAAAATCTATTCCTAAATCTATTGAGAGAGCTAAATAGCTCAAGCAAGAATTTGAGTGGGTGATTTCAAAATGATTAAATATCAAGAATGAGTTTAACTGATGTTATTTTGTGTAGTTAAAAGTTTGATTTAATAAGGATTAAGGCAGTCATTACCTTCTTATGAAGCTTAGTATCTTTATTTTTCTTAAAACCTATCTATCTCTCAATGATAAATTCAATGCAAGAAAAATCTATCAAAACTTTTAGGATCTTAAGAAAGGCTACACTATTTCATCGCTATTATTTTTAACTTGTGTCCCATCACCGAGGTATTTTATTATCGATGAGCCAGTTTTCCACTTCTTAATTCGAAATAAATCTCATAATCTATTGAATGATTACTGATGGAATCAATAAGCGATAATGCTTAGAACAAAATATATAAGTTTTAAAAAAATTAAAAAAACTCCAAATCTTCTAAAATCAAAATCACATGAAAATAACATGCTTACAACCCAACTCCTAGAAAGTGAGCTTATTTCATGAAGAAAGAAAAGAAAAATATTGATAATTACCATTCCTTTATTAAGTCACACTATTTCTACCTCAAGATGAGGAATCTATCACTCGGATATTTAGATATAATGGTAATTATCAATGAATGAATGAATGAATTATTTATTTATTTTAAGAATTTTCTATGCTTAATCTTATAACCACAACTTTATTTGAGGGAGGAGAAAAGATATAAGTAGAAGAAGAAGAAGAAGAAGAAGAGGAAAAGTGAGGAGAAAGAGGAAGAGAGAGAGAGAGAGAGAGAGAGAGAGAAATCAGGCTTGGATGTTTTAAGCCCATTTGAGTGCTAAGCCCCACTATAAAGAATATAATTATTTTAGTATGTATGTGTGTTCTAGCTAATCTCTATTTTAAAGGTGTAGTTAGGCTTTTACTTTGCTTTTCAAATATAATTTGTAATATGATTAGGATTTGAGTCATGTGGTATTGGATGAGTAGTGGGTAGAAGGCTTTGGCCTCATAGGCCATGTGTAACCTAGAGCATCCAACATTTGAAGTTGAAGATATGAAGACTTCGATTAGCTTTATTTTATTGAATGTTTATATTAGGTTGAGCAGTATAAGGCAAAACTCAGTTGCACATTTTTATTCTTATTTTACTAGTTTTCTTCTAGGGTGTATAGAAAATCTCGGCCATAATAGCCTTTCTCTCTAATTAATTTGATGTGTTTTACTGTGTTTATTTTGGATTTACAATAGAATAACATGCTTGTCATATGTTTCTTTCTATGATTTTCTATTATTGTTATGAAAGATTGGTTTTTATTGTAGGCTCTAGGAGAAAAGTAATTTTTCTATCCAATATTATTTTATCTACTCAAATTAAATTAATACAACTCATAACTCTGTTCTTATATCCTTAGGTATAAGTTCTAAAAGAACCTAGAAACCCCTATAAATCATGATTGCATATTTCTTCATTTTTTCTTGAATTGGGCCTTTCTCTCATTGCACATAAGGGGGCATCTGACCTGTGAAAATGACCACCCTTTTAGGAGAAGTAAGCCTTCTCTTTTGATTTAGCCCAAAATCTTATTCTAATTGCATCTCATTGTAGACATAATTATATACCCAAATATTTTAAATAAATATTGTCTAAAATACTTAATGTTGAAATTTTATTACATTAGTTAGAAGCATTCTCATACCAATTATAATCGTAGAACCCTAAGAAGTGAGTTTAAGTTCTTAAGTTTCTTTCTTATTGAATAACAAGATCTTGCATTTACATGAAAGTTCTCCACATAAATTTAAAGTGTAGGTGGTATTAGCTGCAACTCTTCCAAGTAGTTGTAAGTTCAGAAGAGTCGAGATAAGTTCACATTCATGGATAATAGTGTGTCAATATATCCCACTTCCTCGAGTAGAAGTCGAGCTTCTAGCTTGTGTTGAAGCACTATAATTCTAGAATATGATATTATGTATTTCTCCATTATTACGAGAATAAATCCTCACCTCTTGGGTATTTACACAATCTTGTGTCGTTGGGATATGGGTCATAGTATTCTAATAAACTATGAAAAACATAATAAATCTCCCTTCAAATAAATAAGCCCAACTATAAGATAGATTGGAGCGTTTACTAGGTTTCCTACTTATTTTCCTTTGCTTTTGGCAAGAACTATTCTCATTTATGTTTTCCCACTTAATTCTCCAAAATGAGCAATTCTTTGATCATAATCATTTAATTTCATAAAAAATGATGATTGACTACTTTAATCGAGAGTTTTCTTAGGAGACATTATCTTCTTAGATGTAATTAATTATGCGAGTTTGCATTTGTAGGGAACTAGTAACATAGTTTAAAATAAATTCTATCTTCTTTCATTCATATAAGATAGGAGAAAAGTCTCTAGTATACATACACTTATCAGTCTTAGGAGTCTTTATTATGTGATTAAATCCATTATAGAGTGATCCTTCTATTTTTTGAGAAAGTGATCATCTCTTGATGTCATACTTAATCATTTAATTAAGTACCACCAAGATTTATATGATGTCCCCACTATATTTTTAAATACTACAATCAACATTAACATCTTATAAACTTATTATTGGCTCTACATCATCACCATGAAGTCTAAAATCTGACATCTCCTCTTTTTAATGGGCAGGCTTGTTGACCTCACTTTTGGAGTGAGGATTGAATCTTCCTATCTTAGACTTAGGAGTCTTCTATACACTATAATCTCTTTAGTTATAGGACACTCCTATTGATTAGGTGAACACTAACATATGCTTAGAGTCCTAAGAAAGCATACCATAGATTTAGGCTATGTCTTAGTAATTAAGGAAACCTATCTATCCCATGGTTTAAACCTAACCTATGCCTATCCCCTTAGCCAAATCCAATTTCAAACTAATCCAATCAAAACCCAATTGAATCCTATTTCATATCCAAGCTCCAAGCCAAAATGACTTAAACTTAATCCCATAACCCAATCCTATGAACTCAACACCGAACCTCCTTCAATCAAACCTAGCCCAATTTATTTTCACAAAAGCACTCTAATCCTTCAAATCCTTCTAAAACCTACAATCAAGCCAACCAATCAAATAATTTCAATCATTCCAAGCTAACCCATTTGAACTCAAAATGTCCAAATTAGCCAAAATTTAATTAAACCCAAATCAATTGCAATCAAAGTCATCAATAAATTCTAAATCAACCATCAAACTCAACACAACACCCAATCCCATAAAACTAACTCAATCGACCCATTAGGTTCACTTGACCTAAAGTGATCTAAAGGAACCTTTTGAACCAAACTTTAATCCAACCCAAATTAGATTGAACCAACCCATTCAAAATCTCTTGCATTGATTACTGATCATTCTTGATTACTCAATTGCAATCAATTGAGTCAAATCAAGTCTAGTTGGCTCTTTGACCCAAGTTGACCCAATTAGCCTACATGAACCAAATTAAACTAGCTTCATTCTAAACCCAATTGACTGAAACCATTACTTCCAATCAATCATAAATTGAGTATTGAATATGATTTGACCACAAATTGGATCTTACCATGCCCATTTTGGCCCCTTTGACCCAAGTTGACCCAACTTGACCTAAAGAGCCAAATTGAATCAAACCTCAATCCAATCAAAATTGACTAAAATTTATCATAACTTGATTATTAAACATGATTAAACCCTTGGTTGAACCCAATTTGACAAAGTCAACCCAATTGACCCATTTAGTCCAAGTTGACCTAAAGGGTCAAATTGGTCTAAATCATTCCTAAATCTAAATTGATTGAAACCAAAACTTACAATCATCTTCAAATCATTATTTGAACCTAACCAATACCTAATCCAAGCCAATTTGATTAATTTGACCAAATTGGTCAACTTAGTCCATTTAACCCATATGAGTCAAATTCAAATCCAATCTAAATCAAATCAAACTAATTGAACATAAACATCTCAAATCATCATTTGAATTTGTCTCAACCTTTGGTTTGACCCAATTTAACCAATTGGTCAACCTAGCCCAATTTAACCTACATGGATCAAATTGAGCCAAACCTATTCAAACCAAGCCCAAACCTAATCAAACTTGGCATGACCCATCCTTGGGTCACCATGGGTTAGCCCAAACCAAACCCAACCCATTTCCAACTCGAATTGACTTAATACTTGTTGGGTAAAGCCCTCCAAATGGGATAAAACCCACTTTTGGGTGGTCTTTCCTACCCATTTGCATTTGGTAGCCTCCCTAGCTTATTTTGGACCCTTGAACCACTAGCTAACCTAACCCAAAGCTAGTTGGGTTAGCCATGGTTAAGGGAGGTAACCTAACCCATCTCCTCTCATTAGCTCACCATGGGAAGCAAGGACAAGCCTTGACAGCCCACCTTAGACCCTCACCCACACAAGCTGAGCCACCTCAACCATTCTCTGACGTCCCCAGCCGACTACCAAAACCCTAGAGAATCCAGTCATCAAGTCACCATCGAGGAGGAGGGTATACTCCTCCCCATTCCATTCCAACTCACATCAGAGAATTCTTAGAACTTGAGAGAGTGGAAACAAGCCTCCCGAGTGCATTCATGAGTTCCCTTGGCCTCTCCGTCGCTGACGACATCAGACCCGAGTGAAATCGAGGCCTAACTCTATCTAAACTCACCTAACCTCTACCATTTCCTAATTAACTTCACCCACACGTTCCCCAAGCTTCAGCAATCAAGAACAAATTGATTCTCGAGCACCGGAGATTGTCCTAAGACCAATTCCGGCTATGATTCTAACAACGCTTGGTACACAGAGCCATCGACGAGGAAGCAAGGCATGTGAGATTCTCAACAAATCTTTGTCTCTTCAAGATGAAGCTACCTCGGTTGATAGACCGTCGGTCCTGAGTTTTGGCAAGGTAAACTCCAATAAACTATAGAAAATCCCCTAGGTGTTAGTCTTTTGTGAAGAATTTTGTTATTTTGTGTGCGAATCCCATCGTAGGATCCCTCTAGGTCTCTCTCTTGAATGTTTTAGGAGTCGATCCTGACACTTCATGAGCTTCAGCAGGCTCGGATTGAGGAGAAGGGTAGACGATGTTCGTCTTATGTTGCTTGGGGGATGAAGGATCATCCGCTGTCCTTTCCGCGTGATTGAACGGACGACCATGATTTAATTTGCTAGAAATTTGATTTATTTCCTTTAGGAACCGTGATTAATCCCCACCATCCGATCCAAGATCAGACGACGGGGATGAAATCGGGTCCGTCGCCGCGTCGGATCGTTTAAGTGGCCAATCCTGCGGTACCACATGGAAAGCACTGCCACGTCAACTCATGTGTGGCGCTGATGAGATTAGGGGTTAATTAAGGGTTAAAATATGTTTAATTACTCTGAATCTTCATAAAATCATAACTAATTATAAATTTTTTTGAAAATACAAACAAACCCATTTTGGAAAGATTAAACAGAGGAAAATTTAATAGAAATAATTCCATTAAGTTTTGAATTGTAAATAAAGCTTAATTATGGTTTGAATGTTTATTTAATTAGCTTAATTAAGCTCTAGTTACTTGAGCAATTAATCTCAAACTTGACATGTTGATTTAATGGGATGACTTCTGTCTCCCATAATTTTCTTGGGATTTATTGGGTATGTGATTAGTAGAATTTGAAATTCAAACCTTAATTACCCTCATTAAGTGATTTAATGATTATTTAAAATTCTAAATAGTAAAAATTAATTTGTTAAACTTCATTAATCACTGATTAATAGTGAGATGATGAGGAAGAGTAATTGGGACATCTTTCTTAATTACTTTCCCAAATTCATTTCATTAAAGAGAGTTAATTAATGTATGGATAATTAAGAAATTAATTAAGCAATTAATAATGAAAATAATCAAATTGAAATGATAATCACTTCAAATAATTAATATTCAAATCAAGGGTTCCTCTTTATGTGTTCAATAATATAAAGACTCTTAAGGAAATTATGATTAACCCATGGATATGAAAAAATTATAAAAGTACTTAATTAGATTCTTTAATCTAATTAATGCTTAAGTGTGAGCCTATTGCATTAGTTCCTTTAGGAGCATTGTAATTTTAATTTTCTATTTTCATATCATTTGAGGCTCATGAATAAGTGATTAGTTAAATTAAAGAACCATAGGAAAAGGTAATTAAATGAATTGCTTAATGATTCCAATTTGATTAATCCATAAAATTCTTTTAATTACTTCTCCTTAAACATGTCAAATCATCAACATGGGATGGGATAAATACAACAAATGTTTCCTCATCTTTAATTTCTATTAAAATCCAAAATAAATTTAATAAGAAGGTTTGGTTTTTTTTTAAAATGGTTTTATTTAATGTGATTGTCCTTAGGAATTAATATAGTTGAATGAATTATGTGAAAAATGTTTTGACTATTCTTTTTCAATCACCATAAATGTTGTATGTCATATATATCATGCATTCATATTTTCAAAATCAAATAATTAAATGAATTTATTTATGTCAAGTTACATGTGTTGGTTTAGTCTTATTATATATGTGATTATTATCACTAATAAACTTCAAAATTATTTTCAAAATTATAATTTGATAATAAAATTTTGGAGTGATATTAGCTATGAATATGTATGTTAAGCATGTTGAGGTATGGTTTTCTTTCCTATATTCATGTATGAATTTACATGTGTTTGAATGATAATAAGTATACAGTCTAGATATCCCAAGAATATAATGCTTTAAGTTGCCCCACATAAGTCTTTTGATTATCTCACTTTCATAATTAACAAAGGCACGTACTTATTTAATTTCATTCCTATGTATATTTATACTAAAATTTGGATAGAGCTTAACTTTATATGTGTAAACAATTCAATCAAAAATATAATCTTCTGCATGATGTTCATTCTTATAATTTTGCATACATTCATATGTATCTAAGATAAAAAGTATATAGTCTAGATATCCTAGGAATATGAGGCTTTAAGTAGCTCAAGGAGATCATTTTATTATCTCACTTCCCTTGTTTAAACAATGACACATACTTGTTTACATCTTTTATACATGTGTGTGTGTGTGTGTGTGTATTTGATTAAAGAAATAAAAATTTTCTTTTCTACCAAAACGTATGCATCCATAATCATTTAAGTGTGCCAAAATGTATTGCATGTATAGATATACTAAGTGCTAAATCATATGCATGCTATGGGTGATAAAAAGGAAAGGTGTAATATGTTCTGTGTGATGATAATTCAACCACATTAATCTTAAGATGTCTTTCATATTGAATATGATTTTTTAAGATTAACCCAAACTTAGGATTAATAAAACATGTAATCAATCATTCACTAAAGGAAATGAAATCATAAAAACATGCTTTAGAAAAATTACTTAAGGTGGGGATGAAGGAGGTTAAGTCCCCTTCTTCTCTTTATAATACTTAAGTGCTAAGTGTATATCAAATGAAATAAACAAAATACAAATTAAAATTTTCAAATCTCTAAAAAACTTAAAAATGAAACCATCCATCATGTTAAATTAAAATTTTCCAAACCTAAAAAATCATAATTCAAAAGCCTAGCTAAGACATATCACACTAAGCCTAAACACATGCATTAGAATGTTAAGTCACGACTTCTAGCTTTAAGTTAGGATGGTATATGTATGATGATGTGTTTTATTTTGTGATGTAATGTTTTAATGTTAGGAATATGGATCATAGACTGGATGTTAGGCTGTTGATAGCCTAATGTTGTCTTCTATTTGGGATTGTGCTTAAAGGACCATTGAAAATAAATATAAATATTTTGCTTGCAGGTTGCTTATTCCCCTAAGCTTAATCCACATTAAGACAGGTGGGCTTAGTTATCCATGTACATGGTGCTAAGTCCAAATTATGAAATATAACTACTTGAGTTTGTATTTATGTTTAGTTAACATCTATTTTACAGGTGTAGTTAGATTTACTTTCTCTAAAAATATAATTTTGTAGTAGGAATTAGGATTAGTGCTATGAGGTTTAGGATGAGCATTCGCTAGAAGGCAAAGTCCTAGGGTGCCCTATGATGCCTTGGAGCAAATCAAAATCAAAATAAAGAAAGAAAAAGAAGAACTGAAGAATGTAGACCCCCATAATATGCATTCAATTCTAAATTGTAATATTCTTTTGTAATTTGGGTTGTATAAGGGTAGAGGTCGACTACCCAAATTTTCTCTTTATCGGGGTGTACGATGATACCTTGCCACACCGCTTTTTATTCTTTCATGGTAATCTATAAAAATGATTATTATTTTGTTTAATTTGTGTATTAGAATATCATGACTTTTATAGTTTCTTTTACTTGATGATTGAATGTGTGGCTTGGATGCGGTAGGCTCTTAAGAAAAAAAATAAATTTTCAACCAAATTAATAACTCATAACTAAAATTTAAAACAACTTTCAACCTCATTTTAAAGTCCAGGTTATAATCAAGATAACTAAAAGGTTTAGCAACCCCTTAGTTGAATGTTGTATGTCCAATATCATGCATATCATATTATACCACTCTTGCAAAATGAGGACCTCCATTCTTGCACTTTAGGGACCGCTTGACCTATGAGAGCACCCCCTTATGGTGGAGATTCACCATCTTTCTCTCTTGATTTGTCCAATATCTAAATTTCATTATGCATTTAGGCATAAAATATCCTAACATTTTTGTCCAAAATATTGTGTCAAAATAACCAAAAATTTGTAAAATTTTGCATTTTAGACTAAGTCATATTCTCATATTAATCATGATCTAGACTCTTAAGGAGTGAGTTTAAGACTCTAGTCTCTTTCCAAATTAAATAATAAACCTAGCCATCTTGCAACTACATAAGACTGGTCTACATGGGTTTAAATCGTAGGAGGTGTTAGCTGACAGTCACTCCAAACGGTTGTAAGTCCAGAAGAATCAGATGGGTTTTATTCTCTCTTATGGAGATAAAACCCTATGTCCCCTTTTTGCTTAGATTTAGGTCTTGCTTTGGCTTGTGCTAAAGTTTACTAAATTTAGGATCCGAGGTTGCTTATTTTCTTCGGGCTATGAGTATAAATCCTCACCTCTTAGACATTTCCATAATCTTATGTTGAATGACTATAAGCCTTAATTTTCTAAGTAAAATTTCAACTCAAATAGAATAAATCTTTTCTCATTCAAATATATAAAGCCTCACCATATGGTAGATTAGCATCCTCACTAGGCTTCCTAGTATCATGAGTTCTCGCCACTTATCTTCCTTTGGAATCCAAAAATAAGTCTCTCTAAATTGAACATTCCCACTTGACTTTTCAAAATATCCAATTTATTGATAGTCTTAACCTTAAAATCTTTGGAGATAAGTGATTGACTACTTTAATCAAGAGTATCCTTAGAAAATCCTATTTCCTAGGATGTAATTAACTATGGAAGCTTGTCTCAATAGAGAATTAAAGAAGCCGACATAGAATAAACTATGTTTTACTATTTTATATAAAGTAGAGGAAATATCTCTGGTATATTTGAAGACTCATCATACCTTATGAGTCCTTATTAGGTGGTTAGGTCCATTGTAGGATGATGTTTCCATCTTTTGAGATAGTACATCATATCTAAATGTCATACTCGATCATTTTAATAAATATCCCCTAAGATCTGCATGGTATCCAAATAACTCCAAATTAAAACACCACAAAGATCAATAGTATTTTTAACTTCAACTTTTATTTTACCCTTTATCTTAATTTCCATTGACAAATTTATTTTTTCTTTTATTTTTCTTAAATATCTAAGGTAGTAAACCTGTGAAGCTTGATATGTAAGGATAAAAGGATTAAACTTAGCATATTTTTTGCTCAACTTCACTTTAGTGATCCCATTTCAGTTGTGTGTTCTTATTCCTCTATTACTAATCAAATCAAATCAATCATAATTGAATAAAATGGCATTTCTCTCATTTGATCTATGATACTCTAATTACACAACTTATAAAACCCCCCATAATAATCTGTCTAATCATTTGGATGTGTATTTTCTCTAACATACACACATGAGTTAAATATTTTTCTTTCTTCTAACCAAGAACTAGTGTGAAATCTATGGCCATTTGCATCATAAATAGGCCACATATTCATAATTCACATGGGTCCCCAAACAAGGTCATGAAGATCCTGGTTTTTTACCCCATTCCTTCAGTAATGAACCTATAAAGTGAAGCTCTATAAGAATATGGAGCTAATAAATTTAACAAAAATTTAGGCCATAATTAGGATTGCTTACATGTAGTTTAAATCATATAAGGAAATAGTCTTCAACTTTCTTATTAATAACAATTACATCATCCACTTGTATGGAGTTCACGAATAACTTGAAGTTAATATTGAAATTACATGATCAGATATGATCATATATGAGATACAACTAAAAATTTGATATCACTAGATTAGCAATCTTAGTCAATAAAAGGTTGAACTTCATCACACTTTATAAGAATATTAACTGTCGCTTCCCTAAGTCCTTTATCATTCAAATATCTCGATGTGCTTCTAACTAATGCTTTTCTAGAATGTTGAAAGATGGAGAGCACATTTTGTGAAGTTTCAACACCTTCAAAATCATCCTTCTATGCATGTGGCTCAAAGTAATAGGAGCAAAAATTTGTAGTCTCTTGAGTCAAATATGCTTGTCATATTAGGCCTTTAAGGCATGCTTTATTCTAGACAGTTCTATTAAGTCTATTCAAGAATATGTAGTAGTTTGAGGAATTAAGTGTGACTATATTAATAATTTACTAATAATATCGGTCGATAGATATAGATACCTTTCAGAAAGGTGCATCTAGTGATTATATTGTACCTCCAACTCCAACTTTATATGGTAGATGTATTGGCAGGTGCTCCATTGCATTAAAAAAAGCATGGAGAAATATTCTCTCAAGCTTGCAAAGTATTGATGGAATATTGAGTTCGAGTTGCTTTAAAGCATCCCATGTAATGAAGTTGAACACATTTCTTTGAAAAATAGACTAGGCTAAATTAAAGGATTTAGTATTTGATCAGTTAAAGCACTGAATGCAATTTGCAATAAGTTATACAAGAAAATATGACAATCATGGCTTTTCATTTCAAATATTTTTCCACACCTCAAATCATCCCATTGACTCAATTAGAGGCATACCCATATGGTAACTTGGGTAACTTTAGTGACTGTACACACTCACAAACTATTCTCCATTGATCTAATGTGAGGTAGTTCTTGGCTTTAGGCTTCAAAAGATTCCCACCTACATTCTCCTTTAGCTTTAGCTCTCTTCTTCTATAATATTCCTTTAAGTCTAATATGGCCTTCAAATTATCTATACTTCTTTCTTTAACGTTCATCACATTATTGAATATGTTGTCAAAAAAGTTTTTTCTCTATATGCATCACATCAAGATTATGCTTAATCTAATTATACTTTTAGTAAGGTAAATCTCAAAAAAACTTCTTTTTATCTAATTATGATTTACATTATAACCTGAAAGAAGATTGTTAGATAACATTGGAGAATCAATAATAATTAGAATTGCACTAATAATTTATCATAAGTCATCCCCATTTAATCTTGATAGAGGCTTGAACTTGTCAACTTTATTTTTGATGAATGCATCCATATTTGTCCTAAATGGGTGGTCAATAGGTAGGAACATATGGTGATAATTAAATTAAATATTTTTTTACCATTTTTAAGGTTAAACATTTTTGATAAATCCTTGCTTGATGGTTAATGTTGACCTCATTTTTGGATGAGGTTAACATTACTTCCAAAACTAGTAATTAGGATACTTAATTATATGTTAGGAATCTTGTAATTTGATACTTAAGATACTTCACTTAGTGACCTAATACACATTTCTAGGATCTAATCTAACTCAACAAGATTGAATAGGCCTAGACCAAATTCAAATAAAAGCCTAATGAAATTAAAATCTAAAGACACTTGAATTTAAATCAAAGTGAATAGGATAATTAATCTAATTATCCTATTTAACCTTAAAGATATTTAAACTTAAAGAATATCAAACCAAACTAAAACAAATCCAAATCAAAATTAAATGAAACCATGAATAAATCCAAATCCAAATCAAGGTCCAAAAGTGGTCAACCCATTTAACATATGTTTGACCTAGGTAGGTTCCACCAAGTCAAAAGTCAATCCACTAAAAAATTGACCAAATAAAATAATTCCAAATGATCTAAATGATAGAATATTCATATTTGAATTTGAATTTAAAAGAATATAAGTTCAATAACGGCGTAATTAGGCTAATTATGGCATTTGATCTAAATGGGCCTAAGTGAACCATATTACATTTAGATTCAAATAAAATCAAAATCAACCTAAATTAATTATCTAAAATTATTTTGGAAATGATAATCGAACATAATTTGATCCATCATTTAGTCCAATTTGACCAATTTGACCAATTTGGTCATTTGACCCAAATAAACACAAACTTAACCCAATAAGCCCAATATGAGCTAAATGGGTCAAAATTGAAATTAATTTCAAACTAATTGAAAGCAATTAGTCCAAATCCATCTCCCACTTTTCTTAAACATGCTTGGAGTCTAAACATGATCTAATTGGGTCAAAATTGGTTATTTGACTCAATCAAATTCAACTTAACCCATTTAAGGTAAAATGGGTCAAGTTGACTTAGAATTAAATTAAATCCTCATGTGGAATGTGGCAGTTGGATTATTAATTATCCAATAGACAATAAATGATGATTTGAACTCAAATCTAAAACCAATCAATGAAAAGAAATGTGATTAAAGCATTTGAAATTAAATTGAATCCAAGGGCATAATTAACCACCAAATGAACCCAAGCATGAACTAAACACATACAAATCCACTTAAACTCATCCAAACCCATCCTAAGATTGGTTAAGAGAGAATGACAACAAGATTAGGCAACTAAACTAATCTTAACTAAAATCTAAAAGGATGGAATATGCCATGGCAAGCAAAGAGAGTATGAAGCCAAATCCAAATTCTCCAATACCTCATCCTCTTTGCTTTCCCACCTCATCACCTCTACACAGTTGTTAAACAACTAATGATCCTTGGAGCTAGCCTTCAAGGATAGTAATTAAGCATGACTGACTAAGAAGAAGGAAAAGGGCATAAGAGGCTTTTGACCTCTAATGGCAAAAAGAGTTAGAGAATATCTTGAGTGAAATTGACTATTCCATTACCTTCCACACCTCATACGAAGCTGATCGTAACCCTTCATTGATTCCCTCACCGTCAGAAGCCGAAGAATGACCAAAGTTGATGGGAAAGAGGTTGAGCTTGGTCTATAGAGAAATCTGCAAGGATAGAATCCAAATCCTTCTTCCCATAACCTCAACGCACCATTCTGAAGCTATTGGTGTCAACCTCACCACCAAAGATCATCGAAATTAAGGTACGCCATTAAAGCCACCTCATAAGCTTTTAGTTTTGGGGATTTTCAAAATAAATTTAATCTTAAGGTAGATCAAACCATATAGATCTTTCCTATTTCATTCCTTGATTGGTTTGGAATTGAATTCGAGTGATTTCAATGGTTGGATCATCGAAAATCGCCTCAAATCGACGGAAGGCTCTTGGCATTCATCTACATTGAATGAGAGATAATCTCTGTTGTCTGTTTCTTTTGTTAGGAATGGACGGTTGAGATTTAGGTGGATCATTTAATTAAATCCCTTAAGGAAATTGTAAATTGATCAGAGCCATCTGATCTTCAATCGAACAGTATGTAAGAATCTCGTGTGTGTCACCATTTTGATGCAGGATCCATGTGGATCTCGTGTGGATGAATACTGCGGTGCCACATCGGATATGTGGATCTAATGTGGTTTAAGATGAAATTCGGGACTTTCTAAATTTAAAAATTAAAGAAAAATGAGTAAATTTTCAAAAACAAATCATAGAAAATAAAATTTAAATTTAAAAAATACAAATGAAAACTTTATGGACTCCTCTTGATGAAAGGAATCCATTAAAAATTAAAATATCCAATTAATTTTGGGTATTTTTGCATTAATTTGGGTTTGAATGAAAATTTTCAAACCTAAATTAATCCCAAACTATTGTTCAAAATGATTTGATACTTTGGGGAATTGAAATTTGTATTAAGATACACATTAGGTGAAAGTTTCATAATTTATTGAAGAATACATGTAAATATATGAAATTTTCAATCTTAAACCTTAATTTTAATAAAAATAATTTAAATATGACTCAAATAAATTAAGAAAAATATGCAAATGATCCAAAATATCATAACACATCCTAATGAACTTAAATACATCATTAAAACCTATTGAAACCTAATTAATCATAAAATAACTTAATTTGGCATTTAATTGAATTAATTAATTTAAATAATTAACTTGAACTTGAATAAATCATAATAAATCAACCAGAACTCCAAAAATTATGAATAAATCTTCTATGGAAGCATCTTTCAGAGGGGAATCAAAGAAAAACTAAATAATTTTCATTAAATTAGGCTTAATTTAGATTTTAATAAAATAATTAATCCCAAATTATACATATGATTATGGTGAAATTTTAAGGAAATCAAATTGGCAAGGAACCCAACTATCATAAATTTTCATACCCAATTGACCTATGGATTGAGACTTCTTGAATTTTCATCTCTAGGTCAATTTAAAGAAAAAAATAAATAAATAAATCACAAAAATTACAAAAACTATAATATAAACTTAAAACATCATAATTGACACCCAAGAGGGAGATGAATATTGAATCTTAGAAACAAATTTTGAATAATAAAATTAAATACAATTTTTTAAATATTAATTATTTTTGTTAAAAGTTGGCTTGTGAAGTCACTATGACACCCAAGATGGAGATGAATTAGATGATTTTTAAAAACTATTATAAATTAAAATTTTAACATTAAAGTTAGTAGAAAATAATTTAAGTTTAGTATAAAATAAATATTTATATATTTCTATCAATATATAAAATTATTCAACTATTTCTAATAACATAATATGATACATGAAATATCACATCAAATTCTTTATCACATAATTTATTAATAAATATTATATTTTGCTTTAAACCATTTATTTTAGCTAATTGAGTTCTTATATGTGGATCTAATCCCAATAATCATTTGTCATTATCTCCATGCACAATGTATCCTTTTTTATTTGGTTCTAAATTTATGAATTTATCTTTATCTCTATTCATATGTCTTGAACAACCACATGCCTTCACTGATTTTGTTTTGAAGGCATTCTTATAAAATCTAATTCATTGGTTAACTTTTAGAATTCAAATATATTTGGGTCTAAACTCTAAATAAGATATAAAAGATCCATGTTCTGAAGTTTGGAGTATGTTGACACCTTTTTGTACTCATATGAATGTAAAGTGTGTATGTAATTGAGATTTGCATGCATATCAATCAAATGAAATATAATCTTTCTTTCCACAAAAATTGCACCATGCATTTCTAATTATATATGGTTTGAAGTAAGGTAATTAATGTATATAAGCATGAGATGAATATGTAAAAGAATCATGCATCTTTTCCATGCATTCTAGTAAAATAAGTGTGAAAAAGAGATTTTAATTATATATCTAATCTAGCTCTAATGATGTGTTTTCTCTTTCTAATTTTTTAATGAACACAGATTGGTCTACTAAAGATTGTTTTTTCTTTTTCATCTCATCACATCCATTTTTTGTGTGAAAAAATGCATATCAAGATTTTTATGCTCTATTTAAATATGTTATATTTCCATTTTAGTTTTGTATCTTCACAAGCTATTTCTTCAAATGCATCAAGTTCTTAATAAAAAAATTTCATCGGATATCTCAAGAGAGTTAGGAATGACTTCTCTAGTAATTATTACGCATAAGTTCACTTCTTATTCTAAAAAATAGAAGTTTTTTTAGATTCAAGATGAGGTCACAGAGCTTTCTTCTCTCTCTCTCTCTCTCTCTCTTTTCTGTGCTTCTTCTCGTTATCTTTCTTCCTTTTGTACTTCTTTTTTTATTTTATTTTACAACTTCTAGACATTCTCCTCTTACATCTTCATATTTTTACAATGACAACATGAAATTTCATCACTTGTAAGACACTTTTTAGTATGAAATTTATGAATTTTTTAATTTTCATACCTTTAATACTTTTTCTAAGTAAACTTCCAAGTCTTCTTAATGCTATGACTACTTTATCATTATCAACATCAATTTTTAAGGTGGTTTCGTCACCAACTTGATCAACTTACATGGCAATGCTTTTTTTTCTTTTGCTTTCTTTTATAAGTCATCATTTAAGTCCCTTTGAGTTAACACATGTTCATATACTAACTAAGAATCTTTCTACCAACAGCTTTCCTCTTTCCTTTGGTAACTCGGGTAGGTGAGCATTGGATAGGTGCATCAACTCTTCCCAAATCTCTCGAAAGTGCTCGCCCATTGCCGTGGGCTTTATCCTAGGTGTCCTAGACAGTAGGCTGTGGATTAGACCCAAAGATCCCCCCGGACAGAAAGAATGAGACCTGAAATTGGGTGTAACTACACAACTTGAAAATTCTCATATAATCATTAGGTAATAAAATATAGTGTAAAGTATTACATACTTTAGCATTTTATTCATCTAATTTTCCTTCACATATTGTCCATTCATTAAATAGTTTTGTAATTTCAATTTCATTTACTTCTTTAATGGGTTTATAATATTGATGTGTAAACATATGCTACATGAGTGAATTTTGAGCTCTTAACATGTTATTCCTATTTTTAGAATAATCAAATAGAATACTATTAAGTAAATGAGGCCTATGTGTAAACTGTCTCTTAGGTATTCATGAATTATTAGAAAACCTTATGTCATTGTGTAAAATTGATCTACTATTAGATGTCAATCCAAATAAAATGTCATTGCTCTAATACTAAATGTGATATGATTATAACATGCAAGAGGAGGGGTGATTTAATTGATTTTTATAAATTTATTAAATCAAAATTTAATTTTAAAGTTTGAAGAAAATAAATTTAGGTTAGTATATTAATTATTAAAAGCCACACATCAATCAGAAATAAATACAAGTAGATAAAAGAGATAGTTTGTATATAATTTTTATATGATTTGGCCAAATCTCACAGTAGCCTATGCCACTAGTTAGGATTTCACTATCCTAAATCTCTTAATTATAATATTATACTCTTCTACAATGAGGTAAGTATAACCCTATCAATAATAATATACTTTCTAGAATGGGGTGAGTACGACACTAACAAAAAATTATAATACAAAAAGAAAATAAGAATACTTTTAATTTTGAACAAAAAAGATCTATTTTATTGCTCTCACACGTAAATGGTGATCTTATTATTTTCAAATGATCACCATACAACTTAGATAAATTGCCTTAATATGTTAAATAAGAGGCTAACTATATTTTGTTCGCAATGTAAAACTAATTTTTTTTTCAAATTGATGCTTATGATTAATATACCTCTATATGATTAAGAAATCAATATGTATCTTACTTTTTTTTACAATGTTAAGAAATTAATTTCAGCAAGTATTAAAATTAAATTTGAAATGATTCTATTGTAGCAAAATAAAATATTAAATGTAATAGATAATAAAGATATAAACAAATGCAACAAATTGGAATTAAATTTTAGCAAATAATATCTTGTTTGAAGAACAATTAAATATTATTTTAGTAAATAACAAATTAATATAATTGATCTAAAAATTATAATTTTAGCAAATGATTATTGAATCACAACAAATAAAAGTTATAAAAGTACAAAATAAATGTTACTAATGATAAAAAAGATACACACACACACACACACACACACACACACACACACACACAATACACACACACACATATATACACATATATATATATATACACACACATATATATATATATATATATATATATATATATATATTCATATAAAATAAATTCTAAAGAATCAAGTCTAACTTGAAATTATTTCAATATTAAACTTGATTCAATATATAAAAATAAAGAATGCAGTCTTGGCATAATCACATCTAATTAGAATATGAAAATCATTAGGATTCAAATGACCATAAGATAAAATAATTGATCTAATGATCACATGAATAAGCATAAGCATGAAAATTATTATTTTTTAAACTAATAACAAAAACTTCAAAAAGAACATGAAAAATGAAAGTTCGTACTAAAGGGATTATGGTGTTTAAAAATGTGATGAGTGACATCACACAGATCTTAAGGGGTACTTATTAAAATGATCGAATATGTCATAACAACATGGTAACTACCTCAAAAGATAAAGACATCATCCTATGATAGACTAAATTACTTGATAAAGACTTCTAAGATTGATGAGTCTATGTATACCAAAGATTTATTTTCCTGCTTACATGATTGAAGTAAAGCGGAGTTTATTTTAATCTAGGTTCTTAAGTTCCTTATAATGGAAAACACCCATAGTTAATTACATCCTAGGGATATGAATCTCTTAACATAATTCTCAATTAACGTGATTAGCTAATGCCCTTATAGATTCCAAAGCTTACTATCAAAGGATTGATAATTTTGGAGCAAATGGGAAAACTCAATTAGGAAGAGTTCTTAATGGAATCTAAAGGAAGATAAGTAGAAAGTGTCCATGATACTAGAATGCCTAGTAAGAATTTTAATCTATTTTGTGGTGGGGCTTTATACTTTTGAACTTAGGAATTGTGATGAGTTAAGTTGATATTTTATTAGAAAGTTAGGACTTATATTTCAATAATACAAGATTTTTGGAATGCCTAAGAGGTGATGATTCATGCCCATAACAAGAGAGAAACATGCCTCCTTTGATTCTAAATCTAAAGTGCTCTAGCATATGCTAAGAGCTCGACTTATTTCTACTTTAAGAAAAAAAAGGGATTTGTTGGTTTACTTTTACTAGAGAGAATGACCCTATCTCGACTCTTCTAGACATACAACCGCCTAGAAGGGTTGTCAGCTAAAATCTCCTATGAGTTAAAATCATATAGCCAAGTCTTATGAATGTAAGATAGTAACGCTATTATTTATTTATAAAGGAAACCTAAAAGACTAAACTTAGTTTTAAAAGCTTAGATCATGTCTTGAACTAATGCAATAAAATTATATCTTTAATATTGTTTTTACTCATTAATTTGACTTGAATTGGATCGGAAATTATGTCTACATGCATGATGAAATAAGGTTTTTCACTAAATCAATGAGAGGGATATTCTTCACTTAAGGGGTTGCTATCAGGGGTTCTGCACTTCCCTTATCATACAATTAGTGAAGATCCATTATATTCAAGGAGGGTAGACAATATGCATGCATGGTGTTATGCATCGACCACATACCTAATTATTTCTAAATATTTTTATTTGATTAATGCCTAGGACTTAAGTTGAGGTTATGAATTGTGTTACTTATTAATTTCATTACTAAGTTGAAATAGAAAATTTAAATTTGAAAGAGTCTAACAAAATCTAGGCCATGCATCAAAACATCACACTTTAAGAAACCTAAGAAAAATTATGCAGTTTTTATTGCACAAATAAAATAAATACATCAATCAATCAATTAAATTAAAGGAATAATGAAAGGTCGGTACATTCAGGTCCTACTATACACTCAAAAAAAGGAACAATTGGGTTGCTGAGCTCAACTCTTATACTACCCAAATTACAATTATATAGATAAGATTAAAGCAAGCCATATAAGTCTTTATATCCACTTAATTTTCTAAGTCTTAGATTTT
This sequence comes from Cymbidium sinense, assembly GCA_021442155.1. NCBI lineage: Eukaryota > Viridiplantae > Streptophyta > Magnoliopsida > Asparagales > Orchidaceae > Cymbidium > Cymbidium sinense. The sequence goes on along the minus strand of CM038223.1, from coordinate 25,720,446 downwards.
CTATGCATCATAGGGCCTCCCAGGTCTATGCCTTATAGCCTTTGCTCATCTTAGACCCCTTGGCTTTAATCCTAATATTAATATAAAAATACATTCAAAATTTCAAAATAAATCTTAACTAAACTTATAAACTAGAGATTAGCTATAGCACCCATACAAACCAAGTAGTTATAGATCACATAAACTTAGGACCAATGAGTGTCGAGCCTACATATCCTAATGGGCAATGCTTTAGGGACTTAAGTAAGATAGCACCTACAAACAAAATAATATTTATAATTTTTTTATTATAGCAGCCTCTTTAATCACAGCCCCTGTAGAAAATAACATTAATTTAATAAATCATGCCTTAATATCTAGACTAGTGAGCAAAATAATCTTAGCCATCTAAAGTAAAATAATACATTACAAAAAAATAAGTAAAAAATTGCATCACAAATAAAAATAATAGCCTAACACAATTCTAAGGTCGATGACTTAGTAATCTTGTGTGTGAAAAGGGATTACTATGGCAAGACTATACTAGACTACTTTTAAGTTTAAATTTTGATTTTGAGTTCAAATTTTATTTAATTTATCATTGGGTGATTTTAATTTAAGTCGTTTAAATACTTTTTTAAAATTTTTATTACTAAATTAATTTATTTATATTTTATGATTAAATTTATATTTTTAAGAGTGAAAAAGAAAATGGATCTTGCTTGAAGTGAAATTCATTTAATCAACAACCTAATCCTAACAAAGAAGAATCGCCTTTAAAGGGTGAAGTTTCATTATTAGTTTGATCAAGGTTTAATTTAAGTTGTTATCTTAATTCAGAGTTGATCAATTAATCATGCTTAATTGGATTGAATAATTAATTCAATTAACATTATCTTAGTGATTAATCAAACCTTAATTTTATTAAATGATTGGTTTGATTAAGAGTTTAATTAACAAACTTAATTTATTTAATGATCGATTGAATAAACCCTAATTAAGTGTATATTTGATTTCATTATCATCAATTTAATCAAGTGTTTATCTAAATTAAAGGTTAATTGAGTATTGGTTGAATTAATTATAATTGATTTGGTTAAATAATTTATTTGATTAGAGTTGAATTAATGGTTAATTGAGCTTTAACTTAGTTGAATAGTCAACCTAGTCAAATGATTAAATTTTAATTTTACTATTAATTAAATTTAGCAAGAATATCTCAATTAAATGTTAAACTCAATTAAGATTAGCTAGGTGATTCATTTAATTAAGTGTAGATTATTGATTGGTTAAGTCAAACATGATTAATTTAATCAAAGCTTAACTATGAATTGATTATGGTCCTAATCAAGTTAATTAAGGTTTGGTTTTGTTATTTTGTAATGAGTTAAACTAATTAGATATCTTTAGTTGAAGTTTAATTTAATTTGGCTTCAAGTGGTTAATGTAATTAGGCTTTAATTAATGAGTTAATTAAATTTGTTAGAATTAATTAGTTTAAGCTATCAATTAAGTTTTTTCATTTTAATTTAATTTAGGATTTAACTCATGATGACTTATGTTTTTATTTATTTATAATTTTTGGATAAATATTAAGATAACTTATAATTTATTAGAATTTCTTTAATGTATTTAATTAGTTTAAGTTGACTAATGTTTGAATTTAATGATTTTATGTTATGATTAAGACCCAAGGGTTTTATTATTTTATCTTAATATATCTTAATGGTGTTTTAAATTAATTAATGTAATTTTTGCTCCATTTTATAATTTTTATAAATTTATTATTTTGTTGAATTTCCATAAGTGTTTATAAAATAATAACTTCTAATCCAATAACTCAAATGACATGAAAATTTTATGAGGAGTGAGCATTGATGTGATGAACCTACAATAAAAATCTCAAGTTAATTAAACATATGTTTTGAGGATAACATAGAAATTATTATTTTTGATAAATTTTAAATTAGTCCAAAAATATCTAGAAAATTTTATTGTTGTTAATTTTATTAAATTACTCTTTGGATGCTAAATCTAGAGAGGGGTCATTTGAATTTTTTGGCCTTATGATTAATTTATTAGTAAGTTTCTAAGCACAAGGTTAATAAATAAATTATCTAATTAATAAAAGCCATTTATTGATGATTTTGAGAAATAATTAGGTTTAGAGGTCCTAAAATATTTTTTTGGCTGTCATTAAGCATATTAAACACATTTAGACATCCAAAATAAGTTTTAGAATTTTCATAATTAATTAGATTTATTAAATAGCCAACATGGTTAATTATGTTTTGAAAATATGGATCTCTTAAGACATCCAACTAATTGACTTGAAATAATTATGGGAGATAGAGATCATCCCATTGAATGTCCACCCAAATTTCTAGTCATTTGGTTAAATAATTTGGGCTTAATTTTAATATTAATAAAAAAAATTTTAAATCCTAATTAACCTATGCCTTTTTATTAAAATATTCCAATCCTAATTTTTTTTAAAATTTTTTTCTTATTCTCCTACGTTTAAGCTTTCCAACAAGCCATCATTTGCATTCTTTAAGATTTTGGTTAATTTTATATGTATTTTGGAATTTTAGAATAATTAAGGTGACTAATCAATGCTTAATTAAACCTAAATTTAATTATTTTTGTGGTTTAGTAAGATCTAGAGGGTCTAATTAATTTTTTTAAGTTCTCTGATGTTTAATAGAGTGATTTGAACCATTTTGATGAATTTTTATGTTTCCATAATTTTTAATTAATTATTATTTTTTAAATTAGTCATTAAACTTTAAAAATTAATAACTCTTAAACTAGAAACTTATTTGACTTGAAATTTTTATTATAGATATAGAATAATATTATGTTCATTCTCTAAAATATTTTCTTGATTGGATTAGTATTTTAAGAGTAATTAAAATAAATAAATGTTCACTAAAACATAAATTACTTCCAAAACACTAAACCAAATTTGGGGATTTTTTGTTCATTAGATTCCACTTGAAAAGAAGAATCAATAGAGGGCTTATTTACATTTTTTTTTGTTAAATATTTTATGTATTAGGATATTTTAAAGTTTTATGTTAGATCTAATAGGATGAATCAAAATGTGAACCTAATTATGGTTGTCCATTCTAATCAAGTAGAATGGATGGCCCTGAGGTTGTCTTCCTCATGTGAGGGGGACCAAGAAGGGAGGGATGGATGGATGGAATTCACCTCAAATCCACTAAATTTTGTAATTTTTCTATAAATTTAACCAGCAATTGCTTCATTTCGTGTCGGAGTGTTGAAAGAAAGAAAGCGCATTGGGAATCTAAGTAAAAAAATACTAGAATTGCATCACTTTTTCAAAAAAAAAAAAAAACATCAAGACCTATGGCTTTCCTAAAGTCCTTAGAAATTATCTCACTTAAGCCAATGTTGAGTGAATTTCTCATGTTGAACTCAATCTTTGCCTTGAGGCAAAGCTCCCACACAATCTTCCTCCTTTACCTCCTCTTTTATTGTCCTCGCTATTGACCATTACCATATTTCGTTGGAATTTACTTAATTTGGTATTTTTATGAGTGGAAAAGGTGGGGAATGGTTTTGCCTTACTTCTTGTGAGGTGGAGAATGGTTGAGTGTGTTAAGAAAGAAAGAAAAAAAAAGAGGTGTGTTAGAAGTCCTTTTTAGTGCCTCTCATATGAAAAAAGTGTATATATTTTTTATCATGATCACCTCCCTTATTTATATATTACTTTGTATTTGACATGCTTATTTTTTATTGAAGTTAAAATTTTGATTAGATTTGGAGTATGAGGAGGTGAGAGGATTCATATTGGGTCAAAATTTGAGTTGACTCAAGTTAACTAAAATTGAGTTAGGTTGAGTCAAGTGAGTTTTATTTGGCCAATTGATTTAAGGTTAAGTTTAAATTATGTTAAATCAATCATTTATATCACTTATGATTAATTAACTTAGTTTAATTCAACTTAATCATAGGTCAGCTTAATTTGACCTAAATACATCAAATTGGGTCAAATGGCCCAATTGGTCAATTTGGGTTCAATTGGGTCTAATGACCAAATTAATCCAAATTAAGCTTGGATTAATTTTGAATGTGTTGATATGATGATTTTATGCCTTTAAACAAGTTCAAATTGTTTTGATTTTGAATAAATTCAATTTGGGCTTAGTGGGCTCATATAAATTTGGGTTTAATGATCCAATTATCTTAATTGGGACCAAATTGGATTTAGATTTATATTTAATTAAGCTTGAATAATAATTACAAGCTCTTAGACTGATTAATTTGATTTCATTCTAATTATATTTGATTTGGGCATAGTGGGCCCCACATGGGTCAATTTGGGTTAATTGGCTCAATTAGTCAAGTTAAGCCTCAATTAAATTTAGAATTATATTCAATTATGTTTAAATAATTATTCCAAGCTTTTGAGGTAGCTTAATTTGACTAAATTTAGTATAGTTTGATTTAACCTGATTTGGTTTAATTAGGTCTTAAATGGGCTAGCTTAGGCTAGGTAAGCTAATTAGCCTTCTTAAGGGCCAATTGAATTTAAACTTTAATTCAAATACATCCCATCTTCAATTTAGTTCAATTAAAATGATTTTGGAATTATTTGAACCCATCCAATTTAATTGGATTAGGTTAAGTCATAGTGGGCCCACTGATTTAACCTAGCTCTTCCCTAGGGTTTGGTGTTTGAATTGAGTTATGTTTAGTGTTTAGACTTCATTTTATTTTATTTGGTGTCATATTTTATTTAGACTTGAATTTGGTGTTTCACATAGTCATTATGGAGGTGGCCTTAATGCTTAAGTGAAGAGTTCTTAGGTAAGGGTTGGAAATCCTAAGTACTATGGTGAGGAGGGAAGCCTTTAAAAATAGGTCAACAAATAGATTCCTAAGTAGTGTGGTGGACTAGCGAGTTATGCCACACATATTGACATTGAGTAAACCAATTAGATTATTTTGGAAAGATCACAAGCAATAGTTCTTATAGATATTTGAAATTTGATATATGATTTGATTTTAAATTAAAGTTTGATATTCATTAGAAGTATTTAAATTAGAAATTTAATTACAAGACATAGGTATGAGTTACCTCATTTGTCAATGGATTAATTGTAAGTCAACATAAGCTTAATAAATGCCTCCTTGCATGAACTCCTTTGAATGACCAAATAGAAGTCAGATGTACTCCATCCGACTTGGTGTTGATCTACACAAAGGACTTGTGCAAGAGATCCTAAGCTAAGAAAAAAATGAATTGGTCGAGTTAACCTACACGAAGAATCTATAGAAGAGATTCTAAGCCAAGGAAAATAAATTTGATTAAATTAACCTACAGAAAGGATCTAAGAAAGAGACTCTAAGCTGAGGTTAAATATTCAAGTGTATGAACCAACCCAAAGGATCTACGAATGAGGTTCTAAGACGAGGCTAATAAATTTGATCATATTAACTGACCCAAACGATCTATGGAAGACATCCTAAGATGAGGTTAATGAGTTTGATTGTATTATCCAACCTAAAGGATCTATATAAAAAATCCTAAGATTAGGCTAATGAATTTGATTGTATTAGCCATCCCAAGAGATCTATGGAAGAGATCCTAAGATGAGGTTAATGAGTTTGATTGTATTAACCAACCCAAAGGATTTACTAAAGAGATACTAAGATAAGGTTAATGAGTTTGATTGTATTAACCAACCCAAAATTATTCATGAAAGAAATCCTAAGATAAGGTTAATGAGTTTGATTGTATTAACCGACCCAAAGGATCTATAGAAGAAATCCTAAGATGAGGCTAATGAATTTGATTGTATTAACAAACCCAAAAGATCTACAAAAGAGATCCTAAGATGAGGTTAATGAGTTTGATTATATTAACTAATCCAAAGGATTTATAAAATAAATTTTAAAATGAGGCAAATGAATTTGATTATATTAGCCTACTTAAAATATCTATAAAAAAAATCTTAAGATGAGGTTAATGAATTTGATTGTATTAACCATCCTAAAGGATCTATGGATGAGATGTTAAGATCAGGTTATTTAATTTGATTATATTAACCAACCCAAAAGATCTATGAAAGATGTCCTAAGATGAGACTAATGAGTTCGATTGTATTAACCAATCAGAAGGAACTATAGAAGAGGTCCTAAGATAAGGATAATGAACTTGATTATATTAACCAACCCAAAGGATCTATGGAAGAGGTCCTAAGATGATGTTAATGAATTTGATTATATTTACCAACCCAAAAGATCTATAGAAGAGATCTTAAGATGAGGCTAATGAATTTGATTGTATTAACAAACCTAAAGAATCTATTGAAGAGTTCTTAAGATGAGGTTAATGAATTTCATTTTTTTTAACCAACCCAAAAGATATATAGAAGATATTTTAAGATGAGGCTAATGAATTTGACTATATTAATCAGCCCAAAGGATCTACAAAAGATATTCTAAGATGAGGCTAATGAATTTGATTATATTAACCAACCCAAAAGATTTATAAAACATATTGTAAGATGAGGCTAATGAATTTGAGTGTACTAACTGACTCAGAGGATCTATGAAAGAGATTTTAAAATGAGGTTAATAAGTTTGATTGTATTAACCAACCCAAAAGAACTGCAAAAGAGATCCTAAGATGAAGTTAATGAGTTTGATTGTGTTTGGGTAATTAAGAATCCTAAATTTGAGGGGGAATTTTAATTTTTTAAAGATGATTCAAAATATTAAATCCAAGGAGGGACTTGAATCTTTTGAAGATGATTCTTAATCTTGAATCAAAAGAATGACTTAAATCTTTCTAATCTTTCTAAGATGATTCAAAAATTTTAATCCTAAGTAGGCCATTTCTATGATAAAAGGCCCCTCCCACATTGGTTCAAACTTGTCTCTTATCTTGCGATAAGCAACAATTGATCTCTTAAGAACTAAAACTAGCTTTCCAACTCAAAAAGCTCTTGGGTGTACTAACTTATTGTGAGATTAAATCATATGTGCTTTATATAGCTTGAGGTTTTGATGAGATTGAAGATATCGCTCTTCGAGACCTTCAAGCTCTTCTAACTATTGCTTAGCTTTTTGCTTGATTGTGATCTTATTATCAATGGAAACTCTTAGTTATGGGAGCTAAACTTCAAGGGAAAGACAGCCTCGAGCCCATACACTAAAGAAAATGGGGTGAACTATGTTGATGTTTTATATGTGGTATGATAATCCCATAATGCCTCAACAAACTGCTCATTCCATTGACACTTGTTATTATTGATTATTTTTTTAAGATTTAGATGAGAGTTTTGTCAAAGACCTAAGCTATCCCATTCACTCAAAGATGTAATATTATGGAGTATCTTAAAGTTATGTTATGTCATTATGGTGTTTTAATTTGAAGTTGTTGGGACACAATGTAGATCTTAGAGGGTACTTATTATAGTGATCAGATATGACATTAAAGTATGATGTACCATCTCAAAATATGAAACCATCTCAAAAGATGGAACCATCTCCCTATAATAAACCTAATCACCTAATAAGGACTCCTAAGGTAGACTAGGTCTTCGTATATACTAGAGATTTTTTTCTCTACTTTATATGGAGAAGTAAAGTAGAGTTTATTTTATGTCGAGTTCTTTAGTTCCCTATGGTAGCAAGCCTCCATAGTATAAAATAGGAATTTTCTAAGAAAACTCTTGATTAAAGTAGTCAATAAATATATCCAAAGATTTCAAGGTTAGACTATCAAAGAATTAGGTATTTTTGGAAATCAAGTGGAAAAGTTCAATTTGGAAGACTTATTTTTGATTCCAAAGGAAGATGAGTAGGGAGCACTCATAATACTAGGAAGCCTAGTGAGCACTCCAGTCTACCCTATAGTGAGACTTTACTTGTTTGAAAGAGAGTTTATTTTTGTTTGAGTTGAAGTTTTATTAGAATGCTTGGGCTTATAGTCCATCAACATAAGATTATGGAAATGCTTAAGAGGTGTGGACTTATACTCGTAGCCCAAAGAAAATAAGTAGCCTCATATCCTAAATCTAAGATACTTTAGCACAAGCTAAAAGCATGATCTAAGTCTAATCGAAAAATGGGACATAGTGATTTACCTCCACAAGAGAGGATAAACCCATCCCGACTCTTTTGGACTTATAACCACTTGGAGTGGCAGCCAAAAATACCTCCTATGCTTTAAAACCATGTAGGCCAGTCTTAACTAGGTTGTTATTTAACTAGGAAGGAGACTAGAATCCTAAACTCACTCCCTAAGAGACTAGATCATGACTGACATGAAGACATGACTTAGACTAATATAAAATTTATAATTTTTTATATCATTTTGACACAATCATTTGGACTAAGGCTTGGGATAATTATGATTAAATTTATGATGAAATAAGGTTATTGGATAAATTGGCAGGAGGAGGTGTTCTCCACTATAAGGGATGCCCTCAAAGATCAAGCATTCTCTTATCGTGCAAGAATGGAGACCCTCCCTATTCAAGAGTTGGACAAGATGATATCTATGATTGTTGTACCATACATCATTCAGATAAGGGATTGTTAAATCTTTTAATTATCTTGATTATAATCTAAGTTTTAAAGTAAGGTTATGAATTATATTTAAAGTAGAGTTATGAGTTGTTTAGTGAGGGTAGAAAAATTAATTTTATCCTAAAGAGCCTACTACATCCAGGTCACACATTCAATCATCAAGCTTAAGAAACCTATGAAAATCATGCCATTTCTATTGCACAAGTTAAACACGATAATCAAACATGTATAATTTTCATTAAAGAATAAAAGGCCAGTGTGATCGAGTACCATAGTACACCTCAGAAAAGAGAAAAAGTTGGGTAGTTGAGCTCTACCCTTATACAACCCGGATTACAAAGACATATTATAGTTACAATGAAATAAATGCTATGGGGGTCTTCATTCTTCATCTATCTTTCTACCTTTTGATTTGGTTTTCCTCTAGGCTTCATAGGCCTCCCAGATCTTTTCCTTCTAGCCAATGTTCATCCTAAATCCTATAGCACTAATCCTAATCCTATTTACAAAAATTACATATTTATGAAAAATAAAATCTAACTATACTTGTAAAATAGATGTTATCTAAACATACTTGCAAACCAAGAAATTATATTCTATAAATTTGGACTTAGCACCCTGCACATAGGTAACCAAGCCCACTTGTCCTAATGTGGATTATGTAAAAGGGGATAATCAACCTTCAAGCAAAAGCATTTATATTTATTTATCATTTCAGCAGCCCCTTTAGCATAATCCCCTACAAAAATATCATTAGGCTAAAGTGGCCTAACATTAGTATACATAGAAGTAATCCTAACATCTAGTATTTTAGTGGATTTTTAATTTATATCTTCTTTTGTCAATTTGATATTTGCTTACCATCTAGTTATTATCAAGAGAGGAAAGAGACTTGAACCTCTTCATCCCTACCCTAAGTTATTTTCTAAAGGCATGTTATTATGATTTTTGGATTTTTTTAATGAATGATTTATTAAATATTTTATTAATCCTAGGTTTGGGCTAGTCCTAAATGATCCTATTCAAACATGAAATGTATCTTAAGATTAATAAGATTGAATTACTATCACATGGATAATGTTACATTTTTCATCATCAATATTATGCATATGATATTGAACTTAACATATCTATACATGCAATGTACATGTGTGCATTTTTGGTACACTTGAATGATTGTTAATGCATATATTTTGGTAGAAAAGAGTGACTTCAATCCTTAGCTAAGTATACATACACATGTATTAGAGATTTGAGGAAGTATGTGCCATTGTTAAACTAGGGAAGTGTGGTAATCTAAGACCTCCTTGGGGCTACTTAAAGCCTCATATTCTTAGGATGTCCAGACTATATACTTGTTATTTTAAGTACATATAAATGTATACATAAACATAAGAATGAAAATCATGCAAAAGATTGTATATTAGCAAATATATTTACTCATGTAAAGTAAAGCTCTATTCAAATTCTAATATATGCATACATATGAATGAAATTAAGCAAATATGTGTCATTGTTAAACAAGAGAATTGATGTAATCTAAGACCTCCTTGGGGCTACCTAAATCCTTGCATTCCTCGGTTATCCAGACTATATACTTACTAACATTTAAACACATGTAAACATACAAATGAATCATGAAAATAGAATAATCCTTTTTAAATTATAAGTGAATGTAAATCATATAGAATATTCATAGCCAACATTAATTTAAATATTCATCATTAGTTTATAATTTTGGAAATAATTTTAGATTTATTAGTGATAATAGCTACACATATAATAAGATTAATTCAACACATGCAACTTATATATACATAACTATATTCATTTGATTCTTTTATTTGAAAACATGAATACATGATACCAAATGACATACAAGTTTATAATGATTGAAAAGGAATAATTAAACATTGTGACATAATACATTCATTCACATTAATTCCTAGGGACAATCAAGTCGAATAAAATTCTTTAAGATTAACCAAAATTATTATGAAGCTAGATTTTTGGATTTGAATTATTAAAACTTAAAGAGGAGAAATGATATTTGTTGTTTTACTCCATCCAATGTTAGTCATTTTAATGTATTTAAAGAGAAATAATAATTAAGTAAATTTTATGGATTGATTAAGTTCAAATCATTAATCAATTATTTTAATTTCCCTTTCTTAAGTCTTCTTAATTTAATTAACTACTTAATCATGAGCCTCTAATGATATGCCAATGAGAAATTAAAATTTGCAATGCTCCTAAAGGACCTAATGTGATTAGGCTCATGTTTAAGAATTAATTAGATTGAGGGAGAATCTAAATTAAGTACTTATATGGTTTTTCCACACCCATGGGTTAACCATAAATTCCTTAAGGGTCTTAATGTTATTAAACACATAAAGGAGAACCCATGAATTCAATTTGAATTATCTGAAATAATTATCATTTCAAATTATTTTTTACTTTATCATTAATTACCTAATTAATCTCTAACTAAGCAATGAGTTAATTAACCCTAATATGGTAATATACTTAGGGAAATAACTAAGAGAGTAGCCCTAATTATTTTCCCTCATCATTCCTAAGTTTAATAGTGATTAATCATCAATAATTATTTATATTTCACAGTTCAAATTCAAATTAAGATTAAAAATTGAGGGGGGGTGGTAATTAGGATTAAAAATTCAAATTCTCTAAATTTCTTGGCTAAAAAACCCTAAGAAAATTATGGAAGGCAGAGGACATCCCATAAGATCAACCTATCAAATTTGATATTAATTAGCTAAGTAATTAAGCCATAATTAAGATAATTAGCCTAAACTTTAAATCCAAATTAAACACTATTCACTGATCAAACATTAAAGATATTATTTTAATTAAATTCTCCACTATTTACCCTTTCCAAAATTAGTTTACTCTTTTTTTGGATTCTTCTACAATTAGTTATGAATTTTCAAAGTTTTGGCTATTTAATGACATTTTTAACACCTAATTAATCCCCTAAACCTTCAACGCCATGTGGAAGTTGGCGCGATTGTGCTTTTCACATGGCTCCACAAGACATGTTAATTAAAACGTCTGATACAACAGCTGACCCAGCGGCGGTGGATGCGATTTCATCCCCGTCGTCCGATTTTAGATCAGATGGCGGAGATTAATCCTGAGATCTCTAATGGATTAAATTGAATTATCTAATAAATTAAATCAAGGTCGTCCATTCTAATCATGCAGAATGGACGACCGATGATCTATCATCCCCTGAGCCTCGGAAGACAGACACTGTATGCTTTCCACCGCTTCATCCGAGCTCATCAGAGCTTGTAGCATGTCAGGATTGACTCCAAAATGTGCGAGGAGGAGATCTAAGAGGATCTTATGGTGGAAATTGCTTGCAAACACACTTTTCTTCACAAAAGAACAACACTTATGAGATTTTATACGGTTTATCAGATTTTTACCATGCTAGAGCTAGAGATCAGTAATCTGTCAACTGAGGTAGATTTATCTTCAAGAGATGAAGCCCTATTGAGAAGAACTCAAACTGCCTCCCTACCAATTCCTCTGTGGACCGAGTGCCACCGTGAAACTCACTGGAGTTGGTCTTGGAGTGTCTTTCGGTGATTAAATTGATCGGGGATCGATTTATTTTGACTCACTAGAGTGAGGGGAAGGTGTAAAAAAATTTAATTTGAGTTCGGTGGAGTTTAGGTGAGGTTGGACGGATGGAACTCTCAATTTTGAACTGTGGTTGGTCTCACTGGTGATGGTGCGCACTAGGGATTTTGGAGAATGGTTTTGAAGACTGCTCGAAATGCTCTGAGGAAGCTCCATGTGAAGTTTGAATGGATGGGGAAAAGTATACTCTCCTCCCCAAATAAATTTTGAGCTGAGATTGGTTAGCTTTTAGCATTTGTTCAGCTTGGGTAGGTGGTCGAAAGTGGTAGTGTACTGAGGTGGAGGTGCTTGAGAGGCTGAGGTAGTGGCTTGGGCTGGCATGGGATGTACCTCCTCCTCCAAGTGAACCAATGGCATGCCATGGGTGAACGCACCCTCTCAAGACTCAAGGCTAAGGCTGAACCCAACAGCCTTTGGTCAGGTTGGGTTAGTGGCCCTAGTGTCCAATGGTGGCTTCCATGCCTTGGGAAGTTAGTGAACCACTCCAAATGGGGATTTTGTCCCATTTGGGTGTTTTGACCCAAATTGAGTTCATCATGGATTGGGTCCACTTGGGTTGTCCCATGGTGATCTAAGGATAAGCCATACCAAGTTTGGTTGGGTTTGGACTTGGTTTGAATGGGTTTGGCTCAATTTGACCCATATAGGACAAATGGGGTTCAATTGGGTTAGGTTTACCAATTGGTCAAATTGGGTCAAACTAAGAGTTTGGGTGTGTTCAAATGATCATTTAGAATGTATTAGTGCAATTAGTTTGGTTTAATTTGGAGTGAATTTGATTTTGTCTCATATGGGTTCATTTAGGTCAAATAAGCTAAGTTGACCAATTTGGTCAAATTAGCCAAATTAGCTTGGGTGGAGAGTTGGTTTAGGTTCAATTGATCATTTGAAAATGATTGTAAGTGTTGATTTGAATCAATTTGGATTTGGGAATGATTTAGTTTAGTTGAACCCTTTAGGTGAATTTGGGCTAATGGGGTCAATTGGGTTTGCTGATCAAATTGGGTTCAATTGAAGGTTGGATCATGTTTAATAATCAATTTTTGATTAATTAGGGGCATTGGTTTCAATCAATTGGGTTTAGAATTTGATTTGACTCAATTTGGCCCTTTAGGTCAAATTGGGTCAAGAGACAAAATTGGTTTGGTTTAACCCAATTGATTGCAATTGGGCAATCAAGGATGACCAACAATCATTATAGGGGAGATTAGATGGGTTGATTCAATCCAATTTTGTTTAGATTAAAATTTAAATCAATCTGGCCATTTAGACCATTTTGGGTCAAGTGGACCAACTGGGTTGATTGGGTTGAATTAGTGCAATTGGGTTTTAAGAAGAGTTCAATGATGAATTTAGGGTTGATTGATGGCTTTAATTGTAATTGATTTAAGTTTGATTGGATTTTGGCTCATTTGGACCTTTTGGGTCAAATGGGCTAACTTGGGTTGACTGGATTCATTTGGTTCAATTGGTTTGATTATAAGTATTGAAGGAGTTTGAAATGGTCTATGAATGATTGGAATGCTTTTATGAAAATCAATTTGAATTTGGTTTACTTGAATGGGTTTTGGGTTGGATTTAAGGATCATGATGAAATTAACTTAGGTTAAGGGCCAAGTTAATTTGGCTTGGAGTTTGGATATAAAATAAAATCCAGTTGGTGGTTGGTTGTGTGGGCTTGAGGTTGATTTTAGATGAGCGGACAAGCATGGGTCTTGGTTTAGGCCATAGGATAGGTATAACCTTTTTGTCCTAAGGTGTATAACCTAAGCTTAGGGTATGCCTTCCTAAGTCTCTAGGTTTGTGTTAAGTATTCTCTTAATCACTAGAAGTGTCCTATGACTAGGGAAATCCAAGTACTTAGAAAGTTTCTAAGTCTATGACAAGGAGGATGAGTTCTCACTCCAAAAGTTATTGATCATCGTGCTTTTGAAAGCAATGCCATTATCAGATATGATTTATTGGGGTACTCTAAATCTATACATGATATGGTTCTTGAGGAACTATAGAATATGATGGGCATTAATTAGGAGCTTGTTTAACTAGGATTACATCAGGTTGAACTTCTAGCCTATGGACTACAATATCTAGAGCTAATCTAGATATTTGTTCATAACTCTATGCAAAGAAATCATTAAGCTTTGAAAGTAGCACAACTAAGTTATTTTTTTTAGATTCTCTCAATAAGGAACTAACAAATATATGAAGTGGATTGTCTTTAGTACCTATGTTAATCATCTTCAGCTCATCAATAGTTGACTTTATCTCTTCTTCTAGTTTTTTGGGTGCATCTCTAACTTAGACATCATCTAGATCAACTAAAGTTTCTAGGTAAGCCACTTCGCATGAATATGTATTCTTTGAAAAGAGCCTATTAGACTCTAAGTTTTTATGATGACTAAGAAACATTCATCATTGTCCACATGACCCAACAGTACCAAATCCTAGCTTGAGGAATTGTGTCTTTTACATTTTTTTCCACAGCTTCTCAAAATATTTTGATTTGTGTTCAGACCATGCATGTGGTATTAATCTCTATTTTGTTAATTTCAGAACATAAAGTGAAAACCAATCAAAAGATAATTCTATTATTTCTTTGAAATATTCATCCTCAAGTTCTACATCAACTCCTGAACTTGAGGATGATGCTTTTAAGTAAAACTTCTAAGGCTTGGAATCTTCACTCAATTGTGGTGTATTTTCTTACTACTAATCCTTCAATGGTCTCTGAGGAAAGTGGATATAGAGTTAAACTACTCACATACTGGTTGTTCCTCTCATACAATGATAACTCAAATAAGTCAATGCTTTTCTTGGGGACTTTATCTTCAACATTAACTAGCTTTAGTGTTACCTTTAGCTAAGTTTGCTAGTGTGTTGAGGTAACTAGTGTGTTGACTACATATGACTCATCTTATGAATTTTTATTTTCAATTTTAATTTATTTTCATATTAAAATTAAATTAATATTTTGAAGGGTGAAGAAGAAAATGGGTCTTGTTTGAAGCGAAAGCCATTTCAATCAACACCTTAATCCTAATGAAGAAGAATCTTTATCAAAGGGTGAAGACTCACCCTTAAGGCCTAAATCCAAGTTTTGTGGTTTCTATCCTTTTTTATTACTTTTTATCTCTTTAATTAAGTTTCTTTTCATAATTTTACATTTACATAAATGTGCTATTATTAAACCAAGGGTTCGAGGTATCAAAACCTCCTTCAGATTGGTAGCCTTGCCACCCTGGGTGTATCATAAAAGTTCTGATTTAGCTTCAATTTAGATTTATTTTAATTAATTAAACTTAGGGTAGGTCTTTAATTAGTTTTGAAAAATTAGCTCAATGTTTTACATTTTTTAATTTTGATTGCATTTATTTTATTTATTTATTTTAAATTAAACTTTTAGTTGATATTTGATTAATTTCATTTATAGTTCGATCACTCAATATTAATTTGATCAAGGTTTGATGAGTTATTTATAATAAATTTAATTGAATATTTGATTTGATTTAAACTTAACTTGAGGGTTATTTTTGATATGATTTATTTAGTTAGATTTGGTAATAAGATGATTAATCAACATAGTTTAAAATTCCATTATTAGTTTGATTAAGGGTTGATTTACGTGGTTATCTTAATTAAAAGTTGATTAATCAATAATGCTTAATTTGATTGAATACTTACTTTAATTAATTTTAGATTAGTGATTAATCAAACTTTAATTTTATTAAATGATTAATTTGATTCAGAGTTTAATTAAAGAATTTAATTTTTTTAATGATCGATTGAATTAACCCTAATTAAGTGATTATTTCATTTCATTATCATTATCTTAATTAAGTGATTATCTGAATTAAAGGTTAATTGATTATTAGTTGAATTAATTATAATTAATTTGGTTAAATAATTCATTTGATTAGAGTTAAATTAATGGATAATTAAGCTTTAACCTAGTTGAATACTCAACCTAGTCAAATGATTAAAGTTTGATTTAACTATTAATTAAATTTAGTAACAATATCTCAATTAAGTGTTAAAGTCAACTATGATTAGCTAAGTGAATCCTTTAATCAAGGACTAGTTATTGATTGGTTAAATCAAACATGATTAATTTAGTCAAAGCTTACTTATGGAATGATTATGGTCGTAATCAAGTTAACTAAGATTTAATTTAATCATTTTGTAATGTTTTAAACTAATTAGTTATCTTTAGTTGAAGTTTAATTTAATTTGGCTTCATGTGGTTAATTTAATTGGGCTTCAATTAATGTTTTAATTAGATTTATCAGGATTAATTAGTTTAAATTATCAATTAAAGTTTATTTTAATTTAATTTAGGGTTTAATTAGAGATGACTTAAGTTTTAATTTTTCTATAAACTTTGGATAAATAGTTAGATTACTTATAATTTATTAGAGTTTCTTTAATGTTTTTGATTAGTTTAGGTTGATTAAAATTTGGATTTACTGATTTTATGTTTTGATTAAGACCGAAGAGTTTTATTATTTTATTTGAATATCTCTTAAAGAGGTTTTAAATTAATTAATTCTATTTTCAATTTTTTATAATTTTTCTAAATTTATTATTTTTAAAAATTAAAATATGAATGTTTATACGGTAATAATTTTTAATCCAATGACTTAAATGCCATGAAAATTTTATGAGAAGTGGGCACTAATGTGATGAACCTACCATAAAAATTCCAAGTTAATTAAGCATATATTTTGGGCATAATTAAAAAATGATAATTTTTGATAAATTTTAAATTATTCCAAAAACATGTAGCAAAGTTTAGGGTTCTTAATTTCATTAAATCTCTCTTTGAATTTTGAATCCAAAGTGGTCAACCCATTTGCAATTTTTGGTCTAATAGTTAATTTATCATGAATTTTCTAATCCCAAATTTAATTATTGAATTATTTTATTCATAAAAGCCCTTTAATGATGATTTTGAGAAATAATTGGGATCAATGGTCCAAACATTTTTTGGTCACCATTAAGCATATTAAATACATATAAACATCCAAAATAATTTTCATAATTAATTATATTCACTAAATAGCTAACATGACTAATTCAAATTTGAAAATATGGATCTCCTAATACACCCAACCACCTAACTTGAAATAATTATGGGAGGCAGAGGTACCCATAAGATGTTCACCTGAAATTCTAGTCTTTTGGTTAAGTAATTAAGGCATAATTTTAACATTACTGAAAACATTCAAACCCTAATTAAATCACTACTATTTATTAAAGTTTAATGTTTTTATTTTTTTTTCTTATTCTTTTCTATTTAAGCTTTCTAACAAGCCCTAAATTGCATTTTTTTTTCAGAATTTTGGCTAATTTTATACGTATTTTTGAAGTTGATAATTAAGGTAATAAATTAATGCTTAATTAAACTCTAATTTAATTATTTTTATCATTTAGTGTTATCTAGAGGGTATAATTAATTTTTTGTAAGTTCTCTCGTGTTTATTAGAGTGATTTGGGCCATTTTGATTATTTTTTTCATTTTTAATTAATTATTTATTCAAACTAAGCTAATTAACATTAAAAGTTAATTTATCTTCAACCAAAAATCTATTTGACTTAAAAGTTTTATGGTTGGTAAGGAATAATATTAAGTTCATTCCCTAAAAATTTCATCATGATTAGAATAGTATTTTAGAAGTAATTAAAGAAATATATTTTTTATTAATACTTAAATTACTCCCAAAATACTCAATCAGATTTCGGGATTTTTGGTTCATTCAATTCCTCTTGAAAAGGCAAATTCTATAGAAAGCTTCTTTGTAATTTTGTTTAAGTTTTTTATTTATTATAATTTTTTAAAAGTTTTAGATTATATTTAATAGGATAAATCAAATTATGGATCTAATCGTGACCATCCATTCTAATCAAGTTGAGTGAATGACCCAGAGGTTATCTTCCTCATGTGAGGCTAACCAAAGAGAAATGGGTGGATCGAATCCACCCTAAAGTCATCAAATTTCATGATTTTCTTGTGATCTTTGCCAATCATCATTTTATTTTTCGTTAGAGGGTTGAAAGGAAGAAAGTGAATTGGGAATCTAAGGAAAAAAACTTCATAGAATTACATTACTTTTTCAACAAGCATCAAGACCTATGGATTACCTTTTTTCATGAAAGATAGAAATTTTATTAATCACTTAAAAAAGTACAAGTAATCCAGAAGTAACAAAAGAGAATCTAATGTTTACATGTTTATAGTTCTAATGTGAGGAAATTTGATATTATGGCCATCTACAAGAAATTTTAGATGTTTGCCCATGGAGTGAGAAATACAAAAATAATGTGTGGAAGATCCCCTCTTGGCTAGTAAATTCACTGGACTATTTCCTTCTCCAAATATGTAAGATATATGTATTTTGAGCTTCTTCATGTCCTCCTTCAGTCTTTTAACTTCATTAGTTAAAAATCAAGGTATGTTGTTGTCATTTCCATCTTTGATAATATGGATGAGATGTTTAGAATCAGTTTCCAGCTAGTATTCAACCATGGGATGGATAGAAGCAATCTTTATAGCATATATGCAAGCAACAACTTCAGCTCCCTAAAAATTCCACCAATTCCAACAAAACTTGTTTTGTTGTCAAAACTTCCATCTATGTTAATTTTGCTAATCCCTTTCTCCGGTTGCTGACATTGTATTAGACCCCACTTATTTTTAGTGCATTGATCATTCCCATCAAGAGTGGCCAAGTTCAGTTTGCATCTAATTGATTAAAAG
The DNA here is from genome assembly GCA_021442155.1 of Cymbidium sinense. Taxonomy (NCBI): domain Eukaryota; kingdom Viridiplantae; phylum Streptophyta; class Magnoliopsida; order Asparagales; family Orchidaceae; genus Cymbidium; species Cymbidium sinense. The sequence goes on along the minus strand of CM038223.1, from coordinate 25,701,473 downwards.
ATTTTAATGGTCCCATTAATAATGGCCTTCTGCATATAGGATTTTCCATTCCTGATGATTGATTCAAGTGAAATTTTGTTATTTTCATGCTTCGCCTCATTCCTTGCCATCCATATAAACCATATTATAGTCAATGAAGTCACCAAGGAGATGTTAATTTGCCATGGATATGAAATATAGAAGTTCAAAAGTAGCTTACTTAAAGTTTGTAGAAATTACTCCACTTAAGCCAACATTGAGTGGATTTCTCATGTCGAACTCGATCTTTGCCTTAAGCTGAAGCTCCCACACGATCCTCTTCCATTTCCTTCTCTTGGATCATCCTTGCTGCTGACTACCACCATACATTGTTGGGTTCTACTTGAATTTTTGTTTTTTATGAGTGGAAAAAGTGGGAAATGGGCTGATTTTACTTCTTGGGAGGTGGAGAAGGTGTTGGATGCATATATATATATATATATATATATATATATATATATTGGAGCCTCTTTTCTGCCACACTTTATAGTTGACTAAAAATCACCATGAAAGATGATGGAGGAGGTGTGGCTATTGATATGGGGTAGCTAACATTCATTTTGGGGAGTAGTTCAGTGTGTTAAGAAAGAAAAAAAATAGGTGCCTAAGAAGGCCTTTTTTATACTTCTCATGTGGAAAAAATGTACTTTTTTTCTCATGCTCACTTCCCACTTTTTTATTACCTTGTGTTTGGCATACTTATTTTTATATTAAAGCTAAAATTTTGATTGGATTTGGAGTACGGGGAGGTGAGAGGATTCATTTTGGGTCAAAATTTTAGTTAACTCAACTTAACTCAAATTGAGTTAGCTTGAGTCAAGTGAGTCTTATTCTCCCAATTGATTTAGTTTAAATTACAATAAATCAATCATTTACATCACTTATGATTAATTAACTTAGTTTAGTTTAACTTAATCCTAGATGGAGTTAGGTTGTGTCAAGTGAGTCTTATTTGCCCAATTGATTTAAGGTTAAGTTTAAATTATATTAAATCAATCATTTACATCACTTATTATTAATTAATTTAGTTTAGTTTAACTTAATCTTAGGTCAACTTAATTTGACTTAAATAAATCAAATTAAGTCAAATGGCCCAATTGGTCAATTTGGATTCAATTGTATCTAATGGCCAAATTGAGCTTGGATTAATTTTGAATGGGTTTATATAATGATTTTATGCCTTTAAGAAAGTTCAATTTGATTTGATTTTGATTAGATTCAATTTGAACTTAGTGGGCCCACATAGGTCAATTTAGGTTGAATGAATCAATTGGCCTAATTGGGACCAAATTGAATTTATATTTATATTTAATTAAGCTTGAATAATAATTACAAGCTATTAGATTATTTAATTTCATTTCATTTTGATTAAAATTGGTTTGGGCTTAATGGGGCTCACATGAGTTAATTTGGGTTAATTAGCTCAATTAATCAAGTTAAGCCTCAATTGGATTTATAATGATGCTCAATTATGTTTGAATAATTATTCCAAGTTTTTAAGGTAGCTTAGTTTGACTCAATTTAGTATAATTTGATTCAGCTTACTTGGGTTAGTCTGATTTTCATTTTGGTTTAATTAGGGTCTTACATGAACTAGCCTGGGCTAGCTAACCCAATTAGCCTCATTAAAGGCCAATTAAATTTTAAGCTTTAGTTAAAATACATCTCATTTTGAGTTTAGTTCAATTATATTAAGTTTAGAAGTGTTCAAACCCATTAAATTTAATTGAATTAAGTTGAGTCATAGTGTGCTCACTAACTTAACCTAGGTCTTCCTTGAGGTTTGGGGTTTGAATTTACTTAGGTTTAGTGTTTAGACTTTATTTGATTTGATTTGGTGTTATATTCTTCTATAGACTTGAATTTGGTGTTTCACATGGTCATTAGCGAGGTAGCTTTAGTGCCTAAGCGAAATGTTTTTAGGCTAGGATTGGAAATCATAAGTACTAAGGAGAAGAGGGATGGTAGCCTCATTAAAACTGAGGTCAATAGGGATCAATATAGTATTTTGAAGAAAGAACATCAATCCTCTTCAATTTAATGGAATAATTGCTTGAAGAAAGTACACACAAAAGTATTGAATTTGAAAAAAAAATTTGAGAGATTATGTCTCAATTTTTTCATGGATTTGCATGTATAGTTGCCAATCCATGCTAGGGTTTTTATTACGAAAGTAAAGTAAAATCTTGTCCAAAATGAAGTCAACACGCAAAATAAGGAAAAAGGAAGTTGTTGTAAATGAAAATTGATTTAATTTTTGGATCTATGACCTGCCCATGAATGTTTTATTTTAGAAAACCAAATAAAATTCAATTTCAAGAGAATATTTAAATAGATGTTTCAAAATTTGAATTAATGGGGATAAGAGGAAAGATTTTATTTAAAAACTATTAAATAAATTAAATTAAAATTTGACAAACCTATATATTAAGCTTGATTTTACTAAGTATGATAAGTTACAATGGGAAAAATCATATATGATTGAATATATGTTTATCTAAATTAATATATACAAGTCTATTATGATTTAATTTCAAATTGAATAGATACAATGGCTATTTTAACAATCATAAATTGGCCAAAATAAAAATAGGAAGTTTGTTTTATTAAAAATATTAATTATAATTTAATTTTTGCTTAAGTATATAATTATTTAAAATAATAATTTTATAATGAATATAAGGATTAATTAATAAAATTCATTTTATATTAATAAAATAAATCATTAATGATTCAAATAAGTACTTTTTGCAAAACAAGAATTAAACATAATGTAATGAACACCCTTTAACTTTGAATGATAAAATTTATGCATGCACAAATTTTATGAATGTTTAAACTTTTAATTAATTATTGATGAAATAAAATTAAGATAAAAAATAATGAATAATTTAGCCATTTAATTTTAATTGTATGATCATTTGCCATATTATGGATAATATAATCTATTGATTTATAAAATCAAACTTATAATAGTTTGATCTTGTTTGCTCTAACTTACTAATTTTGATAGTATTCTTGAAAACTTAAAAACAAATGTTTGTAATTTCAATCATATTTCTTGCATCACCCAAAAAATAATGAGTCATTAGTAGGGCTATTAGTTTAGCATTAAAATAAAAAATCACTTAAAAATTGGATCAATTTTTGGATTGAATTGAGATTAAATCGAACATATTGAGTTAAGTTATGAGCAAAGGCTCAGATAAGGCCTTTTTTTAAGCTAATCTTGAGCTGACCACAACTCAGTTAGATTCACTTGAGACCAACTCAAAATCTAATATGTTATCAAAAACAATAATTTATCTAAGTTCACTTAAGTGCCCAGTCCAGCCCATCTTCAATGGCTTGACCTCAACCTTGCCTTTGGCCCTCATCCAAACTAGGTTCAAAATGTCAAGTCAAAACCTAACCTTCTATCCTTCACATCTTTGTGAGCATTTGATGTACTCTGGATGGAAGTAATCTATATATATATATATATAATTTTAAATTGTTATTTCCTAGCTTTACCATAAACTTCATCTCTAGTTTTTTCCTCTCTCTTTAAATCTGTGGGCTCCCCCCACCCCCCTTTAGTCTATGTTCATTGTGATATTTCCATTAGTAATTAGGGCTTAATAATTGCACCCATTCTCTCTTCTTTATATCCTTGATTTCTTATAAGTTTGTCTCTCTCTCTTCAAGTGTCTAATTATCAAGCATTCTAAGATTTTTTTATGTTTACTCTATGTTTATTCTTACATTTGCTTTAAATGAATACATAAAATATGGAGATTGTTTCATTATTTTGTTGGCTTATTGGTTAATGACCTAAGTTGGCAACTACTATTTTTTGCATCTCCCTAATCCTAGCTTTTAATACTGATTTGTCACTTACTATGGGGAAATTGTTATTGCTAGCCCATTGTTTCACTTTTTTTTGGCATGTTAACTTACAAGTTTATTAGTGTGTTGTATTTTAACTTATATGTGTCAAATGTTCCCATCTTGGCTATTATATGTTTGATGCATCAAAGATTGGGACATGTTATTTATCCTTAGTGCCTTATCTAGATAGTTAATATGGGTTTTCTGTTAGCCTTTTATGTTAAATTACACATTACTAGATAGTGGAAATTTAGTACTTTTTGAGAGATATAATGAATTTATGATAGTGGGAGCTTTGACTGTTGCCTTGTTCACTAGCATATATGGGCCATAGTTTGTTGCATTCTTGCAAAATTGCATTTTTTTTTTACATTATGAATTAGTTAGTGTTGCACCTCTGCAATGTTGTGGCATGCATGATGCATCTTTTTATAACTGATGGTTTCAAGTTTGGTGGAAAATTAATGTTGTGATGTTGTGTTTCATTTGAAAGTTACAAGCTAGACTAGCTTATTATGTCGCCTTATTCAAAGTTAAATTTTGTCATTTTTGTTTCTGATTTTTTTATCTTTATAACTTATTAGTTATTGCTAGTGGGATGTTAGCTTAGGTAACTTTCTCATTAGTTGTTGTCAATTATTACATTTTTTTTTTAATTTTTATGCAATTTTTAACTTGAAGATCAATTTTTTTCTTATAGATAAGGGCCATCAATTTTTAGAATCAACCCACTAGTTATGCTCAACCTCCATTGACAATATCACAACTCCAAATAAAAGCATGGGAAAAATTATGGCCATTGAGAAAAAAAATCAAAAAAAATATAAAGATTTGAAATTTGGTAGCATCTTAGACAAATTTTTGTGTCAAACATAGGAAAAATTATAAAGAAGTGGAAATATAATTATGGAAATTTTATTTAGAACACCACATAGATTTGGGGGTTTTAGTTATGTAATCAATTAGGTCATTAAGGGATAAATATATTATCTCAAAAGATAAATATAACACCTTATTTTGGATTTGATTACTTAATAAGAACTTATAAATCTAATGGGTTTTGATGTACCGGAGATTTGTTTCCTTGAACTACATAGAAAAGTATGACAAGATTTATTTTTTTCCAAATTCATAATTCCCTATAAAGCAAGCTCCTATAGTTAATTACATCCTAGGAAGAAAGAAATTTTTTCTAAGAACACTCTCGATTAAAGAAATAGATTTTTATTTGTATGGATTTCAAAGCATGTCTTAAAAGGATGTTTAATTTGGAATTTCAATATGGGAACATTTCAAATGGGGAAGAGTTCTTTTCAAAGGCCAATCAGGATTGAGTAGGTAATGCTTTTAGATATTATGAAGCCTAGTAAGCATTTCAACTATCATACCATTGGGCTTTACATTTTAAGATTGAATTTCTTATGATTTGAATTAACATTTTATTAGAAATATAAGACTTAGATTCTAATAGCATAAGGCTAAAGAAATTCCTAGTTGTTGAAGACTTATTATAGTAAGATGCTTTAGACCTTAAGTCAACAAATGCTTCTAACATAAGTTAGATGCTCAATCTAATGTAAATTTGTTGGGAATTATCAATTGCTTTTTAACTAGAAAGAATTGAACCTATCCCTGACACTTTTGGACTTATAACCCACTTAGATAGATTGCTAGATAATACCACCTAAGCGATTTTGAAAACCATGAGTCTAATCTTATGTATGCAAGATGGCTATGCTGTGCATTTTGGAGGGAAGCTAAGAGCCTAACTCCCTCCTTAACTCTATGATAATGTTTGTCATGTTATGCACCTAACTATTATAAAAAAAAATTTATCTTTCATATGTTTTGACTTACAATTCATTTTAGAGGTCTTAAGTATGCAGTTTATGCCTATAATGATATGTAGTTAGAAGTGTTTCATGGGCCAAATTAAAAAGAGAAGGCACACTTCCTCCAAGAAAAGTGGTCATTGTCAAAAGTCAGATGCCTGTTATGTGTAATGGATGAAGCGCCATTCAAGGAAACCAAACAATATGCTCTCATGGTTTTTAAAAGCTAATTATTTTTAATTGCTTTTTAAGTTATTTCTAGGTCTTAATTAACATGAGGTTTTGAATTTTTTTTATGTTCAAGTTGTTTAAATTTTAATGGGCTATAAAATTTAATTTTTCTAAGAACTTACATTCCAAACATTTCATCACAGCCACAACACAAAAAGACATGTAATTTCTATTGCACTTCTCAAAGTAAATCAAATTAATTTAAATTAAAAAATTGGCCAGTATGATCGTGTACTACTGTACACCCCAGAAGAAAGATAAAATGGGCAGTCGAGCTTTGCCCTTATACAGCCCGACCTAGAACTTAGAAGTTTTAATTTATTAGGGTCTTCTTCAAGGATCGTCACCTTCTTTAAGGACCACCACGGGTTCCACAGGGGACCACCAGCTAGTAAAGTTAGCTCCTACCATTCTTAGACCCCATAGATTATAACATAATTCTAGGCTCAAATTATATTTTAGAATTTCAAAATAAATTACTAATCTTTGCAAAATAAATGTCAGAAAATACATAGCATACTAACAAGTATAATACAAACATACGTGTTTAGCACCAATGTCTGCCTAGCCCACCAATCCTATTGGGCTATGCTTAGAAACTTAAGCAGCATATACAAGCAAATAATATATATTATGTTTTTATAACAATGGTTTCTTTTAGCACAGCCCCCTACGAAAAACAACATTAGTTTAAAAAGAGTGCCCTAACATCTAGACTAACGACCAAACAATCTTAGTCATCTAGTCTAAAATATTACACTACAAAATAAGAAAAAGTATCACATTATTTCATATCATAAAGAATCACAAATCATTGGACTAACCTAACTTTAGAGTTGGTGACCTAATAATCTAGTGTGTGAGAAAGGGGCTTGTGTGGTATGTCTATACTAGGCTTTTATTTAAGTTCAAGTTTAAGTTTAATTTAGTTTAAAATTTAATATTTTACTTTTTATAATCTAGTTTTATATGTACATTCCATTGTTAAACCAGAGGCTCAATGTATCAAGACCTTCTTCGGACCAGTAACCCTGTGACCTCAGGTGTCCAGACTATATACCTTATGATAACTAATTATGAAAAATTATGTTTTATTTGGTTTTTTTTATTTTAATTTTAGGATTTATTCCATTTACCATTGGATGGTTTTAATTTAAGTGATTTAATAGATTTAAGAATTTATTTTTATTTTTTAGAATTACTTTTGTGTTAAGGTTGAAATTTAGATTTTAAAGAACGAAGAATAAAATAAATTCCACTTTAAGTGGAACCCATTATGTTCAACATTATAAATCCTAGTAGAATGAGATTCTCATCTATTTTAATGGTCAAACTAAGATCCTAAATATCTTAATTAACTTCTTTTCAATTCATTTGAAGGATTTGTTTTGAATTAAAATTTAATTGATGTTTATGTGTTTAGATTAGGATTTAACTTCTTAATTAACATTTAATTTTAGGTTTCAGCTTATGTTTATAAAAAGTTGTTTAAAGATTCTTTATTCCTTTCATTTGAGTTTTATTTAAATTGATTAATACATCTTGACTTAACCAATTAAGAATTTAGATTTTATTGAATATTACTTATTTGATTGATTATCTTTTGATTTAATCAATGTTCAATCCATCTTTTAAAATTTGATTTTTAATATGGTTAGGATTTGTTCTTCTTTTATTTCTTTTGGCTTGATTAATGTTTCTTAATTTAATTTACGACCTTAAATTAAAATTCAAAAATATTTTTTAAGACTTAATTAAAAATATATGTTTTCATGATTTTATTTAATTTCCATTTTGGATTAATTTGATATCAAATGATTTCATTCATTAATATTTATGTTTATTAGATTTAATGAATTAACTTAATTCACTATAATTTATTTTTAATTCAAACTTAATTTAAAGATTTTGGCTTTATTATTTCAATGATTTATTATAATTCAATCTCATAACTTAAGAGCATTCATTAGCATTGGAATTTTTAATTTATCATTTAATTTGGTTTGAATGGTTTAATATACATTAAAGTTTTATTATTTAATTGAATATCTTAAGTAAAAGTTTATTTATTAATCAAAATCTTAGAATTGACACCAAACCTAACCTAGGCCATTTTAAATTTCTAAGTTATTTAGATTTAGTTAATTTGATTAATCATTATTTATTTATATTTGGAACTATATTATTCATTAGTATTGAATGGGGTTAAATAATTTAAATATTATTGAATTTTTTATTTAGGTATGAAATTCAGAGCTTGATTAACTTTGATTTTCAATTGAATAATTGGTTTATTATAATCTTTTTTATTTTCATAATTTAAGATTTAGCTAATTTCTTTTTTAATTATTCCATAAGCCTTAAATGTATAATTAAGTGAATTCCTTAACATCATAGGGTTAAGAAATTTTTCGTAAATATTATGATATTAATGAAGATGTTTTAAATTAGTTTCATAAAATTTTATAATTTATGTAATTTTTTAATTTATTATTTCATTTAAATTGACCTAGAGATTAAAAGTTCAACAACTCCTGATCCAGAGACCATTTGGCTTTGAAATATTTATGGCAAGTGAGGTTTTTTACCAATTTAATCACTCTAAAGTTTCATCTTATTCTAACGTATATTTTAAAACTAATTAAGATTTTAATTATTTTAATATAACCTAAATAAAGCCTTAATTAGAAATAATTAATTATGGGTTTTAATTTTTCTTGATTCCTATCTAGAAGATGCATTTATAGAGGATTCAATTAGAATTTTAGGAGTTTATTTTATTTATTATGAGTTTTTAATGTTCAAATCAATTAATTGATTTAATTAATTTAATTAATTCATAATTAATTTTTTTTCATGATATTATTGTATTAATATTAATTAATTTCATTAAATTAAGGTTTATGGATTAAAATTTTTATAAGTTTCATTTTTATTACCAATAAATCCCCATATTTTTTATCTGATGTGTATTTAACCCTTAATTTCAATCTCCTAAAGTTTCAAAATGCTTGGATTAATGATTTGAATTTAATTTAGGTTTGATTTTTTTCAATCAAACTCAAATAAACCCAAAAATACGAAATTAAAATTAGAGATTTTTGGTTTAATAGATTCCTCTCACTAAGATGAAGCCATTGAGCCTTTATTTGTATTTTTTGGGTTGAGTATTTTAATTTGTATGATTGTTTAAATTTTCTAGGAGCTTTTTGTAATTTTTAAACTCAAAAAAATATTAATTTTATTTTTAAATAGTCATTACCATATGGTGCTAATGTGGTGCCACTTTACATGAGGCATGACATGATTTGGCCACACGGGATCCACGTGGATCCCACATTATTTCGGTGGCAGGGATGCGATTTGATTTGGGCTATCCAATCAAAGATCGAATGGCTTTGGATAGTCTCGTGGTTTTCTTAAGAGGATTCATCAAACAATCCAACTAAATCTTGATCATCCATCCCTAGTTGGTAGAGATTTTGTCTTCCCCATCAACAATGGAGGCTGAGCACCGTCCGTCTGATAGATAGGATTTTTGGTGATCTAGTTGACGGGGATGGATGTTGTTTATTGCAAAATAATTATGGGTCAATTTACAATCAATATAAATGGTTTGATCTCACTTAAGATCAAATTTGTTTCATAAAGTACTGAACTGAGTTGAAGCGGAGGTTGAGTTTGAAGTGTACCTCACCAGAGTCAATCTTCGATGGCGGGGATGTTATGTTCATGTTTATTGGGATGCGGTGAGCCTTCAGGAAGAAGAAATTGAGTTTCCTTCTCACCAATCATTATGGAGACCGAGCTCCACTCATTTCCTGTTTGGTTTTTTTGAACTCTGGCTTGCTAGCAGCATGGGAATTAAGGAAGGGGTTGGCTCTCCTTCATTTCACCTCAAGAATGTGTGTGAGTGCTTTTGCCAAGAGAAACTCTCTTTTTTCTTTTCCATGCTTGGTCATGACCTATATCCATGGAGAATTCAAAATGGATTTGGCCATGGTGATTGCCACCATTGGAGGCTAGCTTCAAGAGGTGGTTAACTAATTGGAGGTAAGCCCAAATCAGTTTAGAGAAGGAGTGGAAAGGATATGGAGAAAGTGCAATGGGATTTGACTTATTATGCATGTGCATTTACTTTCTTTCCTTTTCATTGACTCCTTTCATCCCTAGCTTTAATCTAAATTTATTTGGACTGAAGTTTGATTAGTTTTGATTAAATTATAAATAATTATTAAGTCAATTTGATTTCATTTAGCTGGATTTAATAATTTAATTTAGTTTAATATCAATTGGACTTAAATGTATTTAAGTGGTTTTATTATATTTCCTTTAATCGATTGATCTTGATTTGAATTTTAATCAATATTGATTGTCCAATAGATAATTTTGGAGTTCAATTAATCCATTTCACATAGAGTTTCGATTTGATTCAAGCCAATTTGACCCATTTGACCTCATGGGTTAAGCTAAATTCAATTGAGTCAAATGATCAATTGACTCAATTAAAAATATATTTGGCTTTCAATTGTGTTTAACCAAATGTTTGAGATGATTTAGATCAAGTAATTTTATTTTATTTGAGGTTATTTTTGAATTCAACCCACTTTGATCCAATTTGGGATTAATGGGTCAACATGGGTTTAATTTGGTCAAATGACCAAATTAATCAAATTAATCTCAATAATTGATTGAATTATGTTTAATGATGATTTTCAAATAACTTTGGATAGTCAAGTTAAATTGATTTTAATTTGATTTGAGTTTAGGTTCAATAAGGTTCATTTAGATTAAGTGATCTAATTAACCATTGAATTTAGATTTATCTAGATTCATATTTAAACATGTTTATTAGATGATTCTATATCCTTGGAATGAATTAATTTGGTCAAATTATGGTGGGTTGACCTTTGACCTAGTGGGACACACATAAGTCGACTCTATGTAAACTGGTTGACCATCTTTAACCTTCATTTGAATTTAGTTTTAAATTTATTCATGTTCATGTAATGGCGTCATACTTTTCATTTGATTTGATTTCAATTTATTTTGATTTTATTTGAATTTCTTTGGATTTAGTTAATTTTGAGCTTAAGTAGGATAATTAGGCTAACCACCTCAATTACCCTGATTTAACTCAATTGGATCTAGATTTCAATTAGAATGTGTTTGATTCAATCATTTGTTTAGATTTAAGTTTAGTTTGGGTCCACCTAATTCTATTAGGTTAATTTAAACCTTATAAGGATTCATTAGGTCACCAAGTATAGTGTTCTACGTGTCTAATTAGGAGGCTCCTAAACTAGGATTAAATGTCTTAATTATTAGTTTATAGATGATGTTAACTTCAACTAAAAATGATGTCAACAAATGGGCCTCCAATATGTGTGGTGGATTATTTAAAATATACCAAACATATTGGTGTTGACCGATCTAGTCAACAGAAACACAAACATAAGCTTGAAAGAGTTTGAGTTTGGTTTTCAAATTTAAAATTTAGATTTAATTTTGGTTTTGATTTCAAATTATATTTTTAATTTGATTATGTAAGATAGTTATAAGCATGCCTAAATTTATTATGATGTTGTATGATTAATTCTTAGAGATTTTAATTCACTAGTATTTAAAAAGAATAGAGATGTCATTAGGAAAAGACTCAGTGAAAAATTTAATCATAATTTTCTTATAAGGATGCCTACTAAGGGACTTACTCTTATCTGATTAACTATTAAGAAGAGACCATCAATAGCTTAATTCTTTTTTTAAATAGCTACAATGAGAAAGAAGTAGCCTTTATGACTTAATCTTAAACCTCAAATTTTGACTAGTAGGAAAGGGGTCTTGATGACTTAATCCAAACCATGTAGTTTATTTGATAGGAAGGGGTCTTGGTGACTTAATCTTGTCCTTATATTTTCAAAAGAATGCTTATTGAGGTACTTACTTCTACCTAATTAGCTATTATAAAGGGACCTTTAATGGCTTAATCTAACCTAGATAACTTAGGTTGAGGAAAGAGGTCTTGATGACTTAATCCTATCCTTAAATTTTGACTAGTAAGAAAGTGGTCTTAATAACTTAATCCTATGTTAAATAGTCTATTTAACAAAAAAAAGGCTCTTGGTGACTTAATCCTATCCTTGTCATTTGAGATGATGCCTATTAAGGGACTTACTCCTATTTGATTAATTAGTAAGATGGGTCCTTTAATGGCTTAATCCAACTTAAATTGCTAAAGAAAAGAAAAGGGACTTGATGACTTAATCCTACCTATGAATAGTAGGAATGGTGCCACAAATGTCTTACTCCAAACTTGTGGGAATGGTGCACAAAGCCTTACTCCAAACCTAAGAGATTTATAGGAAGGGTGCCATAAATATACTTGCTCCCAACCTATAGAAAGTAGGAGTTGTGCCCAAAAGGGTTTAAGGAAATTTGTGAAGGTCTAAGGGACATTACACGAAATTTATAGATAAAAATGCAAATCAAAAAGAAATAATGTTTGGACCTAAATAAATTGCAAAAATAGAGTTAAATATAATTTTATTGATTATCATTTCTAAAATTGAAGTACAATTTATACATAATATTTCTTTAGATAATGCTCATTAATAAGCAGCATTGGATGTTCACCATCATAAGTGATTAGTTGATAAGAATCTCCTTCATAGACTTTGTCCACAATGAATGGTCCTTCCCTTGTTGGCTCAAATTTGTAGCCTATCCTGTGATGAGCTAAAATTGGCAGTTTAAGAACCAACACCAAGTCTCCTTGAAAAGTTCTAGGACAAACCAATTTATCATAAGCTTGATCCATATGTGATTGGTAAAATTCAAGGTCTTGTTGAGCTTTCTGATATTTTCCTTTAAGACTCTCAAGTTCCTCCAGTTAAAGTTTATGATTCTAATCTACTGATGATATTATTAACTGCTATCCTTAAAGAAGGTAGTTGTATTTCCAATAAAAGAATGGCTTTCATTCCATAAACTAAAGCATATGGTGTGGATTGAGTTGGTATTCTATATGTGGTCCGATAGGCCCATAAGGTTTCAAAAACTTTTCATGCCACTGACACTTATTTTCATCAAGTACCTTGTTTATACATATAAGAGTTTTATTAAATGTTTTAGTCAATCCATTTGCTATAGGGGTAATAGATGGTCGAATATCTCCAATCAATATTATGTCTAGCCACAAAGTGATTTATTTTAGTGGACTTAAATGATAGACCATTATCAGTTATGATTCAGCAAGAAAGGTCAAAATGATACATGATATATTTCTGATAGAACTTAAGTACATGGTATGCCTTAATTTCTTTCAATGAAACTGCTTTAGCCCACATAGAAAAGTAATTAGTTTCATCTAATATAAAATGATACCCTTTTGATGATGGAGGGTCAATATGCCCTATAATGTTAGTACCCCAACTCTCAAAGGGCCAAGAGGCAATCTTTGGATATAATACATTAGGTGGTTGATGTAATACCATACTGTGAATTAGGCATTGATGATAATGACATGCAATTTTGATGCAGTCTTTTAACATCGAAGACCAATAGTATCCAAGTCTTTTAATTTTCAATTTAATTTTAGGTTTAGATTGGTGAGCACCTCACAATCCAGAATATACTTCAATCACAATCTTATGGCCTTCTCATTTATTTAAATAATGTAGCCACATTTGATTGAATGGACTATGTATGGTGTTTATTTTCAAATGTGGTGGGGATACCATGTAGATCGTATAGGGTATTTATTGAAGTGATTGGGTACGATATTGAGGTATGTTGTATTATCTCGAAAGATAGAGGCATCACCCTACAATGGACTTAATCACCTAATAAGGACTCCTAAGGCATAATGGGTCTTCGAATGTACCAGAGATTTTTTTTCTTGTTCTACATGGATGAATCAAGCATTATTTATATTAAATCAGGTTCTTAAGTTCCCTATGGAGGCAAGCCTCCATAGTTAATTACATTATAGGAAATGAAATTATCTAAGAATACTCAAGCTTAAAGTAAATAGTTATCATCTCTAAATATTTTAAGGTTAGACTATCAAAGGATTGGTTATGTTTAGAAAATCAAATGGGAAAGTTCAAGGAGATGACTTATTTTTGGAATCCAAATGGAGGAAGTAAGAAATGCTCGTGATACTAGGAAGCCTAATGAGCATTCCAATCTATCCTATAATTAGGCTTTATATATTCGATAGTGAAGAGATTTTATTCATTTGAGTTGAAATTTTATTAGATTACTAGGGCTTATAATCCGCCAACACAAGGTTGTAGAAATACTTAAGAGGTGAGGACTTATGCTTGTAGCCCGAAGGGAAACAACTACCTTAGATCCTAAAGCTAGGGAGCTTTAGTACGAGTTAAAGAATAACCTAAATTTAAGCGACATGTGGACATAATTGTTTACCTTCATAAGAGAGAATAAATTATTTGACTTCTGAACTTACAATTGCTTGGAGTGGCTGCCAGCTAACTCCTCCTATCATTTTAAAATCATGTAGTTTGGTCTTCTGAATTACAAGATAGCTAGGGTAGTTATTTAATTTTAAAGAGATTAAAGTCTTAAACTTACTCCTTAAGATAGTAGAGCATGAGTGGTATGAGCATATGACTTAATCTAATAATGCAAAATCTTTTCAAATTTTATTTTATTTTTTGACACATTATTTAGATAAAGGCTTTAGGATTTTTGTATGCCTAAATGCATGATGAAATAGGTTATTGCTAAATCAGAAGAGAGAGGGTGAAGCTTCATCATCAGGGGTTGTTCTCATAGGTCAAGCGGTCCCTATTGTGTAAGGATGGAGGCCCTCATTTTGACAAGAGTGGTAGAAGATGCATTATGTGAGACATACAATATTCAGCTAAGGGGTTGTTAAATCTTTTATTTATCTTGTTTACCACCTAAGCTTTATGATGAGGTTATGAGTTATTTTAAAACTTAGTTATGAGGTTAATTTTATCCTAAGAGCCTACCGTATCCAAGCCACCCATTAAAGCATCAAACATGAAGAAATTATAAAATGCATGTCATCCTAATGCACAGTTTAAACATAACATCAATCAATTTTATAAACTAATGTAAAAGAATAAGAGGTTGGTGCAGTCGGGTTCTGACATACAACCCAAAAAGAGAAAAGATGGGTAGTCGAGCTCTACCCTTATACAACCCTGAATATGAAAGAATAATTACAATTAGAATTAATACATGCTATGGGGGGTCTTCATTCTTCATATTTCCATTTCTCCATTTCTGTTTTGCTTGTTCTTTAAAGGCATCACAGGGTACCCTAGGACAAAGCTTTCTTGCCACTGCTCATCCTAATCCCCCATAACACTAATCTTAATTCCTATTACAAAAATTATATTTATATAGGAAAATTAAATCTAACTACACCTGCAAAATAGAGGTTAGCTAAATATATATACAATCCCAGACAGTTATATATATAATTTAGACTTAGTACCCTACATATGAGTAACCAAGCCCACCTATCCTAACTTGGATTATGCTTAAGGGTTTAAGCAACTAGCAAAGAAAGCATTCATATTTATTATTAAGCATCCCCTTAAGCACAATCCCTTGCAAAAAATATGATTAGGCTAAGAGTGGCCTAACATCTAGTCTACGAAGCATAGACCATAACATCCAATCTACATCATAAAATAAAACATACATCACATCATACACCATCTTAACATAGAGCTAGAAGTAGTGACTTAATTCTAATGTGTGTGTTAAGGTCTTTTGTGGTAGGTCTCTAAGAATTAGAGTTTTATTTTTCTAAGTTTGGAAATTATTCAAGTTAACATGATAGTGGGTTTCATTTGAAGTTGTTTATTTGATTTATGAATTTTTATTTGTATTTTATTTTGTTTTATGTGATTTACACTTAACAACTAAGGGTTATAAAGAGAAGGAAGAGGATTACCCTCTTTCATCCCTAACTTAAGCCATTTTCTAAAGCATATTAATTTGATTTATTTCTCTTTAATGAATGGCTTGTTAAATGATTTTTAATTAATCTTAAGTTTAGGTTAACTTTAAATGACCTTATCTAATATGAAAGGCTTCTTAAGTTTAATCTAATTGAATTACTATCACATGAAAGTATGCTAAGTCATTTCTTTTCATCACATGTAACCTGCATATGATTTACTACTTAGCATATCTATACATGCAATATGTTTTAGCACACTTAAACAATAATGAATGGGTATGTTTGGAATTTATATTTTTTATTGAATTATATATGAACATATAAATTAAAGCTCTATCTAAATTCTAATACCAAAATACATAAATATGGGATCACATAAGTATGTGTTATTGTTAATCAGGGAAGTGAGATAATCAAATGACCTCCTTGGGGCTAACTAAAGCCTCATATTCCTAGGATGTCCAAACTATATACTTATTAACATTCAAACCTATGTAAATCTATACATGAATAAGGAAAAGAGAGCACTAATTTATACATAACATATGCTAATGACTTAGGTGAATATGAATGCATGCATTTTCAGTAGAAAAGGAGAATCCTAATTCCTTAAATAAATACACACATGTATGTATAAAAGATATAAGCAAGTACATGCCATTATTAACCAGGGAAGTGAGGTAATCAAATGACCTCCTTGGGGCTAGCTAAAGCCTCATATTCTCAGGATTTCCAGACTATATACTTGCATTCTTAGATACATATAGGTGTATAAATAACTAAAGGAAAGAGAATCATGCAAAGTTGTATTTTTATTTGATTGAATTATTTAAGCATATGAATTAAAGCTCTATCAAAATACCTAGGAATAAAAATGAATGAGTACATGACATTTTTAAAGCAGGGAAGTGTGGTAATCAAATGAACTCCTTGTAGCTAATTAAAATCTCGTATTCCTGGGATGTCCAGACTATATACCCATTGTTATTCAAACTTATGTAAATTTATATGAGTCATAAGAAAGAGAGCTTTATTTAATATGCTTAAGTTACAAACACATGCAAATCTTACATGTATTCATAACTACTATCATTCCACATATTATTATCAATTTATAAACTTTTGGAAAGTAGATTTGAATTTATTAGTGATAATAGCCACATATATATTAAGTTAAGCCAACTCATGCAAGCTTACATGAAGAAAATTCATTTGATTCATTTAGATTTAAAAATATGAATGCATGAAATCAATTAACATAAAGCATCGAAGATGATTGGGAAGGAATAATTAAGTACAAACACATGGTTCATTCAACTAAATTAATTCCTAAGGATAGTCACATCAAATAAAGTCATTTAAAGAAAACCAAAGTTTCTTTATTAATTTATGATTTAATATTTTGATCAAGTTTAAAAAGGGGAAGAATTATTTGCCATTTTAATCTCATTCCCATGTCAGTATACTTAATTTGTTTAAGAAAAGATAATTAAGTGAATTTTATGAATTAATTAAGTTGGATCCTTAATTAAATCGAATAATTACCCTTATATTTGCTTCTTTAATTTGATTAATCATTTAATTATGAGCCACAAATGACATGAACATGTAAGAAAATAAAATTGTAGTGCTCCTACAAGGACCTAATGCAAATGGCTCATAACTAAGGGTTAATTAAGTTAAAGAACCTAATTAGAATTTTTTCACACTTATGGGCTAATCATAATTTCCTTAAGGTTCATTATGATGTTAAACACATAAAGAGGAACCCTTAATTTCATTACTAACTATCTGATGTAATCATGATTTCAACTTGATTAATTAAGCCACTTGATTAAATAAGTAACCCTTAATTCATCTTCAAATTAGTTAACATTTTTTAAATGAGGTGGAGTTAGGAAAAGAAGCTAGGAAAGAGGTCCTAACCTCATTCCCCTTATCCATTCACTGTTAGATAGTGATTAGTGAGCTTAATTAATTAATTTATTATTGTTTAGGGTGTTAATTAGCCATTAAATAGATTAGAAGAGTAATTAGGGCTTAAATGATCAATTCCCCAAATTAACTAAGCAATAAATCCCAAGAAAATTATGGGAGGCACAGGTCATCCCATTAAACTAACACATAATATTTTGGATTAATTACTTAAGTAGTTAATTCATACTTAAAATTAATTTTAAGCTCATATATTTACAATTTTATTATAGATTTTCAAAAATTTAGCCATTAAATCAAATTAATTAAGCTTAATTAAGCTTAATCCCGTTAGCATCACGTGGAGCACTGATGTGGTGCACTTTCCATGTGGCGCCGCAGGATTGGCTACTTAAACACATCCGAGTCAGTACTTACGTGGTTAGCGGTGGACGCAATTTTGTCCCGCCATCCGATCTAAGATATAAAGGTAGAGATTAAACCTGTAGTACTTAAGGGATAAAATGAGATTAAATATAATGGATTAATCATGGTCGTTCATTCAAATCATGTGAAATGAATGGTGTGTGATCTATCATCCCCCGAGCGATGAGAGGAGGACATCATCTGCCTTTCTCCTCACTAGATCCGAGCTCACCCGAGCTCGGATGACCATAAAAATGATCCCACACCTTCATAAGGAAGATCCAAAGGGACCCAATAATCAAAATTGCATGGCATACAAATTTCCTTTGAAAAGGCCTAGAAAAATTTCACCAAAGCTCAGTTTAATAGAGTTTACCTTGCTGGAGCTTATGATCGGTGGTGCAATGCTTGAAGAAGCTTCGCTTGGATGTGGCAAGACCCTATTGAGAAGCATGTGTGATGGTTCATTGTGGTTGGCTCTATGGATCATGAACAATCAATTTATGGAGGGACGCTGATCGAAGTAGCACCTCCGGTGGTCGTGGAGCTCGAGAGGAGTTTTGTTCTCACTCGACGGAGGTAGGGGAAGGTGTGGGTGAAATTAATTTGAATTTGGTGGAGGTTTGAGGGAGTTGGATAGAAGGAAGCCTTACCCTATTTTAGTTTGAGAAATTTTGGCATTGAGATGGCTTAGGGAGCTCAAAAATTGCTCTAGGGATTTTAAAACTCACCTTGGATGCTCTCTGAGGGTGTGTGTGTTTGAATTAAGTCAAAATGATGGGGGGTATATCCCCCCTCCCTTGGATCGAATGGCTTGGATTGTCTCCTCAATTTCGGCCGATCAGCCACCGTCCAGGCACCAGAACAGCCAAGATCAATCTTATGTGGCACAGTTTGGTTAGCCAGATGCTTGGTTGGTGGCTCAAGGCAGCTGCCTCCTTCCTTGGATCCAATGGGTTCGATCAAGTGTGGGGAGGTGAGTTAACTCACCTCCCCTTGATCCATAGCCAACCTAGCCCACTTTGGCTGGGTTAGCCACCTATGTTAGGTTTTATTTTGGGTGTGCGATGGCTGCCAAGTGGAGAGAAGGAGAGTTGACTTGCCAATTTTGGGTTTGATCTCATGTGGAGAGCTTAAACTAATGGGTAAGGCCTTAGATTGGGTTCAAATCAGGTTGGGCTAGTTTGGGGCTGACCCAAGGTGACTTTAAGGCAGGTTAGGTGAGGTCCCAATGGGTTTAAGCTTGATTAAAGTGGGTTTGGCTCAATTTGACCCATGTAGGTCAAATTGGGCTAGGTTGGGTTAGGTTGACCAATTGGTCAAATTGGGTCAAACCAAGGGTTGTGTCATGTTCAAATGAGTATTTGGCATGTTTTGGTTAAATTGGTTTGAGTCAATTTATCTTGGATTTGATTTTGGCTCATTTGAATTTATATAGGTCAAATAGGTCAAGTTGACCAATTTGACCAAATTGGCCAAATTGGGTTCAATTAAGGCTTTGTTCAAGTTCAACAATCAATTTAGAATGAACTTAAGACATTGGTTATAATCAATTTGGACTATATTTTTATTTGACCCAATTTGGTCTTTTAGGTCAAATTGGGTCAACTTGGGTCAAAGGGTCAATTGGATTTGGTTTGACTCGATTGAAGGTCAATTCATGTTCAAATGTCGATCATAGGTGGGCATGAATCATTAGTTTCAATTAATTTGGTTTAAGATGAAATTTGATTTATGTAGGTTAGGTGAGTTGACTTGGTTTGACCCAATTGATGATAATTAATCAATCTAGGGTAATCAATAATCATGATAAGGGGTTTTGGTAGGTTTGGTTCAATCCAATTTAGGTAGGATTGGAAATTGGTTCAAATTGATCACTTTGGGTCAAGTGGACCAATTGAGTTTAGTTGAATCAATTTCAAGTTGAACTGAGTTTAGTTGGATTTATTTATGGATTTAGGATTGATATAGAGCTTCGGTTGGGGTCAAATGGGTTTTGGTTCGTTTGAATATTTCAAGTCAAATGGGTTAGGTTAGGTTTGATTGAATTGATTTTGGCTTGATGATTTGATTGCAGATTTCATTTATAATTTGGATAATGATTATAAAAATAATTAGTTCATGAGAAAATTAATTGAATTTGATTCGGCTTGAATTGCATGGAATTTTGGCTAAGTCCATGGGATTAAATCATATGGCTTTAGATGGATTAGGATTTGGTTTTGGATTTTGGTTTAAGACATGTGAATGTAGGTTTCATTTATATTTAGGAAGATGATTGAAGAAATAATTGATTCATGAGAAAATCAATTGAGATCAATTTGAATTGAAGGAGATTTTGGCTAAGTCCATATAATCAAATCATATGGCCTAAGAAGGGTTTATTTGGTTTGATGTTTGGTTTGGTTGATTTGAATTTGATTATATATTTGGTATGGGTTGATTGGAGAGTTGAATTGACTTTGAGAAAATTAATTGAGTTTGGTTTGGCTTGAATTTGTCTTGGTTAAGTCCATAGGATTGAATTATGGGCTTAGGATAGGTTTGATTTGGATTCGATTTTGATTATGGGTTTCAATCATTTGGTTTGGAATTTGAATTTTGATTTGGTATGTGAATTTGGATGAATTGAATTTGAGGTTTTGTTTAGGCCAATGGGGTAAGCATAGATTGGGTTTAGGCTATAGGATAGGTAAATCTCCCTAAGTCCTAAGGCATAGCTAAATCCTATGATTAACCCATCTAAGTCTCTAGGCTTAGGTTAAGTGGTCACCTAATTGCTAGAAGTGTCTTATAACTAAGGAAGTCTTAGTGTCTAGTAGACTCCTAAATCTAAGAAGAGGAGATTGAATTGTCATTACAAAAGTGAGGTCAACACTGTGATACAATACATTTTTAACTAATACATAAGACAAAGGACATTTCTTAATTTGATTTGCTAATGACTTGTCCTCAGGAAGCCTCCCCTCATTTAAATAGTCAATGAATGATTGTCTCCAATCACATTCTTCTTGACCTTCAGTAAGGGATATCCTTTGTATTTTTATTTTTTTATTCATGTAATATAGATCTATAGGAGAGACAATCTATTACTTTTGGAGCTCTATAGACATAGATTGTTTTTTCGGGACATCTAATTTCTTTAGCAAGCTTAGCTAAAGCATCTACTATAGAATTATCCTTACATTATATTCTATACAAAGTCACAGAAGGAATTGTTTTAAGCAATTTCATTGTATATTAGTAATAATTGAAACCTTTTGGGTGTAAAATCTTATAGGCTTCACTCACTTGGTTAATAACTAGTTGGTAATTTCCAAATATTTTAATATTTGTAATATCCATAAGGATTGCAAACACTAGTCTAGTTATAAGAGCCTCATATTTAACTTCATTATTCTGGCAGGGCTTAGACAAATGATAGAAATAATGCATCATTCTTTTGTCTGGAGTTATAAAGATCAATCCAATCCCTGCCTTACTTGGGATAGAAGAATTAGATTCTTTAATCTTCTTTGACGACGCAGCACCATCAAAGTATAACTCCCAAGTGACATTAGGTTCATTTTTAAATTCATGATCTGTTCATCAAGAAGATCATCATTCAAAGGGGAATCTTCAGGTAGAGGATGGGTTGCTAAGAAACCAGTTATAACTTGACCCTTTATAGCACAAAGAGGAACAAATGTAATCTTAAATTGCAATAAAATCATTGACCACTATGATAGACATTCAGACAATGTTAGGCAGGTCATGAGACATTGCAAAGGATTTAATCTTGAAATTAAATTCACTTTAAGTGAAAGCATGTAATGACTTAATTTTTGAGTAAAAAAAATTAAGGTTAAATGATACTTTTTAATAGGTGGATAATTCATTTATGCTATAATGAGTCTATGAAGTAGAAAATAAAGGACATTTTCTTTATCTTATTTATTAACTTGAGCTAGTAAAGCTCCAATCAACTCATCTAAATTTTTAGTATACAAAATTAATGGTTTTCCTAGGATTAGAGTAGCCAAGAAAGGAGGATCCATCAAATATTATTTTAAAGTTTCAAATGCACTTTGGCATTTCTCATCCTAAATAAATTTGGAATCCTTCTTCATCAATGTCCCAAAGGGTTGACATCTTCTAGATAGGTTCGATATAAATTTTCTTAGATATATTATCCTTCCCTAGAATGATCTTAATTGTGTAATACTTCTAGGTGGTAATATTTCTATGATAGATTTTATTTTTTTCAGGATCAATTTTAATTCTATAGTGCCTCACTACAAATCCTAAAAACTTTTCTGAATTTATTATAAAAGCACACTTCAAGGGGTTCATTTTCAGGTTGTAACAACACAACTATTAAAAAATAATCCATAAGTCATATAAGTGATTTTCTTTTTCTTACTTTTAATGACTAGATCTTCAATGTAACATTCAATTTGATTATGAATTAAATCATTGAATATTCTAGTCATTCCTCTTTGATAAGTAGCATTGACATTTTTGAGATCGATTGGCATGATTGTGTTACAGAATATCCTAATAGGAGTTCTGAATGCCACATGCTTTTCATCTTCTAAGGCCATCTTTATCTGCTATATCCAGATAATCCATACATGAATGAAAACATTTCATGCTATGAGGCTATATCCACTATAAGTTCCAATATCAATAGTGGGAACTCATCTTTAGGACAAGCCTTATTCAACTCTAAAATCTATGCAAATACGCATTTGGACTTTCTTTTTCTTTACTGGGATGATGCTTGCTAACCAAGAAGGGTATTGCTCTTCTTGTATAAAACTAACGTTAATTAATTTTTTTACTTCAATAATCACTTGTTATCAATTTTGAGACACATATGTCTAAGAGCTTACTTTATTAAAATTGCAATAGATTTAATTTCTAGTTTATGAATGACAACATCTAAAGATAAACCTAGTATTTAATCATAATTTTACACAAAGTAATTTTTATATTCAGAAAGTAAGGCAATCAACTCTTCTAAATATTTTGGACCCAATAGTGAACTAATAAAAGTTAGCCTTGGGTCTCTTTGAGTTCCTAAGTTGATTTCATTTAATTCTTCAATAGTGGATTTTATTTATTCTTCAAATTTTGATGGTGCATTTTGAATTAAACTATCATCTGGTTCAATTGATATTTCAAGATAGAAATCTTCTAAAGAATTAGATAGAATCACAAAAATTTGATCAGATTCTATATGATTGCTTATCATTAAGCAGTGTTTAGTATTATCTAAAGGTTCAATGGTACCAAACCCAACACTAGCTTTGGATTTCAAAATTTTATTTTTAGTATTCCATATTATTTCCATGCATTGAACTATATCATTGAGCCAAACATAAGGAATTGAACCATGTTTTATAGCATTCTTAACACAGCCAGGATACCAGTCGAACATAAGTTTTATTATTTCATTAGAAGATGGATCTTCAAGTTTTACATCTACTTCTGAACTTGAATATCTTTGTTGGCTTAATTAGCCTCATGTTCAATTCGATTAATTTTGATGATAACAAACAAATGCTTGGATGTTCTCATGAATATTTTTATATATTTCAGATATATCAATTGCTAATTACATATCTAATACATCTCATAGTATGTTTGAGAAAATTGCAAGAGTGAAAGAATGGAAAGGATAATGTGAAGCTCAATATACAATATTTTGGGTTATATGACTATTCATATGAGTTCATTGGCATGAATCAATTTGATCACAACTTAACATATTATTTTAATGAGGTTAATTTATTTAAATATTTATTTAATTAACATTTAAATATATGTTTCATACATAGCATTAAAATTATCAAAGTAATAAATGATAAAAACTATTAAGTATAATTATTTTATTTACTTAATATAATTAAGTATTTTAATTTAATTTGCTAGTTATAAGATAACTAACATATTTATGATTATATATAAATTATATCATATTTTTTAAATGTCACATGTCAAAATTAACAAAAATATATAAAATTTTGTATTTTAGCCAAAGTCATTTTCTAATCAAAGAATTCATATCTGATTTCATCTCCAACAGATTCCTTCAATTTTTTTCCTTTAATTTAAGAGGTTACATGACCTACTTTTGATTAAAATTGAATTTATTATGATTTTCTAAACATTAGCTGATTTTTATAATGAATCCATGCTACATGCTTTGAATATATTAAGAGCCATATTTGATTACTTTTGACTTACCCATGTGAATAGCCAAATTTTGGCTGCTAAATTTAATATTTATTTAGTATAAATTATATTTTTATTGAATATTAAATTATTAGATGATAACATGAGATTTGCAAGATATATTTTTAAAATATGATCTTCTTGGCTATAAATAGTCCTCATTCTCTTCATGAAAGTATTCCTCATTCAAAATTCAAAATCCCTCCAGCAAATCTATAAGAAAAATTCTTAGATTTTTCTTCCAAGTGTTCTCTAAATATTGCAAGATCAAATCCTTGGTTTGGAAGCTTCAACATCTTCAACTAAGCAAGCTTTCTCAAATTACTTGAGTTTGTTTTCTTGATCTTAATCCTTTTAGTTGTTCATGCTATTTTCACCATCTATTTATTCTTTCCAATTTATTCTTTTGGTGGATTAGTCTTTGACATTATTTTTCACATCAAAGTTTCAATCATTTTTTTTTGTGATAAACTCTTGATAGTTTGTAGGATCTATTTGAACTTGCTAAAAATTTTAACTTCCTACAAATTTATTTTGGTTTCTTGAAATATTTCTTCATTAGTCTTATTTTGAAAGATCATTTATTCTTAGATCTATTTTAGAAGTATATTTTTAAGCATTTTAAATTAATTTATTATGCTGAAATTATTTATATATTTGTTAAATCCCTCTTTTTAATTAAAAGCTTACTAGCATACTTAGATCTATCATATACTCATTTTATTTAAGTACTTTGTGATCATTAGTATTAATTGAAAGAATCTTTTTGGTAAAAATAAAATAAATTATTCATTGCTGAAATTTATTTTATTATGTAAGAATATTGTGAAATTATTTTGAAATCATTTTTAAACATCTTAGTAAGATCACTTTAAGAAATTTATTTCAATATTAAGTGAGCATATTATCTTGCCAAAATTTTTAAGTTGTAAGTGATCATTTATAAGTTGTGAGATCATTTTTTTTTGAATTGGACAGCTTGGTATATTTGTGATAGATTTATTTTATCAAAATTTATTATTTTGTATTTTTCTTTTTGTGCTGTAAAATTTATTTTGGTACTCGCCCCTTTCTAGGAGAGTACATATTATTGTAGGGGTTGTACTCACCCCGTTATAGGAGAGTACTATTTGTAAGCTATTTTTGTATTTAGTGGATTCCTAACCAGGGTGGTTAGGCGTGGATGTAGGTCGGTTTTAGGGTTTGGCCGAACTACGTAAAAATTGTGTGCCTATTGTCTCTCTTTACTTTACTTTACTGTAGTTTTATTTTTGCTGCATTAAGAATTGTATCCTGTCATTATAAAATCAAAAATTAATTTTCTACTAAAAATTAAAAACTAAGATTTAAGTTTTAAAATTTTTAATATCAATTCACCCTCCGTGCTAGTGACTCACATTGATATCAGAGCCTAGGCTCTTTTATTGGCTTAACATCCAAGAGTTGATCTTTTCACTATGGCACAAGGTTTCCCAAAGGGATCACTACCAGAGGGACAATCCACTCATAGACCTCCACTTTTAGATAGTGTACCATTTGACTATTGGAAAAATAGAATTATTACATTTTTAAGAGGTCAAGATGCACGCATGTGGTATATGTTAACACATCAATATCATACACCCATAGTAGAAGTAAATGGAATTAAAGTAGAAAATCTTTTGAGGAATGGTAGAAAGAGAACTTGATGAATTAAATGCTGCTTGTAATACTTTACATTGTGCTTTATTACCTGATGATTACATGAAATTTCTATGTTAAGTACAACAAAAAAAAATATGGGATAAACTCATTATAACTTATGATGGAACTAGTGAAGTTAAAGATGCTCACATAAATAGACTTGTTCATGAATATGAGTTATTTCATATGTCTCCTTCTGAATCTATTTCTGATATGTATACTAGATTCATGAACAGGTTGCATTCTCTTGGAAAAATGTATAGGAATCAAGACTTAGTCTATAAGATTCTTAGATGTCTTCCAAAAGAATGGGAAGCTAAACTAATAACTATTAGTGAAGCTAAGGATTTATCTACTTATCCACTTGATCAGCTTTTGGGTTCTTTGATTGTACATGAACAGGTTATTTCCCAAAGGGATAAGATGGATAACTCAACAAAAAAGGAGAAGGAGAAAGAAAAAGCCATTGCATTACGAGTTGATAACAGTGATGAGCATAACACCTCAAGCTCGGATGGTGATAGTGATGAGGTGGTCATGCTATCCAAAAGGCTTGGGAACTTGCTAAGGAAGAAGAATAAAAGGTTTAAAAAATCTAAAAATTATAAATTTCAAACTAAAAAATTTCCTACAGGTGAGGGGATCATTTGCTACCATTGTAAAAAGCTTGGACACATATTGTTGAATCAAAGAAGTAAGAGATTGATGTGAAAAGAAGAAAAAATATGAAGGAGAAAATGTACCATAAGAAGAGAAGATGGGCTAATCCGATTCAAATGAATCAAGTACTTACTCATCAGATGAAGAGGTCAACATATGTCTTATGGCAAATGGAGAATCTGACTTAGATTCTCAAGAGGTATGTAATGATATATCTTATGATTAATTAGATGATGCTTTTAATGATTTAGTTATTGAATATAAAAAAATTAAAAAGAAAATACAAAACCTTAGAAAGAGAACATAAAAATTTAGATATGCATTTTTGTGATTTAAAAAATGAATGTGATAATTTAAAAAGTAAAAATACTTCTTTATTAAATTGTTCCTTACTTGTATGTAAACTTGAAAGAGAGAATATCTTATTAAAAGCAAGATTAGAATTATGTTTGAAATCACAAGTTCATTATAATACTTCATCAAGAAAAATATTTAATAGAAATTATTTGCATCATACACATCCTACTCATATACCTTATAATTATCATGCTAAGTCATATGCAAACACTAATGTTTGGTGCAACTATTGTGATAGAAAAGGGCATATTTCATTTAGTTGCTATGCACGTAAATTACAAAACACTAAGCAATCATCTTATGTATGGGTACCAAAGGTACAAGCACTACACAAACCACATGCTAGATATCTTGCTTCAAATGTAGAATGTGGACCCAAACATGTTTGGGTTCCAAAAGTTAACATGTGAGTTTCTTTTGTAGGAATGCCTTCAAAGCAAAATCAAAGAAGGCATGTGGTACTTGGATAGTGGATGTTCAAGACATATGACAGGAGATAAAGATAAATTTACAACTTTAGAATTAAGTGATGGAGGATTTGTTACATATGGAGATAATGCAAAGGAAAGATCATTTGCATTGGTTCTATTTGTAAGAATTCAATCGCTTTAGATAAAGTTTTTCCAGTAGAAAGATTTAAAATATAGGACAAAGATATAAAAATATTTATGTCATTGATTTAGATAGCTTTCAAGATGTGAATTTGAATTTACTTTGTTTTAAAAGCACTCATGATGATATATGGTTATGGCATAGGAGACTTGTCATATTAACATGCACACACTGAATAAAATTGCCAAACTTGATTTAGTAGTTGGATTGCCTAAATTAAATTTTCATTCAAACTATGTTTGTGATGCATGTATTCATGGTAAGCATTATAGAAGCTCATTTAAAAGTAAAAATATTATTTCTACTTCTAGACCTCTAGAATTATTGCACATGGATTTATTTGGTCCTAGCACCACTAGCTTAGGTGAAAAAATTATGGTTTTGTGATTGTTGATGATTTCTCTAGATATACTTGGGTTTTATTTGTAACTTACAAGGATGATGTTTTTGGTGAGTTTAGAAAGTTTTCTAAATATATTCAAAGAGAACAAGGCCTTTTGATTAATAGGGTTCAAAGCGATCATGGTGAATTTGAAAATAAATTATTTGAGGATTATTGTGATGAACATGGGATTAGACATAATTTTTTGACACCTAGAACTCCCCAACAAAATGGAGTAGTAGAGAGAAAAAATAGAATATTAATTGAATTAAGTAGATCTATGCTTGATGAGTATAAATTGCCAAAATATTTTTGGGCGTAAAAAGAATATTGCATGTTTTGTGATGAATAGGATCTATTTTAGACCAATTTTAAAGAAGACACCCTATGAATTGTTTTTTGGAAAGAAGCCTAAGATTGAACACTTTCATGTATTTGGATGTAAATGCTTTATTTTGAATAATGGAAAAGATCATTTAGGTAAGTTTGATTGCAAATCGATGATGGTATTTTCTTAGGATACTCTCTTCTAGTAGAGCTTATAGAGTTTACAAAAAAAGAAAAAATGATTGTAGAAGAATCAATACATGTTATTTTGATGAAAATTTAATTGATCCTATTAGAAATAAAGTGATTGATGAAGAGATTGATAATTTTAAGAAAATATCTTTAGAAGATAATATGGATGATTCATTGCCTAAAGAATGGAAATATAATAAAAATCATCCAAATGAACTAATTATAGGAGATCCTTCAAAAGGAGTTATGACTAGAAGACATAGTAGAGAAGTTGTAGATCATTCAAGATTTTTTATCCGAGGTTGAACCTAAAATTTAGAAGAAGCATTAAATGATAATTTTGGATTATTGCTATGGAAGAGGAGTTGAATCAATTTGTAAGAAAGATGTTTGGGAATTAGTCCCAAGACCCCAAGATCAAAATGTCATTGGAACAAAATGGATCTTTAGGAATAAGCTAGATGATTCAGGTTGTATTGTTAGAAATAAAACTAGGTTAGTTGCACAAGGGTGCACACAAGTTGAAGGTATAGATTTTGAAGAATCTTTTGCATCCGTATCAAGACTAGAAGCTATCAGGTTACCCCTTGCTTATGCTTATTTTAGAAATTTTAAACTTTTTCAAATGGATGTCAAAAGTGCATTTTTGAATGGATTTATCGACCAAAATGTATTTGTAGAGCAACCACCTAGATTTGAGAGCCTTGATAGTCCAAATCATGTGTATAAATTAAAGAAAGCCTTATATGGTTTAAAATAGGCTCCTTGTGCTTGGTATGATAGTTAAGTAA
This sequence comes from Cymbidium sinense, assembly GCA_021442155.1. Classification (NCBI taxonomy): domain Eukaryota; kingdom Viridiplantae; phylum Streptophyta; class Magnoliopsida; order Asparagales; family Orchidaceae; genus Cymbidium; species Cymbidium sinense. The sequence goes on along the minus strand of CM038223.1, from coordinate 25,671,995 downwards.
CTTTTGATAGATCATGATTTAGAAAGGGTAGAGTAGATACCTCCTTATTCCTTAAGAGCATAGATGATGATTTGATTATGGTACAAGTGTATGTAGATGATATATTATTTAGAAGTACAGATGAATCTTTGTGCTATGAGTTCTCACCTTTGATGTCTATAGAGTTTGAAATGAGTATGATGGGAGAACTTAATTTTTTTCTTAGGTCTTCAAGTGAAGCAATAAGAAAATGGCACATTCATTTGTCAAACTAAGTATACAAATGAATTGCTTGAGAGGCTTGACATGAAAAGATTTAAATCTAGTAAAACTCTTATGAACCCATCTATAAAATTGGATTTAGATGAATTAGGAAAATCTGTTAATCAAAAACTTTATAGGAGTATGATAGGTTCACTTTTATACCTTGCTGTTAGTAGACCTGATATTATGTTTGTTGTTTTGTTCATTTTGTGCCAACCTGAAAGAATCTCATTTAATAGCAGTCAAGCGTATCTTTCGGTATTTGATAGGCACTACTAGGTTAGGTTTATGGTATCCTAAAAATTCTTTATCATGTGATTTGGTTGCTTATTCTGATGTTGATTTTGTAGGATGCAAAGTAGATAGAAAAAGCACATCTGGCACATGTCATTTTTAGGATCATCACTTGTGTCTTGGTCATCTAAAAATAAAATTTTGTAGCTTTATCCACCCGAGTCGAGTACATAGTTTGAGTTGTGTTGCTCAAGTCCTTTGGTTAAAGCAATAATTAGAAGATTTTGGTATTAAGCAAGATCACATTCTAGTTCTGTGACAATACTAGTTATTATTTAAAAATCCTATCCAAAGACTCACAAACCAAGCATATAGAAATTAGACATCATTTTATTAGGGATCATGTTTTGAAAGGTGAAGTTAATATTAATTTTATTAGCACTGATTTACAAATTGCAGATATTTTTACAAAATCATTATCAAAAGAATATTTTTGTACTTTAAGATGCATGCTTGGAATGTTAGATCATAATATTTAAAATTGTATGTAGTTTCTTCTCACTTTTTGATGTTGTAAAAAGGGGGAGAAGAGTAAAATGTTGGTTAGTATTAAGTCTATTTCATGCATACATTTAGGGGAGCAACATTATTCATCTCTTAGCATAAATTTTTTTTTAAGAGAATTTTTTTCATAAACTATGATGAAAGGTCAATTTGTACCTTCATCAAAATCAATACCCAACATTAGTTTGTCATCATCAAAAAGGGGGAGATTGTTGGCTTAATTAGCCTCATGTTCAATTCAATTAATTTTGATGATAACAAACAAATGCTTGGATGTTCTAATGAATATTTTTATGTATTTCAGATATATCAATTGATGATTCCATATCTAATACATCTCATAATATGTTTAAGGAAATTACAAGAGTAGAAGAATGAAAAGGATAATGTTAAGCTCAAGATACAATATTTTGGGTTATATGACTATTCATATGAGTTCATTGGCATGAATCAATTTGCTCACAACTTAACATATTATTTTAATGAGATTAATTTATATAAATCTTTGTTTAATTAACATTCAATTATATGTTTCATACATAGCATTAAAATTGTCAAAGTAATAAATGATATAAATTATTAAGTATAATTATTTTATTTACTTAATATAATTAAGTATTTTAATTAAATTTTTTAGTTATAAGATAACTAACACATTTATGATTATATATAAATTATATCATAATTTTTAAATGTCACATGTAAAAAAGTAACAAAAATATATATAATTTTGTATTTTAGCCAAAGTCATTTTCTAATCAAAGAATTCATATTTGATTTCATTTCTAATGGATTCCTTGGATTTTTTTTTCCTTTAATTTAAGAGGTTACATGACCCACTTTTGATTAAAATTGAATTTATTATGATTTTCTAAACATTAGATTTTATAATGAATCCATGCTACATGCTTTGAATATATTAAGAGCCATATTTGATTACTTTTGACTTACCCATGTGAATAGCCAAATTTTGGCTGCTAAATTTAATATTTATTTAATATAAATTATATTTTTATTGAATATTAAATTATTAGATGATAACATGAGGTTTGCATGATATATTTTTAAAATATGATCTTCTTGCCTATAAATAGCCCTCATTCTCTTCATGAAAGCATTCCTCATTCAAAATTCAAAACCCCTCCAGCAAATCTAAGAGAAAAATTCTTAGATTTTTCTACCAAGTGTTCTCCAAATATTGCAAGATCAAATCCTTGGTTTGGAGCTTCAACATCTTCAACTAAGCAAGCTTTCTTAAATTACTTGAGTTTGTTTTCTTGATCTTAATCATTTTTAGTTGTTCATGCTATTTTCACCATCTATTTATTCTTTCCAATTTATACTTTTTGGTGGATTAGTCTTTGGACATTATTTTTCACATCAAAGTTTCTCAATCATTTTTTTGTGATAAACTCTTGCGATAGTTTGTAGGATCTATTTCAACTTGCTGAAAATTTTAACTTCCTACAAATTTATTTTGATTTCTTGAAATATTTCTTCATTAGTCTTGTTTTGATAGATCATTTATTCTTAGATCTATTTTAGAAGTATATTTTTAAGCATTTTAAATTAAATTATTATGCTGAAATTATTTTCATATTTACTATATCTCTCTTTTTAATTAAAAGCTTACTAGCATACTTAGATCTATCCTATACTCATTTTATTTAAGTACTTTGTGATCATTAGCATTAATTGAAAGAATCTTTTTGGTAAAAATAAAATAAATTATTCATTGCTGAAATTTATTTTATTGTGAAAGAATATTGTGAAATTATTTTGAAATCATTTTTAAACATCTTAGTAAGATCACTTTAAGAAATTTATTTTAATATTAAGTGAACATATTATCTTGCTAAAAATTTTAAGTTGTAAATGATCATTTATAAGTTGTGAGATCATTTTTTTTTTGAATTGGACAGCTTGGTATATTTGCAAGAGATTTATTTTATCAAAATTTATTATTTTATATTTTTCTTTTTGTGCTATAAAATTTATTTTGGGGTTGTACTCGCCCCTTTCTAGGAGAGTACATATTGTTATAGGGGTTGTACTCGCCATATTATATTTGTAAGCTATTTTTGCATTTAGTGGATTCCTAGTCAAGGGTGGCTAGGCATGGACGTAGGCTGGGTTTGGGGTTTGGCCGAACCACGTAAAAATTGTGTGCCTATTGTCTCTCTTTACTTTACTGTAGTTTTATTTTTGATGCATTAGGAATTGTATCTTGTCATTATAAAATCAAAAATTAATTTTCTACTAAAAATTAAAATCTAAGATTTAAGTTTTAAAATTTTTAATATCACCCAATTGACAAAGACCCTCCCCCCCCACCCCCCCTCCCCTCTTGGGTGCTATAGTGACTCACAATCTTGGTATTGAATAAAACTTTGATAACTTTCCAACCTCTCCTGAGAGGTTAGGGGCTGCTTTTACTTCTAATTAGGAAATTTTACTTTGAGATAAAGGAGTTAAAGTCAAAGTGTCCACATACCTTTTTAATTTTTCCTGAGCGGATAATTTAGGTTCATCCATCACTATCTGATTCTAATGACATCTCAACCTTTAGTAGCCATCCTTTTGATTGGAATTTTTGGTAGAGCAAGATTCCAAATCAATTTGAATTATTGGAGGTTCTTTTTCTTCCCTTTTTTTTTTCTTTTTCTTTCCCCTCCTTTTCTTTTCTTTCTTCTTTTTCATTTGTCTGAATTTATTCTTTTTCTTTTTGGGATGCCTTAATAATGCTTAATTTCATAGAATCGAATATTTTCCTTTTGGATACATAATAGACAACATCTTCATAAAGCTCAATTTCATGAATAAAATATGATTGTATATCACATTTTATGGTGTATTTTATTCCATCTCTTATGTATTTAATACATTGGTGGAGTAATGAAGAAACCATACTCATGTATCCACAGCCTGCCTAAGAGGGCATTAAATGATGTCTCTAAGTCAATAATATAGAATTTTAGTTTAGTTTTTAATTCTTCTATTTCCAATAATATAGTGATTGAACTCAAAGCTTTCTCACCCATTTCATTGATAATACCATTTTATATGAACTAAATATTTATGTATTAATTCTTAAAAATGAAAAAAGTTTTAGAGTTCATGATATTGACTTGTTGAACTCATTTTTGAGTGAGGTTAATATCACTTCTAAAATTAGTAATTAGGACACCTAATTCTAGATTAGGAGCCTTCTAATTGGACACTTATGACATTATACCTAGTGCTCTAGTGCATCTTTCTTGGGTTTGATCTAACCTAATGGATTTATGTAGATTCAACCCAACTTCCAAACTTAAATTAAATAAAAAAAATCAAAATAAATCAAAATTAATTCAAATCAAATCATATAAAAGAAATCTAAATCCAAATTAAGGTCAAAATGGTCAACTCTTTTAACATGAGTATGACTTGTGTGGGTCCCACCCAGTCAAAAGTCAACTCATCAAAATTTGATCAAATGAAATTATTCCAAATAGTCTAAATGATAGAATAAATATGTTTAATCATGAATCTAAGGAAATTTAAATTTACTTAGGCCTTACTTAGGTTAATTAAAATAAATGGTCTAAATGAAACTAAATGGATCTTATTGGGTTCAAACCCAAATCAAAAAGAAATCAACTCAATTTGATTGTTCAAAATCATTTAAAAATGATAATAAAACATAATCCAACCAATCATTGGGTCTAATTTGTTCAAATTGGTCATTTGATCCAAATGAGCCCAAGCTTAACCCATTAAACCCAATTTGGGTCAAATGGGTCAAAGTTGAAATTAACCTCAAACTAATTGAAATCAATCATTCTAAATCACTCCATATATATAATCAAGCATGATTGGAGTCCAAACAAAATTCAATTAAGCTAAATTGGTCATTTGAATCCATTAATAGCTTTGATTAATTGATAATTACTTCTAAGACTGATGGGTTTACGATGTACCAGAGATTTTTTTCTTGAACTACATGAAAAAGTAGGACAAGATTTATTTTATATCGGGCTCATAGTTTCTTATAAGGGAAAGCCCCTATAGTTAATTACATCATAGAAAGAAGAGAATTATTTCTAAGAACACTCTTGATTAATGAAATAGACTTTTATTTCAATGAATTTCAAAGCTTTTCTTAAAAGAATATTTAATTTAAAATTTTAATAGGGAATGCTTCAGAGGGGGAAAAGTTCTTTTCAGAGGCCAATCAGGATTAAGTAGGAAATGCTTTTGGATACTAGGAAGCCCAATATGCATTTCAACTATCCTACCATTGGGCTTTACATTTTGAGATTAAATTTATTATGATTTGAATTGGCATTTTATTAGTAATCTAGGACTTATATTATAGTAGTACAAAATTATAGAAATGCCTAGTGGTTGAAGACTTATTTCAGTAGACCCTACTTTTGACAAAGTTAGAAGCTCAACCTAATGTAAATTTTTTAAGAATTATCAATTCTTTTCTTACCAAAGAAAAATGAACATATTCGTGACTCTTTTGAATTTATAACTAGCCTCGAAGGGTTGCTAGGTAACATTACCTAAGCGATTTTGAAAATCATGAGTCTAGTCTTATGTATGCAAGATGTCTAGGCTGTAGCATTTAGGAGGGAAGCTAAGAGTCTAATTTACTCCATAACCCTAAGATAATATTTGTTATGTTATGCACCTAATTAATGTAATAAATTTCATCTTTTATATGTTTTGACTTACAATTCATTTTAAAGGTCTTAAGTATGTAGTATATGCCTACAATGATATGTAGTTAGAAGTGGTCATGGGTGTTGACCTCATTTTTGGATGAGGTTAATTTAAACTCTGAAATCAGTAATTAGGATGTTTTAATCTCAAATAAGAATCTTTTAATTCAGTGCTTAGGACACTATACCTAGTGACCTAGGACATCATCCTTGGGTTCGATCTAACCTAATTAGCTTAGGTGGAATCAACCCAAATTTCAAATTTAAATTAACTCAAATTAAACCCAAATAAATTAAAATGAAGTTAAATTAAAACAAGGAAACCAAATTCAAAGTCAAATCTAGTCAATACATTTGCATAGGTTTCACTTAAGTGGGTCCCACCTAGTCAAAGGTCAACCCACCAAGAATTTGTTCAAATTAAATTATTCCAAATATTCCAAATGATCCAATAAACATGATTAATCATAAATCTAATGAAATTCAAATTCATTTAGGTCTTAATTGTGTTAATTAGACTATTTAGTCTAAATGAACCTAAATGGGTCCTATTGGGTTCAAACCCAAATCAATTTGATTACTCAAAATCATTTGGAAATGATAATCAAACATAATCCAACCCACCATTGGGTCTAAATTGGTAAAATTGGTCATTTGACCCAAATGAAACCCAAGCTTAACCCATTAAGTCCACTTTGGGTCAAATTGGTTTAAATTGAAATCTAATTAAAATTAAATGAAATCAATCACTCCAAATCATCTCACACATGTGATCAAGCATAATTGGAGTCCAAACCCCATCCAATTGAGTCAAATTGGTCATTTGATCCTAATTGGAATCAAACTTAACCCATTTATTTTAAATGGGTTGAAATAAATGAAATTCAAAATTAATTTAAAATTAAATCAAAACTCAATCAATCATCAATCAAAGATGATTAAACTTAATATTACAAGAATTAAATTCAAATTCAAACATTTTGAATCAAAATACTTGGTTTAGATTCAATTTTCAAATTCAAGTCGAATTGGGTCTAAATTTGAGCTCAAACTCATTTGAGTTTGGGGTGGGCAGCCATACATTAGTCTAGGGACTATGGTGATGATGCCATAAATCAGAAAAATATAAAAAGAAGAAGAATGGATTTCAAAATTCATAAAAAAAAAATAAAAGAAGAAAATAATCACACTTCCCCTCTTCCATAAGCCTCATCCCACCTCTTCTCCAAGAGAGATGATATGGATGCCATCAATTGAAGGCCACTAAGAAAAAGAAAAAAAACACTTTGCTTTTCCAAGGGAAGAAGCCAAGGCAAAAGAAAAAGGAAGGAAGAAGAAGAAGGCAAAGGGATTGGCAAAGGATGAAAAGCAGGCCTAAACCCATCCTCCCTGTCTAGTTCTTATACAAGCATTTTTATAAGGCCAAGGGGGATTGAATCCACCCCTTGGTTGGCCTTGCCACCACCGGTGGACGGATTCCAGCCACCAAGAAACCAAAGAAGTAAGCTATCAGCCATCCATGGAAAGAGGGGAGGGAGAGCCTATTCCCTCCCATTTTTTATTCCAAAATGTCCACCAAGGCAAGAGATGAAGGAGGGGACTCTTCCCCCGGCCTCTCGTCACCATCACACCAGTGAACGGATGGAAATTGAGCTCCAATCATGGTGAAATCCAGAGGGGATCAATCCACAGGGAGGCAAGCTGCCAAAATTTACCCACACCTTCATCAAGTTGAAACAAATCTAATGGAGTCGATCTTATCACCGGTGATCACTAGAATTAAGGTATGCTCCCTTACTAAGCCTCTACGCCATCTATTTTGGTCCTTTTCGAAGGGTGCTCCCCAAGTGGATCAAATCATATAGATGGGTTGTAAATTGATCAATGATCATTTTATAATCAAAATCACGATGAAAATCATGGGCGATTGCTACAAATTGAGCAAAAATGGTGGATGGTGTTCGCCTCTCACCAACGGATCATAGGATCTAATCTTTGTTGTCTGATCCTTCTATTAGGAACAGACGATTGTGATTTAGGTGGATGATTCAATTTAAGCCCTTTAGGATGCTACTGATTGATCCAGATGGTCGAGGATCATCCTGTATGGCCCACTCATACTGCGCCATGTGGCAGAGGTGCCACGGTGGCTACCACGTCATCCTACCATTAAAATGGTAATTCCCCCTTTAAATATAAATTTAAATTCAAAAGTTCATAGAAATATAAATATAAATCCAAAAATAACAACCTTAGGCTCTATAGATTCATCTTGATGAGAGGAATCAATTAAAGTCAAAATCTCCAATTAATTTGTGGTATTTTAGCCTTAATTTGGGTTTAACAAAAATAAATTAAACCTTAAGTAATTTTAAGCCATTAATCCAATTGAAATGAAACTTTGGGGAACTGAAATTGATGTTAAAACACACCTTACAAAAACTTTTCATGAATTATTTTAATGTAATTCATGAGAAATAAAATTTAAAATCCTAAACCTCCATTTTTAATTAAATAAAATAATATAAAATAAATTAATCAATTAAAATCAATCAAATAACCTTAAATCAACTTAATGAACCTTAAAAAAACATTAAAACACTAATGAAACTCATCCAAACTTAATAAATCACAAATTGGCTTAATTATGCAACTAATTGAACTAAATAAATCAGATAATTAACCAAAAATTAATTAAATAATAATAAGTCAACTAAATGTTCAACAATTATGAATGAACTCTCTTTGGAAATATCTTTCAAAGAGGAATTAACAAAAAATGAAATGCTCAAATAATTTGCATCAAATTAGGCTTAATTTGGGTTTTAATGAAATGATTAAAACCTTAGTTACATTATAATTATGAATCTAATCAAGATGAACTTTGGAAACATGAAATTCGCATGTAACCCCAAAAATTTCAAACCCAATTAATCTTTGGATTGGGAATTGTTGAATTTCCAAATTCCTAGATCAATATTAATCAAATAATGAGTAAAAAAATTTATTAATATGTTAAATAATGAAATAACTTGAACTAATCTCAATCAAACATAAAAAATTCTTAGGAAGGTTTTCCAGCATCCTAAGCAAAGAACTTAATCATTTTCATGCTTAATGGTTAATGAAATCAATAATGCATGTTAAGCTTAATTAAAACCTTAAGCTAATAAAATCATAAACATAAACACTTAATGAAACTTAAACATATAGTTAAACACCAATCTAAAAATGAATGCAAACCTTAACCTAAATACTCTAGGTTAACCTAAACTAAATCAAATGAAATCAACATAATTGAATAAAACAACATTAATACAAATGAAACAAATCAAAGTCAAAACACCAAATCAAACTAAAATAAAATAAAATAAATGAAAAAAATTAAATCAAATGAACCAATTCAAATAAAATATTTCAATCAAATCAAATTAAAATCAAATGAAAATCAAATCAAAACAAAATTTCAAAGAAAATAAATGAAACATCAATCCAAATTCAAACAAAATAAATGAAATTAAAAGGATTAATAAAGATACTTAAGGATCTTAGTTAGACCTTTGGGTTTGATCTTCATCTAAGGATGAAGGTTTCATTTCATTAGGAGTTAGGATGTAGAATAGATAATAATTCATCCAAAAGTGGAATTCATTCTACTCTTCATTCTTGAAAACCTAGACTTCACTTTAACCAAATAAAGTAAAAAATAAAAATAGAAATAAATCACTAAATCATTTGAATTGAAACCACCCAAAGGAAAAATTCAAACAAACTTAAACTAAAGAGGCTTAGCAAAGTTATGTTACACAAGCCTATTTTCTTCACACATTAGATCATTAGGTCATGGACCCTAGACATATGTTAGGCCATTCTATGATTCTTTATGATTCCCTGTGATGTGTTTTGATATGATGTGCTTTACATGTCTTTGTGGTATACTATTTTAGACTGCATGTCTAGGAATGTTTGCCTGTTAGACTAGATGGTAGGATATTTTTTCTAAATCTAACATTATCTTCTACTGGGGGCTATGCTAGAAAGGATTGCTATCATAAATAAAATTAAAAATATTATTTCTTGCATGTATTCTTAAATCCTTAAGAATATCCCATAGGACAGGTGGGCTTGACAAACAGCTAATGATAAGTCCGTATATTTGTAAAATATAACTGCTACATGCTATTTGTATTTTGCTGATTATTTTTTTGCAGGGCTTAAGAATTAATTTTGAAATCAAAATATAAATTTGAGTTTAGAATTATGTTAGGATCTATGGGGTCTAGGATTAGCAGGAGTAGACCCTACTAGAAGATAGGTGCAGTGGTCCCCTGTGAAGCCCAATAGATGTCTCTAAAAAAGGAAATTATCCTAGAAAGAAGGCCCATAGATCTAGACTAGTAGTTCTAGGCCAGGCTGTATAATGACAGAGCTTAGCTACCCATTTTCCTTTTCTTTTAAGGTGCACAGCAATACCCGACCGCATTGGCCATTTTATTAAATTAAATTTGCTTGATTTATTTTGGGTGTGCAATAGAATCAACTTACTTTTCAAGGTTTATTTTGATGTTGTGCTTTCCTATGAATGAATACCTGAACAATTAGGCTCATAGAGAAAACAAAATTTTATACCCAACTTAAATCTAAAAAATAAAACTAAAGAGAACTTGAAACCTCACAAAAACTAAAGCCTTAAGCAAAACATAAAATCAATTAGAAATAATCAGGTTTTAAAACCATGAAATCAAAATTGCTGCACTCCTTGAATTGGGAAATGTCTCCCATTGCACATAATGGGCATCTAACCTATGAGGATGACCATCTTCTTGGGGAAGCCTGTCTTCTATATTAATTTGGCTGATAACCATTTCTAATTGCATGATATTAGGCATAAAATGCATACCCAAGATCGCAACTAAATCATGAATCAAAAGTTTTAAAAATTTGAAAAATGTCCATTAGTTAGATGCATTTCCTATCCTATATGATTCTAGGGATTAAGGAGTCAGTCTAGGTTCATAGAATCTTTTCCTAAAAATGCAACAACTCAGCCATCTTGCATTCATGAGACTTAGCTTCAAGAATTTAAAATGCGCTTAGGTGGTGTTAGCTAGCAGCCCTCTCTAGGTAGGTTGTAAGTCCATAAGAGTCAGGGATAGGTTAATTCCCTCAAGTGAGAGAAATGATAGATAATTTCCAAAATAAAACTAGGTCGAGCATCTAACATGTCTTAGAAGCACTTATAGACTAGGTTCTGAAGCATTATTTTCAAGAATAAGTCTTCAACCCTAGGCATTTCGGCAGTCTTGTGCTGCTAAAATCTAAGTCCTAGACTTCTAAGAAAATGTCAACTTAAAATCTAAATCAAATTTTAAATTTTATGCCCAATTACAAGATAGTTGAAATGTCTACTAAGCATCCCAGTATCAATAGACATTTCCTACTCTATCTCATTTGGTCTCTAAAATAACTCTCTCTAATTTGAATCAATCCTAATTGAAATTCCATAATTCAATCCTTTGAAAAATGAACCTTAGAATTCTTTAGAAATAATAACTCATTTCTTTAATCGATAGTATTCTTAGGAAGAGACCATTCTTGAGATGTAATTAACTATAGGGGCTTACCTCTATAGGGAACCATGAACATAATTTAAATTAAACCCTATTGACCTCATTTTTGGAGTGAGGATTAAACTCCTCTATCATAGATCTAGGGGTCTCCTAGACACAAAGAGCTCTTTAGTAATAAAACACTTCTAGTATGTAAGTGCACACTTAACCTAAGCTTAGAGACTTAAAAGGATTAGTCATAGGATTAGGCTATGCTTTAGGACCTACAGAAAACTACCTAGCCTATAGCCTAATCAAATCTATGTCTATCTCCTTAGCCAAACTCCGACCTCAGATCAATTACAATCTAATCCAATTGGATTTCAATTCCAATCAAGATCTCCAAGCAAAAATCAAATCCAAACCCGAACCAAAGCCTATGATTCAACCTTATGGACTTAGCCAAATTTTTCTTCAATCCAAATCAAACTTAATTGATTTTCTCATGAATCAATTCATCCTTCAATCATCATTCTGAAACAAATCAAACCTACAATCAAAGCTAGTTAATTAAACCAATTCAATCAACCTAACCTTACCCATTTGAACCTAAATATTCAAAAAAGCCAAAACCCAATTGAATCCAAATCAATTACAACCAAAGCCATAAATTAATCCCAAATCAATATCCAAACTCAACTAAATCCAATTCAACCCAAAATCTAACTCAATTAGCCTAATTGGTCCGCTTGACCCAAAGTGACCAATTTGACCAAATTGAACCAAACTTTAATCCAACCCAAATTGGATTGAACCAACCCTCCAAATCTTCTCCAAGATGGTTGTTGATCATCTTGGATGGCCTAACTACACTCAATTCAATCCAAAGTCAATTAATTCCAATTGATTTAAAGGATCTGACCAAATCAACCCAAATTAGAATGATCAAACTAATGAAGACCTCTTATGATTATTATTGATCACCCCTAATTGATCAATTGTAATCAATTAGGTCAAACCAAGTCAACTTAGCCATTTGATCAAATCAATCCACTTAACCTACATGAGGCAAACTAGTCAAATCTCTTCCTAAGCTAACTTAATTGAAACCATTGATTCATATCAACCTATAATCAATCTTTGAACATGACTTGGCCATCCATTGAGCCAAACCAAACCTAATTGGCTCTTTGACCCAAGTTGACCTAGTCTGACCTAAAATGAGCCAAATCAAAATCTAACTCAAATTGATTGCAACCAATGGGTCAAGTTCATTCCAAATTAATTATCGAACAAGATCAAAGCCCTGATTGAACCCAATTTGACCAATTGAACCCAATTGACCTAAAGGGTCAATTTGGCCTAAATCATTCCTAAATCCAAATTGATTCAAACTAAAGCCTACAATCATCTTCAATTGATCAATTGAACGTGAACCAATGTCTAACCCAAGCTAATTTGACCAAATTGGCCAAATTGGCCAACTTGACCTATTTGACCCATATGAATTCAAATGATCCAAAATCAAATTCAAGCTAAATTAAACCAAACTAATTGCACCAAAATATTCCAAATTCTCATTTGAACTACCCTTAGTTTGACCCAATTTGACCAATTGGTCAATTAGACCCAACCTAGCACAATTTGACCTACATGGGTCAAAATGAGCCAAACCCATTGAAACTTGGCATGACCCATCCTTGGCTCACCTTGGGTCAGTCCAAATCAAACCCAATCCAATTTGGACTTAGTTTGACCCATTACCCAATTGTATATCCTCTTATATGAGACAAAATCCAAAATTATGTGGTCAACAACCCTCCTTTGCACTTAGCAGCCACCCAAAGCCAAGAATGGACCCCTAACTAAGTGGCTAACATGACCCAAAGGGGCTAGGTCATGATCTTCTAATTAGTTTAATCTTTATTTAATTCTTAAAAATTATGGGATTAATCTTTGTCGTTCGATCTTAGACTGGACGGTGGGGATGAAAGTGCATCCGTTGCTGCCACATTAGTGCTGAGTTGGACAAATTTAAGTGACCAATCTGACAGTGGCACGTAGAAAGCATGCCACATCAGCAATCTGCATGGCTTCTGATGGGATTATGCTTAATTAAAGCTTGATTATTTATTTTAATCACTAAAACTTTAAAAAATCATAGCTAATTATAGAAGAATCCAAAAATTACAAATAAATGCTCATTTTAAATGTAAAATATATGGGATTTAATTAAAAATATTTTCATTTGATTTTAAATAGTAATTAAGGCTTAATTAGGGTTTGAATGTCTACTTAATTAGCTTAATTAAGCCCTAATTACATGAGTAATTAATTCCAAACTAGGGGAATTGATTTAATGGGATGACCTCTATCTCTTAGGATTTTCTTGAAAGTTATTGCTTAGGTAATTAGAGAAATTGATGTTTCAAATCTTAATTACCCCTTTAATTAACTTAATGATTAATTAACATTCAAAATAATAATAATTAATCAATTAAAGTTTATTAATCATTGTTTAATATTAAGTGAACGAGGGACAGTGATTAGGGCCTCTTTCTTAATCTCTTTTCCAAATTCATTCCATTAAAGAGGATTAAGTAATTAAGTGTTTAATTAATCAATTAAGTCACCAAATTAAATCAAATTGAAATGCAAATAACATCAGATGATTTACTATAAGATTAAGGGTTCCTCTTTATGTGTTTAATAACATAAAGACCCCTTAAGAAAATTTTGATTAACCCATAAGTGTGCGAAAATCATAAGAGTACTTAATTAGGTTCTTTAATTTAATTAATCTTTAATTATGAGCCAATTGCATTACGTCCTTTAGGAGCATTGCAACTTTACTTTTCTCACATGTTCATATCATTTGTAGCTCATGATTAAATGATTAATCAAATTAAAGAAGCATATGAAATGGTAATTAAGTGATTTAATTAATAATTCAACTTAATTAATTCATAAAATTTATCTAATTATCTTTCCTTAGACTAATTATGATTACCAACATGGGAATGGGATTGAAATAGCAAATAACTTCTCTTCTCTTCAATTCAAATCCAAAATCAAATTAACATTAAACTTACTTTTCTTTAAACAAATTTATTTAATGTGATTGTCCTTAAGAATTAATATACTTGAATAAATCATGTGTTTAAATTTAGTTATTCCTTTCCAATCACTTTAAATGTCTTGTGTACCATATGTTTCCATGCATTCATGTTTTCAAATCTAAATGAATCAAATAGATTTCATTTATGTAAGCTTGCATGTGTTGGTTTAATTTAATGATATGTGTGGCTATTATCATTAATAAATCCAAATATATTTTTCAAAGTTTATAAATTGATAGTAATATGCATAGTGATTATAGTTACGAATACACATAGGACTTTCATGTGTTTATAACTTAAGTATATGAAGTGAAGGTCTCTCTTTCTTGAATTCATGTATAGATTTACATAAGTTTGAATGATAATAGATATATAGTATGGGCAACACGGGAATATAAGGCTTTAAGTAGCCCCAAGGAGACCATTTAATTACCTCACTTCCCTGGTTAATAAAGACACGTACCCATTTGATCTCATTCCTATGTATTTTGGTATTAGAATTTGGGTGGAGCTTCAAGTCATATGCATAAATGATTCAATCAAAAAAAAATACAATCTTTGCATGACATTTATTCTTCTAATTCATGTATACATTAATATGTATTTAAGATAATGAGTATATAGTTTGGACATCCCAGGAATATGAGGCTTTAAGTAGCCTTAAGGAGGTCATTTGATTATCTCACTTCCCTGGTTTAAACAATGGCATGTACTTGCTTATATATTTTATACATGCGTATGTGTATGTCATTAAAGAATGGAAGCACCCTCGCTTTCTACTAAAACACATGCATTCATTATTTCCTAAGTCATTAAAACATGTAGTATGTGGATGCAAAGCTTTTTTCCTTTATTTATGTATATGGATATGCATATGATTGAATTATAACAACTATATAGTCTGGACATCCCGGGAATATGAGGCTTTAAGTAGCTCCAAGGAGGTCATTTGATTACCTCACTTCCTTGGTTAGCAAAGGCACATACTTATTTGATTTCATTCATATATATTTTATATTAAAATTTGGATAGAACTTTAATCCATATATACAAAAAAATTATATTAAGTAAAATATCACTTCTTGCACAACTTTCATTTTTGTAGTTATGTGTACATTAATATGTATTTAAGAGATCAAGTATATAGTCTGGACATTTCGAGAATACGAGGCTTTAAGTAGCCCTAGGAGGTCATTTGATTTCCTCACTTCCATGGTTAATAATGGCACGTACTTGTTTATATCTTTCAAACATATGCATGTATACTTGCGTAATGAATAAAAAATCTTTTTTTCCACTAAGTATGTATGCATCCATTCATTATTCAAGTGGGCCAAAATATGTTGTATGTATAAATATGCTAAGTGTTGAATCATGTGCATGTTACATGTGAAGGAAAAGAATGACTTGATATGCGTCTTATCATAGTAATTCAATTATATTAGTCTTAAGATGTCTTTCATATTGAATACGATTATTTAAAGTTAACCCAAACTTAGAATTAATAAAAAAATATTTAATAAGCCATTCATTAAAGAGAACTAAATCTTAAAAATGTGCTTTACAAAATGGCTTAAGGTAGGGATGAAAGGGGGAAACTCTCTTTCTTCTCTTCATAACACTTAGATGCTATTTGTAAATCAAATGAAACAAAACAAAACATAAGTTCAAATTCATAAATCAATTAAACAACTTCAACTGGAACCAACCTTTATGTTAAATTAAATTCTTCCATACTTAGAAAATCATAACTCTAATGCTTAGTTAGAACATAATGCCCAAAGCCTTAGCATACACATTATAATTAAGCCACCACTTCTAGTCCTAAGTTAGAATGGCGTATGTGTGATGTATGATTTATTTTGTGATGTAATATTTTAGACTGGATGTTAGGTTGTATGTTTCATAGACTGGATGTTAGGCCATTATTAGCCTAATCATATTTTCTATAGGGGATTATACTTAAGGGGAGGCCTAAAAACTAAAGATAAATGCTTTGCTTGCAGGTTGCTTAAACCCCTAAGCATAATCCAAATTAGGATAGGTGGGCTTGGTTACCCATGTCCAGGGTGCTAAGTCCAAATTATACAATATAACTGCTTGAAATTGTATGTATGTTTAGCTATCCTCTATTTTATAAGTGTGGTTAGATTTACTTTTCTTATGTAAATGTATTATTTTTAATAGTAATTAGGATTAGTGTTATAGGGGATTAGAATGAGCAGTGGATAGAAGGCTTAATCTTGGGGTGCCCTATTTTGCCTTTGGAGCAAATCAAAAATAAAGAAGGAAACATGAAGAAGTGAAGACCCCCATAACATGTATTCATTTATAATTATAATTATTTTTGTATATTTTAGGATATATAAGAGTAGAGCTCGGCAACCCATGTTTTCCCTTTTCTGGGGTGTACGACGGTACCAAGCCGCATTGACCTTTTATTCTTTTGTGGTAGTTTATAAAATATTTGATGTTATGTTAAGCTTGCGCATTAGGATTGCCTCCTTTTCATAGTTTCTTTATGATTGATATTTTAATGTGTCACCTAGATGCGATAGGCTCTTAGGATAAAAAAAAACTAATTTTTTTATCCCAACTAATCACTCATAATTAAATTTTAATCAACTCATAACCTCACCATAATTCTTAGGTCATAAATAAGATAATTAAAAGATTTAGCAACCTTATAACTATATGATTGTATGTCTCATATCATGTATGTCATATTCCTTCTTCCTTGAACATGGGGGATCTCTATCTTTGCATGATAAGGGAATGCTTGACCTATGAGGGCATCCCTTGTGGTGAAGAGCACCCTCTTCTCACTAATTTATCCAACAACTTCATTTTATCATGCATTTAGGCATAAGTAATCCCAAAGCCTTTGTCCAAATGAATGTGTCAAAATGAAATAAAATTTGTAAAGATCTGCATTTTAAACTAAGTTGAGTGCTCATACCACTCATGCTCTAGTATCTTAGGGAGTGAGTTTAGGGCTTTAGTTTCTTTCCAAATTAAATAATAAGCTTAGCCATCTTATAATTTCATAAGACCATGCCATATGAATTTAAAATGTAGGAGGTGTTAGTCGGCAGCCATTCCAGATGGTTATAAGTCCAGAATAGTCATACGGTAGTATTCTCTCTTATGGAGATAAATCTTTAGGTCCACCTTTTACTTAGATTTAGGTTGTGCTTTAGCTTGTGCTATGGACCCTTAGATTTAGGATATGAGGTAGCTATTTTCTTTGGATTACAAGCATAAATCCTCACTTCTTAGGCATTTCTATATTCTGGTGTTGATGGATTATAAGTCCTAGCAATCTAATCAAAATTCAACTAAAATAAAATAAATCTCTTCACTTTCAAATATATAAAGCCCCATAATATAACAGGTTAGAATGCTCACTAGGCTTCCTAATATCATAAGAATTTCATACTTATCTTCCTTTGGATTTCAAAATAAGTCTTTCCACTTAATCTATCCCATTGATTTTCCAAACATAACTAATCCTTTGATAGTCTTAACTTTGAAATCTTTGGAGATAATAATTGTCTATTTTAATTGAGAGTATTCTTAGAAAATCTCATTTTCTAAGATTTAATTAACTATAGAGGCTTGCCTTCATAGGGAACTTAAAGCATCCAGCTTAAAATAAACCATACTTTACTTTTTCATATAAAGTAGGGGAAAAATCTTTAGTATATTCGAAGACCCATCATGCCTTAGGAGTCTTTATTAGGTGATTAGGTCCATTTTATGGAGATGTTTCTATCTCTCAAGATAGTGCATCATACCTTAATGTCATACCTGATAAATTCAGTAAGTACACCTTATGATATGTGTGGTGTCCACCCCACATCCAAAAATAAACACCACAAATTTTTCTAGCGACTCTGCTGGGGATAGTACAAATTTTACAATCTTTTACACCATTTTGACGCATTCATTTGGACAAAGGCTTGGGACAATTATGCTTATATGCATGATGAAATAAGATTATGGGCTAAATCAGTGGGAGGAGGTGTTCTCCACTACATGGGATGCCCATAAAGATCAAGCATTCTCCTATCATGCAAGAATGGAGACCCTCCCCATTCAAGAGTAAAATAAGATGTTATCTATGATGTTCTAACATTCAACATTCAGCTGAGGGGTTATTAAATCTTTTATTTATCTTGTTTATTAACCTAGGCTTTAAAGTGAGGTTGTAAGTTATATTTAAAATTTGATTATGAGTTGTTTAATGGGAGTAAAAAAATTAATTTTATTCTAAAGAGCCTATCACATCGAGGCCACACATCAAATCATCAAACTTTAAGAAACATATAAAAAATATACCATTTATATTGCACAAATTAAACACAACAATCATAAATTTTGTGAAAGAATAAAAGGCCGCTGGGGTTGAGCACCGTCGTACACTCCAAAAAAGAAAAGAAGTTGGGTAGCCGAGCTCTACCCTTATACAACCCAAATTATAAACGATTGTTAATGCATGTATTTTGGTAGAAAGAGAGATTTGATTCCTTAACTAAGTATACATACACATATATTAGAAATTTAAGCAAGTACGTGCCATTGTTAAAATAGGAAAGTGAGGTAATTTAAGACCTCATTGGTGCAACTTAAAATCTTGTGTTCCTGAGATGTCTAGACTACTTACTATCTTAAATACATATGAATCTATACACAAGCATAAGAATGAAAATCATGCAAATTGTATTGTAACCAATTATTTATTCAAGTAAAGTAAAGTTTTATCCAAATTCTAATATATGTACACATGCGAATGAAATTAAGCAAGTATGTGTCATTGTTAAATTAGGGAAGTGAGGTAATCTAAGACCTCCTTCGGGCTACTTAAACCCTCATATTCTCGAAATGTCCAGATTATATACTTACTATCTTAAATACATATGAATCTATACATAAGTATAAGAATAAAAATCATGCAAAGACTATATTATAACCAATTATTTATTCATATAAAGTAAAGTTCTATTCGAATTCCAATACATGTACATATGTGAATGAAATTAAGCAAGTACATGCCATTTTTAAACCAGGGAAGTGAGATAATCTAAGACCTCATTGGGGCTACTTAAAGCCTCGTATTCTCGGGATGTCCATACTATATACTTACTAACATTCAACACAAGTAAACATACACATGAATTATAGAAAATAGAACAATCCTTTGACATGTTTAAACTATAAGTGTAAATTTCACAGGGTATTTATAGCCAATATTTACTTAGACTTTCATTATTGATTTATAATTCTAAAAATAATTTGAGATTTATTAGTAATAATAGTCACACCATATAATAAGATTAATTCAACACACACAACTTAAATATACATAACCATATTCATTTGATTCTTTTATTTGAAAACATGAATACATGATACAAGTGGCACACAGATTTATAATGATTGAAAAGGAATAACTAAACATTTCCACATAATATATTTAACCATATTAATTCCCAATGACAATCAAGCTAAATAAATATTTCTTAAGATTAACTGAAGTTGTTTTATGAAGTTTGATTTTGGTGTTTGAATTATTGAAACTTAAAGAGAAGAAAAGACACTTGGTGTTTACCCCATCCCACATTGGTAATGTGTTTAAAGAGAATGATTAAGTAAATTTTATATATTGGTTAGGTTCAAATCATTAAGCAATCAATTTAATTACCCTTCCCCAAGCTTTTTTAATTTAATTAACCATCTAACCATAAGCCTCTAATGATTTGCTTATGGGAAATTAAAATTTGCAATGCTTCTAAGGGACCTAATGTAATTAGGGTCATGCTTAAAAGTTAATTAGATTAAAGGAAGAAATTATGCTAAGTACTCTTATGATTTTTCCACACCTATGGGTTAACCATAATTCCCTTAAAGACTTTATGCTATTAAACACATAAAGGGAGGATTAATAAACTAAATTTGAATTAGCTAAACCCATTATTAATTTAATTTGAATTTTGATTTGATCATTAATTCTCCCTAATTAGTGCTTAATTAACCTATGTTAATTAACCCTCTTATGAAAATATATTTAGAAAAATAATTATGAAAGGAGTCCTAATTATTTCCCCTCTTATTCTCACTGTTAATCAATGATTAATCATCATTAACCATTTAAATTTTACTATTTAGCAATTTTAATAATCATCAAATTGATTAAGGAGGGTAATTAGGATTGAAGTTTCAAATTCTTTAAATTACATGACCAATAAATTCCTAGAAAATTATGAGAGGTAGAGGATATCTCATAGAATCAACCTATCAAATTTGAGGTCAATTTCCCAAGTAATTAAGCTTTAATTAGGATAATTAGCCTAAACTTCAAACCCTAATTAAGCACTATTCATTGATCACACATTTGGGATTTTATTTTTATTAAATTTTTCTCTCTTTAACCTTTCCAAAATAAATTTATTTGTATTTTTTAGAATTTTCTATAATTAGTTATAAAATTTCAAAGTTCAAGCTATTTAATCTTATTTTTTAATGCTTAATTAAGAGGTCCTAAATTGTCGGTGCCACATGGAAATTGATACGGAAGCGCTTTCCATGTGATGCCAAGGGATTGGTTATTTAAAACTTTTGACGTACAGTGGCAGTGGATGTGGTTTTGTCCTTGCCATCTGATCTTGGATCGGATGATCAAGATTAATCTCGTGGCTTCTAATGGATTAAATCGAGAAATCTAGCAAATTAAATCACGATCGTCCGTTCTAATCATGCGAAATAGACAATCGATGATCCGTCTTCCCTCGAGTGCTAGAAGACAGACACCATCTACTTTCCACCGCTTTATTTGAGCTCACTGAAGCTCATGGAATGGAAAGATAGATGCCAAAACATTCGAGGAAGAGATCTAAAGAGATCCTACAATGGAAATCGCATAAAATCATAATT
This sequence comes from Cymbidium sinense, assembly GCA_021442155.1. Lineage (NCBI taxonomy): Eukaryota > Viridiplantae > Streptophyta > Magnoliopsida > Asparagales > Orchidaceae > Cymbidium > Cymbidium sinense. The sequence continues at coordinate 25,650,644 of CM038223.1, read as the reverse complement.
TATTTCATAAAATACCAACACCTAATGGGAAAATCTACTATTGTTAGATTTTTATCTCCCTAGAGCTAAAGACTAATGGTCTGTCGACTGAGGTAGCTTTGTCTTGAAGAGAAAAATCCCTGATGAGAAGATATCGAGCTGCCTCCTCATCGATTCTTCTATGAACCAAGCGCCACCACAAAGCTCATCATAGATGGTCTTGGAGTGCCTTCTGATGATCAAATCAGTTGGGGATCGATTCATTTCAACTCACCGAAGTGAGGGGAAGGTCTAGGGAGAGTTAATTTGGATTTGGTAAGATTTTGGTGAGGTTAGATGAATGGGGCTCTCAATTTTGCTTAGTGGTTGGTCTCGCCAACGTTGGAGTGCGCTAGGGATTTGGGGAAGGGTTTTGGGCTGCTTAGAATACTCTGAGGAAATTCCTTATGAAGTTTGAATGGATGGGGAGGAGTATAACACAAAGACATGAAAAGAACATCACATCACAACACAGAGTATCACAAAGTATCACATATTGACCTAACCTAAGTTTAGGGTTTGTGCCTTAATGATCTAGTGAGTGAAGGGAATAGACTTGTGTGGTAAGACTTTGCTAGGCCTTTTTAGTTCAAGTTTCAATTTTAGAGTTTTGAGTTTGTTTGATTTACCTTTGGATGTTTTCAATTTAAATTATTTAGTGATTTTTATTTTCATTTTCAGGTTCACTTTTTTTTGTTAAAGTGAAGTTTAAGTTTTCAAGAATGGAGAGTATAATAGATTTGACTTTTAGGTGGAGCCCATTCTATTCAACATTATAACTCTTAGTGGAATGAAATTTTCATCTTTAGATGAAGATTCATCCCAAAGGCCTAATTAAGATCCTTAAGTATCTTAATTAATCTTTTTAGTTTCATTTAGATGATTTAGGTTTGAATTTAGTTTGGATTTTAGATTAAAGTTTCAATTCTTTTGTCATTGGAATTTAATTCTTCATTTCATTCTTTTGATTAGATTAAATCTTCTTGATTTAATTGATTTTTAATTTGATTTATTTATTTCATTTGATTTGGTTTGAATTGGTTTAACATTTATTTTCATTAATGTTTTAGTTTGAATTGTGCTCATATTTATTGAATTCATGTTCTTTTCATTTGGTACGAATTATGTTAACCTCAGACACTTAAGCTAATGTTTTAATCAATACTTGGGTTACATTGATTGTGGATTAAGATTGTAATCATTTATTTGATTATGAGTTCATTAAATTTAAGGTTTAATTAATCTTACCATTAATTATTAATTTCATTAAACCTTAAGTATAAGTGATTAAATTCTTTGATTTAGGATTTTTGAAGTATTATATTTGAATGTTTTGATGTTCGTGAAGATTATTTCAAGTTATTTTATGAATTTTGTGATTTATGATTTTTTTTAAGTTATTATTTGATTTATATTGACTTAGAGATTTGGAAATTCAATAATTCCAAATCCAAAGGTCAATTGGGTTCGAAATCTTTATGGTAAGTGGGGTTCCATGCTAGTTTTATATTTCCAAAGTTTCATTTTAATCAAATGCATAATTAAGGTGTAATTAAGATTTTAATTATTCCATTAAAACTTAAATTAAGCCTAATTTAATGAGGATTATTTGAGAATTTTATTTGTACTTGATTCCTCTCTGAAAGAGGGTTTACTCATAATTTTTGAAGTTTTGGTTGATTTATTGTAATTTTTCTAAGTTCGTGTTAATTATTTGAATTAATTAATTCAATTAATTATCAAATTAAGTCATTTTTGTGATTTATTAAGTTTTAGTGGGGTTTATTGGTATGTTTAAGTTCATTAATGTTTATTATGTCAATTTAAAGTGATTTGATTCATTTTTATGATTTATCTTATTTTTTTAATTTATTTAATTAAAATTAAAGTTTGAAGTTTGGAATTTAATATCTTTTTATTCACATTGCAATAATTCATGAAAATTTTTCTTAAGGTGCATTTTAACCTCAATTTTAGCTCCCCAACTTTTATTTCGATTGGATTAATATTTTGAGATTAATTTAAGCTTAATTTATTTTATTTAAAGTCAAATTAAGCTAAATTTACCCAAAATTAATTGATGATTTTGGGTTTAATGGATTCTACTCTTTGAGATGAATCCATAGAGTCCTCATCTACATTTTTGGATTTATATTTTTCAAGCTTTTTAAATAATTTTTAAATTATTTAAAATGGGAACTATTGATTTAAAATGGCGGCGCCAACGTGGTGCCTTTACCAAGTGGTGCAGCACCACTAGGCCACGTGAAATCCACTTAGTGGCTACGTCAAAACTGGTGCTATGAGGGATGGATCTTGACTGTCTGATCAAAGATCTAACTGCCCTGATTTGTTATGTGATTTCTTTAAGTGGTTTAATCAAATCATGCAACTAGATCTTAGCCTTCCATTCCAAATAGAAGGAACGAGCATGGAGATCACTCCCCATTTGTCTCCAGTGAGAGAAAGACACCATCCATCGAATCTGCCAGATTTTTAGTAATATGAGGCCAATTTTGATGCTATTTCGATTACAAAATGATCAATTTATACCATTTGATTCTCATGGGGATCAATTTATCTTTAAAAATGACCAAAACCAAATGCTATATAGGTTGGTTGTGAGGCATACCTCAACTCCGGAGATCTCCAGTAGTAGGATCAACTCGAACACATTCACCTTGATGGGGCGAAGCCGTTGATGTGGTTTGGTAGCTTGTCTCCCCGCAAAACACCTTGGAGACCAAGGTGTGGCTATTTTTCATGGTGTTTGATCATTCTCCGACTCACCGGCGGCAGTGAGCCTTGGTGAGGATTCATTTGAGGTTGTCTTAACCTCTAGAATGCATTGGGATGTTCAATTTAATATGAAACACACTCTATATCCTTTTGCTATTGGAGGCCAAACATTTGGCCATTGGATTTGGCAAAACTATGGCTTGACGACAGTTAGAGGTTGGGGGAATGGTCCCCTTCTTCTTCTCTTCACCTTGTGGATATATTAGGATGAGAGAGGAAATGGCCACTCTCCTTTCTTTCCATAGATGGGCGAGATCCATGTATTTTAGCTTTTAAGTGGTCGGATTCCGACCACCGGTGGTGAGAAGCTCGGCTAGAGGGTGGATTTAATTCCCCTTGGCCTTGTGAGTATCTTGGGATAAGAAGTTTGCAGGGAGAAATTCATTTCCTCCTCTTTTCTCTCTTGGCCAAGAGCTAGACCCCATGGACTCTCTCTTGCCCTTTTGCTTTTGTTCATGGAGGAGAACAAGTCCTCCTTTGCTTGAGGACTAATCAGTTGATTCAAAACCTTAGAACCATTCTTCGAGAGATGGTCAATGGTGGCTTGGATAAATCCAACAGAATTTGGATGAAGGGAGGAGGAACAATCCACCAAGCATTTTTACTTGGTTAAAACTTCAACTCATCTCTTCTTTGAATTTACTTAAAATTTTTGGCATCAGTACCACAACCCTTAAGCTAAAGTGTGGCTACCCAAATCAAACCTAATGTGAGTTTGAGGTTATATCCAAACCCATTTGAATTAGATTGAACATTTAAACCCAATTCAAGCATTTAGATTTAAAATGTTTGATTTTGATTTAATTCATTTGATTTTGGGTTCTATCATCTTTAATTGATGATTTATTAAGATATGATTTAATTAATTCATTTAGGTTTTGAATTAATTTTGGATTTCATTTCACCTCAACCCATTTAAGCTTCAATGAGTTAAGCTTGATTTCAATTGGATTCAAATGACCTATTTAACTCAATTGAATTTTTTTTGACTCCAATCATGCTTGATCACATATGTAAGATGATTTGGAGTGATTATTTCATTTTATTTTAATTTTATTTCACTTTGAACCCATTTGACCCAAAGTGGATTTAATGAGTTAAGCTTGGTTTCATTTAGGTAAAATAACCAATTTGATCAAATTGAACCTAATGATGGGTTAGATTATGTTTGATTATCATTTTCAAATAATTTTGAGCAATCAAATTAAGTTGATTTCAATTTATTTTGGGTTTGAACCGAATAGGACCCATTTAAGTTCATTTAAACTAAGTGATCTAATTAACCTAAGTAAGGTCTAAATATATTTAAATTTCTTTAGATTCATGATTAAACATGCTTATTTTATCATTTGGAATATTTGGAATGATGTCATTTGGTCAATTTTTGGTGGGTTGACCTTTAACTTGGTGGGACTCACCTAAGTCAAACCCATGTCAAAAGGGTTGACTAGATTTGACTTTGATTTAGATTTGGATTCATTTGTTTAATTTAATTTAAATTTATTTGAATTTATTTGAATTTGATTTGATTTAATTCAAGTTTTAAATTTGGGTTAAGTCTACCTAAGCCCATTAGGTTAGATCAAATCTAAGGAGGATGCACTAGGTATCTAGCTGTAGTGTTCTAAGCACTTAATTAATAGGTTCCTAATCTAAGATTACTTTTCTTAATTATTTATTTCAAAAGTGATGTTAACCTCATCCAAAAATGAGGTCAACAACGAGTAGTTAATTGAAGCCTTATGGGCTTATCACACAAAGTATAGGATTCTAACATAGTTCACTCCATTTTTCTAAGTGTATGGGTCTAATGTTGTCTTTCTATTAAAGGTTTAGCACTTATCACTAAGAGTTGCATTTGTAATAAAATCACAACGAAGCAAAATTCTAAGCTACGATTGGACGAGTTCAAAAGTCTTGAAGAGAGATGTCTCCGTGCTTATTAAAACTTTGAGTTATATAAAGTACTATGGTTCAAGATCACAATAAGTTGGTTGGTCCTAGAACATTCTGAGTTTGAGAGCTAGTTTTAGTTTTTAGGAGATCGATTGTGACTTGTCGTAAGATAGAAGGTAATTTTGAACCAATGTAGAAGGGGCCTTTCATCATAAAAAAAGGCCTATCAGAGAGGATCGTACTAACTGATTGATCATAAAGGCGGATACACAATGTTTCCTATCAATGAGCTATATTTAAAGAAATATTACACATGACTATATTTGAAAATAATTTTCATCAATAAAACCATATTTTTATGTCAAGCTGGTGTTTATATTGATTGGGACCAAATTCTTAAAAAAACCTTCAATTATTTAACCTCCTTCAAAATCACTTTCAAATTTAAAATCAAAATTCAAAATCATTCTCAACTCTATGATTATACTTTATTTGTCCTATTATTTCAAACAAGGTGAGGTGAGCATCGATCTTTTGTTTTTCATTCATTATTTTGAATAAGGTCGAGCGAATGTTGAACAATCTCTCCCTATTTTTTTAGCGAGGTCAAGTATAGTGGATTCTTTTCCTACTTTCATTTGATCATTTTGAATGAGGTCAAGTAGATGATTGTACTTCCTTTTTCTTACTATTTTGAATAAAGGTAGGTAGGTATCATTCTTTTATTCTTTATTTGATGTTTCAAACAAGGTCAATGGATGATGAAGAATCCCTATTTACTATTTCAAATGAGGTCAAGTAGAGAGTGGATTCCATTCCTACTTTCATCTAGTAATTTTAAATGAGGTCACTCAAATGATTGTATTTTCTTTGTCTTGTTATTTCAAACAAAGTCTAGGCATCAGTCTTCTATTTTTCATTTGTTATTTCTAACAAGGTCGGGTGGATTTTGAACAATCGCTCTTTATTATTTGAAGCAAAGTCAAGAAGAGTGTGGGTTCTTTCCTTACTTTCATATAGCCATTTTGAATGAGTTTAGGCAGATGATTGCATTTTCTTTGTCTCACTATTTCAAGCAAGGTCAGCTGAATATTGAATAATCCCTCTTTACTATTTTGAGCAAGATCAGGTAGAGAGTGGATTTTTTTTTCTACTTTAATCTTATCAATTTGAATGAGGTTGAGCAGATAATTGTATTTCTTTTATCCCACTATTTTGAACAAGGTTAGATGGATATTGAAAAATTCATCTCTATTGTTTCAAGCGAGGTCAGGTAGAGAGTGGATTCTTTTTTCTACTTTCATCTGGTTGTTTTGAAAGTGGTCAAACAGATGATGGTATTTCCTTTGTCTTGCTATTTTAAAAAGTATCAAGAAGGCATCAATCTTTTATTCTTCATTCACTTTTTCAAATAGGGTTAGGTAGATGTTGAACAATCTTCCTCTAATGTTTCGAGCAAGGTCAAGTAGAGAGTGGATCCTTTTCTTAATTTAATTTGGTCATTTCAAATGAGTTCAATTAGATGATCGTATTTCCTTTGTCTGCTATTCAAATTGGGTTAGGCAGACATCAGTCTTAGTTCTTCATTTATCATTTTGAATAAATCTAGGTAGATGTTGTACAATCCCTTATATTATTTTGAATGAGGTCAAATAAAGAGTGGATTCATTTTCAACTTTCATCTTATCATTTTGAATGATATCAGGCAGATAATTGTACTTTCTTTATCTTGCTATTTTGAATAAAGTCAGGTTGGCATCAATCTTTTGTTCTTCATCCACTATTTTGATAAGGTCAAGCAGATGTTGAACATTCCCTCTCTACTGTTTCAAGCGAAGCTAAGTAAAGTGTGGATTGCTTCCTTATATCTTTAGAGATTAGAATAATGTCCTTACAACATTTGAAGTAAGTGGCTAGAAGGCTTTTACCTAGGAGACCCAGTGAAATCTGGAGTGCCCAACATTTGAAGTTGAAGATATGAAAATCCCCATTGCCTTTATTTTATGTATGTTTAGCTTAGGTCGGGTTATATAAAGGCAGAGCTCAGTTGCCCATTTTTATTCTTTTAGCTTCTAGCTTATTCTAAAGAACTTTATTTTTAGGATGTGAGGCTACTAATTTTTTCTTTGTTATAGGAATAACTTTTCACCTTTTATGCATTTTCACAATCTTGCATTGTTGGGATATAAATCATAATATTCTAATAAACTGTCAACTCAAACATAATAAATCCCTCTTTAAAGGTCAAGTGTAATATATACTAGAGCTTTTACTAGGCTTCTTGGTATCCAAATGCTCTTTACTTATTCTTTGTACAAGAATTGTTCTTATTTGAGTTTTCTCACTTAGATCTTGTAACTAAGCAATCCATTAAAAATAATCATTGAAATCCATAAATATAATGTTTAACTACTTTAATCAAGAGTTTTCTTAGAAGACTGTATCTTCTAAGATGTAATTAATTATGGAGGCTTGCTTCTGTAGGGAACTTGTAACTCAGTTTAAAATAAACCATATCTTACTTCATTCATAAAAAAATAGGGAAAAAATATATGGTACACATAGACTCATTAACCTTAGGAGTTCTTATTAGGTAATTGAGTCCATCATAGGATGATAATTCTATGTTTTGAGATGATATTTCATTTTTTTATATTGTCCTCGATCATTTCAAAAAGTACCACCTAAGATCTACATGATATTCCTATGACTACATTTTTAAACACCATAACCCAGCTTAAAATAAATCTTTCCTTACTTCAACCATGTAAGAAAAAAAAAAATCTTAGTTATATGTAGGCCTATCAGCCTCATGAGTTCTTATTAGATGATTGAGTACATTGCATGGTATTATTTAAATATTTTAAAATATTATATTATTCTTTGGTGTTATACTCGATCACTTTAATAAATACCCAGAAGATCTTCATGGTGTCCTCTCATCTAATTTTTAAATAAAATAAATATTTATTAACTCAATCTAGTTCATTTTCCTCAGCTTAGGTTCTCTTTCATGAGTCCTTTGTGTAGGTTATGCCAAATCTCAGGGGCTAGATGGAGTACATTCAATTTCTACCAAGCCAACTAAGGAGTTAAGGACCGAAATGGTGCTCATTAAGCTTATGATGACTTATTCAACTTTAACCTTGAACTAATTAGGATAGCTCAAACTTATGTCTGTAATCAAATTTCTAACTTAAAATTCTTTTGATCAAAATCAAGGTTTGATATATAATCAAATCATAAACTAAATTTTGGATGTTTGCAAGCACAATTATTTGTGATCTTCCAAAATTGACTAATAAGTTCAATCAATGCCAATATGTGTGGCGTACTTTGCCAATCCACCACACATATTGGAGGTCCATTTGTTGACCTCATTTTAATGAGGATATTCCCCCTAAATATCTTAGTACTTAGTACTCCTAATCCTAATCTAGGAACCCCTCACTTAGATACTAAGGCCACCATCCCTTAATAACTAAGTGAAATATTAAAATCAAATATGTGATAAATATAATATCAAATCAAATCAACTGAAGTCTAAATACTAAACCTAAGTCGATTCAAACCCCAAACCCTAGGGATGGTCTTGGTTATGCTAATGGCCCCACTATGACCTTAACTTATTTCATTTAAATTAAATAAGTTCAAACACTACTAAACTCAATGTAACTGAACTAAGTTCAAAAGGAGAAGTGTTCAAACCAAAGCTAGCCCATTTAAACCCTAATTAACAAAAATCAAGCTAAATCAAAATATACTAAATTAAGTCAAATTAAGCCACCTCAAAAGCCTAGAATTATTATTCAAATATAATTGAACACATTTGTAAATCCAGCTGAGGATTTGCTTAATTAATTGAGCCAATTTATGCAATTTAACTCATGTGGGCCCTATTAAACTCAAACCAAATATAATCAAAATGAAATCAAACGAAATCAATCTAAAATCTTGAAATTATTACTCAAGCTTAATGTAATATAAGTCTAAATCTAATTTAGGCCCAATTAGGCTAATAAGACCATTTGACCCAAATTGTTCTATGTGATCCCCATTACGTCCAAACCAAATATAATCAGAATCAAATCAAATTAAACTTGCATAAAGGCTTAAAATTGTTATATCAACTCATTCAAATTTAATCTGAGTCCAATTTAAGTCTAATTTAGCTAATTAGGTCATTTGATCAAAATGATCCATGTGGGGCCCCACCAAGCCCAAATCAAATTAAATTAAACTTATCTAAATGCTTAAAATCATTGTATCAATGCATTCAATATTAATGTAAGCTCAAATTTGGCCAAAGTTGGCCATTAGACCCAATTGAATCTAAAATGGCCAATTGACCCATTTGACCCAATTTCTTAGTTAGGTGAAATTGAGTTGACCTAAGCTTAAGTTAAATTAAACCAAGTTAAATAATCACAAGTGATGTAAATGATTGATTAAACATAATTTAAATTTAACCCAAAATCAATTGGGAAAATAATACTCACTTGACTAGACCCAACTCAATTTAGGTAGAGTGAAGTCAAATTATAACCAAAAATAAATTCTCTCACCTTTTCATACTTTAATCCAATTAAAATTTAATCTTTAATAAAAAAAAGGAGCATGTTAAATACAATGCAATAAAAAAGAGGAAGGTGAGCATGAGGAGAAAAAATATAATTTTTTTTTCACATGGGAAGCATAAAAAATCCCTTTTACACACCTCTTTTTTTTCTTTATAGGAAACAAAATCACACACACACACACACACACACACACACACACACACACACACATTCTTAAACTAAACCAGTTCCATACCTTTCTTTCTTGTTCCTTCTAAGTCTAACCAACCAATTTCTAGCAACAAGCGGTGGTGCACGGTGGCTGGAGCATTCCATAGGAAGGCAAGAGAGAAGATTCACACTAGAAACTCAATTAGACTTAACAAAATTCGTCTAGCATCCACCAAATGCGGGCTTTGGTGAGATAGCTTCACCAAACTTTACATCAAACATAGGAGTATATATTTTTTGAAAGAAATTTGCATGAATCTAAAGTCAACCTTAGATCCTCTTTGCCTTTTCAATTCTAAACATTTTTTGTTGTAAAAAAAAGAACTCAATTCTCGGTGAAGTTTGCTAGAAAATTAAGTTTTTGGGGTGAAAAACCATTTACCCCATCTCTAGTTTCACCGACTATAGGAAAGACAACTCCCTCGCCATCCATCCTATTTGATTAAGATGGATGACCATGATTAAAACCCTTTCAATTTGATTTAAAACCTTACAAAATTATAAGAAAGAAAATACTTAACAAAAATAAAAAATAAGCTCTCTATGAATTTATCTTTTTTAAGAAGAATCCAATGAACCTAAAATTTTTAAATTTGGTTGGATGATTTGAGAGTAATTTAAATTTTTGTAAAAAATATATTTCTTTTATTATTCCTAAAATGCTTATCTAATCAAGTTGAAATTTTTAGAGAATGAACATAATGTTTTTTTCTATCTACAATAAAAATTTCAAGTTAAATAGACTCCTGGTTTGGGAGTTATTAATTTTTGAAGTTCATTATCTAATTTTAAATAAATAATTAATTAAAAATTATAAAAATTCATCAAAGTAATTTAAAATACCATAATAAATAATAATAAACCAAAGAAAAACGTTTAGGTCTTAATTAATTAACCCAATGAGCAAAAATTAAAAAATTCACAATAAATTGACCACTTAGCTAAAAAGATGCGAATGACCTCTCAGTGGATTCACATTTCAAAGAGGAATCCAATGGTATAAAAATCTCTAGAACTTATATAACATTTTAGGATTAATTTATATTTTATAAAAAATAGTAATTCTTTAATTACTCTTAAATTACAAGGTTGATTAAAGTGAAACTTTTAGGGTAATAAATGTCATCTTCTCACTATAGTAAGAAACACCATCCATAGTAATAAAAGTCATCTTCTCACTATCCATCAAATGCAACTTGATTTGATGATAGCTTGAAAAGTCATCAAGGAGGCACATCACTAAATAGCCAATTATAGAATCAATTAGTGCATCAATTTGCAATAGAGGATAATTGTCTTTCAGATAAGCTAGATTCAGATTCGTGAAGTTAACATGCATCATCCAATTGTCATTTGGCTTTGGCATCACCACAACATTTACTAGCCAATTTAGATGTTAGATTTCCTTGATCAAATTAGTATCAAATAATTTTTGCACCTCCTACTGAATTAGTTTGACTTGAGTAGTGACTACAAGCCTTATTTTTTTTGCTAATAGGCAGAACTCTGGGATCAATGTTAAGTCTATGGCAAGTGACATCAATATTAACATCTTACATCCTTACTGCAAACCAACTAATATATATATATATACTCTTTGAGTGTGGAAATGAGCTTGCTTATTAATTTGGCATCAAAAAAAGAATGTATATGGGAAGTTCTGTTGACTTTAATAACAACTTCTTCTACAACTTTAGTAGCCTCCATTTCTATTTTACAATTCTAATTATAGGATATCTTTTTGCATGCTGCTGACAGCTTTCAAGTAGCAAGCTTAGGTTTGAACTAGATCTCTTCACATGATGATAACTTTTCCTTCAAGAAATTTCACACGTACATGGTAGGTCGACACAATGACTCTGTTGAAAAGTATTCAACAATGAACAGCTTAAGATAACATTATATGTAACTGGAGCATCCACCACTATAAAATCCACCATAATGGTAAACATCTTCTTAGTTTCTCCTCAAGTAACAGACAAACTGATAATACCACAAGTCTCTTTATGCTCTCTTGAGAATTTGAAGTGTGGCCTTTAAGTAGGAACAAGGTGCAAGTTCTTAAGGTTCATCTTTCCATAGACGCTCTTGAATGAGATGTTCAGAGAGCTCCTCGCGTCTATGAGAATGTTGCCTATTTAGTAATTTGTTATTAGTGAAGTGACCATAATGGCGTCAATTAAGGGATCACCTTTTGCTAGTAAGTCTTCATCAATGAAAATGATTCATGGTTGACACAACACTATAGGCCTAGAATAGTTTGTCAAATTCATCTCTCTTAATCAAAGTCATTTGAGGATAGACTAGCAAGAAGTCTTAGGCCCATCTCCTCCAAGGATGACAGGTACTACTCCTATGATGTGGCTAGCATGTGATGGAACAGGCTTATTATTGGCTTCTTCTACTGGTGCCTTTCCTTGTCTTCTAGTGTTTACCTCTGGAGTGATAATTCCTTCAACTTTCTGTCCATGATTAGATACTCTATTAAATTCCTCAAATGGCACTACTCTTTGGTGTTGTAATCATGATCTCTATGATACATAATACTTTTTAAGGTACAACATTCATCTATTCTTATTATTGCATGCCTTTTGAAGTAGTCTTTATTTTGAATAATCTCTATGATCTTGGCCATAGACTCTCAGCAGAGTCATAGTTAATGAAAGGCAAATTGAAGGTGGTGACCTCATTTTTACTCTTCTATCATTTCTTCTATCTTTATAATGAACTCTCCCTTCAGAAGGATGAATTGACACCAATTAAAGTTCTTTTTTATCTCCTCACTCAATAGAATGATCATTATTCTCCTATTGGAATTTTTGAAAATTCATCTTCAAAGGGCAATGTTGCTCTTTATTTCTCACTCTGGATGAACTCGACATTGAGTTGCATTTTTTTGGTTGAGATATGGTTGTTGGGTAGCTTTAACAACTTAACTAGCATTTTATGATGTTGTAATTCCAAAGCATAGAAAAATAAACTCTCTCAGAAGCCCTGAGCCAATGCAGCATGATCAATTATAGCTCAAGATCTTTGACTTCAAGCATCTCTGACTAAATAAGAGTAATGAAACTCCTAAATGATTCATGTAGCTCCTAGTGAATTCACATTAATGCCTATGAACTCTTGCATGGATTTTAATTAGCAAATTGTGCAATGAATATGCGTTAGAAATCAACAAAAAAAAAGTAATTATTTTCAATGGCAACCAATGTAGAGATGATTTTTTTGAAGTCATAAAAATAAACAAAGCTTCAAAGCATCATTGATTCTCAACATGCAGACAATAAATTCAATAGAAGCGACATGATCCACAGGATTGGATCTCCCTTTATAAGATTCTATAGATGAAATTTTAAATTTTCTTAGCTCTTCACCTTCATGATCTCACTAGAGAATGCATTCTCCAATGGCTGCCTTTTCTATTTTCTCTTCTTTCACTCCCATGACCGGAAGGAGAAGAATCTTGATTATCTGGGTGGCACATCTCATCATTGTTGGTTGGTGTTGATGGCAAAGTTCTCCTTGCTCTCATGGCCGATTCCTCTCCTCTTCGCACCATTGATTTAGAAGAATTAAATGGCATTGGATTCTTAGTCACTCTTGACATAAGCTCTAGTCATCTCTAATCATTGTCATCATCTTCTCCTTCAGATTGTTTTATATGACAAAGTCCTTGGTGCACTCCATATTCTCTGATGTCTCCCTTGCATTGAATTCTTTCTCGTGCAAAGCTCCTCTTCTAGTCTACGCCATGATTCTCGCTCACTACACCTTAGATAATATTAGATCCTGAATTGTTAGTGGTTTCATACCACCTAAGCAAGAGTTGAAAGAGAAAGAGTGAAAGCACAAAAAAAGAGAAAAAAAGAGAATTGAGAAGTTAGAGAGCATCTAAGTTCTTAGTAGGAAAGAGAATTTGAATCCATTGCCTTCTCAGTAGCCTCCCCTATTTATATGTTTGGGCCGGGCCTAAGGACATTATATGATTGGTTATATAATGGAATGAAAATATATTATGATAATTGCAATTATGTAACTTTATATATCATGAAGTCAATTATGCGGGTCATTCCATCCTATTATGGTGGTTGCAATTTTTTGAGCTAAACCAGATATTCCTAAAATATTATCTCTTAGTAATAACCTATTTCTTGAACTTGATCAAAACGTCACACCTTATCTTGAACCTGCACTATAATTTGGCATACACATATAAATATTAAAATTCAAATATTAAATATTTAAATAAAAAAATATCATATGATATACATGAAAACTCTTCTTAATTTTAATTAAGTTTGAGATTATATTCCCTGTCATTTAAAACAAATAAAAGTTCTACGCGTTTTTGTAGTTAAAGCCCGTTATTAAATCTAATGATTTGGTTCCCTCACTGACATCTGTACGGACAAATTCCTTCAATGTTCGATCGAAATAGCTCCCTACCCGGTAGAACTTCCTACTCGCGTGGGAATCGTCGTCCGTTGTTGATCGAGAGCGATGGAGAGGGAGATGACGGAGTCGCTCCAAACTGGAGGAGGGCAAGCAAGCAACGGATACAGGGAGGGGCAGGGATGGACGCAGAACGTTGTGGTAATGAGGCACGGAGACCGAGTCGATCTGGTAGAACCTCTGTGGCTGGCGCGTGCAGATCGGCCATGGGATCCGCCGCTGACGGATGTTGGCAAGATTCGAGCTTGGACGACGGGTAAGAGACTGAGAGCCATTGGCTTTCCTGTCCACCGAGTCATTGTTTCCCCTTTCCTCCGTTGCCTCCAGACCGCCGCCGAGGTCATTACCGCCCTCTGCTGCGTTGTCGATGACGATACCCGTTTTCTCTCCATGGAGACTAGTGCGGGCGCTGTGATTGATCCTACTCGCGTTAAGGTATCTCGGATCTGTATCCATTTAAGCAGAATCATGGCTTGCATTGCTGCGTGAGTGAAGTTGATAGTAGCAACAAGAACTTGGGGTATCGTTCTTTAGAAGTTATTAGTTTTATTCCATTTTTGTTGATTGAATGAAGTGGTAGTAATGATGAAGCTAATTTTATCATTTTCTTCGTTTCAGTAATTATTGTCCAATTGGTGGAAATTGGGCTGTTACTTATAGTGAGGGTTTCCCTGTAGCAGGGTCTAACTTACTAAGAATGAAATTTATAGGAAATTCATTAGGCAAATATTGCCTATGTGCTTATGGATTTTCTGTCATCCTAAAATACATTGCACTGTTTTCTTGTTAGTCTCATTTAGTTAAAAATTGCTGTAGATTGATGGAAAATTCATTTCTTCTTATGATAAATTATGTTGATACATCCTTAAGGTGCATTCATGGACTCCAATGATTGGTTGCATTGCCTCCCACCCTTGGTTTGGATTGGGGTTTCTATTTGATGGGTTGTTTGCTGGTCCTATGATTGACCAAGTACCCTTTGAGATGGCCTTATTTGGTTAGCATTTCGAGAAGGGCCTTCAGTGCTTGATACTCTTTAGTATTGTGGACATGGTCATTATGGTATAGAAGATTGTTACTTGTCCTTAGTCTCATTATTTTTTTGCATTAGAGGGGGCCATTTCAGGTATACATGCATTTTGTACAACAACTAATCTATTGTAATCTAGATAGAACCCGTGTTTAACTTCCCATATTCCTGTAGTTTGAAAAATACATAATGAAGGCAATTAAAGCTGAAAAATGTGCAATTGTAATTCCATTTTAGGGGTTGTGTGTATTAAAAGTTGGTTTGTTTACCTCCATGCCAAATTTTTTGACTGTGTATGTACAACATGCTTGATCCTTTTAATTGAAACATTTGTGCATTCATTGAACCAACATAACTAGGGTGAGAGAATAGTTGTTTTATTTATCATAAAACTATTTTCAATCTTAATGAAGATTGTATAGATCTGCACAAAAAACCCAGAAATAGGACATTTATTTTGGATACTTAATTGATAAAGAATGCTTACTTTGCTTTTTGATAACAATGCAACATATTTAAAAATATTTTTTTTAATATATAAAATGATTTTGAAAAGATTTGAATGTTTAGGAATACAGTATAGCATCCATAAGATGTTTGAGACTAGGAAGAATGTTAAAAGGATCCCAATGATGTATGCTTATATTACCGGGGATATATTAACACACAGAAGATTGATCACGTATTTTCCAAGGTCAATTGAATTGCATTAAGGATTGGCTTTAAGCCCATATCCTTTATTTACTTTAGTGATAGATGCTCTTACTAGACATTTATAGGAGGATGTATCTTGATGGATGCTTTTTGTTGATGATATTCTCTTGTTCATAAGACTAGAGAGAGTTCTAGAAAAACTTGAATTATGGAGGTAAACCTTAGAGTCTTAAAGCTTTCATTTGAGTAGATTTAGAACCGAATACATGGAGCATAATTTTTGTAGTATTATATCTAGTAGTGGGGTTGTGACAATGTGTGATCATGTCATTAAAAGAGTGAATTTTTTAGATATCTTGGGTCTATTTTTCAAAGTGATGGTGAAATAGATAGGGATGTTATTTGTAGAATTCAAGCTAGATGGTTGAAGTAGAGGAATTTATATGGCTTGTTGTATGATAGAAAAATACCGCTTAGATTTACAGGAAAATTCTATATGATGGTGGTGACACCTACAGTGCTTTATGGCGCAGAATGTTAGTTAGTAAAAGAGAAGCATAAAATTATGTGTTGCAGAGATGAGTATGCTTAGGTGGATGAGTGGCTTTTCAATTAGAGATAAAATGCAAAATGAATAGATCCGTGAAAAATTTGGAGTAGCTCCAGTTGTAGATAAGATTGGGTAGAGTTGCCTTAGATAGTTTAGTCACATAAAATGCCGGTTCTCCGATGACCCAATTAGGAGAGTTGATGTATTAGATTTGACCTATATTAAGAAAGGTAGAGGTAGATCTAAAAAGACTTGGTAGGAAGTATAAAACTTGATCTTATTTTATAAGAATTAATTGAGAATATGAGACTTAATAGGACATAATGGAGAAAAAATGATTCATGTAGCTAACCCAACATAGTGGGATAAAAGCTTATTGTTTCTAGTGGGGTTAGTTACATTCCATTTCCCCACATCATGGTGGATCTTTTGATTATCTCTTGATATTTGAAAATCCAATGAAGGCTGCACTAATTTTTGAGAAGATTAGATATTTACTCTTTATTAGCTATGAATAGTTAGTGTCTCTTCAATACAATAAATTGTGAAATTATCTATGTTTAGAACCTATTTATTTTCCCAAAGAAAATATGGAAAGTATTCTAGGAGTCATACAATTTCTGATGCAAAAACTAAATTGAGTTTCCAATCTAAGTTTTTTCCAAGTATTGAAAACAGAGAACATATTTGTATTATTTTAGGAAAGAAGCTCTCCTATTATTGACTTGACCTTGAATCATTTCATTTGGTTTCACTTCACCTACAATTTCATTATGGTTGTTGATGCTTGAAGGGCACTTGTTGGGTAGCTGTTTGGGACAACTTAATATCATGCAAAATGGGCATGAAAACTTGGTTGGGTAAATTGATTGGTTTATAGGATTTTTTTATTTTTAAGATGGAAAGTACACTATGGTGGAAGTAATTATAATTTCATTATGTGCTCTCTTCCTAAGATATTGATTGGTGTCCCATTCTTCTTTTGTATTGCACTTTTTCTACAAATTTGTGGTTTCTCTTGAGACATTGTGTTATTCTTTTATTTATTTCTTATGGAGTTTTATTTGTAGATTCAAGGAAGAACTATTTAAGCTACTGACAATGTGATCCTTAAGAAAGTCTTTCTATTTTCACTTGTTAATTGGGCATCTAGCACATTATATCTCTCGTCTAGACCTACTCATCCTTGATTTATACAAGGATCACTTATATTTGTCTTATCAATTGTGCTCAACTTGGGCTTACAATGATAGATAGTAGTATACCGTTAAAATTTTGAGTTAAGCCACTTGGTAGGCTCAGTTTTTGAATTAAGTCTAAGGCATTAATATTTTCGGTTAAGAAAAGAGGATTGGTGACATTGATGGCATGCATCTTTTTCCATTGAAACTATTGATAAATTTGAAGTAAGTTATGACAATTTTTTTATTCCAAAATTTGATCAATCATTGACCATAGTGGTCCAGAGAATTTTGTCATTGTTGCTTACCCATGTAAATGAATGGCTTCTAGTTGATATATGAAAAAAACATATCTTCCATAATGAAAAGTATTAGACAAATTTATTAACATATATTCAAAGTTTATGAATTGAAATATTGGGACATAGCCTTTAAAATTTTGACTTTAAAATAACAACAATGATAACAAGCCTTTATCCCACTATGTGGGGTCGGCTACATGAAACCTTTTTTTCCATTGTGTCCTATTAAGTGTCAAATTCTCATAAACTAAGGTCATTTTTTATACATTCTAACCAAGCATTTTTAAGTCTATCTCTACCTTTCTTGACATAAGGCATATTTAATACATTTACTCTCCTAATTTGGCTATTGAACGACTGACGTTTTATGTGGCCAAACCATCTAAAGTGACTCTCTCTAATCTTATGTCATTGGAGCTACTCCAACCTTATCATGCATATATTCATTTCACATTTTATGTCTAAGCATAAAGCCATTCATCCACCTGAGCATCCTTATATCTGCAATACCTAACTTAATCTTATACTTGTTTTTTGCTAGCTAACATTCTGTGCCATAAATCATTGCAGGTCATACCACCATCTTATAAAATTTTCTCATAAGACTAAGCAGTACTTTTCTATCACACAACAAACCAGATGCATTCCTCCACTTCAACCATCCAACTTGAATTCTTCTAACAATCACCATCTATTTCACCATCATTTTGAACAATAAACCCGAGACATCATTGCAGGTCATACCTAATGTCACAACCCCATAATTAGATCTTCTACAGATAAAATTACACTCATTATATTTAATTTTAGATCTACTTAAATGAAAACCTTTAGAATCTAAGGTTGACCTTCATAATTCAAGTTTCTCTTGAACTCCCTCTCTAGTCTCATGAACAATAAGAGTATCATCTATAAAAGCATACAACAAAGGGACATCCTCTTGTAAATGTCTAGTAAGAATATCCATAGCTAAAGAAAAGATATGAGCTTAAAGCCGATCCTTGATGTAATCCAACTAAAATTGGAAAATATTTGGTCAATTCTCCTTGTGTTTGAATACAAGTAATAACTTTAGCATACCTATCTTTAATGACTTAAATATAGCCAATATTAACTCCATTCTTTTTTAGAACTCTCCAAAGCACTTCTCTTGGAACTTTATCATATGTTTTCTCTAAATCAACAAATATCATATGTAGATTCTCCTTACTTTCTCTATACTTCTCTATCAAACCTCCCAACAAATGTATAACATTTATAATAGACTTACCTGGCATGAAATCAAACTGATTTTGAGAAACTTTTGTACCACATTATAACCCATGCTTAATTACTCCCTTAATTTTAATGTATGACACATTAACTTAATTTCTCTATAATTTGCACACTCTTGTGCATCATCTTTATTCTTAAAATTAGGAACCAACAAACTCTTTGTTCATCCATCTAACATTTTTTTAGTCTTTAAAATAATATTAAAAAGATTATTAAGCCAAGAAATTTCTTGATCTTTTAAATATTTTCATGCTTCTATTGGAATATCATTAAGTCCTATTTCTTTTCACACTTCATTTTCTTAAAGACTTCTTCAACTTCAATTTAACTAATACAACGATAAGAATGAATTTCTCTATTTTCATTTAGAGTAGTAAGATTGCTATAGTCAATCGTACTCTCACAAACTTCATTGAAAAGTTTATCAAAATATTTCATCCATCTATGATTAATGTCCTCTTCTAAGAAAAATATTTTATGATTTTCGTACTTAATAGATCTCACTTGAACTAAATCTTTACTTCTCCTATCTCTTTGTTTTGCTAATTTATACATACATCTTTCACTCTCTTTAGTATCCAATGTATTGTATAAATTATTAAAAATTAAATTTTTCGTATCACATATTACTTTCTTAGAATCTTTACAGATCACTTTTTATCTTTTCAATTCTTGAAGTTTTTACATTTAAATCAAGTTTTATAACAAAGCTTTTTATTTTTTATTTTCTCTTATATATTTTAATTCCACCACCAAATATTTTTATTAAAAGAAGCTTTTTCTTTTGATTCTTCAAACATATTTTTTGCAACTTATTTAATTTCATTTGCTATCTTTTCTCATATGATATTAGCATTCTCATGAACATCCTAAATTCTGAGATATTTTACTTATTCTTAAAAATATTTTTATTAGTGTCCTTTAAGTACTCTCAACCCGAAATGATCTTATAATCTAAACGGTTTATTTTTTTAATCAACAAATTATCAATTTTGTATTTTATTAGTTCATTCTTATAAGTAATAATATACTCATTTTTTCTTAAATAAAATATTAGTAACCACAAAATCATAAACTAAAATAAAATCTAATATAGTTTTACCTTAATTAATTACTCTAAACCTATAGCCACTATAAATGCTTTTAAAATATTCTATTACTCTACTAACATATTCATTTAAATTTTCTCTAATAAATATTCTTTCTTGAAGAGATGTTCTGTGTATTAATCCTTAAGTTATTCAAAAAAAATTTTTTTAGCCTACATCCATACTCACTTGAAGAACATAAATACGTATAATATTAGTAATTTTAGTATCAATAATAATCTTTAAAGTTATAAAATTCTATTTCTAATTCTATTAATATCTACAATATTATCTTTTAAATTTTTATCTAGAGTCATAGCTAGACCATTTCTAGTTCGACTTTTACCTAAATATTATCAATCTTCTTGGTCTTCTCCCCAACCCATTTAGTTTGTTGAATACATATGATATTTATCTTTCTATTAATCATAAAATCTATTAATTTCATTAATTTGCTTATAAGAGTACTTATATTTTAAGTTCCTAATTTAATTCTAATTTCATAAACTAACTTCTTTGACCACATCTGTCCATAATGTGGGAATCCTTGTTTATTAAACACTGTACTCAGGCGCCGATGTAGTGGTTCTTGTACACTTTTTACTATATTCATGGCATACAATGCGTCCGTCGCTTCTAGGGAACATCCTAGCATTAACATAATATATTAAAGTATTCATGTCATGATTTTTTCGACAAGTTTTACACTGGTTGTCGACTGACTAACACAACTCTCAACTTTTTTCATCTAGGATTTGGGACTTCACAAATGTAGTGTTAAAAAATTCTGACTTTAAAACATTGAGGCAAATTTTTTTCATGCTTAAAAAATGACTTTAGGTTATTAGAATTAAATGAGAATTTGGCATTTAATAGTGCACAATGGAGAAAAAGATTCAGGTAGTTGACCCCCCACATAGTGGGATAAGAGCTTCTTGTTGTTGTTAAATAATTACAATATAGTCCATTAAACTTCAAAATAGTTTCTAATTATTCTTATGTTAACCAATATACTCCCAGAGTATCATATTTTTTTTCAATTTAGATCCATTAATTATAAAAATTGATCAAAAATGGTCCATTAAAGATTAAGGGTCCGTTTGGGGCAGATGTAGCTATTTGAAGAAGCAATGATAGAGTTGTGATAGAAGAAGTGAGAAAGCTACTATAAGAGAATCTGCTATGATGTTTATGAGACATCTATGAAATTGCTATACTGTGGCTGTCTCTTAACCAAATGACAAAAGTGTCATTGCAATGTGTAAATAGAAAAAAGTATATTCTAATTTAATATAGCCAATATGATTTTACGTATAGAACAATGTATAAATAATATAATAACAAATTCTTGCATTTGTATTGCATTTATTGAAATTGATTAGCTTTACATAAATTGTATCTATTGTCAGTTGGACCAATACAGAACAAAGGGAAAATGATGTTTTAATTTTCATTGTATATATATATATATATATATAATGTCATATAATCGCGGCACAAACACTAAATAAAAATGAGTACTACAATGAAAATTAAAACATCATTTTCCCTTTGTTCTGTATTGGTCCAACTGACAATGGTGAGATGGGAACATGAGTGATGTTATTTGTCTCTGCTATTGCCCATATCATAATCAACTGGTAGAGGACTATAAATATTTTTGTCTTCCCTCACCTGAGCAGACAAAGTCTTTCGTCATCGTTTCTTACTGTTGCCTGGTTCATTTGATGATCTTTTGGGGGCATGAGTCGTGTGTTGGAAGGGATGTAAATTTTGAGCTGGTTCAACTCTCCCCAATTTGTAATTGTATATGTGGAAATCCAACTCTAAGAAGGAAGAAAAAGTATGATGAATCCACAATAATCATAGATGACTAATCTTTGTGAAAACACACAGAAATTAGAACTAATTCCCAAACGGAGTGAGAAGGTCCATGCTATAGAGGCTGTTGTTAGACAAACAGATAGTGACAATGTCCCTAAGGAATGAGTATCTGCTATATTCAGTATCTGTGGCAGTCCATATATAGGTGTAGCCTGTGTGAACCCGTACTGCCTAGCCACTTTGTTGGGGTTATACCCCTCCAGGATCACAGACTTGTGGTGATGATAACAAAGCCAAGCAGGCCTTAGCTCAATGAGATATTCTGCTATACATTTGTATCCTGGCTTTGATAACAGCAAGGGTGCCTCTCTGTCGGCAGGAGAGTCTATGAATCTGTCTTAGGCTTTGAGCAGGTAGGTTGTGAAAAGCTGATCAGTGGATGATCTAAAAGCGATCTATCATGCATGATGGAGCAAACATGAATGTCTGGATCGGATCCCTGTCTAAAGCAATTGTATTTCTATTCAGCTGAATTATCAGAGGGAAGCACTATTCTCTAAAATACAATGGTGTCTTAGGACAACTAAATGCTCTTGAAATATGTGCATGAATCCACCCATGTAAATAGTGCCATGGAGCATCCACATCATAACGTCATGAGTCAATCATGACGCTTACTCAGCCCAATCCATGGTATAAGTAAGCTAGTGCTTCAGCTGCCAGCGCTATTATCTCACTATGAGCAAGTAAGCTATCCATCAGAAGAGTGGAAGGATGGAAAATTTTGTTGTAGCCTGGAA
Source organism: Cymbidium sinense (assembly GCA_021442155.1). Lineage (NCBI taxonomy): Eukaryota > Viridiplantae > Streptophyta > Magnoliopsida > Asparagales > Orchidaceae > Cymbidium > Cymbidium sinense. The sequence goes on along the minus strand of CM038223.1, from coordinate 25,627,982 downwards.
ATACAAAGTAGCACAACTAAGTGGCAATGAAGGTTACTAAAGATAGCTCCTCATCAATGCCTCGTGCTAAAATGTGTCGCGAGTTTGTTCTACTCATGTTTAAATCTAACACTGCTGGACCTCTCAGAAGAATGAAACCTTATATCAAATGGGTCATCAAGCTGTGCAAAATGGGACAGGCATACTGCTGGCTATAGGAAACTCTAGGACCACGAATTTAAAGTGATCGTACCTCGTCTTCTGCGGCCTGATCTCCGCTCCTGATATAGCCTATGTTAGCTGGCTAGAGCACGATGAAGGTTTGAAAATTATATGTAACTCTCTCTCCAACGCTAACCAGCTAGTTGACGCTAAAAGAGCTCATGATCCGTAGGAATGCTTTCCTCGTAGCGAGTTCCTATAACAAGGAGGCCTGCTATATCTTGGATATCATCCATCGTGATTGTCATCTCATGTGGACCAATCCAACAGATATTGGTGGCCCTATCCTAATGTTTTGCGATACTCTGGATCCAAGTAAAGGGCATGCGATTATAATCAAAGAATGAAGTGTAGACTGTATGATATATACTTGTTTTTCTAAAATATCACCATGCATTTTTAAGTGACAATGTGCTTAGTATACATAGCCACTGACTGTTGTCAAAGGTGTACTAAATACTGATTTCGGGTCCCAATCTTCTGCTTCATGATGCAGTATGCGTTAACGTAATAGTCAAATTGTGCCTGCAGAGAGAGTTGTCTCTTTAGCTAGTTGAAGTATATCCTGATCTCCGAAACTAATACGGTTTGCGACCCGTTCCAAAGGAACATCATGGCATGTCTCAATTTTAGATTGATTACCCAATCAATTGGATCATGATCTAATGACAATTCCTAATCAGCTAATGACATGCGTGATGATCGAGTAAACAAATCCTCAAAGATATCCTTGCCCATCAGCATATCTTGATGCCATAAAAGTCCCTACTGCAACCTGACTGTATCAAGTGGGTCATGGCTTTAATAGCGGCCCATATCTTCTCCTCGGTGGGCTTAGTAAGAGGCATATCATCTGGTTGCTGCAACCCATAATGCTTACTTCAGAGTTGTCCTTATGAATCTAGTAAGTTTAAAATTTTGATGCAAATGTCTGACAAAATCTATTAGTGATATTTGGTAATGCATGTTCAAAAACATGAATCAATCCTTTCTACTTATCTAAAATAAATGTGCCTCTTGATTTTCAAATATCCAAAGTATCTTCCAAGCAAATCCAAAAACCACTCTTAACTATTCTTTTCTCTGCCTCCACCACTACCCATGCAATTGAAAATATGCAATTGTTTTATCAAGTATAGCAACTATCAGATGTTGACTCTCTTGCTTCCTTTTTAAAAAATAACCATCAACACTTATTTTGTGTAGAAAATCTTTTTTATAAGCAACAAACATACAACAACAACAACAAGCCTTTATCCCACTAAGTGGGTCATTCATGAATCCTTGGTCTCCGTGTATTATGTGTCAAATTCTCATTTAATTCAAGTACTAAGGTCATTTTTATACATCTTAACCAAGTCTTTTAGGTCTACCTCTTTCTTAACATAAAGGCAAATCTAATGTATCTACTCTCCTAGGTCATCTGGACGACCAGACACTTTATGTGGACCATCTAAGGCGACTCTCTAATCTTATCTACTCTTTCTCCAACTTTTCCTGAACATACTCATTTCACATTTTATCTCTAAAAGTAAAGCCACTCATCAACCTGAGCATCCTCTTCTCTGTAATATTTAACTTAATCTTATGCTTGTCTTTTATTGGCCAACATTCTGCACCATAAGTCATTGCAGGTCTTATCACTATCTTATAAAATTTTCCCTTAAGTTTAGTGAAACTTTTCTATCACACAACAAAGCATTCCTCCACCATCCAACTTGACTTCTACTAATAACATCTCCATCTATTTCACCATCATTTTGAATAATGAGCCTAAATATCAATCATCACTCTTATTAATGACTTGCTCTAATGTCACAACACTACCTAGAACTTCTACATCTAAAATTAGACTCCATATATTCAGTTTTAGATCTACTTAAACGAAAACCTTTAGACTCTAATGTTGACCTCCATAATTCAAGTTTCTCTTGGACTCTCTCTCTTGTCTTATCAACAAGAAGAATATCATCAGCAAAAAGTATACACCAAGGTACATCTTCCTGTAAATGCTTAGTAAGAACATCCATAACTAAAGCAAAAAGATAAGGGCTTAAAGATCCTTGATGTAATCCAACCAAATAGGAAAATATTTTGTCAATCCTCCTTGTGTTTGGACACAAGTATGACTAGTATACATATCCTTAATTAACTAATATTAACTCCTTTTCGTTCTCAACTCTCCAAAGAACATCTCTTGAAACTTTATCATAAGCTTTCTAAATCAATAAATATCATGTAGATCCTCCTTACTTTTCTATACTTCTCCATCAAACCTCTTAACAAATGTATAACATCCATAGTAGATCTACCTGGCATGAAACCAAACTGATTGTGAGAAACTTTTGTATCACATCGTAACTTATGCTCATTACTCTCTCCCATAATTTTATTGTATGACACATTAACTTAATTCCTCTATAATTTGCATACTCTTATGCATCACCTTTATTCTTAAATATAGGAACTAACAAACTCTTTCTCCACTTATCAGATCTTTTAGTCTTTAAAATAACATTAAAAGATTTGTAAGAAATTCCTTGATCTCCTAAACATTTCCACACTTCTATTAGAATATCATCAGGTCCTACTGTTTTTTCACATTTCATTTTCTTTAAAGCTTCTGTAACTTCAGATTTACTAATACGAAGATAAAAATAAAATTATCTATTTATGTTTAGGGTACTAAGGTTGCTAAAATCAATTGTACTTTCACATTCTTCATTGAAAAGTTTATCAAAATACCTCATCCACCTATTTTCAATATCCTTTTCTAAGAAAAGCACTTTATTATTTTCATCCTTAATACACCTCACTTGAACTAGGTCTTTACTTCTTTTATCTCTTTGGTTGGCTAAATTATATATACATCTTTCATCTTCTTTAGTATCTAATTTATTGTATAAATCATTAAAAGCTAAATTTTTTGCATCATATATTGCTTTCTTAGAATCTCTACAGGCCATTTTATATTTTTCCCAATTCTTCAAGTTTTTACATCTAAACCAAGTTTTAGTGCTTCTTATTTCTTATCTTTTTTTGCAAACTCTAACTCCACCACCAACTATTTTTATTAAAAAAAGTTTTTCCTTTTGATTCTCCACATTTTTTGACTGCTTAATTTCACTTTTTCTCATAATATTAGCTTCCTATGAACATCCCATATTTCTTGTAGCTTTCTTTAAAAATATTTTTTGTCTTTCTTTAAAAATGTTAATCCCGGACAATAATTTGATTTATTTTTTTTATACAATCTTTTATCTTAAAATCTAAAACTGTCGATGTTGTTAAACTTTTACTTGGAATGGCCTTTATCTTTCATCTAAACGATCTATTTTTCTTTCGGAAAATAATCAATTTGTGTTTTCTAGATCCATTTTATAAGTAATAATATGTTTCTCTTTTCTTAAATAAAGTATTAGAACTATAAAATCATGTAAAAGAAAATCTAATATAGTCCACCCTTCATTACTCCAAATTCATAATCATAAATACTTTTCAAATCTTACCACTCTACCAACGCTCCATTTAAATCTCCTCCAATAAATACTTTTTTTTCTTGAGAGGTATCTTTTATATTAATCCTCTAATTCATTCCAAATTTTTTCTTTTTATTACACCTACTTGAGGATAAATATTTATAACATTGATAATCTTAGTATCAAATAATCTTTAAAGTTATAATTATCTCCAATTAATATTTGTAACATTATCCAACTTTATCTATAATCACTCTTACACTATTTAGTTACCTAAAATCAAAGTTTAAAACCTAAACTATCAATCTCGCCTTCTCCCCAACCCATTTAGTTTCTTGAACACATAAAATATTTATCTTTCTATGAACCATAATATCTACTAATTCCATTAATTTACCTATAAGAGTACCTATATTCCAAGTTCCTAACCTAATTCTAGTTTCATGGATTAACTTCTTTGCCCGCATCCATCCATAATGTGGGAACCCTTATTTAACACGCGTCGATCGGGACCCTTGCACATTTTTTCACTATATTCGCTCATACAACTTTCGGGGGGCGCCCAAGATAACACAATGATTTAAAGGATTCATGTTATGATTATTTCAACAAGTTTTACGCTGGCTGTCGGCTACCTAACGCAACCCTCCACTTTTCACATCCGGACTTGGGACCACAAACAAACATAAAATCTATAATATGTCTTATGGCTATGCAAATTTGAATCTTCCCTTGTATGTGCATAGATTGTGGAACTTGAATTAGTGTTTGCAATTTCCAAACAATAGTATCAAAGTTCATTAAACTGATTTTCTTCTTTCATATGAACTAGTATATAAGCCTTTTTCAAAGCTTTTTTTAGCTTGTACTTTAGAGACATATAGTTTCAAATTATCAATTACTTTCATTCTAAAAATATTACATTTAATCTTTGGATTGATCATAATCTTACTCATATATCTCTTTGCAATTACTGGTGAAGTCAAAGTTTTATAATGGTAATTCCAAGTACGTGTGTTCTTGAAATGATCTAATTTTCCATGCATTACTCTCCTCATGCTTTGAAATATATATGATAAAAGGGCAATTAGGTCTTCTACAAATCACTCTACATCTCCTTTTAGCATTTTTGATAATTTAATTATTTTTCATGTATGAATTGATATCTTTTATATAACTTTTTAAAAGTCCTCCTTGCTACAAAATAACATTCCAACTTCAAAGTTAACCTTATCAAGATCAGCTCTAAGATTAAAAGTTGGACATTTATCAATATTATCTTCATCACTGTTAATAACATTGTTGTCATCTTCAGAGTTCATACAATTTATATTACAATCTCTTCCTTTCACAAATTTATATAAGTAGTCATCATCATAATTAATAGGTTGCTTTCCTTTATTAGAATTATTATCAAACTCAATAGAATGATCAATATTATCTTTAAACATAACATCAGTATCATAAAATTCTTTATTCTTATAAATCATTAAACAAACCATCAGTCTTTATCGCTTCCATCACTGAAAGTATTACTTCTTCCTTCATTTCCATGATTATTTTTTTTATTTAACACATCAATAGTCTCACTCAAATGAGAACATAATTTTGAAAATCTATCACAAAGAAAAAATTAGTAAACAAACCTTGATGTGAATGATAAAATCTCGTGAACAACTCTTTCTTTAGTTCTCATAATTCTTTGATTAAAATATGTTAACAATTATACAATAAATTAAAGTAAATTAAAATGAAAATTAATAGCAAGAAAGCAAGAAATCATTTCTTCAGTGGTCGCAAGAAGCACCTGCAGGGGAACCTTCAGCATACAAGACATCCTCTCGTAAATCTCCTATGCGCAGGACATTCTCACGTGATCCTCTTGCTCATATGAGACAACCGCAGGCGAACCTTTCGCACTGGAGACAACCTTGCGTGAACCTTCTACGCGCAAGACTCCAGTGCTCATGACTCCTGCATGTGACACTCCATTGTGCGACATTCCTTCGTGCGATAATTATGTGCACAATAATCGAACGCATGACACACCTGCGTGCATGCTCTCTGAATCCGGCGCTACAGTCTTCTCTCCAACACGTGAACTACATTCTGCTTCAGTCGCGACTCCAACCTTAGCCCACGAGCTTCAGCTGCTTCACCCTCTCAACCCTAGCACACGATTCCTCTGTAGTAATGTCTTTGTGTGAACCTAAAACCACCTCTCTTCTCACTTGCCTGGAGTACATCGTGCTGCAATTAATGCGTGAATGAAAGTGAGAATGAGAGTACGGTTTCTCGGTTATCCTTTTTCTATTATTTTGTTATTCCAATAATTTCCTATAGTATCCGTTACTTCTCTACACTTTTTCGTTAAAATCCAAAAGGTAGGACCAAATTAGTCCCTTATCAAATAGTCAAGGCCAAATTAGTTCTCTTGTTTAGTCTGGGACTAAATTGGTCCTTCATAAATAATTGAGGGACTAATTTGGTCCTAAACCCCATCTTTCTAGAATTAAAGTTACCCGAGTAATCAAAACTAAAGCTTATTAGATGCCTAAAGGGGAATGCATGTTAAGGTCCTCTATTAAATGATTAATTCTAAAGGGCTTCTAATTATAGAAGACTTCTGAACTTTGATAGCCATTAGCTTAGTTTCTTAGTGAGATTGAATGTGAAGCTATTAAATTCTTAAAACTCAGCAATTGCATCATAATTCTCTAGATATGGACATTCCTTGTGGTGATCATATCTTTGATATCTTAACCTCTTACTATTGATATTCTTTGTTATGATGTCAAGGATGCCTTGTTTTTTTGTCCTAATGACAAATTTCCTAGTATGGATGGCTCCGATGCTTGAGCTCTTGATACATACTTAGCATTATTGTTTAATGTTTATTAAAGCTATTTTCACTTCTTTTTCAAGGGAAAACCTTTTAGGCATGTTAAAGCAACTTCTAAAACTCATTCTTAAATCTAAATCACCTTATACAATCTGTGATTACATGCTAATTTCTCTTTATAATTTCTAGAAAAGTATAACAATTTTTCTTCTCATTATTTCTTTTACTCAGTGTGCTTTTATTTCTATTAGCATTTTGAATGAGAATGTCTTTGCTATTAAGTGGATTTCATCAACAAAATACTTCCATAACTTTTATGCAAAATTGACATTTGTAATGTTGTCTTTATTAATAGGACTATCCTTCTTAATAGGTTTGGTTGATAAGGTGTTCCTTGACATTTATCAGGTGGATTGAAACTTTTATCAATAACTAAGCTACAAATGATCTGAGCTGAGCTGAGTAAGAGCTTGCTTTAGCTTGAGGTTGTTTGCCAAAACTCTATTTGAGCTCAAGCTCGAGTCGATTTGAGGATTTGTAATAATGTTCAAGCTAGTTCGTTTTAAATTATGGCTATTTGAGTTTAGTTTGAGTTTGGCCCATTAACTAGTCAAATAAGCCTTATTGATACTATTAATGATCAACACATTCAAATAGCTTTTAGTTAATTAAATGAGTCTTATGGAGCTTGTTAATAAGCAAGTTTTTGTTTTTAAAAATGGGATTTTAAGTAAACAAGCATCTTAATAAGCATAAACTAGTATCTTGTGTTCATAAATAAAGCAATCTACTATAGAAAAGAATAAGATTCTTATATAATCATATTTTAAATAAATTTATGATCAAGTCTTAAATAAGCATATTATTGAGCTTTAATCTAATTTTTTGTGCACTTGTTCAATAGTTTTAAATGCTATTATTTATGAATAAAAATAAATTAAATACCAAGTTCAATCTTGTTCATTTATTAATCAAGTATTTCTTAAAATTATTCAATCTTATTCAATCAGTTAATTAAACAATCATCAACGAACTTTAACTAAGTCAAGCCATGACTAGCTTGGTGAGCTTATTGGTTCATTTGTAGTGCTAATTAATAATATTTTTGTTTGTTAATGTAAATGGCTCTTTGGTGGCTTAGTTTTTTTTCATCTCCTATGGTCTTTGTTAAAGATGTGCTCTATCCCCTTTACTTCATTACTTTTAGTACGGATGCGATCTTGTACCTTCCTGATGATGCACGCCCCAACCACTAATTTACTTGCACTAATTAGCTTGACCTGTAAATTTCCCCTTCTTTTTTTTTTGGTAATGTCTTGATTTTTGGTAAAGCCTCCAACTTTAATTTGGGCGCTCTATCTTCCAATTTGGAGTCTTGCCATCATTTTGTCCTCACAATGTCAACAAACCAAATTATTTTCTAAAAGCGTTATTGACAAAGTCTTGCTTGCTGGCATAATTGGTCTCCCATTTGATAGCCTTCCCATAACTTATGTCTCCTTGTCATCCTTTGTGTTAAATCTGCTCTCTTCTAGCCTTCAGTTATAAGGTTTTCTAGTTGAAAATCTACTGTCTTTCCTTGGACAATAGGTTTCAATTGGTTCTTATTACTCTCTTAGTTATGTGCAATCGATGGACTAAAACATTCTGCATACTAAAGTCTTTGCCGCACCGGATATGTTTCATATGTTGTAAATTCCTCCTATTAGGTGGCCATCTTTAGAAATTGCAATCTATTGTTTAGAATAACCTTATGTGCATAAGAAGTCATGGGACTTGGGCATGTCTAACACATTGTTGCTATGTTGAAGCTCACTTGGCATTTTGTAACATTGATGGGCTAATTAGAAGATGGTAACTAGAAACCCCAGCGCCTCATCTTCCTGGAAGTATTCTCAAAGAACTGCCTCTTCTTAGGCCCTTTTTATTTTGATTTGGCATTGCATAAGAAGGCGAAGGTTTTTGCTAAACGTGGTAGTAGAACTTGACTGATCCTTGGAGCTGTTGCCTTTATGCATCTTGATTTTATTGTCATGGGGTTGATAAAATTTTATGGGAAGCTCACAACCTTGTTTTTATTGCTTTATATTTTCCTTTCCCTGATGCAAGTCAAATTTCTCAGTACCCTTTTGTTTGGTTCAATTGTGCTAAGCTTCATTTTAGCTGGTATACTTGAATAGCTTTCGTACATTTTAGTGTGCATTTCCTCTTTGCTTCACTTCTTGACCAACTTGTGTGGCGCATGGTTTTCCCTTGCATTTATAGGTGTTCTTTTTTCTTAGATATTCTAACTTTTTTGAGCTACTCCATTAGTGTTTTCTGTCTGCATTTCTCGTTTGCTGGCCACCTTTGTAGTTACTGTTCTATTTTTCAATTTTCATGATTGTCATTAGTTAAGGGGTGGTATTGTTTGTGTGATTTTCTTCATCTTCAAACAAGTTTAGAAGGTGAACTTTAGTTTGTACAGAATTAGTGTGCTTACTATAGTGATGTTAGGCATTTTCTCTATTTATCATTATGATGATTTGGTCTTTGGGGTTTGTCAGGCCGATTGTGAATGTCTTTTGTAGATGTATTCTAATTATTATTTACAGTGGATGTGTATGTCATTGTAGTGTATCTGTTGTCCTCTCCAGTATGTAATTCTTGTGACTTCATATGCTTTAGATGTGGTTGATTCCGTTTAGATTTCCTCCCATATAGACAAATGATGGTCTATCCTATGTCCTCCATTTTATTCATCTTGCCAAATTTCTGATGCGTTATGAAAAATCTTCTTTGAGTACATCCCCCACCACTCTATTGCCCTGCTTGTTCTGATTGACTTCTTGGATTTATTCTTTTATGTTTTTGTTGTTGGCTTTATATTTTGTTATTCGGTATCTTGTTCGGGTGAATTCTTTCAATGTGTACTTCACGTTGGTAGTTATTTTTTATATCTCATCCTTTGTCCATGGTTCACTTATTATGACTTTGTCTTAATCCTCCTTCGCTCCTATTGGTGTTCTTCATGGTTTTCACTTAGCTGATTATTGATCACCTTGTCTCCATAATTTTCCTAGATCTTTATATATATATATATATATATATATATATGTGTGTGTGTGTGTGTGTGTGTGTAGAGAGAGAGAGAGAGAGAGAAAGAGAAAGAGATTATGTAGGGATATTTTTTTTTGTTAGTCCCATTTTTGATGAACCTTTTTTCTTCTAATTTGGCTTGGTTGAGTTATGGAACTGTTGCTTCAAATATGCTAGACTTTTATGCTTAAATGGATTTTTCTAACTAGCTTAAAAAACTGTTGATGTTTATTTTATACCACCATGTATTTTCCATGCACTTATCTGAGCCGGAAGATCACTCTCATCTATTTTTATGATGCCTTGTCTCTTCAGAGATTATCTTTTGTTATCTTTCCAAGTGTGTTATTTGGCAACTCTCTTCTTTCTTTGGTGAATCATAATGAGATTCTATTTAATGCCTAATCATCTCTATCTTTCTAAACTTATGATAACTATTATTGTTCATAATCTCTATAGATCCTGTAATGATGCTATTTTTTGTAGGATTTTACTGTTAAAGAGTTTTACTCTTAAATAATAAAATTTGAGGAATCTCTCAACCTCTTTTGACAAGATTTGGGATGGTCTTAATGCTAATATACAGGAATTATTTCGTCAATGGTCAATTTCCTTTAGCGTGCTTCTGCTTTTTGTTTCACTTCTAGGCCTGCTTGTGTGTGGCCCCTATTTGGTGCTTCTAGTGCATGGCTCCGCATGTATAAGTGCTCATTTTTCTTTGATATTATAAACTTTTAAGTTGCCCCACTTGTTTTTCTGCATGCATTTGTAGTTGTTTCGGCCTCCTTTATGGTCATCATTCTATTGTTATGAAAGTTATTGGTTTAAGGGTGCTATCACTAACATTACTTGGTTTGTAGTTTATTCTTATCATCCTGTGATTTCTTTCATCTCCAAACTATTTTCTATGGTGAATCATAGTTTGCACGGATCTAGTTCGCTTACAATGGTGATATTGAGTTATGATGACTTGGTTTTTATGGTTCTTTAGATTGTGGCTAGTGGTTATATTTTAAATATTATTTATAGTGGATGTGTTTTTGGCTTCGGGTAAATATGATTCTCTCTCCCACCAAATATATATAATTTTTATGGTTCCATATACTCTAGATGTGGAGGCTTTACTCTTAGAGATAAAATGCAAAATGAGTATGTTCGGGGAAAAGATGGAGTAGCTCCAGTGGCAGATAAGATTAGAGAGAGTCGCCTTAGATGGTTTGTCCACATAAAACGTCGGCCGTCCGATGACCCGGTTAGGAGAGTAGATGCATTAGATTTGCATTATGTTAAGAAAGGTAGAGGTAGACCTAAAAAGACCCGGTTAAGATGCATAAAAAATGACCTTAGTATACTTGAATTAAATGAGAATTTGACACATAATAGGACACAATGGAGACGAAGGATTCATGTAGCCGACCCACTTAGTGGGATAAAGGCTTGTTGTTGTATTCATTGTTTCATCATTTTCTTGCTAGCTCTGTCTTGTTGTCTTACTAGTTGTTGTGTCTTGCTCAAGTGAATTTCTTCAGTGTCTACTTATTGGTGTCTATTTTTATGCCTAAAATTTTAATATTATTTTAAAGATTAAAAATATGTTAGATGAGTGGAGAAAGATTTTGTCAGCTCCTATTTTTAAGAATAAAAATGATGCACAAGAGTGTGTAAATTATACAGGAATTAAGTTAATGTGTCATATATTGAAGTTATGGAAGAGTATAATTGAGCATATGTTATGTGGTGATACAAAAGTTTCTCAAAACTAGTTTGGATTCATGTCGAGTAGGTCTACTATGGATGTTATACATTTGTTGAGAGACTTGATGGAGAAGTATAGAAAGAGCAAGGAGGATATATATATGATATTTGTTGATTTAGAAAAAAGTGCCAGGAGAAGTGCTTTGGAGATTTCTAGGAAAAAAAAGGAGTTAATATTGCATGAATTTAAGTCATTAAGGATATGTTTACTAGGGTTGTTACTTGTGTCCAAACATAGGGAGAATTGACCAAGTATTTTTCTTATTTATGTTGGATTACATCAAGAATCGACTTTAAGTCCATATCTTTTTGCCTTAGTTATAGATGTTCCTACCAGACATTTACAGGAGGATGTATCCTAGTGTATGCTTTTTACTAATGATATTCTTCATGTCGATAAGACTAGAGAGTGAGTTCAAGAAAAACTTGAATTATGGAGATCAACTTTAGAGTCTAAAGATTTTTGTTTGAGTAGATCAAAAAATCGAATGCATGGAGTTGAATTTTTGCATTAGTAGATCTAGTGGCAGGTTTGTGACAATGGGTGATCTAGTCATTAAAAAGAATGCACGTTTTAGATATCTCGAATCTATTGTTCAAAGTGATGGGGAAATAGATTGAGATTTCATTAGCAGAATTCAAACTGGATGGGTCAAGTGGAGAAATCAATCAAATATGTGTGATAAAAATGGACTGCTTAGACTTAAGAGAATTTTATAAGATGGTGGTGAGATCTACAAAGCTTTATGGCATAGAATGTTGGCCATTAAAAGGGAAGCATAAAATTAAGTACTGCTGAGATGAGGATGCTCAGGTGAATGAGTTACTTCACACTTAGAGACAAAATGAGAAACAAATATATATGTGAAAAGATTGGAGCAACTCCAGTGGCCAATAAGATTTGAGAGAGATGCCTCAAATGGTTTGGTCACATCAAACGTGGCCGCTCAATGATCTATTTTAGGAGAGTAGATGTTTAGATTTGGCTTATGTTAAGAAAGACAGATGTAGACTTAAGAAGACCTTGTTAGGAAATATAAAAAATGGCCTTATTTTATTAGAATTAAATGAAAATATGATATTTTGATTCATGTAGCAACCCACATAGTGGGATAAAGGGTTGTTGTTGTTGTATCCTTTATCATTGATTTGTTTGTTATGCTTCAGCTAATATCTTCATTATTGGGCTTCTTGGTCTTTTTTTGTCCCTAGGCGTTTGGTCGCACAACTCTCTCTCTTCTCCTTGGGCCTTCTTGGTGGTGTTCTTATATTGTGGGTGTTAAAAGATTATTGGATTGTCTCTATGAAGGCTTTGAGTTACGTTGTATATTTTTTGTTGGGCTTTTTTGCATTTTATATTTATAGCTCTCTTTTTATATATTTGGCTATTGGGCTATGCCTTTAATTCACATGCATGCACGCATACTTATGTATGTGTGGGAGGGAGAATACTATTTATTTTTAAGTCAAAGTGCTTTTGTTTTCCACTATTAGTTTTAAGCTACTTTAAAGTCAGGCTTTGATTCATGATATGGTTTTTTTAACTTCATTGTTCTCATGAACAAGATGGAAAGGTATTTGGGGAATTGGATACTAAAAGAGTAAAATCAGTAGTAATTTATATCTTAATGAATTTCTTGCATGTTTTTATTGTTTCTTATTTTCTTGATCTTACCATTTGTACAGGTAAACATAGAATATGGACTGTGTGAAGTTTTTGGTATGGAAGCCATGGGACACATCGAACCTCCTGCAGATGGAATGTGGGTACCTGATCGTTCGGAGCTCGAGGCTTTGCTACCAACAGGAACTATAGACCATTCTGTTGACCCTTTGAATCAGCAGGTTTTGTTCATAGCTTTTAGTCACTTTAAAGTGTATGTGTCCATGGCTATTTTCTAATAGCTTTTAATTTGTGGTGTATATATTATATAGTAACGTGAATGTTTCTAAAGAATGAGTTAAGCTAACAATTTTGAATTGATGTAGTTGCCTTCATGGGGTGAGCCACTGGCTGTTGCAAGAGAGAGATACCATACCATCATTGAGGCCCTAGCTGACAAATTCCCACATGAAAACTTATTGCTGGTCACACATGGTGAGCTGAGCCGCATCTTCCAAACTGTTGTTTCACTCTGTTTGCTCTTTCTCCTCTCCTTTTGTTATAAAAGAATGTCTTTTTTATATATATATTTTTTGGAGGATTACATGCATACCACAAAATTCTTATTCATTTATATATGTAAGATCTAAATTTTTCCGCATATGATACATTTTTATTTTGCAGGTGAAGCAATTGGGGTTTCTGTTTCTTCTTACCTCAAAGATGCTATTGTATATAAAGTAGACTATTGCGCATATACGCAGCTACAAAGGCAGGTTTCCTCTCAACCTTCTAAGGCTGTTGTTGCTGTAGGAGGCTTCAAGTTGGTACCAAGCAGCCAACTTGGTCTCCTATTTAGCTCTTGAGGTTGCCATTATCGTCAGAAAAGAGATCGGCTCTTGAATTATAATAATTTTGTAAGCTCCTTTACGCTTCTATTACTGGTTTTTTGAAAGTGATTATCACATTCTTATTGCTGTTTTAATGCAATAAAGATCCTATCTTGGTGTAACCTGGAGATGAGTAAACAATTAACAGTTGATGAAAATAGTTTTTTAGAAGTTTTTGTATTCTTTTATGAGGCATTTACATAGCTCATAATTCTTATATATTTACATATCTAGCACTTAAATTTTAATATTTACATAAATAATACATAAATTATTAATATGACATCAAAAATATCACCATCATTAACTTTTTAAAGTAAAATGCATCTTTTCATTCATTAGAAAAGTGTTATATTTGTAAATATTATTTTTTAGATATTAGAAATGTAAATGCATAAAAATTATATGTTATGTAAATCTCTCATCTTTTTTATAGGTTCTATAGCTGCTGCTTTAACTCTTTTATGGGTTTAGAACTGCAAGCTTGTGCTCAATTAGTTACATGAATTAGATAAAGGTCTTTGGAAAATAATGTTAGGAGTATTATTTTGATAGATAAATGCCAATAATTTAGATAAACTTTTATATAATTAACAAGCACTTACCTCATTCATTAGCCCACTAAGCACTTATATAATTAACTATCACTCAATCCAAGGTGTGAGTAGTTGATGAATAATAAATAATAAATTGTTACTTGTACATTCAAGTGATTTTAATCAATTTGGAGCAATCCATAGGCCACTATCTTGCCATGAGTAAATGTGCCATATCTTTTAGTTTCCTACTTTAAATACAAAAAATAAATAAATAAATAAATAAAATTACTAAGTAAACCTCACATAACATAGTAATTTAAGTATACAATAAAATTAAAAAAATATCAAACTTTGGTAAGGTAGTTTGTGCTTTCATCATAGATAGTCAATGTCGGTCACAACTTTAGTTGTGATGGTCTTATAATATCATTTATAATAATGAAGAAGTTTTGAATATGAATTTAAGAAATGTTCAAATTATTATTACCTCATATTAGAAGCTTTATGTAGATTTATTGTACTATTAGTCTAAATTTATGAAAAATCACATAACACATTGTTACATTCTTATAGTTATTTTGATATTATGAATATGCTTGATCTACAATTCATACTTCTCCTATTTTTGGTTATGGTAGCATTTCAATAAAACTTGATGATTGATCAAACAAAATCAACAAAAAAAAAGATCCAAGATTATGCTAAAATTTCTAAGAAAAACTCGTGTCTTAAGGATAAAGTTTAAGTCATTAGAGAAGTTAATTGTTGTGTATTTGTGGATCTCTATTAGAGCAGAATAATATCTACATTATTAAGTCATATGCACATTTGAGTGCGTCATTCAAATATTCAAACACACATCATAACATATCTAGAACCTTCATTGTAGCACATATGTTATTTTGTTACATCATGTTTAAATAATCAATCATAAAATTTATTTTTTAGATAAAAAACTCAATCATGTGCATATTCTCATAAATGATGCCTACATCTTTCAAGCCATTGTTACATAATGCCATTTTGAATTTCTCTTTATGGTGCCTTAAGAAGCTATGATCTAAATAAAGCTTAAGGGAAAATCTTTCCTCATCCATAAACCAACATAGGTTTGATATTATTTGAATATAACATTTTGCTAAAAACTTTCAATTATTTCATTGATGATGTTAATGAGAACAAACCATTATTAACATTAATCGCTATAATAGTGAGGAGATTGCACTTATCACTTTCTTAGAAAAGTATGCCATCAAAAATTAATATTAGGTGGCTATACATCCAACCCAAAAAAGAAGGTCCAAAGCTCTAAGGACCATCAAGAATTATATAAACTTCTTTAAATATTACTAATTTAATAGCTTTCATGAAATGACATAATTACTACTATGACTCTTTCTATTTTTCAAAAGTTAACTCAATAACTTTTCTCCTTACATCATAATAAGTATTCATGCATGACACCCAAACATTATTTTGTCCTTCTAAATGATTGGTAGTTTCTTTAGGCTTTAAATAAATTTCATGTTAAATGCATAGTATAATGAAATGCCTTATAAATTTAGAGCTTCATTCTTGATGGTTTGATTGCATTAAGGGGTGACTATGTTTGATGATACCCAAGCTTGAAAGTCTCCATTCATTACCCAAATACTTTTTTGTTGCATGGAAAAACAAACCATAAGGATATGATGGGCGATTGTGTTTGACATACTTAGGAGACAATCTAGACTTATTTGACCAAATTTTTAATTTTTCAATATTATTTTTTATTCTATTGGATTATAATAGTACATTAATTCAAACTTTGACTAAAAATGTACCAAATGAAGTTTTGTATCTTAGCTGTGCAATGATGCTAACATACAATTGAAATGGGTCATGCCCTCATCAATGAAATTTTGACTAAGTCCTAAAGTGTTTGCAAGCTTAATTGTGAGGAGAGAAAATGAACGATTGAATGAATTTAAGAGAAAGTTTATGCTCTCAGTGAACCTTTCCACCCTCTTGACTTTGGACGAATGCTTGTTAGATGCATTATGATAGATTTATTTTATAATATTTTATTGTAATATATTTTGTTTTAATCTGACACATAGGGGCTATTTAGGATCACTTTTATTTTTTATTTATTAATTTTGTGTAACCAAAAGCATATCCTTAGTGACCATCTCAAACAATTCAATACGCACAAAAATGCAGAGTTACAGACAACAGATATCCTCATATTTTAACAATTTTATACAAATTTATCTTTAAAATTCTTATCATATTTAACTCTCAATAAGAGAGAGATACTTATTTGTTTTTTTAAGCGTTTTTCATTATTTTATTTCTGGAAACAAATTAATTTGAAAATATTGAAAAAAAATTTATGTGTTTAGATGTTTTCATTTATTTATCAAAACAAAAATCACTCTGGCCATCACTAGCCGAAGGCCACTGCCAACTCATCACTAAGTATAGCCAACCACTATCATTGCCAGTCATCATGTCAACTGCCATTGCTGTCATGTACAATATTCAATATAAATAAATAAATAAACGAAACTTAGAATATCAAATATGTTTTTATGTAAAACCTAAACATAAATAAAATAAAAAATAAAAATATAAAGTGATCCTAAACAAGCCCAGAACAAATTGGCATAGAGATTCAACTTTAAAACAAGCATACTTTTAAATTTCTTCACATAAGTTATTTTTGGTCAAATGCACTTTCTATTTCTAAGGTAACAAAATATATTGACCCAAGCATGGAAATTGCATTCTTCTAAATATCCCTTAAACAACCTAACCTACTTCAAGAACAACATGAATGAATCTCTCTCTCTCTCTCTCTCTCTCTCTCTCTCTCTCTCTCTCTCTCTTTATGCATGTGTGTGTGCATGCTCGAGACAATTGGACAGCCGCAGATCTTATGCATGATAACATAATAGAAATAGAGTTACTTCATACATGTCAAGTAAATTAAATTTTCTCAGAAAACATATAATGTAAATTTATTATGTCATCACCTTTTTGTACAGACCATCAATAAGTTTTGAAGATAGAATTCATATATGAAATATTAATGTCAAAAACATTATAAAAATGAGACAACTTCATCTAATAAAGATTCTCATCCTTTATCCCTCATCATTTGAAATCTTTGCTTGGATATTTATACCAATTTTATTGCATTTTTAATATCTTGATTTTTTATAGAGATTGTGATAACTCATTTGTAATTCCTAAAATATTCATCATTAAATGCATTGTAAATAAAAAAATTAAAAGATTCTATTGCACTAATTAAAACACCAGCTTCAACTGACTATTGATGTTGCACCTTATCTTCTTTTACTACCTCTAGTACTTCAAGCATAGATGCACACCTTATTATAAGACTAATTAAATTATGAAAATATAAGCTCCTATGGATGTTACTAGCTTGCTGTAAATTAGTTTCTTGATTCAAATCACACCCACTAAGTAAAACTTTAGTTTTGGAGTGTGAAATAATCTTTTCATGATGAATAAATTTTAGAGTATCACTTCTCTTACAAGAAGCTCAAATAGTTTTTACAATTCTTAAAGTGAACTCAAAAATATGTTTTACTTGTCAATAATTTTTAACTACAGACACCAAACATAGTTGAAGTTAATGTGCAAAATAATGAATATAAAATGCTTGATGATTATCATTAAGGATAAGTGTCTTTAAACCATTAAACTTGCCTTGCATATTAGATGCACCATCATAGCCTTGACCTTATATCCTATATATGGATAATGAATGTTTTGCAATTATAAATTCAAGAGCTGCTTTAAGTGTAAGTGCATTTGTTGAAGAAATATATTTAATTCCAATAAAACTTTCAATAACTTATCATTTCTTATCAATAAATCTCACTGCAACTAGCAATTATTCTTTTATTGCCACATCACAAGACTCATCTACTATAATGAAAAAAAAAAAGAATCGCTCATATCTTTCAAGATAGAAACTAAAGTCTCTAATGCTGCAACATGACAAAGTTCTTTTTGTATCTTTAGTGGAATCAATTGTAACTTTGTACTAGTATTTTCAAATGTAACTTTTTTTTATCTCTTCATTGTGATTTGCAAGAAAATGAGATAATTTCAAGTAATTTTCTTGGTTATTTTATTATGAAGATTCATCATGACCGCAAAATAGTAAATCTTATCTTACAAAAAATCAAACACAATCAAATACTGTTGTAAACACAATGCTTGAATCCTTAGTCAATCATATAGTTTGAACACTCTGTACTTGAGGCTTTATTAGATCCTTATATTTTTGTCTTACCTTATTATGAGTACTATTGTGATCACCAACATGAGCTACAAATTTTAGCATAATGATTGAGAGCTTAGACTTTCAATTAAGAGATCTTAGATTCAAAGCTTGAACATATATTGTGTGTGTGTGAATTTTTCATTAAATTAACTTAAATATCCCGTAAAGAATGAGAAGATAGAAAGAAGAGACACTAAGTGGGTGTTTGGCAACATATTTGATTTATTTCAAATAGAATTTAATAAATCCAGTACATCTGGATTTAGTAAAGCTTGAGCTGTTAAATCTTGAAAAGTGTTTGGTAACAGATTAGTTGAATCCTGCTAAATCGAGAGAGATGTTTGATAAGTTATTTGAGGATTTAAGTTTGTTAGGATTTAAAAAAGTTTTTTTTAATTAATAAATCAGTAGTAGTACATAATTAAAATTAACTTAAATTTATATTAATTAATCAATTAATAGTATTAATATTAATTTAAAGTATTATGTATTAATATTAAGTATTAATTAATTAAAATTAATAGCTATTAAATTCTACTAGTAGATTAATATCTTAGGAATTAAACTATATTAAGGCATGTGAAGGGGTAAAATCATAGGAACTCTTTCAAATTTTTAATTAATTAACTATCAAACTTATAATAATTATAATTATATTTATTAAATTATAATTTAATTTTAATAACTTATAAGTTAATCTTCAATAATATTTTATTAAATCGGTTTAAATTAAGTTAAATTAAATTAAAACTATCAACTATTATATTAGCTAAAATTACTTAAATCTAATTAATAATTATAATTAATAAATTATAATTAACTTATAATTATATATTAATAAATAGTTAATAATAGAAATTAAAATTAATTTTATCATAATATTTTAATTAAGAAAAATTAGTAATTAAATGAATTATTTAAAATTAAGATTTTATAAAAGGATTAAAAAAGGGGCATTTATATAGCATAATTCTTATATATTTATATATCTAACACCTAAATATAAATATTTACATATATAGCACTTAAATCTTTTATTATTACAATAAAAATAATCCCTTTCTTAATTTTTTGAAGTAAAATTCAACTTTTGAAGCATAGGAAATATACTATATTTGTAAATATCAAACTTTAGGTATTAGATATGTAAATGCATAAGATTTATAAATCCCGTAAATCTACCCTTCTAATAGGATTTACTAAATCCGGAATTTAATAGGATTTATTGGATTTGCTGGATTTACAGGATTTACTAAATCCGAGATTTAGTAAATCTGTTTTTTGCGATTGATAGGATTTACTGGATTTAGCAGTATAAATCCTAAGTAAATCTGTTGCCAAATACCCACTAAAGCTGCTTATAGACATCTAGTTTCGAAACAATTATTAATTGTTAAATGATTCAATTAATCATCGAACATTAATTTACTAATTGTTGCTATAAAAAAGAAGAATAAAATGGAAAACTTATTAAAGTACTTCTTGTTAATTGACTCTTCCAGTCAATACAAAAAAGGATTTCCAATATTATGGGTAATCAAAACAACGGCTAATAAAATAGATTTTACGGACAGCAACTTTCCGTCTCGAATAAGCATTTTAGATTGAGATTGCGAAACTCTCAATCGACGGAATCCACAGTCCCATATACGGACGGGCGGCTACTTTCAATGCAATTATTGTTGGTTAAATGCTTCTCTCAATTAATCATTAAATATTAAAATATAAAAATTAAAGTAAAAATAAAAAAATAAATCATAAAATAAAACGCTTATACAAATCGGTTCTTAAAAATGATTTTAGATTGTGCAAGATTTTTTAATCTAATAATTATTGAAGATAACTTAAGTAATTACATATAAATTATGTGAATAAATTTATAATTAAATTTGTTCAAATATCTAAAAATAATAATTTTCTGCTGCCCTAATTCTCTCACAATTACAAGTGTAATGAAAGGAACAGCTAATAGAATAGATTTAATTATTTAAATATAAATATTTTGCAGTTTAATCATAACTGTTGTAAAGTAATTTTCTATAAGTTTTATTTGTTTGTAAATGTTTTTTCTTCTGTATATAAATATAAATTAATTACTTCAATTTGACTTTTTGTATGTCCAAGAGCGTGAAATTTTACTAAAATTTTGATATTCCCTATTAATACTTAATTTTATATTATTATTTTAAAAGGTATTAATATGCATCAATTAATTTTTTAACTCAAAAAAATTATTGCAAAAGTTTTAAATAATTTATATTATATTTTTCATAAAACAAATTTAATGAATTTGAAGGACAATATTTAGTATAGTTTTTTAATTCAATTTTTGGTAAATAATTTATTTAAAGAAAAATTATGACAGAATAGCTGATATGTTTTAATATAAGATAAATTTTAAGATTAATATAATTTAAACTTTTGATACAAAATATTTATAATAAATAAATAAATAATTTTATAACTAATTAAAATATAATTTATATCACAATCTAAAACTTTCAGGCAATCCAACTCTATCCTTTTTAAACCGACTGGCTGCAGGAAGGCGTCACTATCCAAAGCTTATAAAAGTAAACGAAGGTAGTTCTCATTCCGAAAATCGAGAGGAATCCCTTAATCCCCAATGGAAATGAACGCCTCCACTGGTTCGCCCACTCCGGCCAAAGTCATCGTTAACGACAAAGAGGATCGCCGACCGGAGGCCAAAGAAGGAAAGGTCACTTCCTTCGTCGTCCTCTCCTCCGTGGTGGCCGCCTCCGGCGGCATTCTCTTCGGCTACGACATCGGCATCTCAGGTTCCTCCAATATCTCAATGAATTTCTCCGAATCTCTTCTTCGATTGAATCCGGTTAAACATTTCGACAGGCGGGGTCACGGCGACTAGCTCATTTCTGGAACGATTCTTCCCCCATGTGTATAGTCAGATGCGGGCCGACAAGCACATCAGCAATTACTGCAAATTCAACAGCGAGATTCTGACGACTTTCACTTCCTCACTCTACATTGCTGGTCTCTGTGCATCCCTATTTGCCTCCCAGATTACAGAAAGATACGGCCGCAGGGCGTCGATGCTCACCGGAGGTGCCCTATTTTTGGCCGGATCTGCCATCGGAGGAGCTGCGATGAATGTGCCCATGCTGATTCTGGCACGGATCTTGCTAGGGATTGGCATCGGATTCACCAATCAGGTCAGCGGTTAATATTTTGTGGAATCCACATTTTTTGACAAACCATTGTATTGGATTTTAGGTTTCTTTTTTTTTTTCAAAAAAAAATTCATTTCTTCATTCGAACAGTAGGAAAAGTAAAAGCACCATCAATGGATAGTCGACCTTAGTAAACTCTTAAAAAAAAAAATTTGCTAAAGTTCGGGTCAAAAAACAAAATGCCGCAGATTTCTAATAAGTCTTTACAGGCTGTCGATTGTCACGTGATTATTTTTTTTTAATATTAATTTCATGTAATTTATATGCGAATCTATATTTTATAATAGAAATTTTACATATACATTTAAATATTTATATTAATGTATTTGCCACTTTAATATTTAAATCATATCATAATATATGTATAGCAATATATATTTTGTTTAAAATAAATTAATATTAATAGTATTTTTATATGGTGTTGAAATTTAAATATTATACAAATAAATATAAAAATTAAAATATTAAATATGTAGATAAATAAAACATTTATACTATATAGGTAAACCCTCTTTATAGTATTGACAGATTTATCATTTATTTATTTTTAGTGGTTAAAAATATATAAATACTAAGGCTAAATTTTTTTACCCACCCAAAATCTAGTAAGAGTAGCTCATTTGATAGCTGTTACATAAAAGTATGTTTTAAATATTTAATTAATTTGTAATTATTTTTGTAAAATTTGCGAAATTTAAAATCTTGTTAATTTTCTACTTCAATCAAATAAGTGGTGTCTCCTTTGCCTTTTTTTATTATTTTTATAACATAATTTTTATAATTTTAACCAATTAAATGAGCCCTAATTAAAACAGAGAAAGTCTCCAATAACAAAATTTAAATAATGTTTCTCTTTCTTTTATATTTTTTTACTAAATTAAATTTTGCGGGCTTTGTAATTTGGTCACATCATGATTTTGAATCTGATTTTATTTTTTAGCGTAATATTTAAGAGCTCATGCAACAATAACAACAACAAACCTTTACCCCATCATGTGAGGTTAGCTACATGAATCCTTATATTAAGGTCATTTTTTATATATGTTAATCAATTTTTTAGGTCTATCTCTGCCTTTCTTAACACAAATACATCTATTCTTTAAATCGGATCATCGAATGGCCGATACTTTATATGACCAAACTATCTAAGACAACTCTCTCTAATCTTATCTGTCAGTGAGCTACCCAATTTTTTGAGAAACTTAAAAAAAATAAATAAATGAAGGAGGATTTAAGTACACATCACATAATTCTTATGTATTTATATATCTAACATCTAAATTTTAATTTATATATATATAACACCTTAATCTTCAATATCACATCAAAAATATCACTTTATTCACTTTTTAAAAGTGAAATGCACCTTTTTAAGCATATAAAAGTGTTAGATAAGTAAATATCTAAGTTTAGGTATTAGATATGTAAATGCATAAGAATTGTGTGGTATGTATGTAAATCCCCCATAAATGAAATAGAATCTATAGACAAAAAAAATTACATTGTCAAATAATTGAATTTTTTTTAATATAATTTATCGCCCATATTCTAATAAAAAATTATATATATCAAAATCATTAAATGTATTATAAGATTAGTGTAATATAAATTATAATTATTTTTATATTAAAATTATCTTTAAGTGATTCTAAAGGGCTTGAGATTGACTAAAATATTATTTATTTTAAATTTAAGTTGAAAAATTTAGATCAGAATTTGAAAAGATTAATTTAAAATTATTAAATTTATTTTAAATAAATACAGTTTATGAATATTTGGAGAAAATTTATATTACAGATTATCATAATGTAAATTCAATGATTTATACGAATATCTTATATTTTTTGCCAATTACTGTCTTTGATTATTGATTTTATAATACTAACATAAATCTATAATAAGAGCTTCCAACAGAATTTCTTTCCCTTATAATTTTGTTCAATTTAAAACTCCAATATAAGAAAAAATTTATTTCTGGATGTTATATTAAAAATTGATTAAAAATGAATCTTATTAATTTAATTTAAAATACATATATAGTTTATTTTGTGTACATTACTGATTAAAAAATAATGATTTTGAAAATTTTAATCAAATATTTGATAAAAATGTAGGGAGCAAATTATATTATGTAAAGTATGATATATTTAAACAATATTTTAATTAAATTTAGATGAATATAATAAAAATTTTAAATTTTTCACGACTAATTTTTTTCAGGGTATCTCACTCAACTTGTAATGCAATTTCGGCGATAATTGATTATTATTATTATGGCTGTTGTTTTCAACTTGCAGTCCATTCCCCTGTACCTATCCGAGATGTCGCCGCCGAAATACAGAGGAGCCCTTACCGGCGGCTTTGACATCTTCGTCAGCTTCGGAATCCTCGTCGCCAACCTCGTCAACTACGGAACCCAAAAGATCAAAGCCGGCTGGGGTTGGCGAATCTCCCTATCACTCGCCGCCATCCCAGCCATTCTCCTCTTCATCGGTGTTCTCTTCCTCCCAGAGACTCCCACCAACCTAATCCAGCGTCGCGGCGGCGACCTCCGCGAAGCCCGCCATGTGCTTCAAAAGATCCGCGGCACAGCAAACGTCGAAATGGAGTTGGAAGAGCTCGCCACCGCCGCCAACAGTGCCTCGAAGGCGGCGGAGGAGGAAAACCCCTTCCGCCGTATATTCCGAAGAAACTACCGCCCTCATCTGGTAATGGCTCTGTTCCTCCCCTTCTTCCAGCAGGTGACCGGCATCAACGCAGTGAACTTCTACGCTCCGGTGATGTTTCGCACCATCGGGCAGAAGGAGAGCGCTTCCTTGATGTCGGCGGTGATCACGCGATGCATATCCTTAACATGCACGGTGGTGGCGTCGGTGTGGTTGGTGGACAGATTGGGCCGCCGGCCTCTATTTCTCACAGGCGGGCTGGTGATGTTTTTAGCTCACGCAGTGCTTGGCGGGCTGCTGGCGGCGGAGCTACATGATCAGGGGTCGGTTAGAACTGGCATCGCCTACCTGGTGCTCACAATGGTGTGTGTGTTCGTGGGGAGCTACGGGTGGTCATGGGGTCCGCTTGCGTGGCTGGTAACGAGTGAGATCTTTCCTCTCGAGATAAGGTCAGCCGGGCAGAGCATTCAGGTGGCGGTGAACTTTCTCAGCACATTTGCGGTGGCGCAGAGTGTGCTCGAGATGCTTTGCGCTCTCAGATTTGGAACTTTCTTCTTGTTCGCCGGATTTGTTCTGTTAATGACGGCGTTCGTGTTCTTTTTGGTGCCGGAGACGAAGGGGGTGTCATTGGATCAGATGGTCAGCGTGTGGAGGCAACACTGGTATTGGAAGAGGTTTGTGGTTGGCAGTGGCGGCATGAAGGAGATAGAAGAAACGAAGAAGGATAAAGCCATCAACGATCTCTGATATGGGCAATGTGGATTTCATTTTAGCTGTTGAAAAAAAAAATACTTGCTTTGTTTTCTTTACATATTTTGTACCAATTTAATGTTATATGTCGAACTTCCTTTCGTTAACGAATACAATTGTGCCACTCGACCTTTCAATCCAATACATAAGAATATGAAAGTGTACGTTTCAATCCAAAGAGTTCATCATTTTATTTCTTCATAATATCTTCTCTATATCTAGCATGTGTTTAGGATGTGATGATATTTCGTGATTATATTCTCTCTTTTTTATTATTTATGAAGATTAATGATGTTATCCATTTGATTTAATTTTTATTGAGTACCCTAAATTCATAAAAATAATTGATATAATATAAAATAAAAAATGCTACAAATTAACATAAATCCAAAATATTGGTGGATGTCAGTTATAAATTTGATCAAATGATGATTGAATAATGATTGAACTATTTTTAAAATATAATTGAGCATAAACAGTTGATAATCGAAGATGATTTGATCTTTATATAAGTCATAATTGAAATATAGTCAAATAATGATTGGATATAGATTGATTATGATTAATAATGGATTAATAATTATTTGATTATTCTTCACATATAATTTGAAGATGATTTGATGATTATTCAAAGATATTTCAACAATTATTAAAAGATTTTTTTTAGATTGTTTATTCTTTATCTAATACTTTTTTTTTGAAGATGATGAATATAATTTAAAGATTTTGAAGATGCTTCGAATTTTATTCAAATGTGAATTTTTTTCATAGATATTTGAAGAATAATCATCTTTATTCTATCATGATTTGATCATCATCCAAAAACTACTCAATTATTTGTTGAAAGATGGTTCATTCTTTAACTAGTAATTATTTGATCGTTATTTTAAGATGCTTTGGCCATGGTTAAATCTTGTTCAACACTTGTATGATCATCATTCAAAGATTTTTTGATCATGGTTCATAGAAAATTTAAGCTTTATTTATGGTTAGGAGATGCTTTAAATTTGATTTGAGAAAACTTTAAAGATTTTTTGATCACAATTCCAACATATCTTGATCATATATATAGGAATTGACTCATTTTAGTTCTTATTATAATAGTTGGGTTACATATAAGGTTAATGTTATGATGAAAGAAATTGGTTAGGTAGTTTGAGGATAGTGACCTTATTGCAATGTTGATATATCCTTTTTTAGTAAGTTTCTCAAAGCATTTGAAATGTAATTTTTTGGTGCTTTGATTCATTAAATGTTATTAAGGATAATTTAAAATGCTAAGAATAAAGGGCGCTCTGCTCTATTGTATTTGGTATTAGAAAGAAGAAAATAATATTCAAAATAATTAATTTTACTTTGATCATAAGGCAACATATTGGAGAATTCTCATCTTAACTAGACCAATTTGCATCACCAAACTTTACATTGAAGACAATTAACTTCAATCCAAACACAATAAAACAATCTCTTGTATAAATTTTACATTAAACCAAATACCTTAAAAAAGTTTCAAATACAAATCAATTTTTTTACACTATATATTTTTTTACTATGAATTCCTTTTCTAGCAAACTAAATGACCACTTAATGAATTCTTATTTTACATAACAAATGCTCATAAAATTTCTTGAAACTCAGAGAACTAAATGATTATTCATTGCATAACTTGGTATAACATTAGAATATGTTTATGGTTGAGACACAAAAATTCAATAGTTAGGATTTACTTTCTATACCTCAGCTCTAAAATCTTACTCTTTATTTATATCCTTGATAAAAAAGAAATTTCACATTCAAAATTATTTCATGCATTAAGAAAATTACACACTCAATAGTTAGTATATTAAAAAGAAAATTTGCTATCAAACTCACTTATT
Source organism: Cymbidium sinense (assembly GCA_021442155.1). Lineage (NCBI taxonomy): Eukaryota > Viridiplantae > Streptophyta > Magnoliopsida > Asparagales > Orchidaceae > Cymbidium > Cymbidium sinense. The sequence goes on along the minus strand of CM038223.1, from coordinate 25,600,790 downwards.
GGTGGGATTCTTATTATACTTAGCGAATGCCCATAAGATTTTGAATTTTCCTCTATCATAACAAAATAAATAAATAAATAAAAGACTTTGGTGCCTACGGATATATTTGACCTTTTCCTTAGCTATGAGCATATTGGATAGCATTAGAGGTCTTTTTAATAAACAAGTCTTGATGCTTATCATCATCAAGATAAGAAAGTCTGGTGAAAGATTAGGCTCATCTACGATGACAATTCCTTTACCTAAAAGATACTCTAAAGAAGTATGAAAGACTACATAAACACAAAGATATCATTATTTCTACTTAATAAATTGAATATGATATGCATTCATGCTTGTCATGGGACTATTAGGTACAAAATGATTCTTTTATAAAAAAATAGTTTTATATATATATATATATATATATATAAGGTCTATATTACAATGTATTATTTACACCATTGAGATTTATAACATTCCTATTTCTTCATATATGTTAAGGAAATTCACCTACATCTTTTATATTAAAGAAGGTTCAAACTTCTCTATTTATAATTTTGCTAAAATTTTCAACTTGTTATTTCACTCCTATAGTGATAATAAGCTAGTAAGTTTGTTTTACTGTGCATTATTTTTGGAAAGCAAGTTCTTAAAGCTCTTACTTAATTTTGTAATACAATAGCTTGTTATTCAAACACTTCTTCTAGTTTTTCCACCTCTTCTTCAATACTTCCTTTAATGTTAGCATTGATTTTCTCAAAATACTCAACAAGGAAAAACCCATTGATTGATATATGTTTGTTAAATAAATATTTATTTATCTTGGATAATAGATCCAACTTAATTCTTAGCCACTAACCATCTTATGATCATGAATAAAATTCAACACCATCTTCACCAATTTTTTTCTTCGTTGTTCATAATTTTTTATATTTCTTTTTAAATAAAAATCTCACTTTTAAGTAAGAGGCATCATTCAAAAATTTTCTCAACACAACACTTGAGAAATGGTTGGCTTTAAGTAAGGGAAAAAGCTCACCTATGATTCTAACAATTAGAAAAATTGATTAATTAATATGATAAAAAAATGAGAGTAGGTAAATAACTCACAAGAGTGAAAGGACACTAATTTCTCTTGATAAAGGTTGGATATTCACTCTTATAATCAACTCTAACATATATTTTATGAAATCTAACCCTTCAATAGCAAGTGTAAGTAAAAATAAAACTCTTTTTAAGAAGATAAAAAATTTGCATATTTATATATGGTACCTCACATGCAAAATTATAAAAAAAAGATCATCTAACTAACTTTATGAAGATATATTTTCTCCTCTAATAACTCATGTACATGAGAATTAAGAAAGTTATATTCATTGCAAACAAATTAGCTTTAGATGACTTTGGTTGTCACTAACCCATAGTGATAATTGTTGAATTCAAATTTATCCATGGATGGAAAATGAACCTTCTGAGATATTGTTTGCAATTGAATAAAAGAAATGAACATCTCAACTTCAGTGTCGTGATGCCACAAACCCGACACCTAGGCGCTAGCTCCATTGTCCTTAAGTCTAAAGAATCCCAAAAATACTAACCACTCCAACCAACAGGCATCCCCATCAGTGATAACTGCCTAAAGGGGACAGAGAGAATGGTTAGTGGAAGCAGTTTCTTATAAAAAGGGGAGAGGTGTTGACCTTGTTTTTCTTCTCCTTATTCTTCTTTTTTGTTCTAGCCACACTTCTCTCTCTCTCTCTCTCTCTCTCTCTCTCTCACGCTCTCTCTACTGCAGACTCCACTACACACTCTCTTCTCTCCACTGCATGCTCTCCTTCTTGCACAAGATAAGATTGAAACCAGGCCATAGTTAATTGTAGGTAAAATTGGAAATGAAAACTTTTTTTTTTATACAATTCCTAACTCCATAGAAAAATCTTGAAGACTTCCACCTTTGATCTTGGATCTGGTGTGAAATTATGATCCTCCATCCATTGATCTTAGATCTCAAGCAAAGGAGAAGAACGTGATTACCTTAATTATAAAATTTTAGGCATTGCCAAGATAAAACTCTATCAAAATTTAGATTAAAACAAAATTTAAATTATTAAATAAAAAATCTTGAAATTTGAAGGCCTCCGCCACTGAACTTGGTTTCGGTGTGAGATGAAAACCCACCCCCCTCCCCATTGATCTTGGATCTAGAACAAGAGAGAAGAGTGCGTGTTATACTGAAATATTTTAAAACCTAGTGTTATTAAGCCATTATGCTATCAAAAGTTTATAGAAATCATTAAATTGCCCAATAAATTCACTCTAGATTAGACTCTCTCGACTCGTAGCGCCACGGTGCTACTACCCTATGCTGAGGCACTAAGCTCGTAGAAATTTGAACCATGGCACTCTGCTTTGCAGTGCCACAATGTTATCTACACAATGCCAAAGTGCTCTGTCAGACTTGTGATGTTGAATCTTGGCACCACAACACTGCCTTCTTGGGTTGTAAGGTCAAAATGTTTGCTTACACATTACAGTGCTATGTAAATAGTGCCGAGGCACTCTGACAGGACTATGATGCTGAACCTTGGTGCTATAGTGCTACCTTCTTGGGTTGTAAGGTTGAAATGTTCACTTACCGTAGCGCTATCCAAACAGCACCTAGGCTCCCTATGAGCACTTTCTTAGCTCATAAGTGCTACCTTCTTTAATTTTATGCCCAAATTATAACATGTAGCACTATGGCATAAGCTTTTCAACACTGAGGCCCTACCTTCTCAATATTGATAATCTTGAGTTAAAATTTATTTAAACTTATAATCAGATTATAATTAAATCTTGGAGATAATATTTAGATGCAAATAGATAGTGCGAAATAAAAATTTATTACAAAATTTGTGAAATAAAAATACATAAAAAGAAAAGGAGAAAAATACAAAAAAAGAGAGGGAAGTACTATCCTAGATGTTGTAATCCTCCACCTCCTCTTCTTCTTTTGGCTCTGGCGGGGTGCTACTAATATAAGGTTGATAATGAGGCACTATAGGAAAATGAACTCTATTCAGGTTAGCATTAAAGTTACAATTTTCAATCATTTGAATGAGTGCTAGGTTGAACTCATTCATGTACAAAAATTATTGCTGCTGCTGACTCATATGATAATCAAATTTCATCTCTAATTCTTATTTTTGCTGGCTACTTTCACCCACCCTTTTTATTAATTCTGAGACTTCTCCTCTAATTTTTTGAAGTTGCTCATTTAATGTCTTAGAGAATTTAGATCTGATGATACTATTTTATCATTCTTTTTTAAGAGAGAGCCCACTATATAAAGAATTCTTCTTCCGGGTCTCCTAATGCACTAGCTACAACACATAAAGAATAAATAAGAGAATGATGATCATACTCTAGGGTAGTATCGCCTTTAAGCATTTTACAAATTGAATTATAAATAATCTTTTCTACATCTATAGTAAATCACTTTTAAATTACCAAATTTAAAATGACTTTATTCTTAGTCACCTCATTGATGTTATCAGTGGGCATCAACTTGGTGGAAATAAAATAATACTAAGCTTTAGCCTCAGCTGTTAGACCGATGGTAGGAAAAAGAGATAATCTTTTCCTCTCACCATTTCCACTAAACATTAGCATTCCTAATGGTGAACAAATTAAGAATTTCACCAAAATTAGGGTGATTATTATAGTAAAAAAATATTGATTATATATAAAATTTTGTAAATTATAATATGCATTAATGGAAGTACTATCAAAATATACCCATTTCTCTTGTATAAAAACTTTGTTATCCTGATGATCCTTCACGTTAGCACATAACTCCTGTGCCATAAGGACGATGCAGGCAATGTTGTCATAGGTGAGAAGCTCCCAACTTTGCTCATTGATGACCCTCTCTATGCTCCCACGTAGATTGTTGAAGCTTCTCTTCAAAATGAGGTGCATGCAGATAAGAGCATGCTTGTACCTCCCCTTTGCGTCCACATTAACAAATATGCTAGCATTGCTCGAAGATGACCTCTTCTTTCTCATCCGAATGATCTTGAGTGGCATATTTACAGTCTTAGAGCTGAGCAAAAGTTGAGAAGAAAAAGGGAATAAAAGTATTAAAATGAAAACTTTGGTAGCCTAGGGGTCTTATTGATAGGCTAGACCTAACATCATGGCACTGCTTTTGCAGTGACAAAGCACTGGTCTCTCCATTTATGAAATACGAGACCAATGCCATAGCAATCCACATGTAGCGCTCAGGCACCGGTCAGCTGGCCAAGATGGTTAATGCGCCATTCAAAAAGATCATTTATAAATATTTATTATCATTAATTTTATAACTGATTGGATCTATGAAGCGCACCGGGTAGTTATGGCGTCTCAGTGCTACAACACTACATTTACAGAGTTGAAGTGCCGCCCTCTCTAGTTTTAAGACCTATGCTTCTGCCTGCTAGCACTGGGGTGCTAACTAGTCAGTGCTAAGGTGTTGAACTTTACGCCCCAAAATAAAAACTTTCCAGCGCCACAGCGCTGAACCCCTAGCACTGTGGCACTGCTTCTACATTGTCGAGGCATTGTCCCCTAGAAATAACAAAATCAAACACCTTTATGTTAACTGTGTAAACATCTAAATCAAAACTGGCACTCCAAAGAGAGATAAGTCCAACCTATATGTTCACCATACGAACATCTAAAATCTATCTAACTCTCCAAAGGGAGGTAAGTCCCATCTGGTCATTCACCATGCAAACATCTAAATTCTAAATTGGCTTTTCAATGGATGTAAGCCTAATCATTTGATTGCCATGCAAACTTCTCTATAATTTTTGGCATTCCAAAGGAATGTAAGTCCAATATATTCGTTTTCCATGTGAACATCCTAATGGCATTCCAAAGGGAGGAATGTATAATATATTCATTCACCATGTGAACATCCAAATTCTAAATTGGCTTTCCAATGGATGTAAGCCCAATCATTTGTTCGCTATGTGAACATCTATACAATTTTTGGCATTCTAAATGGATGTAAGTCCACTCTATTCATTCTCTATGTGAACATCCTAATGACAATCTAAAGGGATGTAAATCCAATTTGTTCGCCATGCAAACATCTAAATTCTAAATTGGCTTTCCAATGGATGTAAGCCCAATCATTTGTTCATCACATGAACTTCTTTGCAATTTTTCACATTCCGAAGGGATGTAAGTCCAATCTATTCATTTCACATGTGAACATTCTAATGATATTCCAAAATGATATAAGTCCAATCCATTAGTTCACTACACTAACTCTAAACCCAACTGGCATTCCAAAGAGATGTAAGTTCAATCTATTCGTTCATTATTAGAACATTCTAACTGGCATTCCGAATGGATGTAAGTCCAATCTTCCTATTCACTATGTGAACACCCTAATGATATTCTAATGAATGTATACATTACACATGTCTACAAAGCAGAATTCAATAAATTATTAGATAAACTTATAAATTAAATTTATCCTTAATTCACTAAACACCAATACAATAACTCTAGTCTATTCAGGATATCTAAGTTGAGGCAACCCATGGCTACTAATCAAACTCTATGGACATTATGGGTAATAGCCCTCTGATGTTGGTAGATTGGAATAACGATAGTCTCGGGATGATGAAATCATGAGATCTTGATCGAGACTACTCTTTTTTTTCCTTTAGACAGTCATCCACACCACACCATTATATATCGATTCACATAAAATAGATATTTTTATCTCCGAACTTAATTAAGAGTGCTTTCTTATTATGATAAGAGGAGTAATTAATTATGAATACTTGCATCATAGAAAGTAGAACCCATATATAAATAAACATCAACATAATATTAGGAGAAATTTAGTTGAATATAAATAAATCTATCTCATGTAGAATGAACTCCTCAAACATCCTAAAAAGATGACATAGATTTGCAAAGGTGATTTTGTTAAGTGATCATATTTTTGGCGACTCTTCTAGGGTTTACTTCTCTCTCCATCTCTTGTTAAGAAAATTAAAATATGTGATGTCATCATAGATTTGCAAAATTTATCAGGCTATTTTCTTTACAAAAGTTTAAGTTCGTAAAATCTAGTAGAACCTAACTTCAAATCTATAATTAGGTGTGACAACATCAAATGACTAACATGATGAATTTCATGACTGTTAAGTTAGATGAGGGATCTACTGTTTGATTCTCTCAAGTCTTAATTAATGCTGGTTCTACTGGAGCTACTCTCTAGCTTGGAATAATTTTTGAAGTAGTACAGTTTGTACCAGCTGGACTTGTGACCAAGCCCACCACTAAGAGCACTGAAATGCCAAAAGCATTCAAAAAGGTGGCATACAAAATAAAGAGATCCAATTTAGTCAATCCCAATGAGCCCAAGAAATTGAATGCTAAGGACTTACACAATCAGGGAAAGGACTCAACCTCTAAAAGGGGTTCTATTTTCGATAGACTGTCAAAAGCAGCTCCAACAGCATCTGCTTAGGAGATGATGTTCACAAAGTCTAAATTGAAATATACCATTGTCAATCTACTAAGAAATCCATCAGAGGGGCTTACCATTTAACAAAGTACTACATTTAATCTAGGTAATAATGATCATGAAGAATCTTCCTCAAGCATAAAAATATCCAAGAGAGTTAGAAGAAAATACAACGCCTATCACAGAGCTGCCGGATTACCTATGCATGTTGAAAAATAGTATGAACCACTGATAAAAGCAAATATACTCACTAATAACAATTTTAAAATGCTCAGATGGGTCAAGAGAAATAACTTTGGAGAAGCTATAAAGAAGCCTTTTTGGGATAAATATATGCAACCCATTTCAAAAAATCAACCAAAGAAGAGGGAAACTATCTACTCTAAAATCTATATAGTCTTAAAGGCTGTTAAAAATGGAAACCTTCAAAGAAGAATTAAGAAAATAGTGATCCAGGTCGCCAATCCAAGAAATGCCTATCCTAAAAGAGGCAAAGATGTCGAAAGATATCAAGTACACATTGAGTAATGCTCAAGACCTATGATTCTAATGTTTGATGAGCACCAACAACAAGCCCTTCAATATAAAAGTACAAAGTGGACAGTTATTGGAAGGTTTTGAAAACCTTCACAAAGAAGAAAATATTAATCATATCATCTTAATCCATTTGGTAAACACCGAGGTGTGACATCTAGGATGCATTCCCAGAGATCCACCACTGGAGATGCAGATCTATTTGGGTGCCTAAAGAACCCTAAGTCATCAAAAATGAGACAAATTAATACTAGAAAGCTCAACAAGATTACAAAATGACTGAATCACACATCATCAATTGAAAACGTCAATCTAGAAATAGTCAGCCAATAACTTATAATGCTGACAATCAACCCTTTTATCAAGATGATGATTTTTTGATTGATGAAGACTTACAAGCTCTTGATTTCGAAAATAATGAAAATATCGACTACATAGAAGTTGAGGTTGTTCGTATAGTTGATACACATTTACAAAATAGGAATGTAGACCTAAACATATAAATGAGGAACAACATTAGAAGGACTTAAGTCACCAAACGTCTAAAAGTGAAGCTTGAATGGAGATTGAAGAAACTGAAGACCTAGCTGATGTTGTAATAAGGTTACAATGACAGATGGGTTCTTAACTCTTTAAAAGAGACCAAAAAAATCAATCAACTCAAATTGTCTCAATGAGATGAATGGGCTAATGAAATAGCTGTTTGGTCAGCTTAACTTAAAAACAATTGAAATATAATAATCACATTAAAGAAATTCTCAGGAGACGCTCAACCTAACTGCTAAAATTAGGGGTATGTAGAATGTTTCACCGAACTTGCCAATAGCTTTGATGTAAATACAATAACCTCTAGAAGAAGTTATACTCAGTGCTCACAAAGAAGTTGATGTCATTACCAAATCCCAAGTAGAGGATATTATTAACTAAAAGGTTAAAGTGGTCATAGCCTCAGAGATTGCTAAACAATTAGTTGGAAAAGGCCAACCATATCAAGCTGAATATGATCAAGTATAGTATCCCAAAGGATATGTGCTGCCAAAATTTAACACCATTTCAGGCACAAAAAATTCACGATAGCACTTAGCTCAATTCAAAACTACTTATGAAACTACCAGAGGAAATGCTGCTTTACTACTTGATAAATCATTAGTAGTCTTACCAAAATAGCTTTTAATGGTATACTGAGTTACCCAACAACTCAATAAAAACCCTTGCCAAGTTAGAAAAATTCTTTGCCAAGAGATTTATAGGAGCAACCAAGAAAGTGATGATTGCATATCTCACTTTAGAAAAGAAAATAAAAGATGAGAGTGTCATTAAATATATCGCGAGATGGAAAAAATATTAGCATTAAATGTGACTAATAACTCACAAAGAAGCATGCAATAGAATTTTCAATAGGGAATATTGATGAACAAATAGCTCCATATCTAGCCATGGCCACGATTAATACACTATAAGAATTGTTGGATCATATAGCCAAGTTCGACAAGCTGCCCAAGTAAAAAGGCCTTAATACTGACTAACATAATAATTCCTTCGAGAAAGGAAAGCAACCTAAGCCATATGATTTTAAAAAAATTGACGTGAATACAACATTCATATCTACAGTTGATAAAAAAAGAAATGGAGGTACAATGACCTCAAGGCAAGAGACAAGGATAAGAAAAAAAAAGGCATACTCTCTAAGAAAGAATGACTAAGTAGTATTCATTCAAAAAAAGAATTTACTACTAAAATTTTTAAGCATGCCTTAAAGTAAGGATTATAATTTCCAGAACTAAATCGATCTGGCCAAGTAGACAAAGTCAACAATCCCAACTATTGTCCATTCCATAAACTTATAATTCACCCAATCAAAAATTATTTCATCTTCAAAGACTAGGTAGAAAGGAGTTATCGAAATGGGGAGCTCACCCTATTTGATAGTGTTTTGGTACATTCTAAAAAGGAAAAGGTGAATGTTATTATGGTACCCCTAAACCAAGAAGCAAAAGATAAATATGTCAAGCTAGTCAAAAAACAAAATATAAATAATAATAGATGAAAAGCCCCACAAGCAGAAGAATAAGTTGGTTGGGAGACCTTTATCTCAAAGAAGACTAAAAGAATGATTAACATTCTTCTAGCCAGAAAAGACATTCATTGGAAGAACTGTTTAGAACCTGAAATTGATTTAAGAATGCTCTTGCCCAATAGGTGGAAATTTTTATATAATACAAAAGAACAGATGAAAATCAATCAGGCTTCTCTGTCAAAATCTCAAAAATCAAAGAAATAGAGGAAAACTCGAAAACCAAAATCTCAGATACAAAAGATGATTGAATCTTTGGAGAATATGAATAACCTCCATGAAGATCAATTAAGTTGGAAAAATACACTTTTAACTTATAACTTGACATAAAAATTCTTGGAGAAGAAGTTTAAAAAAAATGTGATTGCAATAAAAATTGACTCTAAGGAAGAGCTATACTTTCCAAAAGAAAAGCCTATCAAAAGAAAAGTTAAATTAGGCTAAAGAATCTGCATCCTAAACTCGGTAGTAGATCTAAGAGTTTTAAAAGCTCTAAAAATTCTAAAGAAGTACAGAGTTTAGATATTTCCTCTAATGAAGAATATTTTATAGAAGAAGTAACTCAAATCTAATTGAGGAGTGGAAAGTGAATGTCTCCGCCACCATAGAGATAAGCTTGAGATAGAGGCAAAAAAATTCAAATTATTAAAGATGCCTTACCCCCACCACCAGTTAAAACTCAAAAGGCCACCAAAATAGGAGTGAACTATAATGTTCTGGCCTATCTATATAAACTACCGACTTTATTAAGTATCTATGATGCGCTCATATTATTTAAACACATACATGAGACATTAATTAAAGTCTTATAAAATCTAGAATAATATGAAACTTTCTTTGCTAAAGAAAGGATGAAAGAAGGTTTAACTTCTCAAAAGATTGAAATCATCACATTTAGTGATGAAGACCTATTGTTAAGGACAACCAAACATAATCGACCCCTTTATATTACAGCTAAAACCAATTCCACCCATATAAAAAGAATATTGATCGATCTAGGTGCTTCAATCAACCTTTTAACAACTAAAGACTCAAAATATTAGCTTTTGAATGCTTGTTACTTTGATAAAAACAAAATATTCTTATAAAGATTCAATGAATAAGAACAACAAACCTTGGGATCTCTTGTTTAGCCTATAAACTTTGGAAAACTTTATATAAAAGCTAAATTTCATGTGATTGAAGCTAGCTAGTGTTTTTTTATAAAGCACTCATTGGTAAGCCATAGATTGATGAATATGGCATAGTGTCTTCAACTCTCCATCAATGTATGAAATACATTCAAAATGGTAAAGTGTGTCGAATTGATGGTGATATGAATCCCTTCTTTATACATAAAATCAAGATCTATGATGATGCCAAGTACTTTACTCCTAAGAAAGTAGGGGAAGTCAACTCACAAAGCAAGAGGCTCCACCTATTAAGATAATGTTGAAAGGTGATGATTCAAAATGCAAAACTGCTAATGAATCAAAAAAACTTAAAATAATTCCCCACCTTGACCGTGATATAGAGGATGATGAAGAAAAAATGCTACTTTATCAACTTAAGAAAGCCTAAACCACTGAAAGAAAAAAAAGGATCTAGTCTTAATGATATAATAAAATAATTAGAGTAAACCCATATTTCTCCAATAATAATTCCTAGATCGCAAATTTTCAAGAAGGCTATAAAAATAACTAAAGTGACAAAGGCACATATAAAAGTCTTAACAACTTTAAGAAATGAGGAAATATAATAGTTAAAAACTTTCTATGCCCCTTTTAGAAGAGGTTATAATGAACGTGAGATCCTTTTCTACAAAATAGAAGAGCGAGCTGCAAATCCTACCCAAGAATTGCTTGAAGAGGATGATTTTGAGGAAGAAGACATTTCAATAATAATTTCTCAATACTTCTCATCAACTCTTAAGAAACTGGTTAAGGATAATGTTCAACATATATAGTCAAATATTCAAGTCCAATTACTTAAGAGACTCTGGTGAGAAGATAATACCCAAAATTCCACATAATATAGAAATCACCACATGGGGATTAGGATATATTGTTTCAGTATTTCCCCCAATGAGTTCTTGCTATGCCATATCTGAAAAAGAAAAAGATTCTTTTGAAGCTGCAAATGGACAAAGGGATGTTTCATATGAAAATGAGAATGTACTAGAGGATGAATTAATAATTTACCTCAAAGAAGCACTTAAGGAATTTGAGAAAGACAATGAAGCTACTGTTGATGAACTTCAAGAAATCAACCTAAGTACTAAAGAAGAGCACAGCCATCCTTTATTAGTGCTAACCTCACATAAAAAAACTAGGAATTAAAAGTATTACTCTGCGAATACAAAGACTATTTTGCATGGAATTACAATGAAATATCAATCTTATCACCAAACATTGTTGTACATAAACTTGCTATTAAACCTTTGTACCACCTATAAATAAGCATCAAGATGTGATTGAAAATTGAAGAACAAGTAATCACTAAAACCATTAAGCTTATCAAAGTTCATATGTGAAGAAAAATAAGCTTAATGAATTTCCAATATCATCCTAGTGAGGAAAATAAATAGGCAAATTCATGTTTGCATTGACTTCAGGGATTTAAATTTAAGATGATCAAAGGATGACTTTTTGTTACCCAATGTAGAACTCATGATAGACAACACATCAAACTATGATATGTTCTTCTTCATAGATGGTTCATTGGGCTACAACCAAATTAAAATGGCTCTAGAGGATGAAAAAATGTCTCTTTGAGCACTAATTGGCATTTATTCCTACAAAGTGAAGCCATTTGGTTTGAAAAATGCAGGTGCTACATACCAAAGAGCAATGACCAACATCTTTGATGTTGTTATACCTAAATATGTAGAATGTTACGTATCAAAAGTAGAGCCCATGATGAGCACATAAGCGATTTAAGGGTTGTATTCGATAGAATAGAAAGTTTTAACTTAAAAATGAATCCTTTAAAATGTGCATTTGGCATTAATTTTGAAAATTTTATAAGCTTTATTATACACCACAGAAGAATTGAAATTGACCCTCTAAAATCAAAGCAATAATAGAGATGCTATCGCTTAAGACTATGTTCACTACAAGGCAAGTTGGCATATATAAAGAGGTTTATTTCTAATCTCTCAAGGAGATGTCAACCTTTTTCTCAATTAATTAAAAAGAATGCACCTTTCATATGGAATGATGCTTGTCAAGAAGCATTCGACAACTTAAAATAATACCTATTACAATCCTCAATTTTAGCAGCACCAATAATAGGAAGACCATTGATATGAGATATAGTAGGCCTAGAAGAATTGCTTAGAGCTATGTTAGTTTAAAATAATAAAAAATGAAAGGAAAATACCCTCTACTATATAAGTTGATATTTAATAGGATCTGAAATAAGATACTCTCATATTGAGAAGTAATGTTTATCGTTGATATTTAATACTCAAAAATTGTGTCACTACATGTTATCACACAAGATAACTTTGATATCTAAAGTTGATTCTCTTAAATTCTTAATGACTAGACTTACTCTAATATGTCACTTAGCTAAATGGGTAGTCTTATTACTCTAATTTGACATAACATATATCTCACAAAAGATGATAAAAGAGAAAGCTCTAACTAACTTTCTAGCCGCTCATCCTTTACTAGCATATTTTTCACTCAATAATGAATTGCTTGATGAGCAAATCTTTGATGTAGAAGAAGCTCAATAATCATTAGGATGGGAGCTTTACTTTGATGGAGCTTCATAAATAAAGCTAACTAAACCACCAAGATTACTTGTAGTACAGGTGGGAGTTGGTTTAATATTTAATATACCACAATGTGATATACTTCAATATCTATATAGCCTGACACCTAGAACTAACAATGAGGCTGAAAATGAATCATTAATTATAGGCATAAAGCTAACAATTAATATGGAAACCAAGATGCTTCATATTTATGGAGATTCTCAACTTATAATTCAACAAATAATAAGGACTTTCAAGATAAATAAGCCCAAATTAGTGCTTTATTGTAAGTACATTGAATAGCTCCTAAAATAAATATTAGAATAATTTATTACAAGGGTGTCATGCTAAGAAAATGGTAAGGTTGATGCATTAGTTAAATTAACTAAAGAAATGACAAACCCTCAAGGAGACCCAATTAAAATATTAGTCCAAAGCAAATTAATATTGGCACCAACTCTTATTCAAGCTTTTAAAGCTAAAACAAATCAAGAGATTTTAACACTAATTGAAGGGTATGATTGGAGGGAGCCATTCATTACTTCTCTTAAAGGCATGGATTACCAAAAGATAGACCAAAAACTCATCAAATTTCATAAAGAACATTACGATATTCTCTTGTAAACGATATGTTATATCGCTATTCATTTGGTTTAATGTGGTTATGATGCCTAGGACCAGATGAAGCCAAGATAGTAATGACTAAAGTTTATGAAGGGTTGTGTGGTGAACATTAATCTAATTAAAAGATGAAAACTAAAATCAAACGAATGGGATATTATAGGCCTAACATGGTTGAAGATTGCATTAAAAATGATAAAAGATGTCATCAGTGGCAAATACACGTAGACACATTACATCGAACTCCCAATAATTTACATACAACAGTGGCATCATGGCCATCTGAAAGTTGGGGAACTGATATAATTGATCCAATAGACCCTTCTTTATTTATAGGACACTACTTCATTTTGGCTACCACTGATTACTTTTCAAAATTTGTAAAAGTAATTCCCGTAAGAGAAATTAAAACAGGCAGTGTAATGAAATTCTTTCGAGACCACATCATCTATTGATTTGGAGTATCTTGATGAATTATATATGGTATTGGCACTACCTTCAAGAATGTCAAAATTTATCACTTTATTAAGAAAAATAAGATAGATTGATGATATTCTTTAATATATGATTTAATATCCAATGATATCACAGAGGCATTTAACAAAATATTGGTTTAACTCTTCAAAATAATTTTGTCCAGAAATAAAAGAGAATGGCATGATAAATTAATAGAAGCCTTGTGGGCATATCATACTACATATAAAACTGCTACTTAGACAACACCATACTCATTGGTCTTTGGGGTAGAAGCCATACTTCTTCTTGAAGTAAAATTGTATTTGCTCTGTATTGTAGTCCAGAATGGACTTATAATGTAGGAAAGTGTTTGAATATGACCAGAAGAACTTGATGATTAAGATGAAATTTGGTTGCAAGCTCAACAAAATCTAGAAATGTATTGAATAAGGATGATTTGAGCTTATAACCATATGGTTCGCCCAAGAAGCTTCAAAATAGGTGAACTAGTATTGACTTGCTATAATGTTTATTTGTAAAATGCAAGATGATATGCCTCCTACTGAGCCCACCGAGAAACTAATATGGGCCACAATTGAAGCTTATGATCTACATTGTTCATCTTGATTATATGATGGTTAATTATAACATTAGAATACATTGATTGATAGAGACATTTATGAGGATTCATTTGCTTGATCATCCCGCATTTCACTTTTTGATTCACAGCTTCCATTGAAGTATGATCCTTCTGACTGGGTGATTAATTTGAAGCTGAGGCACAATCACGATGTTCCTCTAGAGTGAGTTACATAATACCTTAGTTTTGGGGATCATGATGTACTCCAGCCAGTTGTAGATAGTGGTCATTCTACAACTATGATTCGACTCTTGGGCTACTGCATTACATCATGAGGTAGAAGATTAGGACCTAAAGTCAATATTCAACATACTTGTGTTAGCTATTAGTGACTCTATATATTGGGCCCACCATCATTTGTAGATGCATGGAGATATTCTCATGAGAGTTGGCATATATCACATAATCTATGCATTACTCTTTGATTATAGCCATCTTTCTTTTACTTGGATCCATGGAAAGCAAAGCATTGGGATAGGGACACCAATACTTGTTGGATTAGTCCACATAAGATGATAGTTACTTTAGCAGATATATAGGATATAATAGGTCTCTTTATTTTAGGCATTCCATATGAGGAGTGCATCTCTCCAGATCACAAGCTCTTCCAGTGTCATTTAGTTGGTCAATGAAGGAGAGGAAGTTATTTGTATTCTTTTAGCCTTCATTGTGCTCTAGCTCACTACCAATGGTTATTTAGAGAGTAGAGATCAGGCTGTAGATGATGCTATACTATTACTCTTGATATATGGTCTGAGAGCTTTCTTCATTCAGTAGTATGCTTTCCTCATTTTGTATGCTTGGATGATCCATTTTACATTGGCTTTTATTCATCTGAGGAGTCCTTCACCACTAGGTTTGAGCCTAAATTAAGGGCTAGTTCTCAACATATTATAGCTTGGGGCTTTGATGAGGAGTTATTCTTAATGGCCTTTATTGCCATATGACTGTGCTACTTTGTATTTCTGGGTCATAGTAGGCTCTTCCATCCTTTTGCTCTCTTGATAGCTAGTTTTCTTGCACATTATGAGAAAATTGCACTAGCACATATTGTATTAGCCTACTTATACCATGGATTGGGCAGTGTCATGTGCAACTCACATTGCTATGATGTGGAAGTTCCTTGGCATTACATACATGGATGGATTTAAGCACATATTTTTGTAGCCTTCATCTATCCTTAGACACCTCCTTACCTCATAGAGAAATATTTTTTATTGATTATGCAGCTGAGTAGAGCTATAATTTTTTTAAATTAAGATCAGATATGAACATTCATGTTTATGCCAGCACATATGATGGATTGCTTTCAGATTATTCACAGTTCATCTTTTTATAGCTAACTTGATCAAAGCTTGAGACATAGATTCATGGATTCTATTACTAATAGAGGTACACTCTTATTATTATTGAAGCTAGGGTATAAATGCATAGCAGAATATCTCAATGGGCTGAGACCTGCTTGACTACCGTTGTTAAGAGTCTGTGATTTTGGAGGGACACAATCCCAACAGAGTAGCTAGACAGTATGACTTCACTCAGGCTACACCTATATATGAACTATCATAGATACTTGATATAGTAGATACTCATTCCCTGGGCATGTTATCACTATTCATTTGTTTGGAGGTAGCTTTTATGACTTTGATTTTCTACTTTACCTAGGAATTGATTCATGTTTTAATGTAGCTTCACAGGAGGCTAGTACGAGAGTTAGCCCTATGGTTGCTATAAATTTTTCATACCTTCTCTTCCTTTTTGGAGTTGGATCTTCACATGTATAGTCGTAGGCTCAGGAAAGCTAGACTGACATGATACTTACATTCCCCTTGGCACATGGCTTATGCTTTTAAGGAGTCATCAGATAGATGAGATAGTGGTAGAAAGCATCATTGAGAGCCTTCACCTGTTCATACAGGGGTCGAAAGGGATACCCGAAGCCCTCTTCTAGTTGACTATGATATAAGAGTAGTAGGAAAATTTGACCCTATTTATGCTTCATCTACACTAGTAGAGGTCAAACCATCAACATAGAGGATAGAGAGTGATATCACTTTGGTATTATCGATAGAGGCTAGTGTGACGTCCCTAGTTTCTCATTCTATTGAGCCTGTTAGTGATGATCATATGCATGTTGGAGAGGATTCATGTATAGAGGAATTTGTTTCTTCAAAAATTGGCTGTGAATAATTTTTATTAAGCTTAACTTGAGAGATAGTGAATGCCACACAAGATGATTCCTTAGCAGAGCTTGACTCTAATGCAAATAGTCACCACACTTCCAATTTAAGGGATGTAGCTTAGAAGTGCTTATTTGGTTTGAAATTTTCATGCTTCATCTTTAGGATATGCTCGAGGCCTCCAAGATCATCACATGTTAGCTCTTTGACGAGTGTATGTCATATAGTGATGACACTACATCACCTACTTCTGGGAGTTAACTTAGAGGTTTTTTCTTGAGCTTTCTAGCTTCTATGTGGAGGCAAACTCTTTACTAAATTTTGCTATTGCTTTAGGCCTTGAAGTAGGGGAGTTACAACTTTAAGTGTCCCTATGCCAAGATGTTGAGTTTGGATTATTCTCACTATGCACCACTTACCAAGAGCTCTTATTAGAGACACATACTGATGCAGAGAATTTGCTTAAAACTACTTCACATCAAGCCTCTCTAGTCCATCAAGGTCTCGAGCATTGCCTCAAAGCCTTGAGATCATACTGGAGAGAGCTCTCTAGAGCACAAATCAAGCTTCTTGATATATCTATTAAATTTAGAGAGCTATAATAGATGAGGTAGTACTTATTAGAAAGGAGGTCAATGGTGAGATGACTATCACAACTATAGAAGAAGATTGCTCACAGATGGACACTCATGTGTCTAAACTTGAATAGGTTCTCCTTTCATTAGTCAATGACTAGGAAACTGGCTTTCAACATCTCCATGATGCACCTGAGAGACAGGATACTATGGCTTATCAAGCCCATACTGCTTCTATTTGTATCATAGAAATTCAAACTAATCACATGTAGCTGAAATTTCTTTTAGCTACTTTCTCTTTGTTATTACATAATATATAAATGTTATGATTAGAGACCTCTTGAATACTATGTTCTCTCTTTTTCTTTATGCTTCTGATTATAATCATTAATAAATAAAGGAGAAAGTAATGAATGCATCATGTCTGATCAACATGACACATTTATTAGGGGAAAATTTATTTGCAATGAAAAAAATAATAATGAAAATAATGAATACACCAACTCAGGTGTTATGGTGCCACAACCATGGCATGTAGACACTGCTCTGCTATCCCTAAGTCTAAAAAGTCTAAAAAAACACTAACCACTCTTGTCAACAACCATCCTCGTTAATGGTAACCATTTAAAAGGAAGAGCGAAAATGGGTAGGAGATGTGATATCTTATAAAAAGGGGAGAGGTGCTAAACTTCTTCTTCTTCTCCTTATTCTTCTTCTTTCTTCTGGCCACACTTCTCTCTCTCTATCTCTCTCTCTCTATTGTGGAATCTGCTGCACGCTCTCTTATCTCTGTTGCAAGCTCTCTTTTTTGCGTGAGACAAAATTGAAACTAGGCCATCATTGATTCCATAAAATTCAAAATGAAAAGCTTCTTTTATATAATTCCTTACTCCACAAGAAAATCTTGAAAACTTTCATCATTAATCTTGGCTTCAGTGTGAAATGACGATCCTCCTTTCATCAATCTTAGATTTAGAGCATGGGAGAAGAATGGAATAGGGTTAATTATAAATTTTATGCATTATCAATATAAAACTTTGCCAAAATTAAGATTAAATCAAAATTTAAATCATTAAATCAAAATTTAAATCATTATATCAATAATCTTGAAATTTGAAGGCCTCTACCATTAAACTTAGTTCTAACGTGTGATGAAAATGCTCCACCCATTGATCTTAGATCCAAAATAAGGGGGAAGAGTTTGTGTTGCACTAAAATTATTTGAATTCTAGCATTGTTAAGTCATTATGCAGACAAAAGTTTATAGACATCATCAAATTAAAGAAGAAAATCACTCTAGAATAGAGTCTCATAGTGTCGTGACATAATTACCTAGCACCAGGGTGTTAAACTCATGGAAATTTGGACCCTGGCGCTTCGGTTCGCAATGCCACAACATTATCTAGATAGATCCAAGGCACTTTGTCAACACTGAGGCACTAAATCCTGGCATCGTAGCATTGCCTTCTCGAGTTGCAAGGCCTAAATTTTCACTTGCAGTACCGTAGCGCTATCTACATAGCACTAAGGTTCTCTGTTAGCACTGTGGCACTAAATCCTGGCACTACAACATTGCTATCTCAGGTTATAAAGTCAAAATGTTCACTTACAACACCGTAATGCTATCCAAACATCACATAGGTGCCCTATCAGTGCTGCAGTGCCACTTCCCTAGTGCCTAAGCACTACTTTTCTAATTTTAAGCTCAAATTCAAACATGCAGCGCCATGGTGCTAGTTTTTCAACAACGAGACACTTTCTTTTGAATATTGATAATCTTGAGTTATAATTTTATTTTAACTTATAATAAGATTATAATTCAATCTTGGAGATAACTCATCAACATTTGAAATGTGAATATATAGTGCAAAATAAAAATGTACTAAAAGAAATTTTTTTTACAAAATTTGTCAAATAAAAATACATAAAAAAGAAGAAAACACTAAAAAAGAGGAAAAAGGCAATCATAGAAGTCATAATCCTCCTCTTCTTCCACTTCTGGCTTCAGCAGGGTGCTAACATAAGGCTAATAATGAGGCACTGCTGGAAAAGGAACTCTATTCGGGCTGGCATTAAAGTTGTAATTTTTATATATTTGAACAAGTGCTGAGTTAAAGTCATTCATGTAAGAAAATGCTATTGCTACAATTACTGCTACCCATATGATAATCAACTTTCTTCTCCAGTTCATGTTGTCATCAGCTTTGAGACTTCTCCTATAATTTCTTAGAGTTGCTCATTTAACATCTTAGAAGATTTTGATATGGATTGAGGAGCGCATGAACTTTCTCCCACTTCCATTTTTGATCCAACCCCTTCAATCATTCAGTTAGTCATGGCAACCCTTTATATAAGAATTTCTTCATCCGGTCACCCGATGCACCAGTCGCAACATAAAAAAATAAATAAGAGAAAGAAGACCATACCCTAGGGTAATACTACCCTTAAGCATATTGTAAATT
Organism: Cymbidium sinense; assembly: GCA_021442155.1. Taxonomy (NCBI): domain Eukaryota; kingdom Viridiplantae; phylum Streptophyta; class Magnoliopsida; order Asparagales; family Orchidaceae; genus Cymbidium; species Cymbidium sinense. The sequence goes on along the minus strand of CM038223.1, from coordinate 25,581,010 downwards.
GAATTATAAAAGATCTTACCAACATTTATAGTGAGGTCCTTTTGAATTGAAAATTTTAAAATAGCTCTATCCTTAGTCACCTTAGTGATGTTACTTGTGGGCATCAGATTGGAAAATAAAATAAGGCCAAGCCTTAGCCTCAACTGTTAGACCAATGATAGAAAAATTAATAATCTATTCTTCCCGCCATTTCCACTGAATATTTGCATTTCTAATAGTGAAGAAACTAAGAATTTCATTAAAATTGGGGTGATTATTGTAGTAGGAATGATGTTGATCATATACAAAATTTTGTAAATTATAATATGCATTAATGGAAGTACTATCAAAACATACCATTTTTTCCATACAAAAACTTTGTTGTCCTAGTGATCCTTCGCACTAGAGAAAAACTCTCGTACCATGAGGATGACACAAGCGATGTGTTGTAAGCGAGATGATCCCAGCTTCTCTCATTGATGACCCTCTCCACGCTCCCACTCAGACTATAGAAGCTCCTCTTTAGAATGAGGTGCTTGCTGATAAGAGCATGCTAGTACCACCCCTCCACAACCACATTAAAAAATCTGCTAGCATCACTAGAGGATGCCATCTTCTTGCCCTTCTAAATGATCTTGACTGACATTTTTATTTTCCTAGAGCTTAGCAAAAGATGAGAAGAAAAAGGGAATAAAAGCTTTAGAATGAGAATTTTAGTAGCCTATGGATCTTATTTATAGGCTAAACCCATTGTTGTGACATTACTTCTATAGCGCAGAGATGTTGGCCTCTCAATTTAAGAAATATGGGACCAACGCCATGGTGCTCCACATGCAGTGCTTAGGCACCGATCAGTCAATCAATAATTACTATGCTAGTCAAAAAGATTAGTTATGAATATTTATTATTAATAATTTCATAATCAACTAGATCCATAAAGCATGTAAGATATTGATAGAGAGCCATAGTGCTCTCATGTAGAGCCGTGGCATTAGTCAAAAGTCCTATCCTCTTATGTTCAAAGTGTCTGCCAGTCTATCAGCCCTTTGAATGGCTTTTTGATCAGAACCGTGGCACTACTTTGGTAGTGCCTAAGTGCTGTTCAAATATTCACCTAATTTCTATTATTAATTATGGCACCTTAGCACTACGACGCTTGGTTTACAATGTTGAAGTGATACCCTCTATATTTTTGAGACTTATGTTTTTTGCTTTCCAGTGCTGGACACTAACTCACCAGTGTCGATGCTTTAGGCTCTAAAGGGCCAACTTCCTAGCACCATGGCACTGAACCTCTAGCGCTGTGGTGCTACTTTTACAGTTCCCAGGTACTGTTCCCTAGAAAAAAAATAAAACACCTTTATGTTCGCTATGTGAACATCCAAACCTTAGCTGGAACTCCAAAGAGAGGTAAGCCTAATATATATCTTTTCCATGTAAACAACTAAAACCTATCCAAATCTAAATTCCAATTTGTTTTGTTTGCCACATAAACTTCTCTATAATTTTGGGTATTCCAGAGGGATATAAGTCTAATCTATTTGTTCACCATGTGAACATCTTAATGGCACTCGAAAGGGAGGTAAGTCCAATTTATTCATTTGCCATGCGAACACCGAAATTCTAAATTAACTTTTCAATGGATGTAAGCCTAGTCATTTGTTCATCACGTGAACTTGTCTATAATTTTTGGCATTCTAGAGGGATGCAAGTATAATCTATTCGATCACCACGAGGACATCTTAATGGCATTCCAAAGGGATGTAAGTCCAATCTATTTGTTTGCTATGTGAACATCTAAATTCTAAATTAGCTTTCTAATGGATTTAAGCCTAGTCATTTGTTCTCCATGTGAACTTCTCTATAATTTGCAGCATTACAAAAGAATGTAAGTCTAATCTATTCATTTTCCATGCAAATAACCTAGTGACATTCCAAAGAAATGTAATTTAAATCCATTAGTTCTCTACATTAACTCTAAACCCAGCTGGCTTTCTAAAGGGATGTAAATCCAATCTTATCATTCATTATTCAAACAATCTAACCAACATTTTAAAGGGATGTAAGTCCAACCTTTTTGTATGCCATGCAAACATCCTAACAACATTCTAATGGATGTAAACCCTATGTATGTTTGCAAAGCAGACTACATTGAATTATTAGAAAAACTTATAAATTAAGTTTAGTCTTATTTTACTAAATAGCTACAAAATAACTCTATTCTATTCGGAATATCTAAGATGAGGCAACCCATGGCTGCTAATCAGACTCTTAGATATTATAGCTAATAGCCCTCTCATATTAGTAGATTGGAATAATAACAGTCTTAGGATGAAAAAACCATGGGATCTTGATTGAGGCTTTTCTCCCTTTTCCTTTAGACAACCATCCACACCACACCATTAGACATCGATTCTTATCAGAGAGATATGTTTATTTTCCAACTTAATTGAGAGTGCTCTCTTACTATGATAAGAGGGGTGATTAACTATAAATGCTTGCATTCATAGGATCTAGAACCTAAATCTAAATAAATCCTAACATAATATTAGGGTAAATATGGTTGAATATAAATCAATATGCCTCATGAAGATCAAACTCCCCAAACATCTTAAAAAGATGGCAGAGATTTGCAAAGGTGTTTTTCTTGAGGAAGCAGATACCTAAGAAACATGGTTAGGTAAATAGATTAATAGAAAGAAGATATGAAAATAGGAAAATTGTTGGAGAAAATATAATCTTTATTTCTCTAAACTTGTTGGGTCAAATCTATCTTCCCTTGTTGGGTGCTCCTCCTAGCGAGTGTTCTTATTCAGGGTCGTCGAGTACCTTTTATGCAAGTATCCTTATCTTAACTTATAGGCTCGTTTAGGCCTACCCATTGCTATAAGTATATATTTAGCTCCCAGATTTTTTTAACTCTTTGTAGAGGTACTTTGTAAAAATGACAGAAGAGTAAAAATGATTAGCTAATAAACATTTAATGATATGAGAAAATTCATGCAATTATTGGGAGGTCATATCACCTTTAGACTAATCCAATTTTTTAATGCTTTATAGAGGCTATAAATGGATCTTTTTCTTTCTTTTTTATGCACTCAACATTATTCTACTATTTACTAGGATAAATTTTCTACCTCTCAAGAGTTGACTCTACAAAACATACTGAAACATAATCGTGATGGACTAAAGAGTCCTCATGATGACATCAATCCCATAGTCCAATGGGCAAGCCTTTGCAAGAAGGACAAGAAAGTGAAGAAGTTAGGCAAGAATGCCACCCTTCTTGTAGTTGAAGTAAGCATCTCAACGCTCTAATTGTAACAACCATCACCTCAACTAATCCCCCTGACCCGTAAAGAGAATCGAGCACTTGCCTATCTGACAAGCAGGTTACTGTGGTGAGTGAGTGACTAGAGACATTTTTTGAGGAAGAGAAAGAAGGGTGGATGCAGTTTTGATTTGATGTAAGAAGGTGATGGTGAGCTGATTGGTTGGCTTGGCCACCCGAGGGGAGCTGTAGAGTAGTATCTCATTGAGGTGAGTTTTATCTATTGTCCCATATTATGTGTCTCTTTTATCTAAACCTCTTACTTTCTTCTCTGGCTGTAGCTGAGTATATTCAGTGTTCAGGCTTCACTAGTGGATGGTGAGGGGCACTCGTCAGCCCACCAGGTCATTTCCTCCACCATTCCGATTAACTTTGTAGAGCTACTCCACCTTTCCATGGGAGATTTGCTAGGGCAATTTCTGAGTAGAGAGGAATTTTACTTACTCAAAATGTGGCTGCCCTTCCCAAGGGTCAAACTTATAGCAAATCCTTTTATTGAAATTCCCATCTTGATTTTTGAGGAATTCCTTTCTTCTTGACTACCATTAACTCTAGCTTTGCCACCAACTGTATTGATGTCACAGGTGGAATTGGTGGAGAACTCTCCTTAGCCCAGGTGACCATCAAAATTCTTGTTGCTGAGACCAACTTCACTTCCGTTGAGATCAAGGAAATGATTGTTAGTTTCCCCTCTCCTACTTATAGAGATAGCAGTGAGTTTATGAAGGGTGAGTCTACCCATCAATCAAGAAATGATGCAAAGGAATCGTGAGTATTTACAGACTCCTCCTAGATTAAAACTCTGTGAGGGGAGGTCATCCCCTTGAGGGAGGCCTTAGACTCATCTCAACGGGACATGGGTAAGTTGCGAGCATAATTGGTGCTAGAGTCACATCAATGACATTCCTTGGAGGTGGAGGACTAGTGCAACTTTGTGAGCATGAGGGTTGAGATATTATTGTTGCAAAACTCTGTTAAGTCATAGAGTTCCTAACTTCTTCTTTATGGCATGAGTTTTCTATTTATTTATGTGTGAGAAAGGCAGACTCACCGAGGACTAGGACTCGAACCCTATAATAAAATTATTGAAAAAATGTATTTAGGGTTATATCTAGTGTTTTATACCTTTTTACCTAGTGAATAAAGGTAAATATTTTTATATTTTTTTCTCGTGAGTACAAATTGGTTTTTTACTATTATGCATTGATTATTTCCCTATAACTCCTGTCGCTTGAGATATATGTGTGTTTTAGGTACTCATTTTCTTAGTGAATGCTTGATTTAACATCTGCATTACTACAACTTTCTTATCATGCCTATAAATTTTCCCTAGTTAGAGTAATTAGAACTTTTATTGCTCATCTTGAGTCATGCAGACAAACCTTCCTTGTGAGCAAACATTGTTCATCATTTTCTTATCTTATGTATGGCTCTGCTTAAGAAAGTTGCTTCATCTTTCCACAAGACTCATATTAAAGACAACCTTGAGTAGGATCCCTCCACTACGACTTCAATATTTTTCAGAGTACTAAAATGAAAATCCAACTTTCACCATGCAAGTGGCCAAGAGGACCAAACTTCTTATGCACGGGTAGTGTGTTCAACTCTCCCACTTTAGGAATGCATTCTGACTTCCCCTTCCATGCGAGTGGATAAACATCCACTACTTCTTTGTAGGGATGCTTACCCAAGTCCTTCCCAACTCAGTGGGGAGCATCACAACCTTCATTCTATGCCTATGATAATAAGTTATTTTGTCGAGTCTAGATGTCTTCCACCACTCATTAATGGTGAAGAATCATCAGGATGGGATCATGCAATTTTTAGCAACTCTACTAAAGATTTTTGTGCCTTTAAAATAAAGTATAGAAGTGGTGCTCACAGCCTTTAAAATAAAGTATAGAAGAGCACAACCTAGTGGCTTGTGTCGATTGTTCTCCTCCCTAACCAACTAAGCAAGGCCGCTAAGTTTAGCAAGCCAAGTGTATAGGTGGTGGAGGCAATGGAGAAGTAATAGGGTCACAGCTTGAACATCTCTCTCTACCTTTTTCTTTGGCCTTGTTTCAGCCACCCTCAATAAATTCCCCTTCATTTCTACTCACTAATCCCTTTATGCCTTCGATGACTTGTTCTTATAATTTTTCTTTGTATGCTCGTAGGAGATGCAACTCCCACTGCCTCTAAGCATAGCTCCAAAGTGCTCTAATTCCTTAAGGGTTATGAACATATGATCAATGAGCGAGTGGATGACGGTGAGGAACCGACCTCTCTCTAGGTCAGTGAGGAACCAACCTTTTACAATGTCAACGAGGATGAAGAAGAGGGGAGCTAAGTTTGGTTCCCACTAAGTTTACGCTAATGAGGTTGGACCAAGTACCCTTCTAGGAAGTCCAAAAAGCAAGCAACAAACTCTATTCCTCGTAGTCACCAGTAGAGCAGCGAGTCTGCTAAAGAAGAAGAGGGGGAGAAAGGCCTAGAGTCAACTTCTCCCCAAACATGTATGATCCCACCCTCAACAATTGGGCTCCCCCATCTTCTCTCATAATCTTGATAAGCTATTATGCGACCTCTTGAATGTTCACCTGCCACATGCTGTCATAAATGCTTAGACAATAGCTTGGTAGTCAACTTACGAGATGTTCCACAAGTTTATTAGGATGAGGAAAGAGGCCTTTGGGAGTAAGACCCATATGGTACAAATAAAGAAAAAAATTGATAACTCTTAAGGCCCAATATAAGGACCTTTAGGTCTAGCTGGCTCGCTAAGAGGAGGAGAAAGAGAGGGTGATCTTAGAGCTTACTGACCTCATGGAGGCAAAGAGGGAGTTAGAGGAGGAGGCCACTCATCAAATTGAAGAGTTATAAAAGAGAGAAGGTTCACTGGGTTTCTCAATTATGATGAGAACTAAGATATCTTGCAGCAAAAGTTCAAGGATGGTGCCAACTTTGTTATCACCAAATTGGTGAAGCATAATCACCTTGACGCTAAGGTCTAGGACTTCTCAAATGTGCTCGTGCTTTTAGACTTGGATGACGATGATGAGAGCAGTTCAACATGATAAATTCATTCCTCTATTTTTGTAAAATTGTTTTGGTGAGTAAGATGCATGTATCTTACTTGCTTAACTAAAATACAAAATGAAAATTACAAATACATTTTGAATCGAGTATACTTATCTGAATAGAAACTTGATTCATTTCCTTACTGATTATTTTTGAATGAATGACTTGATACTTACTAGTCAATATGTGAATGGCTTTGTTTGTAACTTAAAATATTTGGATCACTGATCAATATACTCATCTCTTGATAATCACTTTAGCCTGGCAAGTTCATGTATACTCGTTAGATAAATTCTCATTCATCAATATATGAACACTTTTTTTATGGTGCTAACCAGTGGAGAGAATCATAATTATCTTATGTAAACTCACTAGTGTGATGCTCATTTATTTGATTGAATTGGCCCATGACTTGAAATATCCTAAGCCATTAACTCATAGAAAGCGCTTCCACAAATGATCACTTTAATATCACGAATGTAGTCATTAGATTGATACTTGATTATAGATACATGAGTAACTTTGCTTGACTTAGGATGCTTCATGTAATTATTTTCTAGGTTAGTTTCTCTTTTTTAAGGGTTAGCCTTGACATGTTAATTAGAAAAATTGATCACTTCTTCATTACTGACCTCATGAGTTTTAGTCCTACACGATAGTCACCAATTGCACCAAGTGTTGGTCTTTCTAATTGTAAATTAGTAGAGTTGGTCTTTTGAGTTTAGTTATTAACCTCATGGGGAGTCGATCTTACATGATACTTGCAAATCACCTAGAGTATTAGTCCTTCATAAATTAGTTGTTGACCTCATGGGTTATCGATCTTACATTATAGACGTCAACTATACAGAGTGTTGGTCTTTTTAAATTTAGTTGTGAACCTCATGGCCTGTCGGTATTACACTGTAATTATCAACATCATGGAGTATTGATCTATTTTAATTTAGTTACCGACCTCACGAGGTGTTGGTCTTACATTGTAGTTTCCAACTGTATGGAGTGATTGTTTATTTTAATTTAGTTGCCGATCTTACTGGGTGTCAGTCCTATATGATAGTCTATGACCACATAAAGTATTGGTCTTTTCTAATTTAGTTGCAGATCTTGAGGTAGTGTCAGTATTACACTATAGTCGTCAACCGCATAGAGTGTTGGTCTTCTTAATATAGTTGCCAACCTCATAGGGTGTCTTATATTTTAGTCACCAAACACATGGAGTGTTGGACTTTTTTAATTTTATTTCCAACCTCACGGGGCGTCCATCTTACATTAAGTTTAAAGAATAGATTGTTAGACTAATCTTCTTGGGCCAAGAATGCCATGCCAAGTATTCAGGTCTCCTACTCAAGCTTTTATTGCTCGCCAAGTTGGACTATTTCTTGGGCAAACAATGGTGAACCGAGTATCCTAAGTCATCACACAGCTCCCCTAGTAGTAAGGGTTTACTTTGCTTGACTTCAATTTTTCTTAGGTCAATAGTGGCACACCAATTACTCAGATCTTCTACTTAGGCTATCACTGCTTGCCAAGTGGGACCTTTCTTTGGGCCAAAAATGACACGCTGAGTAACCTGAGTCATTATACAACTCCCCAAGTATAAGTTTCACTTTCCATTATTCGAGTAGGTTTTTATGAAAACAAGTATTATCCTACCAACAAACTTGTTTAAGGAGAAAAATATATATTATTTTATTATTAAATATGAGAAGATACATGATACTTAAAAATTAATAAAATGAGTATAATTTATAGAAATTTTTTAAAGGATATATCTTCTTCAGATCTTTGGCGTTTGGTATGTTAGCATGTGTTGGGAATGACTTGCTTTTTGATTATGAAAGGCTCATCTTAGTTATGGGAGAGTTTTCCCAAAATATTCTGATAGGCAATGACATTTACTTTCTTCAGCATGAGATCACTGCCTTTGAAATGCTTCTTATTCATATAGTGGTTTTAATACTTGGTTATCTACATTTTGTGTCTTCTTGCCTTAATGATGCCTCGATTCTTAGTTCCTCATGCATGTCACATGTGTCTTCCATAGCCTTTGAGTTTACTTGTATCCACTCACTATCTTTATCTCCTATTCTTTTCATCGTTAGGACTATTTGATTTTGGGCTTCATACTCAACTAGTAGAATGACTTTTGTTCCATGCAATAAAGTAAAGTGCTTGTGTCCTTTAGTAGTAATGGGAGTCATCCTGAGCACCTAGAGTATTATGGGTAGTGTATATACCCACTCATCCTTTGCACCTTGACATTTTTCTTAAGTAAGTTGACTATCTTCTTGTTATTGGCTTCCACTTGTCCATTACTTTGTTGGTGATATACTAATGTAAATTTTAGTTTGACTCCTTGAGACTCACATAATTATTTTAGTCCTTTCTCGATGAATTGAGGCCCATTGTCGGTGATGATCGCTAGTGACAACCCATACTTGTAAATAATGTCAGTCCAAATGAAGTTGCATATAACTTGAGAGGTGATTATTAGAAGTGGCTTAGTTTCGATCCACTTACTAAAATAATTGATCATGACTAGGACAAAATTCTTTTGTCCATTGGATACTAGCGATAGACCTATCAGACCATCCCCTAAAAAGTGAATGGCCAAAGACTAGTGATGGGTTGCAATGGTTGTGATGACTGCTATTGTAGTTCTGCAAATTTCTAGCATTTTTATGCATCCTCTTGCAAATTATTTAGCATCCTTTCTTAGTGTGGGCCTAAAGAACCCTTGCCTTAAAATCCTATTGGCGAGTGTCCTTTCTCATGACTGACTACCACACTTGGTAGAATGAATTTCTTTTAGAACTTTCATTTGCCTCTTTCACACATCTAAGGTTGAGTGAGGTCACTGAACTTTAGAATAGTATTCTTTCTATTAACAAATAATAGGCTACTTTGATCTTGAACTTCCTTAAGTTCTTTATCATTTCTCCAATTTCTCTAGTATGCAAGTAGTTCTTGATGGGATCCATCCAGCTTGGTGAGTATCGATGATCTACTTACTGTGGTGTTTGTTTTAGGATGTGGGGGTGGACACCACATAGATCATAGGTGATACTTATTGAAGTGATTGGGTATGACATTAAAGTATGATGTACTATCTAGAGAGATAGAGGCATCACCCTACAATGGACCTAATAGCTTAAACAAGGACTCCTAAGGCATGATGGGTAGAATTTTCTCCTATTTTACACAAAAAAGTAAAGCAGGGTTTATATTAAGCTTGGTTCTTAAGTTCCTTATGGAGGTAAGCCTCCATAGTTAATTACATCCTAGAGAATGAAAGTTTTTAAGAATACTCTCGATTAAAGTTAATAATTATTATCTCCAATGATTTCAAGGATGGACTATAAAAAAACTGGCTATTTTGGAAAATCAAATGGAATTATTCAAGGAGAAGACTTATTTTTGGAATCCAAAGGAAAAAAGTAGGAAATGCTCATGGTACTAAAAAAATCTTGTGAGCATTCCAATCTATCCTATGGTGAGACTTTATATATTTGAAAATGAAGAGATTTATTTATTTGAGTTGAATTTTGATTAGATTGCTAGTGCTTATAATCCATCAACACAAGATTATGGAAATGCCTAAGAGGTGAGGATTTATGCTTGTAGCTCAAAGAAAACTAGCTATCTTGGATACTAAATCTGGAAAGTGTTAACGCAAGTTTAATCATGAACTAAATCTAAGTGAAAGGTGGATATAAGGGTTTATTTTCACAAGAGAGAGTAAACAGTTTGACTTCTTGACTTATAACTGCCTAGAGTGGCTGCCAGCTAACACCTCCTATATTTTAAATCCATGTGGTCTGGTCTTATAAATTTGCAAGATAGTTAGGCTTTGTTATTTAATTAGAAAGAGACTAAAGTCCTAAAATCACTCCCTAATAAACTAGAGCATGAGTAGTATGAGCGTATGACTTAGGCTTTATTTAAATCTTTTCAAATTTTATTTCATTTGACTCATTCATTTGCACAAAGGCTTGTGATTTTTTTATGCCTAAATGCATGATGAAAGTTGATTTTTGGCTAAATCCAAAGAGAGGGTGAAGCTCCATTAAGAGGGTTTTCTCTCATGGGTCAAGCAGTCCCTATAGTGTAAGAATGAAGGCCCTCATTTTTAGCAAGAGTGATAAAAATTGCATGCATGATGTGAGACATACAACCATACAGATATGGAGTTTCTAAATCTTTTAGTTATCTTGGTTATAGCCTAGGTTTTATAGTGAGATTATGAGTTGTTTAAAACTTTAATTATGAGTTATTAATTGGATAGAATATTTATTTTTATCCTAAGAGCCTATCTCATCCAGGCCACACATTAAAACATTAAACATGAAGAAACTATAAAAAGGATGCAATCCTATTGCACAATCTAAACATAAAATCAATAAATTTTGTAGACTACCATAAAAGAATAAGAGGTTGGTGCAGTCGGGTACCATCGTACATCCCAAAAAGAGAAAAGATGGGTAGCCGAGCTCTACCCTTATACAACTTGGAATTTGAAGGAATAAATTTACAATTATAATGAATACATGCTATGGGGGTCTTCATTCTTCACTTTTTCATATTCTCTTTTTCTTTCCTTTTGATTTGATTATGGTCCAAATGCATCACTGGGCATCCTAGGACTGAGCCTTCTAGCCACTGTTCATCCTAATCCCCTATAGGATTAATCCTAATTTCTATTGCAAAATTACATTTCATAAAAAAAAAGTAAATCTAACTACACTTGTAAAATAGAAGTTAGTTAAACATACATACAATCCCAAGTAGTTGTCTTTATAATTTGGGCTTAGTACCCTGCATGGGTAACCAAGCCCACTTGTCCTAACTTAGATTATGCTTAGGGGTTTGAGCAACCTACAAAGAGAGCATTTATATTTAATTTTCAGCAAGCCCTTTAGCATAACCTCATGCAAAAAATATGATGAGGCTATGAATGACCTAACATCTAGTCTATGAAACATACACCCTAATATCTAATCTAAAACATTACATCACAAAACAAAACAAACAACACGCATACACCATCGGCTTAATTCTAATATTTGTGTTAGGCTCTGTGTAGTATGTCTCACTATGCATTAGAGTTATGATTTGTTTATGTCTTAGACATTATTTAAGTTAACCATGAAGGTTGATTTCATTTCAAGTTGTTTAGTTGATTTGTGAATTTTAATTTACATTTTGATTTATTTCATTTGATTTACACTTATCACCTAAGTGTTATAAGGAGAAGAAAGAGACTTAGACTCTTTCATCCCTACCCTAAGCCATTCTTTAAAGTTTATTTTGATGACTTAGTTCTCTTTAGTGAATGGATTATTAAATATGTTTGTTAATTCTAAGTTTAGGTGAACCTTAAATAATTCTATTTAATATGAAAGGCATCACAAGGTTAACATGATTGAACTACTATCACATAGCACATGTCGAACCATTCCTTCCCCTTACATGTAGCATGCAAATGATTCAATCCTTCATATACTGTACATACAATGTATTTTGGCACACTTAAATGATGATGGATGCATATGTTTAGAGTTTATATTTTGTTAATTGGATTGTTTATACATGTAGATTAAAGTTCTATCCAAATTCTAATACTAAAATACATAGGAATGAAATCAAATAAGTATGTGTCATTGTTAACCAATGAAGTGAGGTAATCAAATGACCTCTTACAGGCTACTTAAAGCCTCATATTCCTAGGATGTCCAAATTATATACTTATTAACATTCAAATTTATGTAAATCCATATATGAACCCAAAGAAGAGAGCTTCAAATTCACATGTAATGTATGCTAATGACTTAGATAATTATGGATGTATGCATTTTTAATAACAAAAGGGGATTTCCATCTTTTAATTAAGCATACATACACATGTATAAAAGATATAAGCAAGTACACGCCATTGTTAACTAGGAAAGTGAGATAATCAAAGGACCTTCTTGGGGCTACTTAAAGCCTCATATTCTCAGGATGTCCAGACTAAACACTTGTTATCTTACATACCTATAAATGTATATACAATTATAAGGATAAAAATCATGCAAAAATTATATTTTCTTTAGTTAAATCATTTATACATATGGAATAAAGCTCTATCCAAATTTTAATACCAAAATACATATGAATGAAATCAAATAAGTACGTGTCATTATTAACTAAGGCAGTGAGGTAATCAAATGACCTTCTTGGGATACTTAAAGCCTCATATTCCCAAGATGTTTAGACTATATATTTATTAAAATTTAAACTTATGTAAATCTATATATAAATCTAAGAAAGAAAGCTTCACATTCATATGACTAATCTATAAGCACATGTAAATCTTATATGTATTCATAACTACCATCACTCCACATGTTATTATCAATTTATAAACTTTGAAAGATAGATTTTGATTTATTAGTGATAATAGCTACACATATAATTAAGTTAAATCAACACATGCAAGCTTACATAAATAACCTTCATTTGATTTACTTAATTTTGAATCAATGAATGCATGAGATCACATGACATACAATATTTAAAGTAATTGGAAAGGAATAACCAAACATAAACATGTAATTCATTCAACTAAATTAATCCCTAAGGACAATCACATTACATAAATTTGTTTAAGAAAAACCAAAGCTTCTTATTAATTTAGTTTTAGATTTGAGTTGATTTAGAAAGAGAGGAGATTACTTGTTATTTTAATCCCATTCCCATGTTGGTAAACTTAATTGATTCAAGGAAAGGAAATTGTATGAATTTTATGAATTAATTAAGTTGAATTATTGATTAAGTCATTTAATTACCCTCTCCTATGCTTCTTTAATTTGATTAATCACTTAATCATGAGCCACAAATGATATGAACTTGTGAGGAAAATAAACTTGCAATGGTCCTAAAGGACCTAATGCACTTGGCTCATGAGTAAGGATTAATTAAATTAAAGAATCTAATTAAGTACTTTATGATTTTCCCACACTTATGGGTTCATCATAGTTTCCTTAGAGGGTCTTTATGTTATTAAACACATAAAGAGGAAAATTCTTATTATTTTAAATATTAATTTATCATTTAATTAATTAAAGAGGGTAATTAAGGTTTGAATCATTACTTTCCCTAATTACTAAACAATAAATTCCAATAAAATCATGGGAGGAAGAGGTCATCCCATAGAATGAACATACAAAATTTAAAATCATTTTCCCAAGTAATTAGGGCTTAATTAAGCAAATTAAGTTTACATTTATACCCTAATGAAGCCTTAATTACTATTAAAAACTAAATGAAAATATATTTAATTCATTATCCTCTAATTACCTTCAAAATAAGTATGTATTTATATTTTTTTTCTAAGTTTTCTATAATTTGTTATGGTTTTCCAATGTTTCAGTGATTAAATCTAATTATTAAGCCCTAATTAAGCCTAATCTCATCGATGCCACATGGAGCACTGATGTGGCATGCTTTCCACATGGCATGATGGGATTGGTTATTTATACTTATTCGAGTTAACGATGACATGGCGACAATGGATGCGCTTTCATCCCCGTCATCCGATCTAAGATCAAATGGTGGAGATTAATCCCGTGGTTCATAAGGATTAAATATAATGGGATATCATGGCCATCCATTCTAATAAAGTGGAATGGACGGTGGATGATCTATCATCTGCCGTGTGATGAAAGATGGATACCGTCCACCTTCCTCTGCACAATTCAAGCTCGTCGGAGCTCAAATTGGCTCGAGATTGATACCACACCTTCACAAGGAGGATCCTAAGAGATCTAATGGCTAGATTCTCATGGCATCAACATTCTCTTCGAAAAGGCCAAACAAAATTAGAAAGTCTCAGTTTGCCAGAAAATTACCTCACCAGAGCTCAAGACTGGCGGTGAATCTGACTGAGATAGCTTTGCCTTTATGAGGTGAAGCTCTATTGAGAAGATGGTGCCTTGACTCCTCATCAATGGCTCTATGGATTGAATGTCACTAGAAAATACGTTAGAGTTATGCTTGAAGTGGCCTCCAGTGCTCGGATAGCTTGGGAGAAGGTTTGTTTCACCTCATTGGAGCTTGGTGAACATGTGGGTAAAGTTAATTTGGGATTAGTTGGGATTTGGTGGAGTTAGATGGAGTTAAAGCTTGTCATATTTCATATGGGCTTGGCTTCATCATCTCCGGTGGTGGGAAGGCTCGGGAAGTTTGGGAAATTAATCAAGGAGTTCATCTCAGGATGCTTGAGCTCTCAGAGGATTCAATTGCTAGGTTTGATTTGAATGAGGTGGAGTATACCCCCTCATACCTCAAGATGAATAGATGGGATGAGCTCTACCATTTGTAGCCATCCGACCACTGGAGGTGGCAGGAGTGGGCTTAGGTGGCTCAGTTTGAGTGGCCAAGGGACTGAAGAGGCTGGTTTGAGTGGTTTCCATCTCCTTTAGGTTGAGCTAATGAGGGGAGGTGGGTTATCTTACCTCCCCTTGACCAAGGGCTGACCTAACCACTTTGGGTCAAGTTAGCCACCTAGCTTGGGGTCTATTCTTGGCTTGTAGCTGCCAAATACAATGAAGGGTTGTTGACCACCCATATTTAGATTTTGTCCAATATTGGAGGCTTTACCCATCAAAACATGGGTCGAACTAGGTCCAAAGTGGATGGGTTTGATTTGGGCTAACCTAAGGTGAGCTAAGGATGGGTCATGTCAAATTTCATTAGGTTTGGGCTTGGTTTGAGTAGGGTTGGCTCAATTTGACCCATGTAGGTCAAATTGGGCTAGGTTGGGTCAAGTTGACAAATTGGTCAAATTGGGTCAAACCAAGGCTTGGCTTAAGTTCAAATGAGTATTTGGAATGTTTTGATACAATTGGTTTGGTCCAATTTGGCTTGGATTTGGCTCACTTGAGTTCATTTGGGTCAAATGGGTCAAGTTTACCAATTTGATCAAATTAGCCAAATTAGCTTAGTTTAGGCATTGGTTCATGTTCAATTGATCAATTTAAGATGATTGTAGACTTTGGTTTGAATCAATTCGGATTTGGTTTTGATTTAGACCATTTTGACCCTTTAGGCCAATTTGGGCTAAATAGGTCAATTGGGTTCAGTTGGTCAAAGTAAGTTCAAAAGGCTTTGGTCATGTTCAATGATCAATTTGAAATGAACTTGAGCCATTGGTTGCAATCAATTTGGGTTAGATCTTGATTTAACCTAGTTTAGTCTTTTAGGTCAAATTAGGTCAACTTTGGTCAAAGGGCCAATAGGGTTAGGTTTGGCTCAATTGATGGTAAGGTCATGTTCAAGGATTGATCTTAGGTTGATATGAGTCATTGGATTCAAATAATTTGGTTTAGGATGAAGATTGGCTAATTTGGCTCAATAGGTTAAGTGGGTTAACCTGGTCAAATAACCAATTTGACTTGGTTTGACCTAATTGATTATAATTGATCAATCAAGGATGGTCAACAATCATTGTAGGAGGTTTTAGTTGGTTTGATTCAACCCAATTTGGGTTGGATTGAAAATTGGTTCAAATGGATCCTTTAGGTCACTTTGGGTCAAGTGAGCCTAAATGGGTAAATCAGCTTGATTGAGGTTTGATTTGAGTTTAGTTGAGTTTGAATATTGATATGGAATTGGTTTATAGATTTAGTTGCAATTGATTTGGGTTTGAATGTATTTTGGCTCATTTGGATATTTTGGGTAAAGTGAGTTAACTTGGTTTGATTTGGATTGGTTTTGATTGTAGTTTTGGTTTGGAATGGTAATTGAAAGAATGAATTGACATATGAGAAAATCAATTGAGTTTGATTTGGATGGAAGAGATTTGGCTAAGTCCATAGGAATAAATCATAGGGCTTAGGCTTAGGTTATTTGAATTTAATTTGAGGAATTGAATTTGATTGTAGATTTTATTTGGAGGGATGATTGGAGGATTGATTGATTTATGAGAAAATCAATTAAGTTTGATTTGGATTGAAAGAAATTTAACTAAGTCATAAGATCAAGTCATGGTCTTAGAAAATATTATGGTGGATTTAATTATGGGTTTGAAGATTTGAATTGGAATTGAGATTCAATTGGAATTGGATATAAGGCTTTGAGATTGGATTTTGGCTAGAGAGGTAGGTATGGAATTGGTTAAGTTATAGGACAGCTGGATTATCCTAGTCCCTAAGGTATGATCTAAACCCTATGGCTAATCCTCCTATGCCTCTAGGCATAGGTTAAGTGTTCACCCAGCCACTAGAAGTGTCTTATGACTAATGAGCTCTTAATGTCTAGAAGATTGAATCCTCACTCCAAAAGTGAGGTCAACACTTACATTAGCTCATCTTCTTTGGTGCTAAGCTAGATGAGTTGGGTGTTTGCGCGCTCCTTGAGTCCACTAGCCCTGCATAATAAGTTAGTTGGTTCTCTTCTCCAAAAATTTTCTCAATCTTGAAATATTCTAACGCCCAATTTTTGCTTTTACTTTAAGTAAATATTTCATTGAAGACTTATCTCAAACTTCATACTCTCCATTCACTTATCTTACCACAAGCTACGAGCCTGAGTAAGCTGCTATATGTGCTGCTCTAAGTCCTTTAGAAAATCTTAATTTGACGAGTAAAGCTTCATATTCAACTTGATTATTTGTCACTTTGAAGATGAATTTAACTGATTTGGCAATGGTAATCCCCGCTAGGCTCCTTAATACAATACCTATTCCTTTAGTTGATTCACCAGAAGAACCATTAACATATAGTAGCTCTAGATTGACAGGAATATCTTGCAAGTGGCTGATGTTCACCAAAAAATCTAGGAGTGCTTAGGCTTTCATCGTGGTTCAAAGCGAGTAGAATATATTGGACTTGCTCAAATTTGTAGACCACCTAAGAAATCTTCCCAAATGATCAGGCTGAGCACAAACTTAAGAGAATTATGATTGATGACTTGTATGGAGTGTGCATGGAAATAGGGTCATAGTCACCTAGCTGAGGTAATTAATGCAAGTTCTAGTTTCTCCATGAGCGAATCATTCAATTCAGCACCTCACAAAGATTTGCTGACATAGTAGATGGGCCATTATTTCTCACCATTTCCTAAGTAAAGTAGTAGGACTTTTCCCTCCTTTGGGCTCTACAATAAAGGAGGAGATGCGAGTAGATTCTTCAAATCATTAATGGCTTTTCACATTTTAAGGTCTATTTAAAATTTTTCCCCAGCTTTTAAGATGAGCTAGTTCTATCATGTTACTCATCCAATAAGTTGTTGTACCTCTTTCACATTTATAGGTGAGAGCATGTCGAGTATAGCCTTCACCTCATAGGGGTTCACTTTTATTCCTTCATGGGTAATAAGGAACCCCAAAAAATTTCTTGGTCCTACACCAAAGACATATTTCAATGGGTTAAGACACATGTTGCACCTTTTAAGTATGGCAAACCTTTCTTTGAGGTATCGAATATGCTGCATCGGTGACTTTCTTTTGATGGAATAAGTTATCAACAAAGACTTATATATTTATGCTCTTCTATTATTTAAACACTCAGTCTACAATCCGTGCAAAGTCTCCCTTACATTTTTGAGCTTGAAGGGCATGACTCAATAAGAATATAGTCTTTTAACAATAATGAAAGTCATTTTTACAGAGTCTAGGATGCATTTAGATTTGGTGATTTTCCAAAAAGGCGTTTAAGAAACTCATCATCGAGAATCTAGTCGCTAAGTCCATAAGTTCATTTATTCGTAGGCGTGTATACCAGTCTTTTGGACATATTGAGTTTAAGTTAGTGAAGTCATCACACATCCTCCACTTACCATTTGACTTTGATCCCATTAGTATGTTGGATAGTGACTTGGGGTATTGAAATTTTATAATAAAATTAGCTTTGAGTAGTTTAACGTCCTCTCCATTAATAGGCTTGGTGATTATGATTGCCATTTTCCTTAATTTTTTGCTTGATAGGTTGCACATCTATGTGAACGTTTAAGTGATGGCAGGCAATGTTAACGTTAATGCCTGGTATCTCTGCAACTATCTAAGTGAACATATCTATATTATACATCAGAGTTCTAATGAGGGTTTTTTTATGCTCGAGATAGAAATCTAAGCTGACCTTTAGTGTTCTCCCATTATTCTATGTGATTAGGATTTCTTTTATCTCATCGAGGATTTCAATCCTATTCACACTATATCTAGTTGTAGCACTTCATCTTTCTTACTTTACATGCTAAAAGCTTTCAAGTAACAATCACAAGATTGATTGAGGTTTTTTTTTGATAGTAATTGGGGAATTTAATGAATACATGGTACGCTGACACCACTACTCTAAATGAGTTGATCACAGGGAAGACAAAAATAGCATTATAGGTAATGGGGGACTCCACTATCATGAACTCAACCATGGTTATGAATTGCTTTTTAGCTTCCCCATAAGTGATGGAGAGAGTAATCATTCCCTCAATTTCTCTATGTTCTCCTGAGAAACTGATAATGGTCCTCCAATGAGGATGAGTTTAGAGTTCGCTAGGCCAAATTTATCAAAGGTTGATTTAAAAATGATATTATCTGAGCTCCATGTGTCAATCAAGATGCTCTTTACTTGATAGTTGGTAATCGTGGCCATCACCAAAACTATGCCATTATAGGAGTTCCCTATTGCTAGTCAATCCCATTTTTAAAAACTTACTAGCATAATGGTAGTAGCATGTGCTTAGATCATGGTTGTTGTGTTCACTTCTCTAGATCATAGCCTTTTCATGCTCGGGTTCTTAGAAGATTCATCATCGTCTCCAAAGATAGTGGGTATGACTCCTACAATATGAACCTTATGCATAAGTACAAGATAGGTTCATTATTAGTTTCAATGACCTATTTTTCTTTCTTCCTAGCAAACTCCTTAAGCTTTTATGCTTTTATTAGCTCATCCACTACACTTTTCAAATGGTGATACTCTTTGATTATGTGGTAATGATCATGATGATAAGCATAATATCTTGACTGATCAAGTACTCTATCAGCCTCCATGTCTAGCTGCCGCTTGAAATAATATTCATCCTGGATCACATCTACAAGCTCTACCGTGGACACTCTTAGAGGAGTCATTATATCAGGTTGTGCATAGTTGTCACCTGGTTAGCAAGTGGTTGGGTTTTGGAAGCCTCACCCTAGTACTTTTGGTCACCCTCTTTTATCTGTGTCCACCTTTGATATCCTTTCTTGGATAGTTATTCCAAAAGCCTCTTCAACAAAATCTTTCCCCCTGTCTATAATGCTGGTTGGACCACTTCGTTATACTCTTCAACATTGACATGATGGTTTCCCAACTCTAGTAGTTTCGCAAGCATCTTTAACTGTTAGAGCTCTAAAGAATACTTGAAGGGCCCCTCCTTTAGATCTTAGGCAAGTGCTTCTTGAGCGACTATGGGCTCCAAATCTTTAACTTTTAGCATTTCCCATTGGAAATGTGTGATGAAATGTCTTAGAGACTTGCCAGGCTCCTGCATAATTTGTAGGAGAGCCTGAGTACTCTTCAATAACAAGTGGTGTTTATTTTTAGATACACTAGGTGGACTCCACACAGATCATAGGGGATACTTATTGAAGTGATCAGGTATGACATTGAGGTATGATGTACTATTTAAAATATAGAGACATCACCCTATAATGGGCCTAATCACCTAATAAATACTCCTAAGGCATGATGAGTCTTCATATATACTAGAGATTCTTCCCCTACTTTACATGGAAAAGTAAAGAAAGGTTTCTTTTAAGTTAGGTTCTTTAGTTCCCTATGGAAGAAAGCCTCCATAGTTAATTACATCTCAAGAAATGAGATTTCCTAAGAATACTCTCAATTAAAGTAGGTAATTATTATCTCCAAAGATTTCAAGGTTAAGACTATTAATAAATTGGCTATGTTTGGGAAATCAAGTGGAATAGATTAAGCAGAAGATTTATTTTGGAATCCAAAGAAAATAAGTAGGAAATGCTCATGATACTAAGATGCCTAGTGAGCATTCCAATCTACCCTATGGTAGAGCTTTATATATTTGAAAGTGAAGAGATTTATTTATTTGAGTTGAATTTTTATTAGATTACTAGGGCTTATAATCCATCAACATAAGATTGTGGAAATGCCAAAGAGGTGAGAATTTATGCTTGCAGCTCGAATGAAATAGCTACCTCAGATCCTAAATCTAGTGAGATTTAACATAAGTTAAAGCATGAACTAAATCTAAGCGAAAGGTGGACCTAAGGGTTTATCTCCGTGAGAGAGAATAAATACATCCAAATTTTGGGTTTACAACCGTCTGGAGTGCCTGCTAGCTAACACCTCTTATGATTCAAAACCATGTAGTCCAATGTTATAAAATTGCAAGAAGGTTAGGCTTGTTATTTAATTAGAAAGAAACTAAAGTTCTAAACCTACTCCCTAAGAGACTAGAGCATGAGTGGTATGAGCATATGACTTAGTACAAAAATGCAACATCTTTTTAAATTTTATATTATTTTGACACATTCATTTCGATAAAGGCTTTAAGATATTTATGCATAAATGCATGATGAAATAGGGTTATTGGCTAAATCAATGAGAAGAGCGTGTTCTCCACTACAAGGGATGCCCTCACAGGTCAAGCATTCCCCTATCATGCAAGGATGGAGATCCCCCATATTCAAGTAAAAAGGAATATGACATGCATGATGTGAAACATACAACCATACAGCTATGGGGTTGTTAAATCTTTTATTTATCTTGTTTAGAGTCTAAACTTTATGATGATGTTGTGAATTATTTAAAATTTTTATTACGAGTTGTTAATTGGGTAGAAAAATTAATTATATTCTAAGAGCCTACCACATCCAGGCCACACATTCAAATATCAATCATAAAGAAACTATGAAAATCATGCAGTCCTATTACATAATATAAACATAACATCAAATAATGTTTTATATACTACCACAAAAGAATAAAAGGCCGGTGTAGCTGGGTACCATCGTATACTCCAGAAAAAAATAAAAATTAGGTAGCCGAGCTCTACCCTTATACAACCCAAAATATGAAAGAATAATCACAATTAGAAATGAATACATGCTATGGGAGTCTTCATTTCTTCATTTCTTTATGTCCTCCTCATTTTCCTGATTTGATTAGGTTGTGCTTCAAAGGCATCATAGAACACCCTAAGAATAAGCCTTTTAGCCATTGCTCATCCTAATCCCCTATAGCACTAATCCTAATTCATATTGTAAAAATTATATTTTATTGGAAAAAAAATCTAACTATACCTACAAAATAGAGGTTAGATAAATTTACATACAATCCTAAGTAATTATATGATATAATTTGGACTTAACACCTTGCACATGGGTAACCAAGTCCACCTATCCTAACTTGGGTTACGCTTACGGGCTTAAGCAACCTGCAAGAAGAGGCATTCATACTTATTTTTAGGCAATCCCTTAAGCACAATCCTCTGAAAAAATGATTAGGCTAATAACGGCCTAACATACAGTCTACAAAATATACAGCCTAACATCTAGTCTAAAACATTACATCATAAAACAAAACATACATCACACAAACACCATCCTAACTTAGGACTACAAGTGGTGGCTTAGTTCTAATATGTTGCTAAGGCTTTGTGTGGTATGTCTTAATTAAGCATTAGAGTTATGATTTTCTAAATGTGGAAAAGTTTAATTTAACATAAAGGTTGGTTTCACTTCAAGTTATTTAGTTGATTTATAAATTTTAATTTATATTTCGCTTAGTTTCATTTAATTTACTGGCATCTAAGTGTTATAAAGAGAAGAAAGAGGCTTTTCCTCTTTCATCCCCACATTAAGACATTTTTTAAAGCACATTTTTATGACTTAGTTCTCTTTAGTGAATATCTTATTAAGTATTTTCTTATTAATCCAAGTTTGGGTTAACTTTAAATAATCCTATTCAACATGAAAGGCATCTTAAGATTAATATAATTGAATTACTATTACATGACATATATCAAGTCATTCCTTTCCATCACATGTAATATGCACATTATTTAACACTTAGCATATATATACATACAATATATTTTAGAACACTTTCATGATGAATGTATGCTTACATACTTAGTGGAAAAAGGGGACTTTCATTTATTAAGCAAGTATACATGCATACTTATAAAACATATAAACAAGTATGTGCCATTGTTAACCAGGGAAGTGAGATAATCAAATGACCTCCTTGGGGCTACTTAAAATCTCGTATTCCTGGGATGTCCAGACTATATACATGTTATCTTAAAAACACATTAATATATATACATAACTATAAAGATGAAAGTCATGTAAGAGGTGAAATTTTCCTTAATTGAATTATTTATATATATAGATTAAATCTCAATCCAAATTCTAATACAAAAATACATAGGAATGAAATTAAATAAGTATGTGCCTTTGTTAACCAGGGAAGCGAAGTAATTAAACAACCTCCTTGGGGCTATTTAAAGCATCGCATTCTTGGGATATCTAGACAATATAGTTATTAACTTTCAATCATGTGTAGATTCATATACATGAATAAAGGAAAGAACTTTTACATCTACATACTACGTATTTTAGTGACTTAGGTAATTATGAATGCATGTATTTTTAGTAAAAAAAGAGAGGGTTTTTATTCTGTGATCACATGCACATACACATGTATAAAAGATGTAAGTAAGTATGTGCTATTGTTTAAACTAGAGAAGTGAGGTAATCAAACAACCTCCTTGAGGCTACTTAAAGTCTCATATTCCTGGGATGTCCAGACTATATACTTGCTATCTTAAATACATATTAATGTATACATGAATTAGAAGAATAAATACCATGCAAAGATTATATTTTTCATTGGTTGAATCATTTATGCACATGAATTAAAGCATTATCCAAATTCTAATACCAAAATACATAGGAGTGAAATCAAATGGGAACATGCCTTTATTAACCAGGGAAATGAGATAATCAAATTACCTCTTTGGGGCTACTTGAAGCCTCGTATTCTTGGGATTTCCAGACTATATACTCAATAACATTCAAACCTATGTAAATCTATACATGAATTCAAGAAAGAGAGCTTCAAATTCACATAACTAAGCTATAAGCACATGCAAGTCCTAAATGAGTTTATAACTATCATTATTCCATATGTTATTATCAATTTATAAGATTTCATAAATAGATTTGAATTTATTAGTGATAATAGCCACACATATCATTAAGTTAAGCCAACACATGCAAGCTTATATAAATAAAATCTATTTGATTCATTTATATTTGAAAACATGAATGCATGGAATCATATGACATACAAAATTTAAAAGTGATTGGGAAGGAATGACCAAACATAAACACATGGTTCATTGAAATACATTAATTTCTAAGGGCAATCACCTTAAATAAAATTGTTAAAAGAAGACCAAAGCTTATTATTAGTTTGATTTTGGATTTGAGTTGATTAAAATAGGAGAGCAATTATTTTCTATTTTAATCCCATTCCTATGTTAGTAATCTTAATTAGTTCAGGGAAAGATAATTAAGTGAAGTTTATGAATTAATTAAGTTGAATCATTAATTAAAATACCTAATTATCCTTTCCTATGCTTCTTTAATTTGATTAATCACTTAATCATGAGCCAAAAATGATATGAACATGTGAGAAAAGTAAAGTTGCAATGTTCCTAAAGGACCTAATGCAGTTGTCTCATAATTAAAGACTAATTAAATTAAGTACTTTTATGATTTTTCCACACTTATGAGTTACTCATAATTTTCTTAAAGATTCTTTGTGTTATTAAACACATAAAGAGGAGCCCTTAATCTCATTATTAATTATCTAATGTAATTAATTTTTCAATTTGATTTGATTAGAATATTTAATTGATTAATTAAACACTTAATTAATTACCAGCTTAATTAATTATCTTAAAATGAAATATTTTGGGAAAGAGACTAGAAAAGGGGCCTCTCCCTCATCCATTTACTATTAATCAGTGATCAATAAGCTTTAATTAATCAATTTTTTATGTTTGAATGTTATTACTCATTAAATTAATTAAAGAGGGCAATTAGGGTTTGAAATGTCAAATTCCCTAATTACCTAAGCAATAAATTATGGGAGGTAGAGATCACCCTATAAAATCAATTCCCTAAATCTAGAATCAATTACCCAAGTGATTATGGCTTATTTAAGCTAATTAAGTATGCATTCAAACCCTAATTAAGCCTGAATGATTATTAAAAATCAAATGAAAATTATTTTAATTAAATCTCCTCCATTTTACCTTTAAAATGAGTATTTATTTCCATTTTTAAAATTTTTTTTAACAATTTGTTATGATTTTTCAAAGTTTTAGCCATTAAAACCCATTATTAAGCTTTAATTAAGCCTAACCCCATCGGTGCCACTTGGATCGTTGACATGGCGTGCTTTCCATGTGGCACTGCAAGATTGGTTATTTAAAACTGTCCGACTCAGTGCTGACGTGGTGGCGGCGGATGTGCTTTCGTCCCCTCCATCTGATCTAAGATCAGATGATAGAGATTAATCCCATGGTTCTCTTAGGATAAAATAGTAATTATTCTAACGAGAGATCATGACCATCCATTCCAATCATGCGGAATGGATGATAGATGATCTATCATCCCCAACCGATGGAAGACGGATATTGTCTGCCTTCCTCTGCCCAATTCGAGCTTGTCAGAGTCGGGGAGGCTCGGGATCAATCCCACACATTCACGGGGTTGATCTACAAGGATCCTACTATTGGATTCGCATGAAATTCTCATTTCCTTCAAAAAGGCCTAAACAAATTTGGAAAATACCTCATCGGAGCTTCAGACTAGCAGCTAACCGACCGAGGTAGCTTCGCCTTGAAGAGGCAAAGCCCTGTTGAGAAGATGGCAACTTGATTCCTTACCGATGGCTCTGTGGATCAACCATCACCAGAGAAGTCACCAAAGTTATGCTTGGAGGGGCTTCTGGTGCTCGAATCACTCAGGAGAAGATTCATTTTGCTTCCTAGAGCTTGAAGAATGTGTGGGTGAAGTTAATTTAGGATTGGTTGGGATTTTATAGAGTTGGATAGAGTTGGCACTTGTCCTATCTTGGGTTGGCTTGGTTCTATCATCACCAGTGATGGGAAAGTCTTGGGAGCTCGGGAAACACTTAAGGGAGTTCATCTCGGTGTGCTAGGCCTCTCTGATGGCTCAATTGCTCAGTTTGAATGGAAATGAAGGGGGTGTACCCCCTCCTCTCTTGGATCGGATGGTGTGGATCTCCTTTGCCTCTAGTGGCCATTTTGCTGGCGCAGGCTACCGTAGGCCACCGTGGGTGGCAAGGAATCATCTAGGTGGCTCGGTTTGGTTGGCCAAGTGAGGAGTGGCTACCATGGGAGGAGAAGTGGGTGTCGTTAGTTCCAAGTGTTCCAATGAGAGGAGAGGGGTGAACTCACCTCCACTTGACTCATGGTTAACCCAATCAATTTTTGGTCAGGTGAGCCAGCGTCCCTCTTGCTTAGGTGGAGGCCTAAGAGGCAACCATGTGGAGGAGACTGGGTTTGATAATTCAAATGGGGTATTTGTCCCATTTGGAAAGATTTACCCATTGGGTTTTGGGTCAATTCAGGTCAATCATGGGTTGGGTTGATTTGTGCTGACCCATGGTGACCTAAGGAAGGATCATACCAAGTTTTATTAGATTTGGGCTTGGTTTGAATGGGTTTGGCTCAATTTGACCCATGTAGGTCAAATTGGGCTAGTTTGGGTCAAGTTGACCAATTAGTCAAATTGGATCAAACTAAGGCTTGGGTCAACTTAAAATGAGTATTTGGAATATTTTAGTGCAATTTGGCTTGAGTTTGTATTTGACCCACTTGAGTTCATACGGGTCAAGTAGGTCAAGTTGACCAATTTGGCCAAATTGGCTAAATTGGCTTGGGCTAGGCATTGGTCCATGTTCAATTGATCATTTGAAGATGATTGTAGGCTTTGGTTTGAATCAATTTGGATTTAGTAATAATTTAGGCCAAGTTGACATTTTAGGTAAATTTGGGCTAAATAGGCAAATTAGTTCAATCAAGGCTTTGATCATGTTCAATAATCAATTTGCAATGAATTTGAGACATTGGTTGCAACTAATTTGGGTTGGATTTTGATTTGAACCAATTTGGCCTTTTAGGTCAAGTTGGGTCAACTTAGGTCAAAGCCCTAATTAGGTTTGGTTTCGCTTAAATGATGGTCAAGTCATATTCAAGGATTGATTATAGGTTGGTAAGAATCATTGGTTTCAATTAAGTTGGCTTAGGATGAAATTTGGTTAATTTGATTCATGTAGGTTAAGTGGGTTGATTTGGTCACATGACCAAATTGACTTGGTTTGACCCAATTGATTACAATTGATTAATTAAGGAAGATAAACAATCATCATAGGAGGTTTTGGATGGTTTGGTTTAATCCAATTTGAAACTTGACTTCAATGAGTTCTTTAGGTCACTTTGGTCAAGTGAGCTCAATGGGTCAAATGAATTGATTTTTAGGTTGAATTGAGTTTAGTTGAGTTTAGATATTGAATTGGGATTGGCTTATAACTTTGGTTGCAATTGATTTTGGTTCAAATGGATTTTGGCCCATTTGAGTATTTCAAGTCAAATGGGTTAGGATAGGTTGATTGAATTAGTTTTGGCTTAATTGGCTTTTATTGTAAATTTGATTTAGCTTGGAATGATGATTGAAGAATTGATTGATTCATAAGAAAATCAATTTAATTTGATTTCGATTGATGAGAAATTTGGTTAAGTCTGTAGGATCAAATCATGAGCTTAAGTTTAGATTTTTTGGATTTGATTTTGGATTTGATTTTGGTTTGAGTATTTGGTTAAGCTATAGGCTATGTAGATTTCCCTAGGTCCTAAGGCATAACCTAATCCTTTGGCTAATCCTTTTAAGTCTCTAGACTTAGGTTAAGTGTTCACTTAGCCACTAAGAGTGTCTTATGACTAAGGAGCTCTTAGTGTCTAGAAGACTCCTAGACCTATGATGAAAAGATTGGATCATCACACCAAAAGCAAGGTCAATACAACTTCTTAGCATTGGCAAATTACATGAGGAACATCTACTTGAAGTCGATAAATGATGTAATGACTCTTAGAAGAAGGCACAGGAATTAGCCGAGGGTCAACACTTTGGAAGTGGTGAAGAAGAGCCACACTTCATTACAACATCCAAGTCTAGTAGCAATTTGGTTAACTCAATGTAGGCTATATGGTCCGTGGGGTTTGTCTGACCTTTGTAAGATTCAAGATGTGGGACTTTAAACCTTAAATGGGGGTGGGGTTCGTAAGCTTCTACAATCTTCACAAAGAAAGAATTAGTAAGTTGCAACTATTTCTTTGACACACTTTCTTCTTCGCTAGTGTCGTAGGAGTCATCTTTTGAATTAAAGAATTTGGTTGGCTGCACACTAGGGACCTTAGATGAGTGTCTTATTTCTCATTGAGCTTAGTGGGTATTTGATCCCATGGATCCTTCATTTTTCTTTAGTTTGGGCTCTTTATAGTACAATTTCTGATGGCCGCCTATACCAAGTGAATGATCCTATTCTCCATGCATGTAAATAATGTTGAGTTACAAATTATTGGACATTCTGCATGTTCATTGAGCAATCTCACATTGAGGGTCCTTCTTCACTCTATATATAACTTTTGGTTCTCATCCTTATCCATTCTCATCACACCTAAAAAGATGTTGAATTTAAATCTATCCATGGATGGAGGAAGAACCATCTGAGATACTTGAGATACAAGGTTAGCTAAAAAGATTATTAGCAGGAACATAAAAAAAGCAGAAAAATGAAGGATAAAATATAATCTTTATTGCTTTGAATATGATTATAGAATATAGGTGGTTGAAATAAGAACCAAAAGCTCCCCACCCCTCTCCTCGTAAGAAAGAATTACCACTTTTATAATAAAAAGGGATTGACATACATACAAAGATCATATAAGGTAAGTTTCATACAAAACATTTTGCTTACGCTAATGATAGTGAGTGAATAAGATTCATCGAGTATGCAAGTAAAAATGAGATGGAGGAAAGTGGTTTCCTTGTTCCTCATCCTAGTCTCAAGATGTTGGCAAGTAGAATTAAGTCTTGCATTTGGATTATATTCTCTAAGTTCTCAGCTTCGTGTGTTAAATCTGTCTTCCCTTGTTGGGTGCTCGTTTCGACAAGTCTTCTTATTCTGGGTCATTGAGTACCTGTTATGTGACTATCTTTATCTTGACTTATAAGCTTGTTTAGGCCCACCCATTGATTTGAGCATACCATAATAAATATCTAATACCTCAAGAAATAAGAGAATTTGTAGTCTTTGGTAAAATTAAGATCATTAGAAAAAAAAAACTCATCATTTATCATCATGTTTGGGAACATGCCTTCCATTAGAATCTAAATATTAAAGTTTCCTCGATCATTATACTCTTGATACAATGCCTTAATCTTATGCTTATCAAGATTATTAACATTGCAAATCTCATACCTTTGAATGACACAAATATATTGGTAATCTATGATCTTACCATCGATAAGACGGCTATCTCCTAGAAGACACTCCTATTTCTAAATAATGTTGTCACTATCCAAGTTGGCAAAATGATCTACCATAAATACTTTAAAGGCTAAAGCTACACATTATTTTTAATTATTGAAAATTCTTTTAAGAAATATAATTTCATGGATAGGTATAATTTTTCTTAAATGGGTGACTTAAGGGTAATCACTAGCTTCGTAAGAGTAAACATGTTTTTCATAGTAACTTATTCTTTTTTTTATTGATTCAAATATGTAAGAGAATAAAATTTTTTAATGTACATCTATCTCAAGGATTTAGTTCAACTAGGATTTATTTAGCTTTACGCAAGTTAGTAGATTGGAGAGACAAAGGTGTTTAACTCCTTAGGATTTCAAGAAACTACTTACTTAGTCATAAGACCTGCTCACTAATCAAAAGAGCTACTCATTTAAGCTAAAGAATCACTCACCCAAAGTGCTACTCATTCATGCTTATAAGTGACTCAATGTTTAGCTTGCTCATTTAAAAGTAAGTATATTCACCTAGAAGATTGATGGCTTCACCAATAAGATGTTCTAAATAGGATTCTAACATCATCCATAAATAGATTTGGATCCAATAATATCAATATTAACAGAAGATTGATAGTATAGAAATGATACTTATTGAAGATGGATAATATTAAGGTCATAAAACATTTAAATAATATGTATTTATTGAGTAAAACATCTCACCCCAAGTGAGATAATCTTAAACATTTTAATATGGGCATACATTTCAATATTATTATATAGTTTTTGCTATCTAACTCTAAGGAATATTTAAATCATAATCAAATTATGAATTATTTTTATTAAACTTTTAAACATGTAATTTAATGATATGTACTTTACAAAGTCTGGATGTGGCCAAGCTAAAATAGCATATATATATATATATATATATATATATATATATATATATATATATATATATATATATATATATATATATATATATATATATGTGTGTCATTTTAAGTAATATAATACTAAGAAAAAGTATCACTCATGAGGATTTGTTATGAAATTTTACTCAATTAAGTATAAATCTATCATGAACCTTAATTTTTATCAACTAAATTGAAATTTACCTTAGTTAAATTAATTAAAAATTGTAAAAGACACTTTTAAAAATAATGTTTTTTACTTAATTATAAAAAATATACTATGAATTTATGATCACTTGATTGTTTCTATAGACTTTTATATTAGAAAAGTTTTTTTTATGTTATTGTCAATTAAGAGAAATTTTATACTCTTGTCTCGGACATGATCAAAAGGACTTACTCACTATGATTAATTAGTTATATTTTTATATACTATTTAAGATAAGTGATTGCATTTTTTTATCATCTCTCTATATGATTGTAAGTCCTCAAATATGATATAATTATGTATATTTAGAAGACTTATTTATTTCTCATTAATTATTCTTCAAGGACTCTACCAATATCTCTAGATCATATTTGTTTAAGATTATAATTGGCCATATTACAACTAAAAGTATGAGGAGAAAAGAAATATACAAAATTTACTTCAAACTTCACATTATATTATCCATATAAAATATTATAAAGTTCCATATATACATGGTACAACACACTTAGCTACTTATTTGAGAAAGACAAAACATCAATATTTCAAAACTATAGCAAGAAATTAGAAATAATTAAGAGTAAAAAAAGATAAAACTATATATTCAGTCTTCTAAGTTCTTCTTACTTCTACCCTTTATTTTTTGCTTGAATCTTTCTCTTTTCACTTGATTGTTTCTATAGACTTTATATTAGAAAAGTTTTTTTTATGTTGTTTTCAATTGGAGAAATTTTATACTTTTATCTCAACCATGATCAAAAGGACTTACTCACTATGATTAATTAGATATATTTTTATATACTATTTAAGATAAGTGATTGCATTTTTTTATCATCTCTCTATATGATTGTAAGTCCTCAAATATCATATATTTAAGTATATTTAGAAGACTTATTTATTTCTCATTAATTATTCTTCAAGGACTCTTCCAATATCTCTAAATCATATTTGTTTACAATTATAATTGGCTATATTACAACTAAAAGTATGAGGAGAAAAGAAACAACATAAAGCTTTACTTCAAACTTCACATTATATTCTCCATATAAAACAATATAAAGTTCCATATATACATGGTACAACACAATTAGCTACTTATTTGAGAAAGAGAAAACATCAATATTTCAAACCTATAGAAGGACATCAGAAATAATCAAGAGTAAGAAAAGATAAAACCATGTATTCAATCTTCTAAGTTCTTCTTATTTCTACCCTTTATTTTTTTGCTAGAATATTTCTCTTTTGAATCTACTCTCTCTCCTAGCCCCAATGTGCACACACTCTAAAACACTAACGCAGGAAACATGCCAAAAAATTTTCTCAATGCAAATGAAGGTCTATTTATACATGCCATATATCCCTCTCTCAATTAATACCGATGTCCCCTCAAAGAGCTTCCAAAAACTTATTTTGAAACTCCTCAATCTGGATATGAAATTGGCTAAAACTATATATGTCGGGATGTAGTTCCATGATGCCTAATTATAGCATTACAACACTCAACTTTCTATCTTTATACATAAAATTGAAGGGATCTAACACTACAATGCCAGTTCTCCAATAATAAATAGTAAGGCACTATACTTATTATTTTTATCCATTTCTAGGATTTTTTCTAGCTTCTTTGTAGTACTATAGTGCTCTTGTCACGCCATGAAACTAAGCTC
Organism: Cymbidium sinense; assembly: GCA_021442155.1. Lineage (NCBI taxonomy): Eukaryota > Viridiplantae > Streptophyta > Magnoliopsida > Asparagales > Orchidaceae > Cymbidium > Cymbidium sinense. The sequence continues at coordinate 25,549,230 of CM038223.1, read as the reverse complement.
GCTATCTTGAGGTTGAAATCCTTGGTATTTATAGTATCATTGCAACTAATTTTTTTTTTTATTCTTTTTGGTGTTGCAGCACTGCGTTGTACATCATGTAACCACTACCCTTAAAATTTATTATTTTAAATGAGAAGTTTCTATTAAGAATACTAAAAAATAATAAAAATAAAAAATAACTTAATATTAATCAAACATAAAAATACATATAGAACATAAAAATTTTACATAATTATTGTGTTTATCAAATACCCCCAAACTCAAACTATTACTTGTCTTCAAGTAATCCTAATTACTTTCATGAATCTTTAATCTTATTTGATAACAAAACTTTTGTAATTTTAAATTATTAAATAATGGTTTCAATTGAGTCATTGTATTATCTATTTTTTTTATTAAATATGAAATATAGCTAAATTATAATAACTTATATTCTTACTCAAACTAATACTACTTTTAAGTTAAGTCTTTTCTATGGTCAATAATAATATAGTTGATTCCTATATATTTTTTTCCCATTTATTTCTATAAATTGTTATCACTTATTATTTAAATAATCATAATTTGATTTTTCCCTTGAATTCAAGAAATTTAGTTTAATTTAAATAAATCAATATTTTTCTTAGATTATAATATATTTTCAAGTTCTAATATTGTATGATACCTAGTCTCAAGTATTTTCTTATCTCTTTGTTTTTTTAATTTTCTTCACTAAACTTTCCCTCTGATTATACTTTTGATTTTCTCCCTTTTTTATTTTTAAGAAAATCACCTTATTAGCCACGTATCTTTAATGTTATTAACTTTTACATTTTTTTCATTCTCCTTGTGTGTCTAATCTCAGTTTAAATAAAATATTAAATTTCACTATATGTACCAAGCTCTAATTGTACTAATTAATATTATGCTATAAAAATAATAATGATATCAATTTATAATATAACAATCAACTAAATTCATAAGGAGTCATCTATATGTGATGTATGTATAAATTTTTTTAACTCATTAAAAAGTATAGTTCTTATAAGAAATTAATTATTAATAGTTTAGTTTATTATTCAATATTTAATAATTTCCATATAAGGCATATTTCTTTTAAATTAACATGTTGTTTAATTAATTTTAATTTCAAATTTTTTCTTAACTCAAATACAAATTCAAGTTTCAAAATATGATATATAATTAATAAAGACAACTAATAATAAAAGTTGTACATTTTACTAAACATTAAAAATTTACAAACAAACTGCAATGCTATGGTTCTACTTATTACAACGCTTTGATGTTGTGCATATCCTAATTTACTACAAGTTAGTCTTCTTCTTCTTCTTCTTCTTTTGCTACTTGATGCTAACTGACATAAGAATGGAACTGTAGGGTTGTAGAGAAATATACATAATTAGAACTCACATTTTAGCTAGGCTAAGGCTGAGTTATACACAATCATATATGAGAAGTGTTGTTACTGTTAATGATTTGAGTAGTGATTAAATTTTCTTACTAATTTATTTTATAACCTGCTAGTTTCATCATCCTTATGTTTCAACTTAATCACCTGCTCACTTACACCAAATAGTTGCTTAGTCATAGTTTTTGGAAAATCACTGTCTATAGAATAGTGAGTGTAAACTCTAGCTAGGCTCACACTTAGATCCATAAAATCCTTTCTCTAGGAAGTGGAGCCTTAATAATTAATTTCTCTTCATTTGGATATCTTAAAGCCTTATAACCTACCCATACCTACTGAGTACTATCCTTGATCATACTAAGAATAGAATTATGAATAATTTTACCTACATTAATTGATAACCTTTTTTGAATAAAAGATTAGAATGGCTCTATCCCTAGCCACCTCACTAACATTCCTACTTGGCATTTACTTGATAAAAATTAGATAGTGTCAAGGCTTTCCATCAGCAGTCATGCCAATAATAGAAAATTTAATTTGTTTCTCGTCCCTCTCTTCTCACTATATGTCAAATTGTCAAATAATAAGAACTTAATGATCTCACCAAAATTTGTGTGACCATTATAGCATGTGGTGTACTCATCATTTTCTATATCTCTTAGCCTAAAAATACTATTAATGATAGCACTATAGAAATTTACCAATTTCCCTCACAAAATATTTAAAGTCTTGATGCTTCTTAGAATTTGCAAATAACTCTCTAACTATGGAAACTATGTTTAAGTGAGATTCAAAAGTTAACTTTTCCAACCCCTTTGAATAATCTTATTATCTATTTTCTTATGTTGATTAAGAAACCCTCTCCTTGGAATCAAAATTTATGAATGAGGGCCCAAATATAGCTTCTCTTTATTTGCACTCACATTTTTCCAATGGTCGTATGATGCACTCTTCTCTCGCTTATTGATCAACAAAGTTGATATGTAGCTAGGAAGAGGTTACTATAGAAGGCAAGAACTCTAAGGGTTTAAGGAAAATGGAGAATGTACACTAAAGTTTCATCCCTAGGAGTCTACTCATAAAATTTTATAGAGTCATGACACTGCCATTTGATGAGAAAAATTTGAGACACCACATAAAGTTTAGGAATTTCTTATTTGGATGTTCAAATATATCATTAAGGATTAAATGTATTATATTGGAAGATAAACATGTTTCTCTATGATGGATTAGATCATTTAATAAAAGACTCCTAAGGCTAATGGGCCTTTTGTGTATTAGAGATTTTTTCTTTGAACTACATGGAAAAGTAGGTAGGGTTTAATTTAAACTGGGTACATGGTTCCCTATAGAGGCAAGCCCTATAGTTAATTACATCTTAAGAAGGGTCTCTTCCTAAGAATACTCTCAATTAAAGAAATAAATTATTATTTTAAAATATTTTTAAGTTGGTTTTCAAAGAATTAATTTTTTGGAGTTTTCAATTAAGAATTATTCAAATTAGAAAGAGTTCTTCTGGAGGCCAAACAGTATGAAGTAGGAAATGCCTATTAATTATGGGATGCAAGTAGATATTTCAACTACCTTGTTATTGGGCTTTAGGTTTTGAAATTTAAATTTAGATTTTGAGTTGGTATTTTCTTTAAAATGTAGACCTTAAATTGTAGCAGCACAAGATTGTAGAAAGGCCTAGTGTTGAAGACTTGTTCCAAGAAGGATGCTTCGGAGTCTAGTCTACAAGTGCTTCTAACACAAGTCAGATGCTCAACTTAGTTTCATTTTGAGAATTATCGATTATTCCTCTCACTTGAGAGAACTAACATTTCCCTGACTCTTCTAGACTTATAATCTGCCTGGAGGGGCTACCAGCTAACACCACCTAAGCGCATTTTAAATTCAAGATGCTAAGTCTCATGAATGCAAGATGGCTAAGATGTTGCATTTTTAGGAAAGGAATATATGAACCTAGACTCACTCTCTAATCCCTAAGATCATGTAGGGTATGAAATGCATTTAACTAATGCACATTTTTAAGATTTTTAAATATTTTGATTCAAGATTTATTTTAGGTCTTTGGTATGCATTTTTTATGCCTAATGCCATGGAATTAGAAAGGGTTATAGGCCAAATCAATAATGGAAGTAGGATTTCCCTAGAAGGTGGTCATCCTCACAGTTAGATGCCCTTTATGTACAAAGGAAGAAGTTGCCTAATTCAAGGACTAGAGCAATATAATTTCATGGTTTGAAAACCTAATTATTTCTAATTGATTTTAAGTTTTGTCAAAGGCTCTAGTTTATGTGAAGTTTCAAATTTTCTTTTATTTTTTAGTTGTTTAGATTTAATTTGGGTATAAAATTTAATTCTCCCTATGAGCCTAATCATCGAACCATTCAATCATAGGAAAGAACAACATAGAAAGAAATCTAGAAAAGTAGGTTGATTCTATTGCGCATCCAAAATAAATCAAGCCAATTCAATTTAATATAAAGGACAATGCGACATGGTACCACTATAGACCTAGAAGAAAGAGCAAATGGGCATCCGAGCTCTGCCCTTATACAACCCGGCTTAGAACTATAAGTCTAGATATATGGGTCTTCTTTTTATGATTGTCTCCTTCTTTAAGGACATCCATTAGGCTTCATAGGGGACCACTACACCTATCTTATAGTAGTGTTAGCTCCTGCTAATCCTAGACCCCATATATCCTTGCCTAATTCTAAGTTCAAATTTACATTTTCACTTTAAAATTAATTCTTAAACCTTGCAAAACAAATATCGACAAAATACAAATAGTATACAACAGTTATATTTCATAAATATACAGGCTTAGCATTTGCTGCTTGCTAAGCCCACCTGTTTTATGGGGTATGCTTAAGGATTTAAGCATACCTGCAAGAAAATAGCATTTTTAATTTCATTTATGATAGTGGTCCTTTCTAGCATAACTCCTAACAGAAGATAATGTTAGATCTAAAAAAACATCCTATCATCCAATCTAATGGACAAATAATCCTAGACATGTAGTCTAAAATAGTACACCACAAAGACATGTGGAGCACATCACATCATGACACATCATAGGAAATCATAAAGAACCACAAAATGGCCTAACCTAAGTCTAGGGTCCGTGACCTAATGATCTAGTGTGTGAAGGAAATAGGCTTGTGCAGCAAGACTTTGCTAGGCTTCTTTAGTTTAAGTTTCAATTTAGAGTTTGAATTTATTTGAATTTTACCTTTGGAAGGTTTCAATTCAAATGATTTAATGATTTTTTTCATTTTCATTTCATTTTTATTTTGTTAAAGTAAAGTTTAGGTTTTTAAGAATGAAGAGTAGAATGGATCCCACTTTTGGATGGAACCTATTCTATTCAACATCTTAACTCTTAATGGAATGAACCTTCATCCTAAGATGATGATTCATCCTAAAGTTCTAACTAAGATCCTTAAGTATCTTAATTAATCATTTTAATTTCATTTAGATGATTTGGATTTGGATTTAGTTTGAATTTTGGATTGATTCATTTCTTTGGAATTTGAATTTCCATTTCATTCTTTTTGTTTGATTTGACATTTATTCTTGGTTTAGTTTTCAATTTGGTTTGGTTTGAATTATTTCATTTGATTTGATTTGAATTGGTTCATTTGATTTAGTTTGAATTTGTTTTGGTTTAAATTATGTTTAGGTTTTAAGTTATGTTCATTCATTTAATTTGATTTATGTTAACCTATGGAATTTAGGTTAATATTTAATCCATTCTCAGGTTAGATTGACTATATATTTAAGTTTCATTACGTTTTTGTGATCATGATTTTATTAGCTTAAGGTTTAATTAAGCTTAACATGCATTATCGATTTCATTAACCCTTAAGCATGGAAATGATTAAGTTCTTTGACTTAGGATGTTTGGAGAACCATCCTAAGAGTTTCTAATGTTGATTAAGATTAGTTCAAATTATTTCATGATTTGATGAATTTATGGATTTTTTTATTAATTATTTGATTCATATTGACTTAAGAATTTGGAAATTAAATAATTCCCAATCCAAGGGTCAGTTGGGTTTAAACTTTTTATGGTAAGTGGGGTTCCATTCCAATTTCATGTTTATAAAGTTTCACCTTGATTTGATTTATAATTAGGGGTAATTAAGGTTTTAATTATTTCATTAAAACTAAAATTAGGCCTAATTTGGTGAAGGTCATTTTGGGATTTCATTTTTCATTGATTCTTCTCAGAAAGATGATTCCAAAGAGGGTTCATTCATAATGACAATTGGTTGATTTAATTAAGTTCTAGTTAATTATTTTAATTATTTAGTTCATTTAATTACTTAATTAAGCTAATTTTATGATTTATTGAGTTCTAATGTGTTTCATTATTATTTTTATATTCATCAGGGTTCATTGAGTTGACCTAAGGTTACTTAATTCATTTTGATTAATTATTTCATTTTATATTAATTTATTTAATTAAAATTGAGGTTTAGATTTGAAATTTTATTTCTCATGAATTACATTGAATTAATTCATCAACATTTTTCTTAAGGTGTGCTTTAACCATAATTTCAATTCCCCAAAGTTTCATTTGAATTAGATTAATGGTTTGTGATGAATAAGATTTAATTTAAACCTAAATTAAGGTTAAAACCCCAAAATTTAATTGGAGATTTTAATTTTAATTGATTCTTCTCATTAAGGCTCCATTTGGGACAGCTGCCCCTATGCGACATGGTTTATGCCGCACCGCAGTCCCATTTGGTTTCGATGAGTGAGGCTGAAATTTTGAATTTTGAGCCATAGTTGCTGCGAAGCTACGACTCATTCCTTCCAGGCACAGCCCGCGGTGCTAAAATTATTTTTTCTAAATTACCCCTCTGCATTTTATCAGAACCCTCTTGTGTCTGTTCTCCCAGTGCTTTCGAAACATCTAGTACCAAAGTGAAATGAGGGTTTTCTTAGAATTTGCTTGCCGACACGCCAATCTGCGTCTGCATTCCTCTTGATCTCATCATTGCTGATCTCGTCCCTATCGATCTCATCACTGCTAATCTCATCACTGTCGATCTTGTGACTGCAGATCTTGTCGCTACAATCCTGTCACAGTCCCGTAACACAGAGCTAGGTGGAAGGCTAAGGTAACCTGTAGGGTCAGCTGACATAAAGTTTATTGGGCTTTTTAATTTTTGCATTTGATTTTGCATCTCTTCTTTTCGATAGCAGTAGATCCTTGAGCTGGAGATGTACTTGAAAAGGTTGGAGCTTATGGAGGAGAGTGTAAATTGTTTCTAAGTTATATACCTGTAGAGAAGTCTTCCTTTTTCTCTGTTCTTCTTTATGTCAAGCAACCCACAAACACTTTGATTAATCTAGTTTGATTCAGAGATGATGAAACCATTAATAAGTTTTTAATTGGTTGCGAATTTATTGCGGGATAATGGAGTTTCAATTTACTGTGAGCATAATCAAAACTACAAGGGATCTTTCTATTTATGAAATCCTTGCTCTTTCTATTTGCTGCTCTTCTTTCTCCTCCGGCCATAAGCATCTTCTTCTAAAATGGAACTTTTAACCCCTCTTCCAGTCTCCTCTTTTGATATTGATACCAATTGCATGGATTATTTATTGAAGCATTGGTTTATTTGCTACAATCTCCTCAGAGATTGCCTCAAATAGTCAGTTATTGAACATGCTATAGTTGAATATATGTAGGATAGGCCTAATGTATTGTAGTTGTGATATTAATTTGCATTTTATATATTGTATAGTTAGTTTAACGCATTCAAATATCATAGTTTCTTCTTTTGATCAAGGTCAAAAAAGTATAATACATTCTCATGTCTTTTAATATTATTTTGTTCCAAGTACTATGTATGTACAAATTATTATTGTAGAAACATATACATAAATGACACATTTGTTCAGAATTTTAGATTTTATTCTTCTCATTTCTTTTCCAAAAATATGAACTTATTTTCAATGTTGTCTTGGTAATTATCTTATATGTTTTGTCTAGTTTAATCTTCAAATTTGTTTATGTACTAGTAGAAGATAGATCATCTGAAATTAACCATGGATCATCTGAGTTTTTATAATTGTTTGATAATAATAGCAGCTTATAATGGGAAACCTAAGGGAAGGTGGTGTAGGTGCTACATGGGAGTGAGATGTAAAAATAATATTTTGTGATCTTTTTCTCATGGACATAGACTTAGGTAATAGACCGACTACCTATTTTAATAAAGAGGGTAGGGTGAACTTAACAAAAAACTTTTAAGGAGAGGACTGAAAAGGAGTATAATAGAACACAACTTAAAAATAAATGGGATCAATTGAAGAAGGTTTGGAAATTTTGGAAAGAGTTGAAACAAGGATCAACTGGTTTGAGATGGGATCTTTGAAAGAAGATGATTGATGCATCAGATGATTAGTGGTGAGAGAAGATACATGTAAATTTCAGATGATTAGTTTCTTCTTTTGATCATATCATGTGTCCATTATGTTAAATTGTAGATATTACCAAATGCAAAGAAATTTAGATATTGCGGCATAAACCCTAAATTGGAAGAGAAATTAGATCTCATGTTCAGTGGTGTGGTTGCAATAGGTGCCCATTTTTGGACACCAAGTCAAAGAAGTTGATGTGAATGTGTAAGAACATAGTCATTCTAAGCAAAGGTCTAGTTCAAATGATTCAAACCAAGAATTATTATATGCCATTGATTCCCACACCAAATGTAGTCATGCTAGGTGTCCACCAGTTTTAGGGCCTAGAGGTTAGAAAAAAAAGGGAGGTGTTGGATTTCTTCGAAATCAGATATCATAGTTAGTTATTGTATGCACTTCTAGAGCAAATAAGATAATTGCATCACCATCACTATCTGAGGCGATCATCATTTTAGATAAAATCACTGAAGTTTTCCAAAATATTCCACTTTATCTGCATTCAATGAGGTTGTTGAAGATACAAACAAGTGAGAGATCTTCATGGCTATGACACCTGAACAGAGAGTTCATTTTTTTGCCACTATTTTGAATAACGTGATGTTTAGCTAGGTTGCCTTTAGTATATGATGTTTTAGTATCTGTCATGTCTTGAACTTCTTTATGATCTTGTAGTAGCTAGCTTGCCCTTTCTGTATGATGTCTTAAAATTGATAGTACCTTGGTTGGTTTTGATATATGATATGTTACTATGCGAATTTTGTTTAGTTTCTAGATCATAATGGCTGATATTATCTTAAGAATGTAATTTTGTCATTGGTTGCAGTTACAGAAAGTGATGATGATGATCAACCCATGACCAATATTATTACTGTAGTAGGCTTAATAAATGAGTACTATGAGTCTTACATTTGCAAGACACCATGTATGACTTCCAAATTTATTGGTGACAAATGGATCACTGAGTTATTAGAAGGACACACAGGGAGATTTCATAACATATTTCGTATATCACAAATAATTTTCACTGGCCTATTGCAAGTGCTAGAAAATGTCCATGGACTTTGTGGATCTTCCAGAAGTACAATTAAAGAAGTCTTGGCTATAATAATGTATATATTATTGCATAATGAATCTATCAGGGCAACTAGTGAGCAATTTTGACACTAATCTGAAATCATTAGTAGTCTCTATTGGCCTTGATGCTTTGGTAAGTTTATCAACTAAAGTTCTAAAGTAAATAGATTAAACTTTTCAGAGTATACCAGATGAGACATTATGGGATTGTAAGTACATGCCATACTTCAAGGTAAGCTTCATTCCTAAGTTTATGTGTTCAAAATAATTTGATTAGCACATAACTACGTATCAAACTCTGATGTAGGACTACATTAGAGTAATTGATAGGACACATGTTAATGCACGTGTTCCTTCAAGTAATAAAGTAGCTTATATTGGTCGATGTGGCTCGCCTACGCAGAATGTTATGGTAGTATGTGATTTCAACATGTGGTTCACATTTTAAATGGTTAGATGGGAAGGAAGTGCACATGATGGTTGCATATTCAAAAATGTCATACGTCATAGATAAAATAACTTTCCACTTCATCCTCCAAGCATTACTGTATTGAATCATTTATTCATTACAAAGAAATAATTATTTGCACATATAGTTATGAAATATTAAAAAGAAAAATATTACCTTGTGGATGCTGGTTATCCAATACACGAGGATTCTTGAAGCCTTTTCCAGATACAAAGTATCATATCCATGATTTTGAGAGGAGCAGCCAAGACATTAGGGGTAGGAAAGAATTATTTAATAAATGACACTCATCATTGAGTGGTGTTATTGAGCGATCTTTTGGAGTATGGAAGAAGAAATAGGTTATTTTGTGTGATATCCCTGCATATTCATTCAAGAAATAGGTTTAAAATAGTTTCAGGTATAATGGCTCATAATTACATATGTCATCACCCATCACACAATAATATTGAGTTCAACATTGTAGATAATGATCAATCATTTATTCCACCTAAAGTATTTGGATATCGACTGAGCTAGATAATAGTAGAAACTAGCCAATACACAGTAGAATTTGAGACATAAGAAAGAGAAGGAGCTGAATAGATGAAAGAGATACAAGAGCAGATTATAAATACATTAGATTATGTTTTGATTTGATGTAATTACTACAATGGTATAGGATTTTTCTTTGTTGTGGTTGTGTGGCCACCTAGTGATCATTTTGTGGGTTAATGGGTTTGAGTCTAGCATTCTTTTTTTGTTTTGGTTTGGCATTGGCAGTTTTGGGCTATTTTGGTGCCTATTTTGGATTTCCTATGTTGATGATTTTGGGCTATTTTTGTACCTATTTCGGTGACTATTGCTTATTCTGTTGGTTATGGGATGCACTTTCTTATGAAAAAGTTTTGGTTCTGTGGCCACCTGGGGATCATTCTGGGGGTTTATGGGTTTGAGTCTGGCATCCTTTTTTTATATTGGTTTGGCTGGCTGCATCTCTAGTTTGGGTTGTATTTTGGTTGGGTTTTTATTGTTGGTTGGTGTTGTGGATCCAATTGGATGGCTTTTCTACTTTTTATAGCTGCAGAATCTGATTTTGGTTTAGCATTGGCAGTTTTGGGTTATTTTGGTGCCTATTTTGGATATGTTGTGTTGTCAATTTTGGGCTATTTTTGTGCCTATTTTGGTGGATATTGCTTATTATGTTGGTTATGGGATGCACATCCTTATGCAAAATTTGTGGTTGTGTGGCCACCTAGTGATCATTTTGGGGTTTGTGGGTTTGAGTATGACATCCTTTTTTTTGTTTGGTTGACTGCATCTCTGGTTTGGGTTTTATTTTGGTTAGGTTGCTGTTGTTGGTTGGTTCTATGGATCTAGTTGGCTAGCTTTTCTATGTGTTTTATTGGGCTTGATGGATGTTGGCTGGTGGATTGGTGCCTGGACAGGAATCTCTCCTGGCTGTTTAGTTTGTTCGTGGGATTTGGCTAGCTGTGTTCTTTGTTTAGCTAGTTGGATTTGTTGTGTTGGCAGTTTTGGGCTATTTTAATGCCAATTTTGGTGGCTGTTTCTTATTCTGTTGGCTATGGGATGCACTTCCTTATGCAAAAGTTCTATTTTGCGATTGTTCCATGTTTGGTTCGCCTTGGGGTTTATTTTTGTTGATGGTTGAGTGCCTTTTTAATGGATACTATTATGACCATTGTTTCTTTCCCTTTGGATGGTATGCTACATCTTGTGCTGTCCCTCTTAGTATGATCTTCGAGTAGTTGGCAGGCTGGATGTTTTGCTCTTATTTCTTGTTGACAGATACTGCAGCTTTTTTGTCTTATGTTCTTGGACTGAGCATAATAATCAAGGTAAGTGGGGAATGATGGCTGGGATGATTCTCCTATTTTTTATTGGCTGGTGCCATCTTATGTGATTGTAACCCTTCATTTGAAGTTTGGATGCTCACATAGGTTGTTGCCCCTTGAGAAAACATTATCTGAGTTTGAGCCTGCAGGTATTTGTACAGGGTGGAACCTTGCAGTGCTTATGTACTTTTCTCATGAGGGGACTGCTACCTTATTGCTAATTTTTACTTTAGTTTTTTCCTGTATTTTATTCTTGGATTAGTTAGGGGAATTTATTCATTAGGTATATTGTAGCTTTAGGAGCATTAGCTTTAAGATTTGTCCCTTACAAGTATTGTGTATCTTTTATTTCAGTAAATAAAATTTTTATCATTTTGTTCAAAAATAAATATTTTGCAATTTTATTATCATATTAAAAATATTTTGCAATGTCCTCCGTCCTCATATTAATATTTTTATTGCTTATACAAATTTTTTATCGGGAAATATGAGTTCAAGGAGCTCTATTGAGTCTAGAGCTGTATATTGCAATGGTGGTCTGCCATATTATGTATTCACTTCACGTAGGGAAGGAAGTTATGGGAGAAGATTTTTCAGGTGTCCAAGAAATAAAATAAGAGATTATTGTAACTATTTCAGATGGGTTGGCAAATTCCAAGATGACACATCAAACAGTGATCATGCTAGTAGGGTAGCAATGGAAAAGAAATTTTAAAAAGATTTGATCAACACAATAATAAGCTTAATATTTTGATCGCACTAGTTGTTCTACTTATAATTTTAATATTACTATTAGTAGTGTTATTTATTAAGTGATGTGTAATATGCTTATCTAAGTTAGTAAGACTTATGACTATATATGAGAATTACTTATTTTATTTTGTTCATCATTCTATTTAAAATTAATAAGCTCATACGCTCACAGGGACATTTTAGTCATTTATGCACAAACAGTTGCAGCACAATAGATTCTGAACTGAGTTTTCTAAATAGAATCACAGCTTCAGCAACAGTAGCTTCCTACCATCAGCTTCTTCTGTAGCAACTTCACAGTAGCTTTTGAAAAAGATTCAGTTTCCCCAAACAGACTTAAGATGAATCCATAGAGCTCAAGTTTGCATTTTTTAGATTTGTAATTATTTTTCTATAAATTTTTAATTTTTTTGTAATTTTTAATTATTTTTAAAGGGGATTTACTCTTTTTAAGAAGGCCGGCTGAAGTGGTTGCCTCTATGGTGCCATCACCACATGGCAAGGCATGATTTGGCCATGTAAATCTTGTGTGGCATCTGCTTCAAAAGAGGTGCCATGCAAGATGATCCTTAACCATTCGATGAAAGATGGGATGGTCTCAGATCGTTCTCGCATCCTTGAGGCTTAAAATTAGATGTCTGACTAAATCACAGTCGTTTGATCCTAATAGAAGAATCAGGCAGCGGAGATTAAATCTTGCAATTCTCTGGTGAGAGATGTTCACCGTCCAAAATTTTTGCCAAAATTCTCGTGATCACCAATAATTTTTTATTCAATTTTGATTACAGAATGATTAGGATCATTTTACAACCCATCTGTGCAGTTTGATCCACTCGAGGATCAATTTTGTTTTGAAAAGTACCAAAATTGATGGCTTAATGAAATAGTGGTGGAGTATGCCTCAATTTCGATGATCACTAGTGGTGGGATCGACTCCATTAGCATTATTTTGATGTGATAAGGGTTTCTATACAATTTGGAGGCTTGCCTCCTTGGGGATTGCTCCCTAGACCAACATCGGATCAGAATCCGACAGCGATGGACATTCTTCAACCTCTCGACAGTGAGGGGATGGGGTGGCAATTTGTTTGAAGTATCCTTGACCTCTAGAACATATTGGAACATTCAATTTGAAGTGGAAAAGTCTCCCTTGCATTTCACCATTAAAGGAGCTCTTAGGTCATCAATTTCTAATCATTTTCTGGCGGGCTGGCGATGAGGAGTCAGGGGAAGGGTCTCCTCCCTCATCTCTTGCCTTGGTGAATGATTTGAGAAGAGAAGGTGGAGGGAATTGGCTCTCCCTCCCCTCATTCCATTCTTGGCCAAGGGAAACTTCTTCGGCTATCTAGGTGACTGGAATCTATCCATCGGTGGTGGCAAGGTCGGCCAAGGGGTGGATTCAATCCCCCTTGGCTTTGTGGACATGAATGGATCATGGAATGGAAGGGAGGAAGGAAATCCCTCTTCCATTTTTCCTTGGCCAAGCCATATGGTTTCTTCTTCCTTTTTCTTGGCTTCTCCATTAGAGAAAGCCAAATTCTTTTTGGATTGAGGCTTGGTTTGGTGGCCTTCAATTGATAGCAGCCATATCCCATGTCTTTCAACCATGAGATAGAACTTAAAAGAGATAAGGGATTAAGAAAATCAAAGTGGACTTTGCTTCCTATAATCTCTCTTTGCCATTGGATAAGTTTATCATTTTGGCTTGATTTAGATTTGATGAATTTAATTAAGATTACTTGGCAATCTCTTTTAATCCATGTAAGGAAGAATTTAAATATGTTTCATGGGTTTCATTTGAATTTGAATCCATTAACCTTAAAATTAGATTTAATTTAAGTTCCAAATGCTTTAGCCACTATTAATTAGTTGTAAATTTTGATTTGGATCATCCTTGATTGTCCATTGGATGATTAGAATTGACTTAACCCATTCCACATGAAGGTTTAGCCCAACTCCAAGTCAACTTGACCTATTTTGCTTTAAATGAATTAAGTTGGATTTGGTTGGGTCAAATGACCAAATTTGACTTAATTAAATTATTAACATCCCAATTATGTTTAATCACATGTGTGAAATGATTTGGAGTGATTTATTTTATTTGATTTCAAGTAGATTTCAATTTGAACCTATTTGACCCAAAGTGGGCTTAATGGGTTAAGCTTGGGTTTCATTTGGGTCAAATAATCAATTTGACATAATTAGACCCAATGATAGTTGAATTATGTTTGATTATCATTTCCAAATGATTTTGAGCAATGAAATTGAGTTGATTTCAATTTGATTTGGGTTTGAACCCAATAGGACCCATTTAGGTTCATTTAGACTAAGTGATCAAATTAACCCAATTAAGGCATAAATGAATTTAAAATTCTCTATATTTGTGATTAAACATGTTTGTTTGATTATCTTAAATGTTTGGAATGATTTAATTTGATCAAATTCTTGGTGAGTTGACCTTTCACTTGCTGGGACCCACCTAAGTCAAAGTTATGTCAAATGGGTTGACTAGATTTGACTTTGGTTTAGTTTTGGATTCATTTATTTATTTTAATTTGATTTTAGTTTGAGTTATTTGGATTTGATTTGATTTAATACAAATTTGGAATTTGGGTTGAGTCCACTTATGCTCATTAGGTTAGATCAAACCCAAGGAGGGTTCCCTAGGTCACTAGGTATATTGTCTTAAGCATTGAATTAAGAGATTCCTATTTGAGGTTAGGACATCCTAATTACTGATTTTAGAAGTGATGTTAACTTTATCCAAAAATGAGATCAACACCATTACGTTATCATTATCATGTAATTTGAAAGCTAGCACCATAATGCTAGTCATTAGCACCAAGACGTTGTTCAAATAGTCAAAACTAAAAAAATAAGGTCAATAAAAAATAAATACATTATCAAACATAAACTAATGATGTTAATTATAATATAAAAAATAAAGTCAAATGTTGAATACATTTATCTAGTGACATGGGGTTGGTTAACATCGACTAGGCACTCCACCTAATTTTTTTTAAAATACTACCTAGAGTTGCCTCAACTATTGATTTACACTATAACATTGGTCAACCCACCACCATGGTGCTTTGACACTGTCAAATGACTCAGGGAAAATTTTAACATATTCAACAAAAGCATGTAATTTAACAAATATAAACATCACTTCTACCAGGAGTGGAACTCTGCTCTTTTTTGAGGGTGGCCAAACTCATAACATAAAGAAAATAATATTAAAAATTAACAAAAAGATAGTACATAATTTCAATCAAAATCTTACATTCTAATTTGATTAATGAGTTAAATATTAATTTCAAGATTTGTAACCTACTTTGCATTTTTTATAATGTTGCATAATTACTTCATTAGAATCAAGTCAAATACTTTTTGATATAAGGTACTAGGCAGTCATTAAGATAATCATCACTTATTTTAGCTATGTAATAGATATTTAACAATTTTTATTATGAAAAATGCTCTTTTCACTATAACAATAGCCACTAGGAAAGTCAATGCTAAAGTAATATGGATGCAAACTAAAGGATACACACTATTATTCTTAATCTTTACAACTGCTTTTGTGAGATCAGTAATCTTATTTAAAGATAAAAATCTTCAATAATATTCATATCAATAAAATGAGTAGATAATTTGATGCTTAAGAACCACAAGATTAACAATAGAGAAATCATTTGGATATAACTCTACCAAATGAATTACTTTTTTCTAGTTGAATGCAAACGGAGAATCATTGGGATTTAAACATGCTACATAAAGAAGTATCCAAAATTCAACTTTATTATATAGCCAATTAGTTTTTCAATAGTATCATATACAAAGAAACTAATCAAAAGTATAAGAAAAATAGATTTATGAATCCTAAAAAATTAATTTATTAGTATAACACAAGAAATAATCTCAATTTTGCTAAATAAATAATAATAAGACAATCTTTTGATCATTGATTGTTCATGATAGACTCCAAATTTAATTCATTAATAAAGATTTAAATTGATAAGCTTTAAAATTTCATTAGCAAAATGCTAACACAATTCCATATAGAGATTAATGGTTTATGCACTAGAGTGGAAGCATATTCTGCAATGTAATGGAATCAAATATATATAAACTTTAATTTTAAAAAAATTAAAGGAAAAGAGTAAAAAAAAATTTTAAAAGTTTTTCAGAAAGATAGGACTCCCATTTTTATATGCCTATAACTAAAAAGTTTTATAGATATTTAAAAGTTTGGACTCATATGCATGGAATCTAACAAATGAAAGCGAAATTTTGGCACTATTGAATCATATTTTGTAAGGTATAAATGGAGGGCAAGCATGGGTCATTCTACATGTAGCTAGGAAGGATTATGATCAGCAAATTTTCACCATTATACGTGCTCTAGGAGGGCAAACAAACAAAAGGAAGGGCTTCATTTTTTTTTGCTACTAACTGGAAAATTATTAAATTACCCATAATGAAGTAAATTTTTAGGGTGGGTAATTTCCCACAATAATGAGAAAGGGTTCACCCATGAGTGCTATAGTACAAAAACATAGTGCTCCAATACTAAACCGTCAGCTCTTAGGTGTAGAGTTTTTAATTGAACACCACATAGATCTTAGGGGTTTCTTATTTAAGTGATCAAATGTGATATTAAGGAATAACTTACCATCTTAAGAGATACAAAAATCAGTGTATAATGGATTCAATCAGTTAATATAGATTCTTAAGGCTAATGGGTCTACATTTACTACAGATTCTTCCTCTAAACTACATGGATAAAATAGAACAAGGTTTATTTAAATTGGATTTTTGTTTTTTGTAATGGAAAGCCCTATAGTTAATTATATCGTAAGAGAGGGAAACTCTTTTGTAAAAACTCTTGATTAAAAAATTAGCTTTTTTATCTCAATTATTTTAAAGTTTGATTCTAAGATTACTAAATATGAAAATCAGATAGGGTAGATCAATTAGAATAGTTTTGTTTAAATTTGAAATAAGAGTAACTAGGAAGTGTTTTAATACTAGGAGCCTTTGTAAGTACTTTAACCTATCATATGGTTAGGTCTTATAATTTTAAAAATAAAATTATTTTATTATGAGTTAACATTTTATTAGAATGCTAAGGCTTATATTATAATAACATAAGATTGTACAAAAGCCTATGAGGTAAGGATTTTTTCCTATAGTAAAAAAGAAACAAGTTACCTCAGATCCAATATTTAAAGATTCTTCTAACATCAACTAGAAGTTTGACCTAATATAATAGAGAAAAATTATGATGTATTTATTCTCTCTCACAAGAGAATATGAACATATCTCGACTCTTCTAAACTTATAACACTCCTTATAGGGTTGCCAACTCACACCTCTTATGCTTTAAAACCATGAGTCTAATCTTATGAATTGGAAGATGGGTTAGACTATTATTATTTAAAAATGAATCTAAAATCTGGACTCAATCCCTAAAACTAAGATCATGAATAGTATGATATGCTTTTAACAAATGCAATAAATTTTATATTTTTTATATAATTTATACACTTGATTTTATTTTTAAGGCTATATGCATGCAATCATTCTTATAATGAGATATAATTAGAAGCAATCACGGGCTAAATAAAAATAAAAGGCAGACATCTCTCTTGAAGAGTGGCCATCCTCAATGGTCAGATGCCCTTTTATATGTAATAGGAGAATGGTCCATTTCAAAGAGTAATAAGGAAATATGCAATCATGATTGATAAGTTATAGGATTTTTATTTATTTATATTGTTTTTCCAGAGGGCTTTAATTATATGAAGTTACACTTTAATTATTTTTATATTTAAGTTATTAAATTAGGTTGGATGACAATTTTAATTTTATTTTAAGGGCTTACTGTATAAACCATGCTTTAACATTACATAATAAAATCATAGAAAAAAATATATAAAAATCTTATTGTTCAAGTGCACATGTAAAGTAAACACACCAAGCAAATCAAATTAATAAAAAAAAGATTGGTGTGGCTAAGTTTTGCTATACACCTCAAAACAAAGACAAGAAGGAAATCCAAGATCTATCTTTATATAACCTAGCTTAAAACTAGAAGTTTAATCTATGGGGGTCTTTATTCACTTTTTTCATTGGCTCATTGATTTCTTTAAAGACTTTCTTAAGCTTCACAAGAGTGCATCATCTTGTGCGGCACTCGTATTATTCTCAATTACATACATCTTAATCTAATTATAGTATCAAAATTCTATTTATATTTTAAAATAAAACTTAACTAAAAATTGTAAAATAGAGTTTAGTAGAATACATATATACCCTAGCAAATATATTTCAAATATACGAGCTTAACACCAATGGGTACCAAGCCCATCTATCCTAATTGGGCTATACTTAAGGACTTAAGCAACTAATACCTACAACCAAATGATGTTAGCTTTAATTTTATTATATTAGTTCTTTTTTTTAAGTGCTTCCCCCTTGCAAAAAATAATTTTAGTATAATAAACCATGCTCTAACGTTCAATCTATGAGTAAACAATTCTAATATAAAGTCTTAAATAGTACACCATATAAAAAAAATATCAACACATTATAAATAAGAATATTACATAATCCAAAAGGCATTCTCCTATATGCAAAAGTACCATAAGGGTAAGTGAAAGTGATTTTTCTTGATCCTCAAGTGTCATTGATTATAACCTGAATACCTAATAAAAAATAATAAAATGAATGCTCCACTTATATATAGATAATTTAATCGATAAATGTAAAGGAAAATGATTCTTCATCTAAACCATGTTCCAATTTCAATAATCTATATAAATTCTCCAACTTGTAATAGTCATTTTGAGTATGATTTTAGTATTTTCATTTGTTATAATAGTCATCCCACCCTTTGTATCCATAGAATAATAAGACTAACCCATGAACTATCAAAAATAAAATATATGATACATACATCTACCAATTTTAATCTCCTCTCATTATCAATAAAAGGTTTATAGTTCTCTTCCATTAAAATTTTATGCATATAAAAAGTTAGGCTAATCCCTCTAATATCAACATAGTCCAACCAAATGCTCTCTTATGTTCTCATCATTTTATTATTTTGATTTTCATCCAAATTTATTGAAATTATATTGGGTAAGGTAGAGGATTTTCCTAGTTAGGCATACTTCAACTGACTAGGCAAAGGTTTCAATTCTAACTTAGATGCTTATAAGATGGATGGCTTAAGACTATGAGAACTAATATATACATCTAAGGGTTCAAACTTTTCCTTAATCTCTTTAGGTGTAACTCTAAGGAATATAACATATTCATTTTCTTATCATCCTCAATTAAGGCTTATTCTAATGAATATTTAAGCAATTATCTCTCTAAATCCTTAATTACACTCTCATCACAAAGCCCAATACTATAAGGCTTTTTATTTTAACCATTAAAAATTTATAGAATTAAAAATATTAAAAATAATTTTATGATTTTGAACTCTCATTATTAATTCTCATTTTTGTACATATATCATAATCTTCTCTATTGCTAAGAAAGGTCTTTCTAAATGATAGGAATCTCTTTAACTTCTTCTATATTTAATATAGTGAAATCCATAAAGAATATAAATTTATCACCTTTAACTAATACATCATTTATAATCCCCTTAGTATAAGTCAAAGATCAATCTACTAACTGAGAACTTCTTCTAATCTTAACTTTTTAAAATTAAATAATGACATTAAATTAATATGAGCTTGGAGATCACACAACTCAAAAAAAATTTGTCCTCTATAGTACAAGGTATTGTAAATTTGCTAAGATTTTTAAATTTTTGTGGTAATGTTTTTTGAATTATACGACTGCATTCCTCACTCAATGCCACAATCTCATTTTATTCCAATTTTTTTATATAAAAAATGTCATTCATGAATTTTGCAGAAGTTGGCATATGTTCCATGACTTTAACAAATGAAATATTTATTGACAACTTCTTAAGCACATCTAACAAATTTGAAGTTGCTTATTAAGAATTTTCTTATAGAGTCTTTGAAGAAATGATAGTAGCTCTTACTTTCTTAAATGCTTCTCTCTTAGTTTTTTCTTTATCACTCATTTCAAATTTTCATCTTTTTTTTCATAATTATATCTTCTAAATCATCAATTTTATCTTCAAGTTTTCTCACATCAATCTTAATATCTCCTAACTCATTTTTCACTTCTTAATTTTATGGCTTTACATTGCTCTTTATTCTTTTCCTTGTAATTCATTTAGTGTTACTAGGTAAACTAACCTAGATTTCATAGTTAAATTGCTAGCCAATTACCCTAACTAAATTTCAAAATTTCTAATAACAACAACATAACTTTGAAATTTGGTCCTTATTTGCGCCACAAAATATTCAAGTAAAGACTTCTTATCCTTAGTTGGTTTAAGGAGGATATCATGGTGGAACTATAAGCCTAAATTTTTTATTATTATGATTTTTATTATTCCAGTTTCCCATATTCATATTTTGGTAAATATTTAAATTATTATTCTATGAGAAATTAGGGTAACACCTCCAACTTGGATTATAAGTGTTTGAGAAATAATTGGTCTATTTGCTATATAATTAAGCATTCCTATACCTTGGTTTATAGACTCTTCTAAAATGATTGCTTCACTACTTCATCAATAAGATTTTTAGGACAAAAGCTATGACTAATACCTAAGTTATCAATATTCTTAGATAACATTGTTACCTTTGAAGTTAACAATGAAAATTACATCAAACTTAGGAACACTAATGACCTTCTTAAGTTATAATCAATAATATGACCATTGAAAATTGTTAGTTGTCATTTCTTTAATCAAAGCATATGTCTCATGGAAAGGACTAGACATGAGAGTACCCCACCCTATTGAATCTATGATGGTTTTGAGTTATTCTACTTAGCCATTATATAATGATTGAATAATTAACCCAATCTAGCAAGGAGTGATGTAGACATTTTCTTAATAAATTTTTAAATCTCTCTCAAGCCTCATAAATTAATTCATATATCCATTGAATGAAAGAAGCAATATCATTCCTAAGCTTAACAATCTTAGAAGGTTGACAATACTTGGCTAAAAATTTTGGAGCTAAATCATTCCATGTAATGATAAATCTTTAAGGCAATGAATTTAACCACATATTAGTCTTTTCTCTTAAAGAGAATAAAAATAACCTAAGTTTAATGTCATCATCACTGCCATCATTATGCGTAAAAGTTGTATAATTTTTAAGAAATTTGCTATCTGCATATTAGGATCTTTTATTCATAAACCTTGAACTGATAACTTTGAACTATTTTAATGATCAAAGGTTTTAATTCCAGATTATTACCTTGAATTATTGGTCTATTAAAGCTTTAATTTGCTCCATCTACTAAATATGTAGTATAGTCACTATTTGGTTTAGATTATTCTGAGGTTAATTAACTATTTTAAGATTTTTAAATTGATTTCTTCTTTATTTCATAAGTCTTCTACAAGATCTTTCTATTTTTGGATTAATTGACACTAGATTTACACAATTATCACAATCCATACAAAATAAATATACTATTTATAAAATAAAACATAAGATTTCAAATGATTTACTAAGAATACCTTTTAATTCCAAAACACAATAACAAGCCTAGCACAATTAATTGCATAAATAATAATTATAATACAAACAACTTACTAACTTGCACAAAGTTAACACAACTAATAAGTTGAATTGAACATATTCTTACAAGATTAATATTACTTTAATGAAAGTTTTGCTAAATCCTCGACAACAAATTATGCAAAAATGGCAACTGTACATGTTATTTTAAGTAATATAATGATGATAGAAAGTATCATTCCCATGAAGATCTATTATAATATTTTATTTGTTAAGTAGTAATCTATTGGTAACCTTAATTTTTATTCATTTTATTGAAAAGTTACCTTAGTTAAATTAATTTAAAATTATAAATCTTCTTTTAAAAATAGGGTTTTTACATAATTTTATAAAACATACTCTAAAATTATGGTCACTTGATTGTTTCTATACATTTTCATATTGGAAAAGTTACTTTATGTTGTTATCAAATAAAGAGAAATTTTATCCTCTTATGTTAGCCAAGTTCAAAAAGGCCTAATCACTATAATTAGATAGTTATATTCTTATATAAATTAAAATAAGTGATTGCAATTTTTTTATCATCTTTCTAAATAATTGCAAGTCCTCAAATATCATATACTTATGAACATTTAAAAGACTTATTTATTTCACCTAATTGTTCTTCTATGGATTTTCTAACATCTTGAGATTATACTTGATTTTAAGAATGCAATTGGCCAAATCACAACTAAATTAAGTACAAGGAAAAAAAATTAAAACAACATATTTAGATACGCATTTGAGAAAGAGAGAACGTTAACATTTATAAATTTTAGAAGGACATCAGAAATAATCAAGGGTAAGAAATATATAATTAAGTATTTAGCCTTATATGCTATTTTTGTTTCTCCCCATTTTCTTTCTAAATGACTATTTCTTTTTTATATCTACTCTTTCTTCTAATCCATACATACACTCACAAGCTTCACATAATAATATCGGATTACCACTCACCAAAATTCTTTCTTAATACAAATTAATATTTACTTATACATGTCACATCTCTCTTAGTTAATACCCACATCCCCTCAAATAGCTCTAAAAAATCTCCCTTAAAATGCCCCAAACTAGAGGCTAAAACTACATATGTTAGGGCATAACACCATAACGCCCAATTCTAGTAGTTTGATAAAGCTAAACTTTCTATCTTTCTGCTTATAATTGAAGGGATCCTTTATCTTGGTAGTAGTGCTTCATCGTCAATAGGCTTTCCTTACTACCTTCATTTATTTTTCTAGCTTCTTTCTAGTGCCAAAACATTTCTCTATTAGCATCATTGTGCTAGGTTCATTATCTTGAAGTTCAAATATTATAGAATTACATTGCCTTAACGCTACTCATCTAGCACCACAATGTTGGATTCTTTATCTCTATAACTAATTTCTTTATTATTGGTATTGTAATATTGCATTGCACAATGCCTAGGTGCTACTTTAGAAACTTTTCATTTTCTTTCTTTTTGTTTAAAATGAGAAGTTCCTACCAAAAACACTAAAACTAAAACATAATATTATATATATCACTAAATGTTTGTGCTTATTAGAATACCAAATATTTTATTTTATTTTTATGATTAGCTAAAATAAAATAAAGTAAAATCTTAGTATAAATTGGCTCTAATTCCTTAGTGATGTTAGTATCATTTACTCATTATTAAAAAATAAACTAAGCATACTTAATTATCATAAACATCATTTCATTAATAATCTCCATCATTACCTCTTGAACACTCATCTAATCTTTTTGGCATAACCATTCATTAATTTTGGCATTGTTTAGTTTTGCCAATACATTATAACAAATTATGCATTTTGATATATTTGATTTCAACTAGTCATATTTAAATAAACATTATAGTTCATAAGGTTAAATAAAAACCTTCAAAAAATTTCTTCATAGCGCTTTATCTATCGCCCTAGTTAATTATTTTTAATAATTAATGCAAATGATTCTCCATTTCATAATAATGTCATCTATTTCTTCATTTGCATAAATCTTTTATTCTATTACTAATTGTATGGTATTTGATATTAAGGATATGACACTTCTCATAATAGATGCTACTCAACTTCAAAATCCTAAATCATATAATGGTTCTCACCAACTTATTCTTAGGGGCTACTTATTGAAATGATCAAGTACAACATCAAGGAAGGATATACTACCTAAAAAATAGACATATCATCTTATGATAGACTCAATCATCTAATAATGACTCCTAAGACCGATAGGTCTACATGTGTTCAAGATTTTTCCCCTATTTTACATAGATAAAGTAAAGCGAGATTTATTTTAAGATGGGTCCTTAAGTTCTCTATAGTGACATGATTGTAAAGATAATTACATCTTACAAGATATGAATCTCTTAAAAATAATCTTAATTAATATGATTGGCTAACATATCTATAGATTTCAAAGCTTGATATCTAAGGTTCAGTAATCTTGAGAATCAAGTGGGGGGACTTAATTAGGAAGAGTTCTTAACATAATCCAATCGAAAATAAGTAGAAAATACTTTTAGATATTGGGAAGCCTAGTGGGCATTCTAACTATCATATTATTAGACTTTATATTTTTGAAGTAAAGAATTATGATTATATAAGTTGATATTTTATTAGAAATCTAGGACTTATATTCCAAAAATACATGATTGTGGAAATGACTAAGAGGTGAAGGTTTACACTTATAGCAAGTGAGAAACATGCATCCTTTGAATCTATATCTAAAGTGCTCTACCATAAGCTAAGAGCTCGACTTACTTTACTATTAAAAAAGGATATGTTGGTTCACTTCCAATAGAGAGAGTGAGTCTATCTCGACTTTTCTGGACTTACAACCACTCAGAGTGGCTGCCAGCTAATACCTCATACACTTTTAAAATTATGTGGCCAAGTCTCATGAATGCAAGATAGTTAGGCTTTTTAACCTCATTTTTGGATGAAGTTAACATCACCTCTAACCCTAGTAATTAGGACACCTAATCCTAGATTAGAAGCTTTCTAATTAGGCTCTTAGGACATTATACTTGGTGAAATCCTCCTTTAACTTGATAGAATTTGAACCCAAAGCAAACTCAAATTTAAATAAATAATTAAATCAAACACATTTTAATTTAAATTTAAAATCTAATTGATCTTGAACTAAAATAGTTAAGGCAGATAACCAAATTAACCTAATTAAGCTCAAGATTACCTAAACCTAAAGAAATTCAAATAAAATAAAAAAATTAAAATCAAATCGAAAAAAAATCATAAAATCAATGCAAGAATATAAAAAAACCTAAAATAAAGTATAAATGAGGTTCAATATGGTAAATCATATAATTTGACCCAAAAATTAACTTATGTGGACCCCACCAAAATAAAAATCAATTCACCAAAATTTGACTAAATTAAATTATTCTAAGGACTTCGATTTATCAAATGAACATAAATCTAAATGAATCTAAATCCAATAAGGCCTCAAATAGGCTAACTAGATCACTTGATCCAAATGAACCCAAATAAACCTATGTTAACCCATTAAACCCAATTTGGATCAAAATAGGTTGAAATTCAAAATTAACTTTATATGAAATAAAATCAATCAAACTAAATAATTTTAAATACTTAATTAAATATGATTGAAAGTTTATTACATTTTAACTATGAAAAATTATCCAATTGAAATTGATTAAACTAAACTTAATCTAAGATGGGTTGTTTGTTAAAATTAAAATTAATTCTAAATCTAATATAATAAATTAATTAAAAACACCATAAATGATTAAACAAACATAATTAAAACCTAAATTTAAAACTAATCAACCAAATGGAATAAACTAAACTAAGCCAAAAGAAAAAGATATCTAAGTGAACCAACTTGAGGCATTTGAACCTAAACAAAATTCAAATGAGTTATTTGATTCATGGATCACTTTAGGCTTGATTCGAGTAGCAAATATAATATTCAAAGAGGTGAATAATGCACATTAATCACACTTAACCCAATCTAAGTCAAGCTAAACCCAAATGGATCAAACCTAGACCTTTAAGGTTAAACTCAAACCAATCCTACTTGGATTCATTTAAACTCATCATAAGATGAACCCAAAGTAGATAACAATCAAAATTAAAGGTCTAAATAGGTTCAATTTGTCCAAAAAACAAAGGAATATGTCATGGAAGGGGAAGAAGCCAAAATGAGCCATTCCCCTCCTAATCCTTCCAAAATTTCATCCATGTGTGCAATCTTAATAGCCCTAGGGATTCAAATGCATGCTTTGAACTTCTCACTCCCTTTAGCACCATCATTGGAGTGCAAATTCCTATGGTCGGTGACCTCCATTGAATTCTAATAGGGGAAGCTCTTGACCTAGCTTAAAAACCCAAGAAGAGATCAAATTTCCTCTCTCTCTTTAATTCCAACATCTTCCCTATGTGAAATCAAACACAAACACATCTTTGTCCTCTTCCTAAGCTCCCCTGATCATTTGCAACACCAAAATCTAGTGAGCAGTGATAGACATTCATCTCCACATTGGACGAGAGGGAGGCAGAGCATGATTCTTCTTCCAAAAGCTTCATCCAACTCCTTGAACATTTTGAAACTCAAACCACTGCCGAGACCTCGCACTGGCAAGGTCTGGCCAAAATTAACCTCCCTCTAATTTTATGTAGGTCATTTATGAAACAAAACTAATTTTATAATAGATCAAACTGTATAGATCCCTTCAAATCATGTAGTGGTCATTTTGCAATCAAAATCTTCTGATTTTACTAAAGCGATCATTGGCGATTAGCCACAAAAAGTGGATAGTTCTTGGTCACCACCACAAATGAAGGAGATAAATTTGTAGCCATCCGTTTCTTCTATTTAGAATGAATAGCTATGATTTAACCAAATCAATTGATTAAATCCCTTAAGGAAATCGAGGCTTGATCTAGAGCCATCCAATCTTCGATCGGATGGTCTAAATGAAATTGCATCTCCACTGCCAACTTAATGTGAGATCGACGTGGATCTTGTTTGTTCCAATCACGCATCAGCGCATGTAAAGCGACGCCGCATTAGCACAATGTGCCGCTGACTATTTTTAATAGAAAATTCTACTTTTTGGATTTAAAAATGTAAAAAATTACTAAAAACTTCAAAAATTCATAGAAAATAAAATATCTAACAAAAAATATAAATAAAGGCTCTATGGATTCATCTTAGACAGAGGAATCTATTAAACCCAAAATCCCTAATTTTCATTAGACAATTTTATGTTAATTTAGGTTTAACTAAAATTAAAACAAACTTTAAATAATCCTAAAATATCAATTCAATTAACTTAAACCTTTGGGGGATTAAAAGTGAAGCTAAAACACACCTTAAATAAAAATTTGGGGATTTATTGGTGATTGAATCAAAAGATAAAAACATTTTAATCTTAAAACCTTTCTTTAAGAAAATTTAGAAAAATTATGGAATTAACTTAGAACATCTAACTAAACATCAATGAATCTAGGAGAAATATTAAAGCTCATTGAAACCCATTAATCCTCAAATTGATATTAATTAGGGATTAATTGAATTAAATAAATAAATTAATTAACTTGAACTTTAAAAATTCATAATAAATCAAATAAGAATCCAAAATTTTCAAAGAAACACTCTTTGGATTCATTATTTAGAGAGGAACGAAAATTAAAACTCCTAATTAATTCCATATAAGTTTGGCATAATTTAAGTTTTATTGAAAACATCAAAACTTAATTAGTCAAAAAATACATATCTGATTAAAATAAAATTTTTAGAAAATGAAATTGGAAAGGAAACCACTTTCTATTAAACTTTCAATGTCAAATGACTTTTGTATCAAAAGTTATAGAATTTCTAAATTATAGGTTAATTTAAATCAAATAAAAAATTTAAAAAATTACAGTAATTATGACTGTTAATGGAATCAATTTATAACATCTTAAACAACATTAGAGGACTTTAGAAAAATTATAATCTTCTGAAGTTGAAAAATCAAATTAATCCTTCATTTAGGGTTTATATAATTAAAAATAAGAAGATAATTAAACCCTAAATTACTAAATTAATAAATTTAAGGTAAAATATACATTTGATTGAATATTGAAGCTTATAAATCTTTGAATTTTAAGGAATTCATCAATATTAAAATCATTTTAAACTTACATAACATCAAATGAAAGACATTAATAATGAATAAACATAAATGATTAAAATAAATTATTTAATTTAAATAACCTAAGAATAAAAATGACATAGATTAGGTTTTGGCACTTAAATAGTTCATTCTTTGTAATTTCTTATGCCATAATTAATAATTAAAATTAACTAAACAACATGAACTTCAAACTCAAAGAAGGAACTAAACATTAATAAAATTAATTCCAACTTAAATAAATCAAATAAATAAAAAAGAGAAATTAATGAAGATACATAAGTTCTCAATATGTCCCATAGAATGTATATTCACTTTAGGATAAAAATTATATTCTATTAAGATTAGGATGTTAAATAGAATGAGTTATTCCCAAAGCATAATTTATTCTACTCTTCATTCTTTAAAACATAAACTGAACTTCAACACGAAAATAATCATCAAATTGAAATAAAATCATAAATCAATTAAATCATTTAAATTAAAACTTCTCAATGGTAAATTCAATAAATTCTAAAATAGAATAAAGAAAACTAATTTAGATAATTCATTGAAATTAAAACTTTTCATAATAAACTAGCTTATGGTATATAATCTGGACACCTGAGATCGCAAGGCTACTAGTGTGAAGGAGGATATCTCAAATCTCTAGTTTAACAATGGCACGTACCTATGAAAGCAAAATTATAAAAATTAATAGACCAAAACTTGAACCTAAAAAAATGCCTGGTGTAGTCATACCATACAAGCTCCTCTTTCACACATTAGATTATCAGGTCACTAACTCTAGAATTAGATTTGGTCAATGTTCTATGATGCTCTATGATGTGAAATAATATTTTTTTCTTATTTTGTAGTGTAATATTTGAGATTGGATGACTGAGATTATTTGCTCGCTATTCTAGATGTTAGAGAGTTCTTTTTATTCTAATGTTGTTTTCTACAAGGGTTGTGTTTAAAGGGACCATTATCATAAAATAATAAATGATGTTTGATTTTAAGTGCTTCTTAAATCCCTAAGTATAGTCCATTAGGAAAGGTGGGCTTGGAAAACATTAAGGCTAAACCTATATGTTTGAAATATAAACTATTGATGTGCTGTGTGTATTTCACAACATCTATTTTGGAGGGATTAAAAATTTATTTTGAAAATTTAAAATGTAATTTGAGCTTATAATTTGTTTAGGATCTATGGGGTCTAGGAATAGCAGGAATTGACTTTACCGATCAGTGTTCCCTTATGAAGTTCGTGGAGGTCCATGAAAAAGGTGATGTTCCTAGATAAAGACC
This sequence comes from Cymbidium sinense, assembly GCA_021442155.1. Lineage (NCBI taxonomy): Eukaryota > Viridiplantae > Streptophyta > Magnoliopsida > Asparagales > Orchidaceae > Cymbidium > Cymbidium sinense. Next base: position 25,520,117 of record CM038223.1, on the reverse strand, counting down.
CCTATAGTTCAAAACTTTTAATTTTAGGTTAGGTTGTATAAGAGTAGAGCTCAGCTATCCTTTTTTCTAGGGTGTACAGTGGTACCCTACTGTATTGGCTTATTTATTAATTTCAATTTGGCTTGATTTATTTTTGAGGGTGCAATAGAAATGCATGCTTTTTCTATGTTTATTTTTTTGATCTGCTCTGTAATGAAATGCCTGGAAATGTTAGGCTCCTAAGAAAATTAAAGTTTTCTATCCCACTAAAATTAAATAACTTAACCATAAGAAATGAAAATTCATAACCTCAATTTAATTAAAGCCCTAGGCATAACTTAAAAGCAACTAGATATTGCGAGCAATGAGAGCATATTATTTGTTTATCTTGAATTTTTCACTTCACCCATTACACATAAAGGGGCATTTGACCTTTGAGGATGAACAAATTTCTTGGAGGAAGTGTTCCTTCTCATTTTCATTTGGCTCACAACCACTTTCTAACTGCATCTCATTGTAGGCATAATTTGCATACCCAAGCATTAAAATTAATTATGAGTCAAAATATATAAAAAAGTAAAATTTGTTATATTAGTTAGATGCATAACATACCAAACATCATCATATGATTAAAGAGTGTGTTTAAGTTCTTAGCTTCTCTTATAAATGCAAAATCCCAACCATCTTGCATACATAAGATTGGATTCATAATTTTAAAATTGCTTAGGTAGTGTTAGCTGGCAACCCTTCTAGTAGGTAATAAGTCTAGAAGAGTCTGGGATATGTTCATTTTTCTCTGATAGGAAAAGAACTAATAATTCTAATAAATTATATTAATTTTTACTTTTGACTTATGTTAGAAGAATTTTAGACTTAGGATCTGAAGCATACTATTGAAATAAATCTTCAACCACTTGGTGTTTCTATAGTCTTCTGATGTTACAATCTAAATTATAAAATTTTAAAAAATTCTAATTTAATTTTTTTTTTAAAATTTAAATCTCAAAAATATAAAGCCCAATGATATGATAGTTGAAATGCTTATTAGGCATCTTGGTATATAAAGACATTTTCTACTTAATCCCTATTGGCCTTAGAAAAGAACTCTTCGCTTTGAAATATTTCCTATTGAATTTCTAAATTAATCTTCCTTTAAGACAAGCTTTGAAATCCATAGAAATAAAAATTAATTTTTTTAATCAAGAGTATTTTTAGGAGAAATTCCTTTTCTTCTAAGATGTAATTAATTATAATGGATTTCCCTTATAGGGAAGTACAAACCTAGTATAAAATAACCCTATTCTACTTCTCCATGTACTTCAGGAGAAAAAATCTTTGGTACATCGAATACCCATCAGCCTTAGGAGTCTTTATTAAGTAATTGAATCCATTATAGGATAATATGTTTAGATTTTAAGATAATATATTTATCAATTAATGCCATATTTGATTACTTAAATAAGTATCCTAAGATCTGTGAGGTGTTCCAAATAAAATTTCCACAATGCTATTATTTATTAAGAATGAATCTAAAGTCTTAAACTCACTCCCTAAGAGACTAGATCTTAATTGGTATAAAAAAATCAGGTCTTAGACTAATGCAATAAAATTTTACAACTATTTTTTCCATTATTTTCTTGTCATTTTGAACTTAGGTTTGGAAAGATTTTATGTGTACATGCATGATGAAATAGAGTCATGAGCTAAATTAGAGAGAAGGGGCATTCTTTATCACAAGAAAACTACTCTCATAAGTCAAGCCATGTCCCTTATCATGCAAGAATGGATATCCCCCATTTGCAAGGAAAAAAGCAAGATGTATGCTTGGTGTTATAACATACAACATACTTCTAAGGGATTACTAAATCTTTTATTTCTTTGATTAAATTTTTAAGCTTTAAGGTGAGATTATGAGTTATTAAATTTCAATTAAGTTGATTAATCAGAGTAGAAATGTTTTTAAGTTTCTAAAGAGCCTATCACATCTAGGCATACAATGAAAAATTAAGCTTTAAGAACCTATGAAAGCATGTAATTTTTATTGCATAATATTTATAAACAAATTAAGCAAGCATTTTCGATTAAAAAATTAGGAGGTCTATGTGGTCGGGTACTGCCATACACCCTGAAAAAGAGAAAAATTTTGGTAGCCCAGATTATAATTAATTTATAATAAAAATAAAGCTATATGGTTCTAAAATCTTAATCTATATCTTCACTTCATGGATTGGGCACTCCAAGCATCACATGGCCTGTCAGGTCTAATCCTTCTAGTCACTGCTTATCCTAAATCCCAAAGCTCTAATCCTAAGCATATTCTAAAAATTACATTTTTATGAAAATTGAAATCTAAATACACCTACAAAATAGAGGTTAGTTTTACACACATACACACAAAGTAGTTATATTTTATACAATATGGCTTAACACTTTATCTCGAGTCACCAAGCCCACTTGTCTTAATGAATTATGCTTATGGACTTAAGCAGTGTCTTTAAGCAAAGAAGTTTATAATTTTTTTTGTTACAATGTTCCCTTAAGCACATTCTCCTATAGAAAATATCATTAATCTAATGTCACCCTAACATCTAGACTACATACAAATAATCCTACCACCTATTATAAAATATTACATCACATCATCACAATAAACTTAAGGTAATGATCGATGACTTAGTATTCAAATGTGTGTACTATGACTTAGTGTGGTATGTTATAAATAAGTTTTTATGTTTGAAATTATCTAATGATGAATGTTTAAGTTCCTTATTAAGGATGATTACATGTTATATGATTAATGATTTGAGATGAGCTTAAAATTTAGACTTTTGATCTTATTTAGATTTCATTTTTAATTTAGAATTTTAAAGAGGACAAGGAGGGATGAGATCTAACTTAATCCTTATCCTTAGGTTGAATTTAAAAGATGAATGTTATGACTTATTGATCATTTTAATAAGCATGTTATGAATTTTTTTATTAAGCTATATGTTTGGATTTGACTTAAGAGATTTTATCTAAACATAAAAGACATATTAAGATTAATTAAAACAAATTATGGATAATTTAATGAGATTTTTTGACCTTGCTTCATCATCCCATAATATTCATTTAACTAGATAACATACTTAGTTGAATAATTAGATTTAATGAATATATATATATATATATATATATATATCATTATATTATTCCATGCTTAATGAATGAATGAATTAATGTATTTTCATTAATAATTAATATATGAGATATGATATATGAATTTTGTAGAAGAAAATGATTTAATTAAATCTTATACATATACATACACATTAGTATATTGAATTTATGTACGTGCCATTGTTAAATGAGGGAAGTAAGGTAATCAAAGAACTACTTAAAGTCTCACGCTCTCGGGATGTTTAGACTATATTTATATTAATAAGTATTTTTTAATTGATTAAGAAAATAATTTAAGATTTACTAGTGATAATAGGCACACTATTTAATTCAAAGCATGCAATTAAATGAAATCTTTTTATTATTTTTGAAACATGAATGCATAAAACATATGAAAAACAAATTTATGAATGAATAAAAAAAGAAATTAAATATAATCATATAACCTATTTGGAGTTATTAATTCCTAAGGTTATTCACATGAAAACAAGCACCTTTAAGCCTAATCAAATTCATTAAGAGTTGATTTTTATAATTAAATAATTTAATCCTAATAAGGAGAAATAATTATTAAAGTTATCCCTTGATCCATTTCTATTTATTAAGTAATTCAAAAGTGTTTTAAATGATTTTATGAATTAATTAAGTTTAATTAATTATTTAGTTAGTTAAGCCCAAAAGAGCCCATAAATTCAATTAAACCCTAAGTATAAGCCCACAAAATATGAACAATTTATAGAAAATGCTTAAACATAAAATGAACATTTCCTAATAATCATAATGCAATTGGGCTTGTAATTAGATTTAATTAAAAAATGAGGAAAACCCAAAATCATTAAGTACACTCAAAACACACCAAACTAATTGGGTATTTTGATTTCATTGAGAAACTCTTTGTTAGCTAAGCACAAATAGGGCTTGCAAAAAATTTTTTGGAAGACTACACTCATTATTATGAATTTTATAAGTTCTAGGATAATTAATGATTTAATTAATAAATAAATTCTTCAGAGTGATTTTGATAAATAATTAAGATCTGAGGCCCTAATTAATTTCTTTGATCACCCTTATGATCTTAATACATAATTAGGCTTTCATAATTAATTTCAGAATTTTTTTAATTTTAATTATTTATTAAATGCATAAAATGACTAATTTAGGTTTGAAATTTTGGATCTCTTAAATTACTTAGAAAATTAACTTGAAATAATTATGAGAGGCATAGGTCATTCCATAAGATAAGCATACCAAATTTCAGGCTAATCATGCAAGTGATTAAAAATCAAATTGCACTAATTAAGTGAAACTTCAAACCCTAATTAATCACTATACACTTAATAAAATTTGAGGCTTTCATTTTTTTTATTCTCTTCTATCTAAGCTTTCCACAAAGGGTTTAATTACATTTATTATATTTTCTCTATAATTAGATATGATTTTTTAAAGTTTTGCATAAATAAAGTAATTAATTAATACTTAATTAAATCATAATTTAATTATTTTTGTGATTTAGTGTGATCTAAAGGGTCTAATTAATTTTCATAAGATTTTTGATGTTTATTAAAGTGATTTAAATTATTTTAATAAATTTTCATAAATTATATAATTGTAAATTAATTATTTATTAAAAATTAACCAATTAACTTCAAAAATTAATAACTCTTAAACCAAAAGGCTATTTAACTTAAAATGATTATGATAAATAGGCAATAACAAAGTGTCTTTTTTAAAAATTTCAATTTAATAGGTTTAATATTATAAGAGTAATTAAAGAAATAAAGTTTTCACTAAAACTCAAATTACTCTTAAAATTTACAAGAAAATTTGAGGATTTTGGGTTCATTAGATTTCACTTTAAAAGATAAATCCATAGAGCTCATATTTGCATTTTTGGTTAAAATTTTATATTTTATAATTTTTGGAAGTTCTAGGTCAAATTTAATAGAATATATCAAAAATGAGATCTAATCGTGGCCGTCCATTCTATCCAAGTAAGATGAACGACTCGGAGGTCATCTTCCTCATGGGAGGTAGAACAAAAATGGGTGGGATCTATCCTAAACATCAATGGATCTCATAATCTTGTAGTAATCTAAGTTAGAAATCACTTTATTTCACATTGGGATATTAAAAGAAAGAAAGAAAATGCAATGAGACTTGAGGAAAAATTCTAGATTCATGCAAATGTTTCATAAAATACAAACACCTATGGTTGATCTAAAGTTTACAAAAAGTTACCTCATTAAAGCCCACATTTGGTGGATGTTAGAAGATCTCCTCGGATCTCTTCTTTTGCCTCTTTATAAAATGCTCCAGCCACTATGCACCACTGCCCATTGCTAAAAATTGGTGGCTCTTAAACTTAGTGTTTGCTTTAGAAAGAACATCCTTTTGGAAACTCTCCATCTTTAGGTACCCAAATTGATCTAGACCTCTAGTGGTGGATCTCTAGGAATGCATCTTAGATGCTACACCATGTTGTTCACTAGATAGATTATATTCTTTCTTTTGTAAGGATTATCAAGACCTTTTGACAACTAGCCGCTTAGTACTTTCATACTTAAGGACTCGTTGTTAGTGTTCACTGAAAATTAAACCTCTAGGCTTTAAGTTTTGTTGAAGGCAAGCACCATATTTTTAATGTTCCTACCTCTCTTAGGGTAGGAACTTTTTGGGTTGGTGACCTGGCTCATCAAATTTTAATTATTTTCTAAGGTTTCTATTTTTAATAGCATTTAGAACTTTATAGATTTTAGAGGAGACAGTCTTCTCTTTTTGTAGTTGATTCTATGACATGGGATGTGTATGTTAATCCTAGAAATGACTTCTTGATAGCTCTTCCAGAGCTATTCTTCTTGACCCATTGGAGAAGGTTGAAGTTATTATTGGTGGACTTATTAGCTTCCATTAGTGGTTTGCACTACTGCTTAGGATGAATAGGCAATCTGGCAGCTCTATAACCAACATTATACTTTCTTTGAGCTCTCCTAAACATTTTGGGGCCCGAGAAAGATGCTTCATGGTCATTACTGCCTAGAGTAAAAGTAGCATCTTATGGGATAGTTGGCTCTCCCTAATGCACTTCTAAGTGGATTGACGATGACAGACTTCAGCATGGGTTTAACGACTATCTTATCATTAGAAAAGATTATCAGCATTGCCTTTAAAAGCCTATAAAAAATGGAACCCCTTTCGGAGGTTAAGGCTTTAGGCTTAGGCTCATTAGGAATGATTACATTTGGCCTCCTATCTTCTTTGAATGCCTTTGACATTCTAGTGCACTTAATGATAGGATTAGTTATAAGCCCAACAGGTAGAAACTGGACAACCTCAAAAATTGTTCTAAACTAGAGAGTGGCTCTTGTAGACCCAACATTCATTACAGCCTGAGAGAATCCTACAATGGACCCCTCTCTTAACTTAATAATCATAATATTGGTGAAGTTTGCCATTGGAAGTTTCAAACCTGGTCGTAGATCTAAACTTTTTAAAAAATATAACTTGATATTTTAAGTCTACGATGACACCATATATTTTAATTTTTTGATCAAACATGGAGAGAGAAGTAATCCCCAGTGGAGTCACCAAAAAACTTTTCACTAAAAAAACCCTTTTAGAAACTCTCCAACATATTTATTGAAATGGTTTGAAGTATGTTCTTCATGAGACAAATTGATATATATTCAACTAAATTTCCCTAAACTTCCTATGAATACAAGCCTTCATAGTTAATTACCCCTCTTACCACAATAAGAGAGAACTCTCGATTAAGGTTGGAAACAAACATATCTCTCTCACGATCAAGGATGAAAGATCGCACCAACCCCTTTTCATAGCAATCTAGAACCCCGACCGCATATTTCAAATTAGCTGACCATCTATATATTGATTTTCTATTTTCTATATTGAAAGTTCTTTCTTTTTTATTAAGGAACATAATTTCATTCAAAAGATGGAGAGACCATTATTTCTGGTACAGAAGTTCCACCATATAATTTTTAAATCGGTGTTTAATAGTGTGTGTGGCATGGCATAGATTATTGTCTAAAGAAAATAAGAGGATAGTCTTGATCAAGATCCCATGATTCCATTATCTCAAGACTACATTATTCTAGTCTACCAACATCAGAGGGCTAGCTGTAATGTCCAAAGAGTCTAATTAACAACCATGGGTTACCTCATCTCAGATATCCCAATTAGACCAGAGGTATAGTATAGGGATGTTTCCACGACAAAGATAGGATTGGGCTTACATTCATTAGAAAGCCATTATGTTGTTCACATGATGAAGATATAGGTTGGACTTATATTCCTTCGGAATGCCATTAGAGTGTTCATATGATAAACATATGGGTTGGACTTACATCCCTTTAGAATGCCATTTAGGTGTTCACTTGGCAAACATATGGGTTGGATTTACATCCATTTGGGATGCCATAATAATATAGATTGTTCGCATGATAAAGAAATAGATTGGACTTAAATCCTTTTTTGAATGCCAACAGAGTGTTCACATGATGAACAGATAGATTGAACTTACATCTTTTTGAATGCCATTAGGTATAAGTTGTTTGTATTACAAACTAGCAGACTTATAGGGTATTCACATGGCGAACAAGTAGAATGAACTTATATCCCTTTGGAATGTCGACAGGATATAAGTTGTTTGCATTGCAAATAAGTAAATTTATAGGATCTTGGTATGGAAAATAAGTAGATTGGACTTACATCCTTTTGGAATACCAGCAAGGTGTTCACATGGTGAACAAATAGAGATAGGTTATTCGCATGGCGAATATCAGATATTAACATATGGTTCTAAGGGGCAGTGCTTCGACGCTAAAATATGGAACCTATGTGCTATCATGGTAGCATCATGATGCTAACAAATTGGCACTTTAAGGTTGAATAATTAGCACTGTACCATTATAAGATAGGAATTTTTTTCTTATAAATCTGAAAATTGGATGCCTTGGCACTATAAGGCTAGTGCTGTAGCACCTAAGATAGCATTAATTTTAAATAATATGTTCAGGTTGACTAGTTCATTAGAGCCTCAGTGCTGTCTATTTTGGTGTCACGATGCCAATCAAAGGTCAGCTCATAAAGCTAACAGATGAACAAATGCTTTTAGATTGAAAGGACAAACTTTTTAGCTAGTGCTTCGGCACTATGTCGGAGCATTGTGATGTTACATCAATGTCAGATGTGCTTTTCAATTTCGATTGGTTACAAAATAAATTGTAATAAATAGTGATAAGTGTTCTTTTTAATTGGCATATTAACCATTTTGATTGGTGACCAGCACATAGGAGCTGCATGTGGAGCATGATGGTGCTGGTCCTAAATCTTAGAAATTGAGAGGCTAGTGCCTAGCCGCTATCAATGCAGCATTATGGCACTAGATCCAGTCTATAAATTGGACACCTAGGCTATGAATATTTCATTCTAAAGCTTTCATTACCTTTAGGAAATCCCTACTCTCTTTCTCTCTGTGCTTGCATTTTACTTTGGGAAAGTGAACATGTCGATAAAATACCTCAATAAGAACATGAAGTGACCGACTGTCAATGACATTGACATATTTATTAGTGTAGAGGTAGAGGAATGCTACCACCACACTCTCCTACATAAACATCTAATCTCAGAGAGGAGCTTCTTTAATTCGGGAGGGAGCATAGAAAAGATTATTAATGAATGAGGCTAGGATAAGTTAGCCTACAATAATAAGTTTGGCGTCATTCCCATGGTGCGATAATTCTTTGCCAATGTGAAGGAGCATCAAAATAATCAAGTTTTCATCCAAAGAAAATTAGTAAATTTTGATAGTAGTACTATTAACACAAATTATCATTTACAAGATGTAGTATATGATCAATAACTCTTCTATTATAATGATAATCTCAATTTTGGTGAAATTCTTACTTTTCACACTATTAAAAAAAAATCTAGTGTTCAGTTGAAATGGTGGAAGGAAGAAGTTATTTATTTTTCTACCATCAGCCATACTACTAAGGCCAAAGCTTAGCATTTTTTTATTTCTACCAAGTTAATGCTCACTGACCATATCAATGAGGTAACTAGGGATAGATCCATTTTAAATTTTGCGATTCAAATAGGCTTTACTATAGATGTAGGGAGCATTATTGATAATTTTATTTGTAATATGCTTAAGGGTATTACTATCATAGGGTACGATGATTCTTCTTTAATTTATTCTTTGTGTGTTGTAGTGAGTGTGAAAGGGGAGTAACATGAAGAAGTCATTATACAAAAGACCCCTCTGATTAAGAGAGTAATTGAAGGATTTAGCTCAAGGACTATGGTGGGAGAAAGCTCATGCACTCCTCAATCCAGATCCAAATCCTACAAGACCTTAAATGAGCAACTCCAAGAAATTGGAGGACAAGTCTCAGACTTAAAGAAAATGGTTAGGGAAACCAGTCGATAGCAGCAGAAACTGGGGAGAAAATTTGACCATCGTATGGTTCAGTGGCAGTAGCAGTTTTCATACATGATTGAGTTTAACTCAACACTTGAACATATAATTGAAAATTATAGCTTTCAAGTAGCCCCGAGCTGGCTTCTTTGCCTGTGGTGCCTCATTATCACCCTTATGTGAGTACCCATTGGAGCTAAATGAAGAAGAGGTGGAGGAAGATGCCAACAAAGATGATTATTAGTTTTCCCTTTTTCTATTTTATTTTGTATTTTTCTCTTCTTTTTATTGTAAAACTTCTTATAATAAACTTGTTGGTATTAATGAGGATATTTTCATTTCAATGCTTTGTGTTTGTATCTATTGTGTGAATGCTCCAGGATTTGAGAGCTTAATAATAAAAAATTTTGTTCAAAATGAACAAGTTGAGGGCATAGTGCCTCGACGCTGTCGAACTAGCACATTGGAATTGTTAAATAGAAATATTAAGTTCAAAACTTGAGAGCTCAATGCCTCAGTGCTATATATGAAGTGCTACAGGTTTATAAAATGTTAGAGAGATTAGCATCTTAGTGTTATAATATGAGCACACTGGTGCCATCAGCTAGGTTCTTAAGGCTTAATTTTCTGAGAGTACAATACCTCAGTGTTGAGATGTCAGTGTCATGGCATTGTCAGATGAGTGTTATAGATTATTTTCCCAAGAGTGTAGTACCTCAGTGCTAGAATAGCAGTGCCTTGATGCTATGAAATGTGCACTTAAGTTCAAGATTCTGGAGGGTGCTGCATCTCTGCGAGGGAACATCAGCACCTTAGCGCCATTAAGTATGTGCCTAAGGTTCAAAACTCTCAAGGACTTAGTGCTTCGATATTAGAACTATAACACCTTAATGTTATTTCATCAATATCTAAGATATAATACTTTTAAGGAAATTTTAAATTTTTGATAGCATAACTCCTTAGTAATGCTAGGTTTCATGATATTTAGTGTATTAACACCCTTCTCCCTTGCCCCGGATCTAATGTCAATGGAGGGAGAATTTTGTTTCACATAGGAACCAAGTTCTATGGTGGAATGGACTTCAAAATATGTATTTTCATTTTGTAACTTGAGAGATTAGCGCAGCAGTGCTATCATTACAGTGCCATTGTGCGGTAAAATGACATTAACCTGAGAGCTTAGTGTAGTAGTGCTAGATATTTGTCGCATCAGCACTATGAGTTGGAGGATCAAAGACTTCATTCCTGAGAGCTTAGCACTATGATGCTGGGACTTAGTGCCATTGAGTAGGAACTCTATTTTTTAAACCAGATTCTTGAAAGTTTTAATGAATTTTATGAAAATATAACACTTTAGTAGTGCTAGATTTTATAGTATTTTAGTGTAAGAAGCTTTCTTCTGCCTTGTTCCAGATTCAAGATTAATGGAAGAAGGATTTTCATCTCATGTTGGAATGAAGTTCAATGGTGGAAGCCTTGAAACTAAAATAATTCTTGAGATTCTTGTATTTAAAAATCTTTTTAACAAAACTAAATTCTTACTCCATATCCAAGATCGAGGGAGGGAATCTTTTCGTTTCTCATCAAATCCAAGATGGTGGAATTCTTCAAAATTTTATTTAAAATGGGATAAATTGCATAAAAGAACTTTTTACCTAGTGTTTATAATGGCTGCACTTTGCTTTTGCCTCGTGCAAGAAGAACACCACCTTATACAATGACAAAAAGACACTATAGAGAATGGAAGAGAGAGAGGGAGTTCAAAAGTTGTTGTAAGAACTCTAAAATCCTAACAATTAGAAGAGGAAAAGTAGAATAAGTGGTAGTGGGTAGTTCCCACTCTTTTATAGAGGTTTTTGGGTAACCATTTTTGCCTCTTAGGCAATTTTCTATCCCTTCAACCATTCCATCCCTATCCCTAGGCAGTTATCACTACTACGGTGGGAAGGGTTAGTTTTCTTTCTTTTAAAATTGAAGGCCATCACGATACTGCTTAAGTGATGGGATCATAGTGCCACACACTATGTTAATTAAGTAGGCAACCATCAGGGGTAGTTTATGTTTCTAGATTTTATAAGGTGGCAACAACACTTAGGCGCTATGATTGTAGTGCCACGACGCCCCAAATCAGGATGTTCCATTTATCATATATTTTTAGATGCAAACACTTAAAAATCACAAGATAGGGGAAAGAGATTTTCATCTAGTTGGAAGAAGGTGCATGTGTGTTTTTAGTATATTAAGAAGAAAATGAAAAGAGGTGTGTAGAAAACCCCCATTTTTATCCATGCCCTCCTATGTAAGGAAACAAAAAGTATATATTTCTCCTCATGCTTTCATTTCTTTTTCTTTATTCTCTTGTATTTGGCATGCCCTTTTCTTTATTAAAGCTAAAAAATTGATTGGATTTGGTGTATGGGGAGGTGAGTGAACTCATTTTGGGTTAGGACTTGAGTTAACTTAACTTAACTCGAATTAACTCAAATTGAGTTGGGTTGAGTCAAGTGATTCTTATTTACCTAATTAATTTATGTTCAATTTAAATAATATTAAATTAATTATTTATAATACTTTTGATTAGTTAATTTGATTTAACTTAAGCCTAAGTTAACTCAATTTGAGTCAAATTGGATCAAATGGCCTAATTGGCCATTTTGGGTTCAATTGAGTCTAATGGTCAAATTAAGCTCAAATTATGCTTAGATTATTTTTAATGGGTTGATTCAGGGGTTCTAAGCTTTTAGATAACTTAAATTTTATTAAATTTTCATTAAGTTTTGGTTTTGGTTTAGTGGGGTCCACATGGGTTAATTTGAGTCAAATGGCCCGAATGGCCAAATCGATTCCAAATTGAGCTCAAATCGAGATTGGATTAATTTGAATGAGATAATATAATGATTTTAAGTCTTTATCAAGTTCATTTTGATTTAAATCTAGTTAAATTTTGTATAGGCTCTATGGGGCCCACATTAGTCAAATTAGTTCAAATGGCCCGAATGGCCAAATCAAACTCACATTGAGCTCAAAATAGGACTAGATTGATTTTGAATGAGATAATATAATGATTTTAAGCCTTTATGTAAATTCATTTCGTTTTGATTCTAGTTCAATTTTGTATAGGCTTAGTGGGCCCATATGAGGAGTCAAATTAGGCTAAATGATCTAACTAGCCATTTTGTATCTCATATGAACTTAGTTTTTTATGAGTTTATGTTTAAATATTGATTATTTTGCTTTTGGCTTGATTTAATTTGGATTTATTTTGATTTTATTTGATTTTTATGGACTTAAATGATTTTGAGCTTAAATATGATCAATTAGGTTGACTATGCCAATTGCCTCAATTTAGGCTCAACTAAATTTAGATTTTAATTTATGTTTACTAAATTTAAGTTATTTTTATTAAATTATATTGAATTTGGATTTGATTGGAGTCACTTTGTCAAATTAGGTCATGTTATGTCCTGTGGGTTCCACCAAGCTAACCTAGGTTTCACTTTAATGTATTTAATTTAGTTTTGATTTTAGATTATGATTTTAGTTTTGCTTTGATTTGTTATTTTCATTCTTTTCTTGGTTTGGGTTGTCAGCTAGTTACTAATTGTAGTATCCTAAGTATCTAATTAGTAAGCTCTTAATCTAAGATTAAATATTCTAATTATTAAGATTATAGGGGTTCTCAAGCTAACTTAAGGTTAGTAGGACCTCTGTGTTAAGATCAAACCCTAGTTTAAAATGAGGGTTTTAAATCTCACTAAAAGTGAGGTCAACACCATGGGATAATATATTTCCCTAATCATGAAAGATCATGTGATCAAACATGTTTTAAAGTATGCGTAGAGTATCATCTCATGAGTATTAAAATTATAATTACTAAAACTAGGTCAACTTATCATTACTTTGAAGGTTTATAAAAAGTTTGGCTAAAATATAATTAGAAATAAATTAAAATAATTAATAAAAGTGAGAGTTTTCCAAAAAATTAATATGGATAAGATGAATGGATTGAATTTAACTTATGGTATTTTATGTGTTAATTTTTAATTAAGTATAAATTTAATATATAATTATTGAAGTCTAGTTAAGGTAGCTATTAACATTTTCTCAAAATCATAGAGCCATTATTTTCCTTAAATAACCTCTTTATCTCGCATTGATAGATAGATTTCATTACAAGAAAATTGATAATTTCAAGTTGAAATCAAGCCAAATCCGTCGGTAATACGTGTTTCCAATGGATTCACTATAGTTAATAAAATCTTAGATGGAAATGCATTCTACTATAAGTTATCTGTTGGTAAAGCTATTCAATAGATTTCTTATGGATTTTTCATCAAAAATATTTTTTAACAAACTGTAGACATCTCTATGGAAAAATCTATTAGGGTGGGTGAGAAGGGGCGGGGGGTGCGGGATTTTCCCTGACAAAATTTTTGACGAAAATTCCACTTGAACTTTTTGATAGCAGGTGCACATCAAAAATATGATGGAATTCTTGCCATCAAAACATCTCATCCACCAGAAGTTATTTGTGATAATTTGTATCGACCTTAGCGACAAAATTTTTGTCAAAAATCTACTAGAAACCTTTAGAAATTTTTTAAAAATTAAAAGAGCTATGTATAAATTCTGAATTTTACACTTAGAGAAAAACTACATAATACCCACGTAATTGATTTATAATTGACTTTAATATAATCACAACAAATAAAAAAGATAGGTCCAATTAATATTTTCATTACAACATTTATAAAACCTTAACATTTAATCAATGATTTATCAATTAAAGTTAAACTTTGAAAATAACATGATATAAATAGAATACTCAAACTAGAAATAAAAAACTACAAGCACGAACATAAACGTACTCATCGCCAGTCTCCTCATCATTGTTTTCATCCTTCTCTCCTTCGACCACTGGCTCTTTCCCCTTCCACTTGTCTCGGTGCATCTTCTCCATCCTTTCTTTCATGGCAGTCATCCGAGCTTCTATCTGAGCAGTTATTTAAGTCTCCAAGTCCTCTGCCACTACAACAACATGCCTTCTAATTATCTCATTGATTGAATCATTGCTCATTTTGGAGAATGAATGATGAGAATCATAGGACAATCCCTGTGAACTTAAGCTATATATTCTTCCTTCTTCTTACTTTCAATAGCTTCTCTCTAGATTTCAAACTCTGATTGCTTAGATTGTCTATTAGAACAGCCTACTATTTGAGCTCTGATTATTCACCTCCTTTAGCCTCATGTAATCATCATTTTAAAAATTATGATGTAAATTAAATATAATTTAAAAATCACATGTTTACTTATGTAAGCTCTTTATGATTGAACATCAACCCATTGTTAGCCCACATGATGTGTGTTATGTTATTTAATTCTATCGCAGTGGACTCCCTTCCAAGAATTGTTGCTCATAAATATACTAATAAAATTAATTTAGCATTATTATAAATTTAATTACTATAAATAATGAATGACTTATTATTCTTCTCCGACACTTATTGTGTGGAACTGAGCCTCTAGTATGTAAAGAGCTGCCCATGCACCCACATTAGATGCTAGATTTAGTTTAGCCTGCTCCCTCTTATGAACATAATTTGGAGAGGCATAAGCTCTACAAAGCTTAGCCCACACATCCTCCCCAATTCAAAGTAGTCTCCAGTCAGACTTACATATGCTTGTAAACATATTACGTAAATGGGCTATGCTTCTAGACTCAAACTTTCTTCTAATATTTTGGTTGTGCTCTGTTAGCCACCTAAAGTCCTTCTATTTTATTAAACACATTAATAATAATAAGTAGACCTCTAGCATAATCTATTGTATTATATATGCATGTCTAAAGAGCTATGGTAATACCTTGAATTTCTTGAACCATATGTTGTGAACTTCAACTGATAGCGTCTTCCAATTGACTTATAAAGACCATAAAATTTGCTCCTCATTATTAGAAAATGTTGAACTTCATTGTCATTGATAAGAATATTGACTGTTGCTACCCTTAGTTCTACCCTTAGCTCTTTGTCATTCAAATATCTTAATGTGCTTCTACCTAATACTTTTATGGATTGTTAAAAAATAAAAAGCATATTTTTGGAAGCTACAACACTTTCAATATAATCATTCTATGAATATGGCTTAAATAAAAGAGCAGAAAACTATAGTTCCTTGGCCAAGAAAACTTCACATCTTGAGCATTTAGTGTGCTTTATTATTCATAATTCTCTTTAGTTTGTTCAAAAATCTATAGTAATTTTTTTATAAAATGTGAATAAATTGACAATTAATTAATATTATTGGTCAATTAGACATGAATATATCTTAAAAACTAGCGATACTACACTAGATTTCCAACTCTCAACAAATGTATTGGTAGGTGATCCATTGAGTCAAAAAAAGCAAGAGAAACATGCTCTCAAATATTGCACAGCATTAGTGGAATATTGACTTCAAGTTGCCTTAAAGCATCTTCATTTAATTAAGCTAACCATAGTTCCTTGATGAATAGACTAAGCTTAATCAAAAGAGTTAGTATTTAATCATGTAAACAACTGAATGCAATTGACAATAAGATTTGCAAGAAAATATGGCAATCATGGATCTTCATTCTAAATATTTTCCCACACCTCAAATCAATGCATCAAATCAAATTAGATGCATACCTATATAATAATTTCCATGATTGTACTCACTCAAAAATCATTGTTAGCTGATTTAATGTAAGACAATACCTAGTTTAAGGCTTCAAAAGGTTCCCAACTACAGTCTCCATTAGCTCTAATTGTTTTCTCCTGTAATATTTCTTTAAGTCTAATTTAGCCTTCACATTATCTTTACTTTTTCTTGATATCCATCACAGTGTTGAATATGTTGTTAAAAAAAAATTGTTTCTATATGCATCACACCAAGATTATACCTAATCAGACTAGCTTTCCACTATGGCAGATCCCAAAAAGTACTTTTTTATCTAGTTATGGTTTACACCATAACCTAAAAGATGACTATCAAATAACATTGGAGAATCAGTTATAGTTAGAATTAAACCAACAATTTGCTATAAGTCATCCCCACTTAATCATAGTGGTGGCTTGGATTACTGAACTTGATTTTTGATAAATGAATCATTATTTCTTTTGAATGGGTGGCAAACAGGTAGGAACACACAATTATAACCAAATCAAGAAATTTTTTTATTATCACTTTTAAGAGTAAGTGCTTTTGATAAATTCATGCAATATGAACATACCAAGTATTCAATAGTTTTCCACCATGCAGCATTTTATGTGCAGAAAAGTCATTGATAGTCCACATAAGCACTGTCTTCATCTACAAGTTTAATTTTATATTAATTTAATATATGAGTATACCATTTAAATATTATTTATATTCATTATCTCTTAATTACAAGAATTTGCTATATCTTTCAGTATGGGTGGAGCCACAGTGGTGGCATTAGGGGTCCATGCCCGCCAGCCTATTAAATTAAAAGTATTTTTTTAAATAAAAATCTAACTATAGGAGCTCAAGATCCTTACTGTAGGTTACTTGGCTACCTCATTACCTCTCAGACTTTCACCTACCCACCTCATCTCCTCCCAAGCCCAGCCCAACTAGTGACCTAATTTTTTTTAAAAAAAACCAAGAGCCAGTCAAGCCTGCAAAGCTGTAGTAAATGCTTTGCTTTTCTAATTTTTTTTATTTTCTTGAAATCTCTTCCTATGATTTATTTTATTTTATAATATATTTATTTCTAATTTCTTATTTTTTCACCAAATGCTATAAATAATTTATTAGTTAGACTTTCATATTCTTCATATATAAGTTGGTACAAAGCAAAATTTATCAGAATCAAATAATATTAACATCATAACGAATTAATGATGTGTAATTGGTATTTAACTTTTTGATATATTTCTTAATATCAAAAAAATGAAATTGATCTATTTACTTACATTATCTGTCTAATGCTAAATTTAAATGAAAATTTTTTTAAAGAACATTCCTAGATACCTCTACCATATCTATGTATATTATGAGTTAATATTGAATTTATAATTGATTATATATTACTTGACATACAAATATTTAAAGTCAACTATATACACTGATTAAGAGATAAAACATATGTAAATATATTTCTAAAAAATTTTATCATATATTTACAATTTTTATTTTAAAATTTAGTAATTGTTTTTTAAAAATAGTCAATAGATGTATTTTTAAAATCATCAATACATGCTCCTACTGAAATAATTCTTTGACTTCACCCTTATCTTTCGATGCCCCAAAAATTTTTTGTGTTAATGTTCCAAAACTTTTTCTTAAGAATAATTTTACCTTTTTTTTTGCTCATATTAAGCACAATGTCATTTATTTTTTTATTTCATTGATGATTACATTTAATTGAAGGATCTGTCTGCATCATATTTCTATTGAACTCATTGATAACTTTACGAAGTACCTCTCTCATACACACTATAACTTCAAAGGAGACAAGTTACCTTAAGTACACATTATTTTCTTCATCATCTTTTCATCAGCAACTCATTGTCGCTACTTGCTAGACTCACCTCTCATCTTTTCATCATAACCATTCTTGGGTTTTTGTATTTTTTTCTATGGCTAATTTTTTAATTTAGGCTTGATTAACATTTAATTTAGTTAATTAGGCATTTTAAAGAAATTTAAAATTAGGCTTAGTCACCCATTGAATGGGCGACTAGCTCTAGGTCATATTTCTTGGCCAAAACTGAGCCATATTCCACCTTTTCGCACTTGTCTCCCCTCTTCCATGCCCGATCGAGAGCTTCGATGCCAACAGCCACAGTTCCCAGACCACTCGATGCCTCCGCCGTACATGGAGAAGCTTTCCACTACTAGAGAATTCGACCTCCCTTTTTCTACATTCATTTTTTGGTTGCTGATTTAGGTATTTTAAAACCTAAATGTAATTTTTATTAAATATGTTTATATAGGGTTTTATTTTGTTTGATATGCTTATATTTTTTTTTAGTTTTAGGGTACATTTTTATTTTGTAACTCTATTTCATTTGATTTGTTTATTTTGGATATGCATATTAGATGTGAGTAAGTTTGAAATATTATTATGTGGAGGTTATAATTATTCTTATTTGATATGTAACTTTAACTTAGTAGAAATATTGATATGAGGTTTGCAAAGATCAATTTATTCAGTTTACGATATGTTTTGTTTAAGAATCTTTTTATTCAATTTTCATGCATAGATGGATTTGTACAAGATAAGTGTTTATTATAGTTTGAATATACACTAACTAGAATACAATTTATTATTTTCACTGAGTTATAATTACATATCCAACTCATGCATTAGCTCCCATGATTTTAACTCATCCTCATTATTATTTTGTACATATAAAATGTGAATATTATGATTTGTTAACTTTAATCCATTTAGTTTGAAAAATTTTCTTAACTATTTATGATTTTCACTCATCCTCATTATTATTTTTGTATAATTGATATTTTTAAGAAATAACAATATTCTTATGCATAGTAGGATGTATTCCACAATCTAAATCCCCTAATTGTGATATTTTTGTTACGATAATGAAGATTTGAGTGTTACATGAATAAATATCAAAGCTTCATTTTTAGTAATGCTTAGTACAATATTTGTTTAACAATTCATATACTTTACTTTTTTTAGTCAATTGCACCAAGTGTATGTTCCTTTTAATTGAACTTTTAATTTAACTAGGTGAGATAAAGAATTCTCTGTGTCACATTAGTGAAAATTAAAAATGAGTTCAAATATAGTTAGCATAGTTTTATATTATGGCGGTGAACTTATTGTAAGTGGAGATTTTATCCTGACTTATACCATTGAGAAAAATCATCCTATACAAATCCCATGGCGGATTAATTTCATGGACTTACAAAAGTGAATTATGAGGTCATTGAAATTTGATCCAACAAAGTTTCGCATAAGTTTTAGAAGTCAGTTTCTTATTGGTTCTTAATTTATTACAACTAAAATTAAAGATGATGAAGTCTATGAGTCCATAATCAATGTAGCATGCCTACAACCTATAAGTATTTATGTTGAAGTTGAGAAAATAGCGTATGAAGAAAGAGAACTAAATAATACTAAGGAGTGTTAGAGACCTCTAGCTAGGACTGAGTACATTACACCAGCTTCACAATTAAGTACTCAAGCTCAAGCTTATGACTCTACTCCAGCAGAATATTCTTATTTTGTTGGGACAAGTTCTGATTTTATGGGTAGCCCTCAAGGTGATTACATCGATTCATTATCTTCTAAAGATGAGGGATATAAAACTATGCCTAGTAGAACAAGTAGTGATACTGATGACAACGATGATGCTAATGCTGACAATCCTACTTAATGGGCCACAAAGCTATGTTTTAGAGTCAGAGACCTGATTCGAGACCACTCTTTGAGAATAAGTCACATTGAAGAGCACTTGTTATCTAACAATGAGTATATTCATAGTTCTCAAAAAGCTAGGGAATGGAATGAGGAGCTTACATTTGATGGGCCGTCAGATGAATCAAGTTTTGAGCAAAAAAATTGCATTCTAGATGAGCTTTTAAAAGGTATGTGCTTTCATGAAAGGAAGTAGCTTCAGTTCACTCTTTAGGGATGATCTATCCTAAATAATGTTGAGTTTGTGAGATATGCTTCAAACAAGATGAAGTTCACTGTACTGTGCATGTTTCATGCTCACCCAACTACACCTTATATTTAACGAATACATGCAAGCTCAAGCAAGAGATTAGGTGTTGCATGGAGGATTGACAATATTGGTTTGCCACATACCTATAGCCATTCAGTACTGAATGCTAGATACAAATAATATATGTCACAATTTATCAGCTATTTTATTCAACCTATAGTTATACATCAACTAGATTTAAATTGGACACAAATAATGCATGATGAACTTTGATTATTGGATAAATAATGAGAAGAGGGTATTCTCCATCACAAGGGATGCCATCACAGGTCAAGCATTCCCCTATCGTGCAAGGATGGAGATCCCCATATTCAAGAAAGAAGAAATATACATGCATGATGTGAGACATACAACATATAGCTAAGGGGTTGTTAAATCTTTTAATTATCTTATTTAATGCCTAAGCTTTATGATGAGGTTGTGAGTTGATTAAATTTTAATTATGAGTGATTAGTTGGGGTAGAAAAATTGATTTTATCCTTAGAGCTACCGTATCCAGGCCACACATTAAAATATCAATCATTTAAGGAACTAAGAAAAGCATGCCATTTCTAATACACAAACTAAACAAATCATCAGACAACTATCATAAAAGAATAAGAGGCTGGTGCGGTTTGGTACCGCCATACAACCCAAAAAAAGAAAGATGGGTAGCCAAGCTCTACCCTTATACAACCCAAAATATGAAAGAATAATTACAATTTTATTAAATGCTATGAGTGGTCTTCATTCTTCATATCTTATTATCCATATCTCTGATTTGGTTGTGCTTGCTTCAAAGGTATCATGGGGCCTCTCCAGATAAAACCTTCTAGCCACTACTTATCCTAATCCTTTATAGCACTAATCCTAATTCCTATTACAAAATTACATGAAGAACAGGAAAAGTAAATCTAACTACAGCTACAAAATAGAGGTTAGCTAAACACACATACAATCCCAAGCAGTTATATGTATAATTTAGACTTAGTACCATGCACTTGGGTAACCAAGCCCAACTGTCCTAACTTGGATTATGCTTAGGGGGTTCAAGCAACCTGCAAAGAGAGCTTTTGTATTTATTTTTAAGCATCCCCTTAAGCATAATCCCACAAATATGAGTAGGTTAAGAACAACCTAACATCTAGTTCTACGAAGCATACACCCTAGCATTTAGTCTAAAACATTACATCATAAAATAAAACATGCATCACATCATGTGTTGTCCTAACATAGAACTAGAATTGATGACTTAATTCTAATGTGTGTGTTAAGGCTTGTGTGGTGTATCTTAACTAAGAATTAAGGTTATGATTTTCTAAGTTTGGGGGGATTCAGTTTAACATAAAGGGTTGAATTCACTTGAAGTTATTTAATTGATTTGAGAATTTTAATTTATCTTTTGCCTTATTTCATGTGATATACACTTAACAACTAAGTTTTATAAAGAGAAGGAAGAGGGTTGCCCTCTTCCATTCTTACCTTAAGCCCTTTTCTAAAGCATATTGATTTGATTTAGTTCTCTTTAATGAATGGCTTATTAGATATTTTAAATTAATCCTAAGTTTAGGTTCACTTTAAATAACCTTATTTAATATGAAAGGTTTCTTAAGATTAATCCAATTGAATTCCTAACACATGACACATATTAAATCATTCCTTTGTATCACAAATATCATGCATATGATTTAATCCTAAGTGTCTCCACACAAGCAACATATTTTAGCACACTTAAATGATGAATGTATGTATATTTCAACTTTATCTTTTCATTTGATTGAATTATTTTAGCATATGTAAATTTAAAGCTCTGTCTAAATTCTTATACAAAAAATACATGAGAGTAAAATTAGAGAGGTACAAGTCATTGTTAACCAAGGAAGTGAGGTAATCTAATGACCTCCTTGGGGCTACTTAAAGCCTCATATTCCTGAAATGTCAAAACTATATACCTCTTATCATTCATACTTATGTAAATTTGCATATATGAATATAAGAAAGAAGCTCCAAATCACATGATTAAATAATTTAATCATTTAAATCATTATAAATGCAAGTATTTTTAATAGAAAAGAGGATTATCATTCCCTAATCAAATATACACATGCATATGTAAAAGACATAAACAAGTACGTGCCTTTGTTAACCATGGTAGTGAGGTAATCAAATGACTTTCTTGGGGCTACTTAAAGCCTCGTATTCCCAGGATGTCTAGACTATATACCCATTTTTCTTAAATACCTACACATGTATTCATGACTAAGAGGATGAGAATCATGCAAAGATTATATTTTCTTTAATTGGATCATTTATGTATATGATTTAAAGCTCTATCTAAATTCTAATATTAAAATACATAAGAAGGAAATCAAATGGATATGTGCCTTTGTTAACCAGGGAAGTGAGCTAATCAAATGACCTCCTTGGGGCTACTTAAAGCCTGGTATTCTAAGGATGTCCAGACTATATATCCATAACTGTTCAAGATTATAGAAACTAACACATGAATGGAAGAGAGAGACTTCACTTCATATACTTAAACTATAAACACATACATCTCTTATGTATTTATAACTATGATCACTACATATCTTATTATTCTTTTGTAAACTTTAGAAAATATATTTGGATTTAATAGTGATAATAGCCACACATATATTAAGTTAAATCAACACATGCAAGCTTTCAAAAATGAAATCTCATTTAATTCAATTGGTTTTTGAAAAGAAAGGGATGCATGAAATCAAATGACAAAAAAATATTTAGCATGATTGGAGAGGAATAATACAAGCATGTGATTCATTCAATCCAATTAATTCCTCAGGACAAACATATTATATAAATCATTTAATGTAAACTAAAGCTTCTTTATTAATTTAGTTTTAGATTTTGATTTGATGTTAAAGAAGAGGAGAGCACTCATTTGTTATCTAATCCCATTCCCACATTGGTAATATGATTTGGTTTAATAAGAGATAATTATGTGAATTTTATGAATTAATTAAGTTAGACTCTTAATCAAACAATTAATTACCCTTACCTATGTTATTTTAACATAATTAACCAAATAATTATGAACCAACATGGTATGCATATGAATGGAAAACAAATTTGTGATGATCCTATGAAATGAAGGGGCTTAATGCAATTAGTTCATAATTGATGGTTAATTAAATTAAAGAACTTAATTAAGTACTCTTATGGTTTCCTCACACATGTGAATTAACCATACTTTCCTGAAGACCCTTTATGTTATTAAACAAGTAAAGGTCTACCCATGATTTAATTAATTTGGTTCTGATATGATTATGATTTAAATAGTTAAATTATTAGTTAATTAGTTAACCCTTTAATTAATCCCATTTTAATTAACTTCCCCATTAAATGAAATGGACTTAGGGAAAAGATTAGGAAAGAGATCCTAATCCCATTCCCCTTGCCCATTCACTATTCAACAGTGATTAGCAAGCTTAATGAAATATTTCTTTACTATTTAAGAGGTTAATTAATCAATTAGATTAATTAAGAATTTAATTAGAGCTTAAATTTTTAATTACCACAATTAACTAAGCAATAAATCCTAAGAAATTATGGGAGGCAGAGGTCATCCTATTAAACTAGCCCATAAAGTTTGAGATTAATTACCTGAGTAATTAAGCTAATTAAATTTTTATTTAAATCAAAATTAAAGCCTCTATTACTATTCAAAATCACTTGGAATTAATTTTAAATGATTCTCCTCTAAAATGCCTTTAAAATGAGTATATATATATATATTTTTTTTAGAACTTTCCCAGATTTGTTATGAATTATGGAAGTTTCAGCCACAAAAATCAATTAATTTGCCCTAATTAAGCCTAGTCCCATCGGTTCCATATGGACTAGCATTGGTGCACTTTACACATAACGAGTGAATCACTTAAGCATCGACTTCGACACGACATGGTTGGCGGACGAGCGTGCTTTCATCTCCTATCTCAGATTAGATGGTGTAAATCTATCCAGCAGTTCCTTAAAGACTTAATCAGATCAATCTAGCATATCTAATCACGATTGTCCACTCCAATTACATGGAATAGATGGTGCGTGATCCGTCATCATGCGAGCGATGAAGGACGGAGGCCGTTCTCCATTCCTCGCTCGATCTGAGCTCACCCAAGCTTGGATGGCCTCAAAAACAAGCCCACACCTTTGCATGGAGGATCTGAAGGATCCAACAACTAAGATCGCATGACATTCAACTTCTCTTCACAAAGCTCTAATGAAAATTTGCCAAATGTCAATTATAATGGAATTACCTCATTGGAGCTCAAGATCGATGATGAATTTGATTGAGGAAGCTTCATCTAATGGAGATGAAGCCCTGTTGAGTAGCACATAAGCAAATTCCCCCTCATCTGCTCGATGGGCTAAGGTTCATCACTTTGGAGCTTGATTTTGATCAAACTCCTACCTCCAGTGGTCAGGGAGCTTGGGAAATGAGTCGTTCTTGCTCGATGAGGTGTGGGGAGTGTGTGTGTGTGAAGTTAATTTTGATTTGTGAAGAAACAAGGGAGTTAGGTTGAAGGAGGGGCTGTCTATTTTTTTTGATGGAATCCAAGCTTAGGGAAGCTTGGAATGCTCTATGGAGGCTTGGGGCATTTTAAAATGAGCTCTAGGAGGATTCTGAGAGTGTTGGTGTTGATTTCAAATCGAAATGAGTGAGATTTTGGATTTAATTTTGAGAATTTAAATGTATATTTGATTTATATTTGGGAAGATGATTTAAGAAGTAATTGATTCATGAGAAAATCAAATGATTTTGGATTGAATTGGAGGGTAATTTTGCTAAGTCCATGAGATGGGTTCATAGGGCTTAGGTTGGATTTGATTTAGTTTGATTTGGTTTTGATGATTTAAATGTATATTTGATTTATATTTGTGGAGGTGATTGAAGATATGATTGATTTATAAGAAAATCAAAAGATTTTGAAGTGATTTGAAGTTGGTTAAAGCTAAGTCCATAAGACAAAAATCACAAGACTTAAGCGATGTTGATTAGATTTTTGGTTTGGGATTTTGATCATGGGTTTCAACCATTTGATTTAGATTTGGGTTTGGGTTTGATATTAATTGAATTTGGTTGTGGTTTAAGAAGGTGAACATAAGTTGGGTTTAGGTCATGGGATAGATTGATCAACCTAATCCCTAAGGCATAGCATAATCCTATGATCAACCCTTCTAAGTCTCTAAGCTTAGGAAAAGTGTTCACTTAATTGCTAGAAGTGTCTTATGATTAAGGAAATCTTAATATCTAGAAGACCCCTAAGTCTAAGAAGGGAAGATTGAATCCTTACTCCAAAAGTGAGGTCAACAGCAACAAATCTAACCAACCAGTATGACTCTAGCTTTTCTCCATGTGCCAAGAGTACTCTATAAAATAATGAACGAGAGGAAAGGAGATTTCCAGAACCAATAAGGATCAAAACTAATGAGTTTCAAGTTTTTAATATGTCGTGCAAAACATTCAAGGTTGAGCTGGTAAAAAATCATGACTGCATGTGTATATGTTAGATAGCCCCAAGCCTATCACATTATTTGCCCTCATGTAATTTCTAAGTTGGGACAAAGACATCTGAGTCACGTTCAATAAGTCTTTGCCTAATATACCTTAGACTTTTATTGTAACACCTATCAATGAGAATTACATGTCATTTTGATCAGAATGAGTGGCCTGAACATATAATCAGTAGATTTGTGTCGAAGTATTTTTCACCAATTGTTAAAAGAAAGGTTGATCAACCTAAGACAAACTAAATCAAAAATATAATGGATGAGACTAATACAAGGAGTAATAGGATTTATGGTATATACAGAAATGTTGGGCACAATAGAACAATATGTCGGCAGAATCGACATCATAGGATTTAACATAGATTAGAGTCTTTATTTTAGAGAACTTGTATTATATATCGTAATGTATTGTAGGTTGTTGTCAGTTGTGTGTAATATGCTGCACTATTGTTAATTATACTTGTAGGAGTTGTTGTGAGTCTATGTATTATTTGTTGTTGTCAGGTGTCACCTCTTTTATTTTTGTATGTTGTAACCACTTCTACTATTATATGGTGAAACCTACTATTAGAAGAAGTTGTGTATCTACATGTATTACTATTGTGTTTGTTATATAATATACTATATTATGTTGTTTTTAATTATTTGATTTAAATTTTAATTTGTTTTTGGGAGTAATGTCTACTGGAGAACTGGTTCGTCCCACTCGCAGGAGGTGAAGGAAAGCAGAGGAGCATGTTGTGGACTACGACCCTCCACCGGCAGAAGTTCACCCTACTATTGTCACCTTACGTGGTAGACACAAGGCAGCACATCTTAGTATGGTAAGAGTTTTTTTTTCATATTCTTTACTTATAAATTACTATATATTATCTCATAATAATCATATTATTTATTTAGGTCACGGTGCTTGAGGCTGCCTCTTATTGATGTTCAGAGAATGACCAATTAAATATCCTAGATTTATGAGTGCTCTACGAGCAGATGGACTGGATTTTGTGTCACAGATGCAATATATTCATCTTGATCATCACTTGTTCACAACATTTGTTGAACACTGGTCATTGCAAATCAAATACATTTGACTTTTCGGTTGGAGAGATGATGATTACACTATATGATGTTGCTATGATTTTGGGTATTCAGATTGATGGTTTGCCTATAATTGGTTGAATTATAGTCGATGAAGGCAAGCGGTGGACTTCATGGCCAGATTATTATGGTGAGCTGATAGGAGCACACTTGGAGCCACATGTTGTGTATCATGATCTAGTTCAGGCACATGTCATATCAAAATTTTGTTTGGAATAGGCTCATGGATAGACTTGCTTCCCTCTACATTGGTTATGTTGGTCATATCATAGGGATTCATATTTAGATCTCATCGAGGTTGAGTTTGTTATGCATGTTAGAGTGTACATACTCTTTGCCATTAGTTATTTTCTTATGCCGGACACATCAAGGTCGGAGGTTCACTTATAGTATATGCCACTACTAGAGGATATTAATACATTTAGAGAGTTCTCATTGGGATAAACTATGTTTGCTTATTTATACAACAAGCTACATGAGGCGACAAAGCTGAAGCATACAAATATGGCTAAATGCCTACACTTTCTACATGTATGGGCATGAGAGCACATCCATGTGGGTAGACCTTCATTACAAATACCATACCCTACAGATATAGATGGACTAAGCATGAGGTGTAGGTAGAATGAAGGGTTTGTACGAGAGATGACACTGACCCACATCAAAATTTACATTGGAGAATTAAATTGGCTGTTACAGAGTCACGCACGTGTGATGTTTACTTTTGATTCTTGGATTTGAGGTTTCGTTTGGGGGGGCGGGGACACCACGCAGATCTGAGGGTGTACTTATTGAGGTGATTAGGTATGACATTAAGGAATGTGTACTATCTCGAGAGATAGAGACACTACCCTACAATGGACTTAGTCACCTAATAATGACTCCTAAGGCATGACGGGTCTTCGAATATACCAGAGATTTTTCTCTACTTTACATGGATGAATAAAGTTGGGTTTATTTAAAATGAGTCATAAAGTTCCCTATGTGACCAAGCCCCCATAATTAATTACATCTTAAGGAAAATGAATCCCTTAAGCATACTCTTGATTAAAGTAGGTGATTGTTATCTCCAAAGAAATCAAAGATAGGACTATCAATACATTGGTTATATTTGGAAAATCAAATGGGATAGATTGAAAGGAGAGATTTATTATTGAAGCCAAAAAGCAATAAGTAGGGGGATGCTCATAATACTAAAAAGCCTAGAGAGCGTCCCAAACTATCCTATAATTAGGCTTTATAATTTTTGAAATTAAAGAGAGTATATATGTTCGAGTTAAAATTTCATTAGAAATTTAGGACTTATGATTCCTCAATATAAGATTATGGAAATGCCTAAGAGGTGAGGATTTATGCTAGGAGCCCCATAGGAAAATAGTAACCTCGAATCCTAAAGCTAGGGAGCTTTGGCGAGGTCCAAAGCACGACCTAAATCTAAGATGAAAATGAGTATATTAATTACCTCTACAAGAGAGGGTAAACCACCCACTACTGAACTTATTACTGCCTGGAGTAGCAGCCAGCTAATTCCTCCTATGCTTTAAATCTATGTAGGAAAGTCTAATGCTTTGTAAGATGGCTAGGTTGTTTTTATTTAGAAAAGAAACTAAGTCTTTAAACCCACTCTCTAAGAGACTAGAGCATGAGGGGTATAAATAATGACTTAATATAATGCAAATTTTATCAAGTTTTATTTGATTTTGGACTCTTTATTTTGACACAGGTTATAGGATTTTATATGCCTAAATGCATGAGAAGTTGATTGTGGGCCAAATCAAAAGAGAAAGACATGTTTTTCCATCAAAGGCTCTCAAAGGTTAAGCCCTTATTATCTGGCAAAGATGGAAGCCCTCTCTTAATAAGAGCAAAATAGCATGATATGCATGATATTAAACATACAACATCTAACTAAGGTTTACTAAATCTTTCATTATCTTGATTTAATCCTTAGGCTTTTATGTGAGGTTATGAGTTACTTTAGAAAATTTAGTTATGAGTTGTTAATTAGGGTAGAAAAATTAATTTTTATCCTAGGAGCCTAATCGCATCCAGACCATACAAAAATCACCAATCATAAATAAACTATGAAGAAGCATGCTTTTTCTAATGCACAAGCTAAACAAAATCATCAACCAATTTTATAAAGCTAATCGTAAAGGAATAAGAGGCTGGTGCGGTCGGGTATCGCCATTATGGGTAGGTTAGCTCTACCCTTATACAACCCATATTACAAAAAGAATAGTTACAATTATAAATGATAAATGTTATGGGGGTCTTCATTCTTCTTTCTTCATTTCTTTCTTTCTTTTTTTATTCTTCATTTTTTTCCTTTCTTTCTTCCTTTTGACTTGATTTGAATGTGCTTGCTCCAAAGGCATCACATGGTACATAAGACTTGGTCTTATAACTAATGCTTATCCTAATCCCCCCTAGCACTTATCCTAATCCTAATCCAAAATTACATTAAAAGAGGGAAAGTAAATCTAGCTACATCTATAAGATAAATGTTAGTTAAACACACCATACAACCCAAGCAGTTATATGAATAATTTGGACTTAGCACCCCACACATGGGTAACCAAGCTCAGCTATCCTAACTTGGGTTATGCTTAAGGGCTAAGAAACCTACACAACATGAGCATTTATATTTTATTATAGCGGCCCATTAAGCACAACCCCCTATAGAAAATATGATTAGACTAACATTGGCCTAACATCCAGTCTACGTACATACACCCTAACATCCAGTCTATAACAATCCATTACAAAATAAGCATACATTAAACCATACACCACCCTAACATAGAGCTAAAAGTGGTGGGTTAATCTAATGTGTGTGTGTTAAGGCTTGTGTGGTGTATCCTAACTAGACTTTAGATTTAAAATTTTCTAAGTGTGAGGGATTTAATTTATAAAAGGTTGGTTTCTCTTTAAGTGATTTAGTTGGTTTGAAGATTTTGCTTAATATTTTCTTTTGTTTCATATAGTTGTTATAATGAGAATAAAGATAGGAGACCTCTCCTTCATCCCTACCTTAAGTTATTTCTAAAGCATATTAATTAGCTTAATTCTCTTTAGTGAATGGATTATTATGTGTTTTAATTAATCTTAAGTTTAGGTTCACTTTAAATAAACTCATTCAATGAGAAAGGCATCTTAAGGTTAGTTAGAATGAATTACTATCACATAACACATGTTTAATTTTTTTTCCATCATGTGTATCATGCATATGATTAAATCCTAAACATAATTATGCATGCAATTAATGTTTCATTTGATTGAATAATTTTGTCATATTAATTTAAGCTCTATCTAAATTCTTAAGCAAAAGCATAAAGAAAGAACCTTAAATCACATGACTAATCAACTCAACCAAATAAATAAAATATAAATGCATGCATTTTTAATAAAAAAGAAGGGTTTTTATTCATTAGCTAAGTACACATCCATATGTATAAAAGTTTTAAGTGAGTACATCGCCATTATTCTACACCAGGGGCGTAAGGTACAAGACCTACTTAGGGCTACTTAAAACCTCATAGCCCCGAGATGTCTAGACTAATATACCACTTTTCTTATATACATATGGATGTATAAGCAACTATAAGAATAGAAAAACTCATGCAAAAGCTATAATTGATTTATTTGATTTATGATTCATATTCATTAGTCATATCATACATACATGTGACGCCATTATTCTACACACCGTATGTAAAGACCTACTTTACTTAAAAGCCTCACCTAGGATGTCTAGACTAATATATCACTTTTCTACATATGAATGTACAAAAGAACTATAAGAATAAGAAGTCATAAAAATAATGCATTTAATTTAATTGATTTAGTTTATGTAAATAAATTAAAGCTCTATCTAAATTCTAATGTCCAAATGT
Organism: Cymbidium sinense; assembly: GCA_021442155.1. Lineage (NCBI taxonomy): Eukaryota > Viridiplantae > Streptophyta > Magnoliopsida > Asparagales > Orchidaceae > Cymbidium > Cymbidium sinense. The sequence goes on along the minus strand of CM038223.1, from coordinate 25,489,275 downwards.
ATAAGAATGAAATCAAGCAGGTATGTCGCCATTGTTCTACACCAAGGGAACGAGGTAGGAACCTCCTTGGCGCTACTTAAAGCCATGCGTCCTTGGGATGTCCAGACTAATATACCCACTAACATTCTTACTTATACAAATCAACACATGAATATAAGAAAGAGACTTTATTTCCCACACTAGATTTATATTCACTTGCATTTCTTATGTATATATATGTAACTGAATTTATAATATATGCATATTCAATAATTAGTAAACTTTTGAAAATATATTTGAGATTTAGTAATGATATTAGCCACACATAGTTTTAATTTAAATCACACATGCAAATTGGAATAAAAGAAATCATTTTCCATTTGATTAATTTAAAAGACATGAATGCATGAGTACAAGTGGCATACAATATTTAGCATGACTGGAAGGAAATAAAACAACATAAGCATGTGATTCATTCAAATCCAATTAAGCCGTAAGGACAATCAAACTAAATAAGACCATTTAAAATAAACCAAAGTTCTTTAATGTCATTTCATTTTCATGTTTGATTTGATTTAAGAAATATAAAGGAGGTTTGCTAATCCTAATCGTATTCCCCATGTTTGAGTTAATTTGGTTCAATGAAGAAGTAATTAGGTTGATTTTATGGTTTGATTAGGTTATGGTATGAATTAAGTGAATTAATTAACCCTTACCTTCATCACCTTAAGTTAATTAACTAATTAATAATGAGCCAATATGATATGCAACCACATGAAAAGTAAATTTTCAATGCTCCTAAGAAATGAAAGGGGCCTAATGCAATTGGCTCATGATTAATAGTTAATTAAGCTTAAAGGATCTCACTTAATTACTTTTATGGTTTTCTCACACATGTGAGTTAACCATTATTTCATCATCTCTCACTTTGGGTTATTAAATAACCAAAGAGCTACCCAAGATTAATTAAAGTTTCTTAGATGTGAATGAATGGATTTTAAATTGATTTCATTAAGCTTTTAAATAATTGAATAAATACTTTGAATATGTTTTGATTAGAATGATGAAATTAACTTATGGAAAAGGATCAAGGACAAGGCCCCAATCCTAACCCCTAAGTCATTTTAAACACTCAATTAAATTTTGATTTTTATCTTGAAGATTAATTAATTAATCAGGCAATTAATTCCTTTATTAACCATTAATTAATTTGATTTTAAAAGTAAAGAAAACTTAGGAAATGAATTAGGAAAAGTATCCCAAGCACATCCCCAAAGCTATCTTACTGTTCAACAAAGGTAATTAAGTTTAGATGATTAATCAAGTTATTATTTATTCATTAATTATGATTAATTAAATTAAAAGAGTGATTAGGGCCTAATTAATTAATTTTTCTAATTAAGCTATTAATAAAATTTTAGAAAAAAAAAGGGGAGGCAGAGGTCATCCCCCTAAATATTCACAAAAAATTTGAGATCAATTGGATGACTAATTAAAGATTAATTAAGCTAATTAAATTTTTAATTAAACCTTAATTAAGCCAAAATCACTATTCAAAATCAATTAATAATAATTTTCCTGGATTCTACTATGAAACATCTTTAAAATGAGCCAAAATTTGTGATCTTTTATTTTTCTCCAATTAATTATGAGTTTTAGAAGTTTCAGGCTTTAAAATTGATTAATTAGGCCTAATTATAGCATTAATCTCATCAGGCCACATGGTAGCTGACGCGACGCACTTTCCACGTCAGGCGATGAGAGTGGCTATTTAAGTTGTCACATCTGAAGGCTGACTCGGATGGTGGTGGACGCACTTTCTTCATGGACCGTCTGATCTATGATCGAACGACCACGATTCGATCCACAGTTTAGGAAGAGAATCAAGGGATCTACTGTGGGATCTAATCAGAGATGTTCATTCTAATCACGTGGAACGGATGGCTCATGATCTATCACATTCACGAGCGATAAAGAAGGATGCCATCTATCTTCCCCTGTTCAATCCGAGCTCACCGAAGCTCAGATTGCCTCCAAATTATTCCCACACCTTTGGGGAAGGGAGATGCACACATCCAATAGTCAAAAACTCATGACATTTGAATTCTCTTCATAAAAGACCAACCCATTATTTCATACAATGCTCAGTTTGTGAAATTACCTCACTAGAGCTAATGTTCGACAGTGCAACTCCAGAGGTAGCTTCTCCTAGTTGAGGTGAGGCCCTGTTGAGGAGCTTTGAGCTTGATTTGTGATAGAGTGCTCGGTTGACCAATCCACACATGCAAAGGCCTTGACTCTGATCAAACTTCGATCTTCGGTGCTCGGGAAAGCTTGGGAACGATTTGGTTGGTGTCGACAAAGTATGGGGATGGTGTGGGTGCATGAAATTTAGATTTGATTTACTAGAGAGGGAGTATTTCTCAGAGGAGTGGTGTTTTATTTTAGCTTTGCTTAAGAAGGAGGAATGCTGATTGAGGAGGGCTTGAAGATGCTTGAGATTGCTTTGAGGGAGTTCAAAAATGCTTCCTAAGCTTAGAGTGTGAATTGTGCCCTTTCCCACTTGAATTGAGGGTGTATTGGTCGAATGCTTATGTTAGGGACAGACGGGATGGGTAGGCTTGCTTCGATCAGCAGGACACTGTCAGGGTGCTGGAGGGGTTGTTTCTAACTCCATGTGGCTTGACTTGAGTGGAGGGAGCCATGGGAGGAACCTCAAGGGCTGGTGTGCAAAGTTTCCTTTCGGTTTGTCCATAGGGTGCTCAGTTTGGCTTGAGTGAGGATGAGTTAGACTTCCATTGGTCCTTGGCTGACTTATGGTGGGTTAGGTGGGCTAGGTGGGTCGGGTGGAGCTAGACTTGAGTACTTGGGAGCTACCATGGTGATGGGGAAGTTACTTTGGCTTGTTAAACTGGAGATCCAATGGAAGGAAGGCTATATCCAATGGAGAATCCCCTTGATGGGGTCCACCATGGATTGGGTTGGTTTGGAGCTAACTTAGAGTCCATTTGGGTTGGGATAGATCAGCCACCAAGGTTTCACAAGGTAGTTTTGGGTGATTTGGCTTCATTTGATCAAAATGGGTTCATTTGGGTTAGGTTTGGTTTGGTTGACCAATTGGTCAAATTGAGTCAAACCAAGGCTTGGGTTAGGTTCATATGATGATTTGGGATGTTTTGGTTCAACTAATTTGGATTGGTTTGGCCTAGGTTTGGATTTGATTCATTTGGATTTAAAAGGGTCAAATTGGTCAAGTTGACCAATTTGACCAATTTTGACCAAGTTGGATTGGGTTAGGTGTTGAGTCAAGTTCAATTGGTTGATTGAAAGTAAATGTAGGCTTTAGTCTGGTTTAATTTAGATTTAATTTGAATTTTGGCCATTTTGACCCTTTAGGTTAATTTGGACTAGTTGGGTCAAGTTGACCAATTGGTCAACTTGGGCTCAATCATGGCTTTGGTCAAGTTTAATAATCAATTTGGGATGAACTTAAGACAATGGTTGCATTCAACTTAGATTAAATCATGATTAGACCCATTTTGGCTTTTTAGGCCAATTTGGGTCAGCTTAGGTCAAATGGCCAATTAGGCTTTATTTGGCTCAAGTAAGGGTTTGGTCATTTTCAATCATTGATTATGAGTGGGTTTGAGTTAATGGTTTCAATCAATTTAGCATATGGTGGATTTTGGTTAGTTTGGGTTTCATTTGGGCTAAATATTGACTTGGTCAAAGGCTAAGTTTGAAATGGTTTGACCCAATTCAAAGTGGTTGATCACCCTAGGGTGATTGTTGGTTATGTTGTGAGGTTTTGATGGGCTTAGTTCAATCCAATTTGGGTTGGATTAGAACTTGGCTCAAAAAAGTTATGGTGTTTATATTTTGTTTGGTTTGTGTTGTGTGTATATGTGAGGGGACACCACACAGATCTGAGGATGTACATATTGAGGTGATCAGGTACGATATTAAGGAATAGTGTATTATCTCAAAAGATAGAAATCACTACCCTATAATGGACCTAATCACCTAATAAGGACCCCTAAGGCATGATGGGTCTTCGAATATACCGAAGATTTTTCCTACTTTACATGAAAAAGTAAAGCAGGGTTTATTTAATTCAGTTGTTATGTTTCCTATGGAGGCAAGCCTCCATAGTTAATTACATCCTAAGGAATGTGAGTTCCTTAAGAATACTCTCGATTAAAGTAGGCGATTGTTGTCGCCAAAGAATTCAAAGGTAGGACTATTAATAAATTGGTTGTATTTTTGAAAATCAAGTAGGCTAGATCAAAAGGGGAGAGTTATTATTGAAACCAAAGGAGATGAGTAAGGAGTGTTCATGATACTAGAAAACCTAGTGAGCACTCCAATCTATCCTATGGTTGGGCTTTATGTATTCAAAATTAAGAAGATTTATTTGTTTGAGTTGAAATTTTATTAGAAATCTAAGACTTAAAGTTCTACATACAAGGTTCTAAAAATGCCTAAGAGGTGAGGATTTATTCTTGTAGCCCACAAAGGAAAATAACAACCTCAGATCCTAAATCTAGGGAGCTTTTGTGAAGGCCAAAGAATAACCTAAATCTAAGGCGAAAGTAGGTATATGATTTGCATCCATAAGAGAGAGTAAACCAGCCGAATGCTAGACTAATTACTGCCTGGAGTGGCAGCCAGCTAACTCCTTCTATGCTTTAAATCCATGTAGGCAAGTCATATGTTTTGCAAGATGGTTATTTTGTTATTTATTTAGAAGAGAAATAAGTCCTTAAACTCACTCCCTAAGAGACTAGATCATGAAGGGAATGAATAATGACTTAATCTAATGCAAATTTTATCAAATTTTATTTGATTTTTAGACTCTTTGTTTTGACATAGGCTATAGGATTTTTGTATGCCTAAATGCATGATAAATTGATTATGCGCCAAATCAAAAGAGAAAGAGGTGTATTTCCATCAAAGGATCTTACAGGTTAAGCCTTTATTCTCTAGCACAGATGGAAGCCCTCTCTTAACAAGAGTGGAAGAATATGATATGCACGATATTATACATACAATCATCCAGCTAAGAGATTACTAAATATTTTATTATCTTAATTTAATTCCTAGGATTTTGCATGAGATTGTGAGTTATTCTAAAATTTTAGTTATGAGTTGTTAGCAGGTTAGAAAATTTATTTTTCATCCTAAGAGCCTAAACATCCAAGCCACACAACATTCATCAATCATAAAGAAATTATGAAAAGGCATGTTATTTCTAATGCACAAGTGAAAGAAAATATCAAACCATTTTATAAAGCTATCACAAAAGAATAAGAGGCCTATGTGGTCGGGTACCGCTGTACAACCCAAAAAAAATGTGGGTAGCCGAGCTCTACCCTTATACATCTCGGTATAATGAAAGAATAATTATAATTATAAAATGATAAGTGCTATGGGGGTCTTCATTCTTCATCCTCCGTTCTTCACTCTTCATCTTTCATTCCTTCATCTTGATTTGCTCAATTTCTTTCTTTCTTTTGGCTTGGTTGGGATGTAGCTTGCTCTAAAGGCATCACATGGTATATAAGACATGGTCTTATAACCAATGTTCACCCTTAATCCCCATAACACTTATCCTAATCCTAATGTAAAATTACATTAAGAGTAAGAAAAGTAAATCTAGCTACACTTACAAAATAAATATTAGCTAAATACACCATACAACCCAAGCAGTTATATGAATAATTTGGACTTAGCACCCTACACATAGGTAACCAAGCACACCTGTCCTAATTTGAGTTATGCTTAGGGGTATAAGCAACCTGCACAGTAAAAAGTATTTATATTTTTATTACAGCACCCCTTAAGCACAACCCGCTACAAAAAGCATGATTAGGCTAATATCAACCTAACATCCAGACTACACACATACACCGTAACATCCAATCTAAAATAATACATCACAAAACCAAACATTCATCAAACCATGCACCGCCCTAACATAAAGCTAGTAATGGTGATTCAATCTAATATTTATGTGTTATGGCTTGTGTGGTATGTCCTAACTAGGCTTTAGGGTTATAATTTGCTAAGTGTGAGGGATTTAATTCATAAAAGGTTGATTTCTCTTTAAGTGGTTTAATTAGTTTGAAGAATATATTTAGTGTTTTCTTTTGTTTCATATAGCCTACACTTAGCAAATAAGTGTCATAAAGAGAAGAAAGAGAGGGAATCTCTCTTTTATCCCTACCTTAAGTCATTTTTAAGGTAAGTTAATTAATGAATTTCCTTTAGTGAATGGTTTATTATGTGTTTTAATTAAACCTAAGTTTATATTCACTCTAAATAGCCCTATTCAATAAGAAAGGCATCTTAAGATTAATTGAAATGGATTACTATCACATAACACACATTCATTCATTTCTTTCCATCATGTATATCATGCATATGAATAATCCTAAGCATACCTATACATGTAATGTAAATCTTAGCACACTTGAATGATGAATGCAAAGAAGTGTATTTGGATTTTTAATATTTCATTTTTGGTTGAATTATGAATGCATGTTTTTATTACATAGAAAAGAGGGATTTTTCATCCATTAGCTAGGTACACATTCACATGTATAAAAGTTTAAGTGAGTATGACGCCATTATTTTCTACACCATGGGCGTAAGGTACATGACCTACTTAGGGCTACTTAAAGCCTCACACCCCGAGATGTCTAGACTAATATACCACTTTTCTTAGATACATGTAGATGTATGAATAACTATAATGATAGGAAAATCCATGCAAAAGGTTATATTTGATTTATGATTCTTTATTAATTGGCCACATCACACATGCATATGTATAAGAGTTTTAAGTGAGTACGACGCCATTATTTTCTACACCAGGGGTGTAAGGTACAAGGCTTACTTAGGGCTACTTAAGCCTCGCAGCCTCGGGATGTCCAAACTAATATATCACTTTTCTCAAATACATATGAATGTACAAAACAAACCACATGAATAGGGAATCATGCAAAAAAGGTTGTGTTTAATTTAATTATCCGATTAACATATGTGATATGAAATCCTTCCTAAGTCTTAACATGGAGATGCATAAGAGTATATTTAGGCAAGTGTTATGTACTTTTCAAATGAACTATACACTTACAAATCCAATGTAAATCCATATAGGATAAGGAAAGAGAACTTCATATTGCATATCTTATATTATTATCACATGCAAGCTTATAGATATTTGTAATTAGCATCACTTCATTTTCAATAATTGATTTATAGGTTTTGAAAATAATTTTTGATTTAATTGTGATAATAGCTACACATATTTTTAATTTAAGTCAACACATGCAATTTGATATAAAAGAAACTATTTTATTTAATTAATTTTAAAAGAAATGAATATATGATTTTATATGGTAAGAAATATTTAGCATGATTGGAAAGAAATAAAGGAATGTAAGCACATGATTTCATTCATCCCAATTAATTTCTAAGGACAATTGAATTAAATAAGGCTATTTAAAATGAACCAAAATTCTTTAAAGACATTTTTTAACTTTGAGTTTGATTTAATTTAAGGAATATGAAAGAGGTTTGCTAATCCTAACCCAATTCCCCATATGTGAATTAATTTGGTTTAATAAATAATATTTAAGTTGATTTTATATTTTAATTAGGTTAAGGTATGAATTAAGTGAATTAATTAATCCTTACCTATATCATCTTAAGTTAATTAACTAATTAATAATAAGCTAATATGATCTGCAACCACATGAATAATAAATTTGCAATGCTCCTAAGAAATGAAAGGTGGCCTAATGTAATTGTCTTATGATTAATAGTTAATTAAGCTTAAGGGATCTCAAATTACTTTTATGATTTTCTCACACATGTCAGCCAGCCATAATCTCATTATCTCTCACCTTGGGTTATTGAACACCCAAGGAGCTACCCATAATAAATTAAGGGTTGCTTAAGTGTGGATGAGTTGATTTTTAATTTTTATTTCATTAAGCCTTTAATTATTTTATTAAATATTTTGGTTATGATTTAATTTGAATGATAAAATTAACTTAGGAGAGAGGATCAAGGGCAAGGCCCTAATCTTAATACCTAAATCATTTAAATATTCAATTAGATTATGATTTCTTTATTTTTAAAGACTAATCACTTAATTAATCAATTAATAATCTCATTATCCATTAATTAATTTGAGTTTTAAAGGTAAAGAAAACTTAGGAAATGGATTAGGGAAAGTATCCCCAACCATATCTCCTAAGTCATCTTACTGCTCAATAGAGGTGATTATGCTTAAGTGATTAATTAAGTTATTGTTCATTCATTAATTATGATTAATTAGATTAAGAGAGTGATTATGACTTAATCAAGTGATTTCCTTAATTAAGCAATCAATAAAATCCCAGAAAAATAGGGGAGGCAAAGGTCACCCCCCTAAACATCTATAGAAATTTTGAGATTAATTGAGTGCTTAATTAAGGTGTAATTAAGCTAATTATATTTTTAATAAAATTCTAATTAAGCTAAAATCAGTGTTCAAAATTAATTAATGATAATTTTCCTAGATTCTACTATGAAATATCTTCAAAATCAGCCTAAGTTTGTGCTTTTTGAATTTTTCTACAATCAGTTATGATTCTACTCTGAAATATATTTAAAATAAACCAATTAATTAACCTTAATTAAAGCCTTAATCCCATCGCGCCACGTTGCGGCTAACGCGACACGCTTTCTACTTAGCGAGATAGGATTGGCTATTTAAGTAGTCACATTCGCGTGTTGACTCAGCCGATGGCAGACGCTATTTCTCTGTTGACCATCCTATCTAGGATCAGACGGTCACGATTCAATCCATGGTTTAAGAAAGGAATCGAAGGCTCTACTATGGGATTTGATCAAAGTCATTCATCTTGATCGTGCTGGATGGATGGCTCATGATCTATCCCATTCATGAGCGATAGAAGATGGATGTCGTCTATCTTCCCTCATTCAATCTGAGCTCACCCAAGCTCAGATTATCTCTAAATTCTTCCCACACCCTTGGGGAAGGGAGACGCACACATCTAATGATCAATTTCACATGATATTCAAATTTTCTTCACAAAGGATCAACCCACTTTGCATACAAGGCTCGATTTTTGAAATTACCTCAATGAAGCTAATGTCCAGTGGTGCAATGCTAGAGGTAGCTTCGCCTAGTTAAGGTGAGGCCTTGTTGAAGAGCTTCAGGCTTGATTTGGTGTGCGATGCTCGGTTGACCAATCCATGCACGTGTGGGCTCGATTCTGATCGAACTCGCTCCTCCCATGGATTGGAAGCTTGGGAATTAGTTCGGATGGCTTCGATAGGGTATGGTGATGGTGTGGCTAAGAGTAATTGAAGTTTGATTTCAAAATGAGGGAGTATTGCTTAGGATTGGGATGCCTTGTTTTGACTTTGCTCAAGAATGGCCAATTTCAAATGGAGTGGGCTTGGAGATCCTTGGAAATACTCTAAGGGCTTCAGAATTCACTTGGGAAGGCTCACGATGCAAGTGTGTGTGAAATCATGCTCAATTTGAGGGGGTATACCCCTCAATTTCCCATCATGGATGGACGGTAGCGTGCACACATTTTGCATTAGCTCATCGCCGTTCGGCCGTCGGACTTGTCTCCATCAAGTTAAGGTGGCACACCACGGATGGGAGGAATGATGGGAGGTTATCATGGACCCAATGTGCAAAGATGCAAAGGTATTGATCCAATGGGTGCTCGGTTTTGATTGGAGGTGAGTCAATTCACCTCCCAAAGGTCCTTGGCCAACCTAGGCTAGGTTAGGTTAGCTAGGTGGGTCAAGAGAAGGTTTCATGGAGTGCTAATGAGCTGCCATGGTGATGGGAAGGCTGACTTTGGCTTGGATCCAATGGTTTTAAGGTTTAAATCTTATGGTTTGATGGTTAATCTCTTTGGTGGGGCCCACTTGACTTTTGGGGAGGCCTTGGGCTTACCTAGGGTGAGTTTAAGCTGAGTTAGGTCAACCACAAGATCCCATAAGTTGGATTTGAGTGGTTTGGCTTAGATTGGTCAAATGGGTTTCATTTGGGCTAGGTTGGGTTGGGTTGACCAATTGGTCAAATTGGGTCAAACTAAGGTTTGGGTTAGATTCATATGATGATTTGGGATGTTTTGGTTTGATTAATTTGGATTGGTTTGGTCTAGGTTTGGATTTGACTCATTTGAATTCAAAATGGGTCAAATTGGTCAAGTTTAATTTGACCAAATTGGGTTGGGTTAGGTGTTGAGTCAAGTTCAATTGGTTGATTGAAAATGATTGTAGGCTTTGGTTTGGTTTAATTTGTAATTAATTTGGATTTTGGTCATTTTTACCTTTTAGGTCAATTTGGGCTAGGTTGGGTCAAGTTGACCAATTGGTCAACTTGGGCTCAATCATGACTTTGGTTAAGTTCAATAAGTGATTTGGAATGAACTTGAGCCATTGGTTATAATCAATTTGGATTAAATCATGATTTGACCCATTTTGGCTCTTAGGCCAATTTGGGTCAACTTAGGTCAAGTGGCCAATTAGGCTTGGTGTGGCTCAATTGATGGCTTGGTCATGTTCAATCATTGATTATGAATGGGTTTGAGTCAATGGTTTCAATCAATTTAGCATATGATAGATTTTGGCTAGTTTGGGTTTTATTTGGGTTAAATGTTGACTTGGTCAAAAGCTAGGTTTGACATGGTTTGACCCAATTCAAGGTGGTTAATCACCCCATGATGATTGTTGATAATGATTGAGGTTTATATGGGCTTAGTTCAATCCAATTTGGGTTGGATTAGAACTTGGCTCAAAAAAGTCTTTTAGGTCACTTTAGGTCAAGTGAGCCTAAATGGATCAATTGGCTTGATCAAGGTTCGATTCAAGTTAAGTTGAACTCACATATGAGCCTAGGATTGAAATATAAATTCAATTGCAATTGGTTCGGAGCCAAATGTGTCTTGGTTCATATGATAATTTCAAGTCAAAAGGGTCAACTTGGGCTTGACTTGGGTTGACTTGGATTTGGTTTGATAATGGTGGTTTATGTTTATATTTGGATCAATGATTGTAGGAATGATTGAATCATGAAGAAATCTATGAGTTTTGAGTTGATTTAGATGTCATTTAGCCAAGTTTAAAAGTTTAGCTAAAAAGGCTAAAATTGGGAATTTGATTTGATTTGGATTTGGATTTGGTTTGGACCATTTGAATTTATATTTCATTTATATTTGTGAATATAAATGAAGATATAAATGGGTAATGAGAAAATCACTTGAGTTTGGAGTGATTTGGAAGAAAATTTGACCAAATTAAGGGATCTAGGTCAAAAGAGGCTAACTTAGATTTTGAATTAGTTTGATTTATTTTGGTCAATGGAGGGTGGGTTTCATTTATATTCATGAATGTAAATGAAGTAATGATTGATTTATAAAGAAATCAACCAAGTTTAAGTTGGTTTGAAGGAGTTTTGGCTAAGCATATGAAGGTGGTTCATATAGCGTAGGAAGAGATTTTTGGAATTTAGAGTTAATCATGGGTTTCAATCATTTGGAGTTTGAAATTGATTTTTTTTATTTGGAATTTGATTTGAGATTGAATTTGATAATTGAGAAAATTAATTAGATTGGGGTTGATTTGGATTTGGTTAAAGCTAGGTCCATAAGATAAAATCAAAGGGCTTACAAAGGGATTTAGAGTTTGAATTTAGTGATGGATTTCAATCATTGGATAATTGGATTTGATTTTGGAATTTGAATTTGAATTTGAGGTTTGGTTTGAAAGAAGGAAGCAAAGATTGGGTTTGGGCTATAGGGTAGGCAAGCCTTCCTAAATCTCTAAGGCACAACCTATTCCTATGGCTAACTCTTCTAAGTCTCTAGGGTTAGGTTAAGTGTTCACCTAATCACAAAAGTGTCTTATGACTAAGGAACTCTTAGTGTCTATAAGAGTCCTAGATCTATGTTGAGGAAGCTGAGAGCTCACTCCAAAAGTGAGGCCAACAAAGATCTTTTAGGTCACTTTAGGTCATGTGGACCTAAATGGGTCAATTTTGATCATGGCTTGATTCAAGTTTGTCGAACTCATACATGAGCCTATGATTGAAATATAAATTCAATTGTAATTGATTTAGAGCCAAATGGGTTTTAGTTCATATGACAATTTCAAGTCAAAAGGGTCAACGTGGGCTTTACTTGGGTTGACTTGGGTTGACTTGGGTTTAGTTTGATAATTGTGATTTATGTTTATATTTGGGTCAATGATTATAGGAATGATTGAATCATGAGGAAATCCATTAGTTTTGGGTTGATTTGGATATCATTTAGCCAAGTTCAAGAAATTGGCTAAAAAGGCTAAAATTGGGAATTTGATTTGATTTGGGTTTGGTTTTGGTCATTTGGGTTTATATTTCATTTATATTTATGAATATAAATGAAGATATAAATGGTTATTAGAAAAACACTTGAGTTTGGAGTGATTTGGAAGCAAGTTTGATCAAACTCATGGATTTAGGTAAAAAAGGCTAACTTGGGTTTTGATTTGGTTTGATTTATTTTTGATCATTTGAGGGTGGGTTTTATTTATATTCGTGAATATAAATGAAGGAATGATTGAACTTATAGAGAAATCAATCAAGTTTAGGTTGATATGTATCAAGATTTGGTTAAGTTAAAGAGGTGAGCCCATAAGGCTTAAGAAGGGATTTTGGGATTTGAATTTGGCTTGATTTATTTTTGGTTTGAATGGTATGAACTTGGATGTCATCTATATTTGTGAATATGAATGAAGGAATGATTGATTCATAAAGAAATCAATCAAGTTTCATTTAGTTTGAAGGAGTTTTGGCTAAGTAAATGAAGGTGGTTCATATGACTTAGAGAGAGATTTCAGAGTTTGGATTTAAATATGGATTTCAATCATTTGGAGTTGGATTTGATATTTGAACTGGGATTTGATTTTGATTTGGTTGAGTCTAAGTGCATTAGATGAAATCAAAGGGCTTAGGGAGGGTTTTGGAACTTGAATTTGGTCATGGGTTTCAATCATTAAATTTGGAATTGATTTATGATCTTGGGTTTGAATTTGAGATTGAATTTGGTATTTGAGAAAATCAATTGAGTTAGTTTGGAAGAAGAAAGCAAGGATAGGGTTTAGGCTATAAGATAGGCAAGTCCTCCTAAATCCCTAAGGCATAACCTATTCCTATGGCTAACTCTTCTAAGACTCTAGGGTTAGGTTAAGTGTTCACCTAATCACTAGAAGTGTCTTAAGGTTAAGGAACTTTTAGTGTCTACCAGAGTCCTAGATCTACGATGAGAAAGTTGAGAGCTCACTCCAAAAGTGAGGTCAACAATACGTTGTATTGTAAATTTGTTGGTTGAATTCATTATTAGAAGTTAACAGTATATTTAATATTTCTTTCAAGCTGCACAGGTGATCTAGGAATCATATAAACATCAAATTCATGTACGTGCCATGAATATATGCTTTGAGGGTGATGAGATATGGCTTGCTAGAGTACTAGTAATTAGCTGGAAATGAGTTGAGTGGTACCTTCTTGATCGTGTTCTCAGACAGTTCGGCCTTCCACCTAAGATTGATGTAGCACCAGTAGATCCCGCCTTCAAGATAGTGGATGGTCGAGGGAAAGCAGATGTTGATTGGATCGATTACTACTAGATGTACATTGCACAGTGAGATAGCATACATGATTTTGTTTCATGGTAGATGCTCCCCAACAGGATGTTGAGCTAGCGATCAACCAATAAATGAGGTGGTATCGGTCATGGGCTTCACTTTACATATTGAAGGCACCAATAATTCCTCCAGACACTTATTACATTTGAGCACCAAGAGAGTGATTAATGATAAACCTATTGTAACTTAAAATTATTTCTTTGTATAATAAAATGATACTAAATAACTTTATTTCAACATAGCTCGAGCATATACTGAATACTGATAACATATTACAGCCTTATTTTGAGAGAGACGAAGATATAAAATTTCAAAATCTATCAATAAGGATGAGGAGTTGTGCAAGGAGTTGTAGCTCAATATGCACATTTCCAATAGTAGGTACAAAGGCACTGATGTTCCAGGAACATCATCGTCAGGATAGCCAGATGGTTCGGGGATGGTCTCAGTCCATCTTCTACACCAATGGTCGGGCCCTCTACATGTATATTTACAAAGCCTCCATAGTATTCATATCAGGAAGCCATGCAGACTTAATTTTAGCATCAATTCCTCCCATATATGATCCTTCGTCATTCCATATGACACTCCCGTAAGGAGTGTATCATGGTTTCTCCCTCCCTACGAAAGGCTTCACTTGAGGTATCTAACGTTATACATCTGGGTTACTCATAATAGTCTGCCGAACAGGTTAAGGAGGAGGAGCAGCATCGAGAACATCATCTACGAGATCAGGCGCGACGACCACTAGTCCATTATACTCCCGAGTGATGCGATCTGCCACGTAGGCATCATTGACGATAATCATCTCTACTATTATATTTTGTAGATAGTTGACACCATTTAGTTGTAGTATTGGTTTGTATTAGGCTTATTTAATTTGATTCACTATTGTATGTGTATGGTTTATTTCTCCTTCAATGTTGGTTATTATTATAGTTTTAGCGAACTGAGAACATGTTATTTTCATTAATTCTTGTGTTGATGTGTTTAGTATAAGAGAGGATGATGACTTGTTGTGCCTTCTCCTTGTTATTCAAAATAAATATGAGATAAATAAATTTTTTTATTTTTATGTTATTTGAAAATGATGAGACAAAGTATAATATGCACCAGATAGAATACTTTTCTACTAAAAAAATTATCAATATAACTACTTCCAACAATAAGCTCCCGACCATCATTTGTACTATTTTCAAAATTCTCCATGGACTGATTAAGCATTGGTTCTTACAAAAACTATGGTCTACTAGTGAGATTCGTCATAGGTTGCCAACATTAAAGTCGTAGATAATTGCGTTAGCTTTCCAAAAATACCAAACTTACTCAGTTTTGCCACCGGATGAGTCCAATACGGCTAAAAATGTGGGGCTATGTATATGTTTTCTGCTTTGCACCGTGAAAAACCCAGCATACGTAAAAATTGCAGCTTACTAAGTGAGATTCATCGAAGGTAGTCAACATGAAAGGCGTAGAAAATTTTGTTAGCTTTCAAGCTTGCATAATTCCAGCAACAGATGAGTCCGATAGAGCAAAAAATGTGGGGCAGTGTCAATATTTTCTATTTCTTACCCTAAAATGTCAAGCATATGCAAAATTTGTGGCTTACCAAGAGAGATTCATCGAAGGTTGTCAACATGAAAGTCGTATATAATTTTGTTATGTTTCTAACGATATCAAACTCGCTCAATTCCAACACCGGATGAGTCCGATACGGCCAAAAATATGGGGCTGTGTCAAAAACATTTTTAAAAAATGTGACTCATTCGGGGTGCGCTACCACATCGACCAGTCACCCATTGAATGGGTGATTAGGCCTAATTTTGAATTTTTTAAAAAGTTCCTTATTAACTAAATTAAATATTAATTAAGCCCAATTAAATAAAATTAGTCTATTTTCTATCCTAATCACTGCATTGTGACAAATTCTTCATTATCATAGATCTCATTTCAGCTGGCCTTATTTAAATCCGCACTGTAGCTCAAGAAAATGAATGAAAAACTTCTCTAACTTTCTTCATAACATTTTCTCCAATCTCTACCTTTGTTTCCTTGCTAACCAATGCAGGTGATCGTCCTTTTTTTTTTCCATTCATATCTCATAACATTTTCTATTTCGACTGATTAAGATAATGTTACTAAATATTTCTTACATTTGGCTTCTTTAAAAACACTCAGGCCGTGCACCAATTGATCAGAGTAAGCACGTAGTGCATTCCATCTCAAACTTCTTTCATCTTTGGCCAATTCTGTGGCGCAAGCGGCGGCATGTATGCGACGAACAGAAGAACAGTAGTGCAGGGCTGCAGGCGTAGCAGCGCCACCTCCATCGACGTCACCCAGTCCGAGCTATACAACAACTGTGTCTCTGCCAATCAAACGCATTCCCAATAATTTTCACTAGCTTTCTTCCACATGTTGATCTCAATGGCACAATGCTTGATAAACCACAGCAGTCTCTTTGGCATAAAGTGGTTTAGTGAAGCTGCTCTTCATTATTTCACCTTGCTCGTGACATTCTTATCTGTTCGATTACTTTTTTTTATGATTGCTTCAACGCTGCTATAAAAGAGCTGATCGAAGTTTGGATTACAGCTTTAATAGTCTATATCAGAGATAATAAAAAGTTTAATAATACAATTTTATTCTAGCACATTAAAAAATAAAATTTTTTCAGATATTTTATAATACATACGTACAAACATAACCATAAAGCCTCTAAAAAAAAGTTTAACAGTCAAGGATACCCATGGAGTGAAGGTGCTTAGTTTCGATCTATTTCGAGTCAATTCCTGGAAGATTCTTGCATTAGTTACTTTAATGAAGGTGCGAGGATAAAAAAAATTCAAGTTTAGTAGCTCACACCGTAATTTTAAAACAAAACCTCTCTCTTGGCATTAGCCTTCCCTGCGATGGAGGTCCCTCACGACGACGTAGGTGGTGCTAATGGTCGATCTCATTAAACTTTTACAATTACAATCACACAATATCATTGAAAAGTAAGAGAAAAATCATTCCAGGTAGGTGGCCGGGTCTGTTGACTTGAAATTGGCCCAAAATCCTAGTTCATTCCTAGATGGAGGAAGAAGATAAAAGAATATTCTATAGGATTTTTTTCGTATTTTTTAAAGATTTTTTTGCTTTGATTAAAATATTAGCCCAAAATTTAAAAACTTCTGAACTTAAGCATTTTGAGGGGCAGGAAATTTTAAAAATAAATCATATTTTATAAAAAAAACAACATTTTTAAAATTTTTTTTACTATTTTAATTAATTATTACTTTAAATGAACTTGATAAGTTTTAAAATTCATTATGGAGTTTAAAACAACATTTTAAACCGTTTATAAAAATTTAATGCCCATTGAGTCCTATGCTTGACTTATGATTTAATTCGTAATAAAAAATTAAAAAAAAATTCTAAGAATGTTTGTAGATATTTCTAACATATTTTTATGTTTCTGTGAATTTTATGAGAATGTTTGGAAATTATATTATCTACACGTTAAATTAAAAATAAAAATGTTTACTATTTTTATTTTCAAAATTACTAACTAATTTCTAAAAATTCTAGATAAATTGTGAGGTTCCTATGCATTAGGAACACCCCTTTGAATTTTATTTTCAAAAATTATTTAAATCATTTACATAAAGTTTGTAATTTTTTTTAAAAATATCCCATATTTGTTAAATTGTCATTTTGCTAAGGCCCATAAGCATGTGTTGTTCCCTAGAGGTATAATAAAATGTTTGCGAGATAACCTAATTTATTAGAAATTATTTTATGTATTTGTTATTTTTAATAATAGAAATAGCTTTTTTATTATTTAAATATTAAAATATGTTAAATACCTTAAAAGTTATTAAAATTACTTAGACGTGTTATTCTATAAAAGAAATGATTTATAAATAATGAATAATCAAATAATTTAGAATTATATTGAATTTAATAAATTTAATAGTCATATTTTTTTAAAGAAAAATATAAATTAATAATAATATTATTATTCAATTTTCACTTTAATATTTTTACCACTTTAGTTTAAATGACTAGAATTAGAGATAAATTTTTAGCAATTAGATTTATCTAGAAAATTTTTTTTATTAGGACACTACACTTAACTAATATGCTTGCATTTCTTGACTACATTCATGCATTATACAAGAAACATATAATTCATTACACTATTAAAATAGTTTTTGATATGATATATCTGATTTCAACTTCACTCTTACTTATGGAATTGATTAGATCAATTAACCATAAAGTAAACTTAACCCTAATATATGTGGGGAACACACATTCTATGATCACCCTACATAGTATCTTAGGATTTTGGTTACATTCTTAGCAATTAATTTATCATCCTAAGTCAATAGCATCATGCATGTTGATCAATTTCCTTGAGTTAATTCTATCGCTTAATATTACATTTTTATCAAGTTGCATATACATAGTCAGTTCTTTGACTAAGTATCCTTATTTATTCTAGTTTATTTCTCTTGGTTAGTATTTCTTTTTTGTCCTCTTATTCATCCCTGCTTGATTGAGAATGTCATATAGGATAATTATACTTATAGTGATTCAGTCCATTCATAATATAGTCACACTCCTGTGACAATGCTATTTGTTATGAATTTATTCATTCTTTAGATCATGTTCAATTCAAGTTTGACCAATATCACATTTAGTCAAATTCTTTTTTATCTAAGTCATATTACTTTGATGAAGTTGTTCCATGGTTCAACCACACCTAGTGATTGAACATTTTAGATTCCAAAAATATACTTGTATTTGGTTCCATTCTTTCCTCCACTTAATAGATTAATGATAGTTCCAACTATTTTTATCATATTGGTGCATTTGAAAGCATACAAAATCCTATTAAACTCAAGACTTTATCATGATTATAATTAATTGATTATTATTATTATTGTTGAGTACGGTTTTGTTAATAATGAAAACCATTTAATAGAAATCATATCTTATATAATCATTTAATGACTTTAATTAGCTTAAATCATGTCACTGCAATTAATAATAAAGTAATAAGCCTAAAGATTATTATACTCTTATAAATGACTTACCATGGTAAGTCATTAGGTTTATATGAATTATTCCTTAGGTACACTAACTTTTGCACCAACTTATGTGATGTGATAGTTTACAACCCTTTAACTGCTTGATAGTTCACAAATATTTTGTATCAACTTTAATAAAGGAATAAACAACCTTAAAGCCAATGAGAAAAATCTTTTTAAGTTAAAAATTAAGGTTCATTTTAAGCAAATATTTTAATTTACTTTTACCATCTTATATTTCTGATAAGAAATGTAAGATAGAATTAGCTAGTGATGAAAACCCATTTACATTAGTGTACATTCATAACAAAGTCAAGTATAGCATGCATTTAAAGTTTTAATTAAGGATAGATGACTTGCTTTGCATGTCATATCCCTTAAGATAGAGCCTTAAATAGTCATGACATTAATTAAGCCTAAGTAGGCCTTGTATGTTATAGCCTAACCCATACAAGATTTTAATCCCAAAGTTGAGTAGCATTATTTGAGTATAACTAGGTACCTCATTTTCTTTCTTTTTATAGGCATTTCTCTTCTTATGTGGAGAATGTAAGTCCTACATCTCTTTAGTTTTTTCTTAGAATTCATCTACTTAAGAAATCCTCAATTTTCTTTTTAGTATGAGGTAATGAGATCAATTCTAAAGATCAATCTCTATGCTTGGGTATGAATAGCCATCTTTAGTGCTTGTAATCTTCCTGAATGTTGTTGATCATCTTAGTCAATGCCAATACATGCGATGTGCTTTATCAGTTGCACCACACCTATTGAGGGTCCTTTTGTTGACCTCTCTTTTGGAGTGAGGACTCATCCTTCCTTAGACTAAGGAATCTTCTAGGAACTTGGATTTCCCTAGTCATAGTACACTTCTAGTGATTAACAAAACACTAAATCCAAGCCTAGAGACTTAGGAAAACACACCCTAGGCTTAGGTTATGCTTTAGGATGAATAGGTCCTACCTATCCTATAGGTTAAACTAGGACCCATGGTTGTCCATTCATCCAAAACCAACCTCAAGCCAACACAACTAACCCTAATTAGATCTTGTTTCATATCTAAGCTCTAAGCCAAATCAACTTAACCCTTAACCTAAATCAATTCTACCATCATCCTATGGATCCAACCCAAAGGCCATTCAATTGAAACCAATCTAATTACTTTTGACAAATGCACTCCAACCATTCAATACCCTATTCCAAACTCTTCCAAGACTTACAATCAAACTAATTGAACCAAATGAATCCAATTAACCCAAGTTGGCCCATTTGACCCAAAAGGTCCAAATGAGCCAAAATCTAATTAAACCAAAATTAATTGCAATCAAAGCCATAAATAAACCCTAAATCCATATTAAACTTTTCTCAACACTCAATTCAATCCAATTCAACTCTACTAACCCATTTTGTTCACTTGACCCCAAATGGCATAAGTGACCAAATTAACTCAAACTTCAATCCAACCCAAATTAGTTTGAATCAACCCATCCAATCTTCGCTATAATGATTGTTAATTATCCTTGATTTTCCAATTGCAATCAATTGGGTCAAACCAAACCAATTTGATCACTTGATCCAAGTTGACCCAATTAATCTATGTGGACCAAAATGAACCAAATCTCATTCCAACCTCAATTGCTTATAATCAATGACTCCCATCAATTAAAAATTCATTATTGAACATGTCTCGACTACCAATTGGCTCTAACCAAGCCAATTGGTCTCTTGACCCAAGTTGACCCAATTTGACCCAAAGGGCAAAATTGGGCCAAATCTCATTCCAACCCTAATTGATTGAAACCATTACCTCTAATCAATCACAAATTGATTATTGAACATGATCCAATATCTAATTAAAGTCAATTTGATCAAACCAACCCAATTGATCCACTTAGCCCAATTGACCTAAAGGTCAAATTGAACCAAATCCTTCCCAAATCCAAATTAATTCAAACCACCACCTACAGTCATTCTCAAATGATCAATTGAACCTAAATCAACCCTCCACCCAAGCCAATTTTGCTAAATTGGACAACTTAATCCATTTGACCCATATGAACCCAAGTGAACCAAATCCAAATCCACTTCAAATTAAACCAAACCAATGACACCAATACATTCCAAATCATCATTTGAACACATCCAAACTCTTGGTTTGACCCAATTTGACCAATTGGTCAATCTAGCTCAATTGAACCCCATTTGACCCATATGGGTCAAATTGAGCCAAACATATTCAAACCAAGTCTAAACCCAACCAAACTTGGAATGACTCATCATTGGGTCACCATGGGTTAGTCCAAGTGGACCCAACCCATGGTAAACCAGGTTTGGGTCAAAACCCATGAACCAACCCATCCAAATGTGACAAAATTCCCATTTGGTCCACAAAGGCATTGACGGGGAGGCAGCTTGAGATTTTCTCAACAAGGTTTTATCTCTTCAAGATGAAGCTACCTCAATCAATGGACCGCCAGTCTCTAGCTCTAGTGAGGTAAAACTCCCGTAAACTATAGAAAGTCCCATAGGTGTTAGTCTTTTGTGAAGAAATTTATGATTTCATGCAATTTCCACTATAAGATCCCCTTAGATCTCTTCCTCGCATGTTTTGGAGTCATTCTCGATGCCCTATGAGATTTAGTGAGCTCAGATCAAGCGGTGAAAGGTGGATGGTGTCCATCTTCCGACGCTCTAGGGATGATAGATCATTGGTCATCTGTTTCACGTGATTAAAATAGACGACCGTGATTTAATTTGCTAGAAATTTTTATTAAATCTAATAGGAATCAAGGGATTAATCTCCACTGACTGATCCAAGATCAGACGACGGGGACAAAACAGCGTCCGCCGCCACTGACTCAGCAACCATGGAAGATATTTTAAATAACCTATCTCGTGGTACCATGTGGAAAGTGCCACACGTCAGCTCCAACGTGTTGCCGATGGGTTAGGGGATTAATTAGGTGATTAAAATGTAATTAAATGGTCAAAACTTTAAATATTCATAATTAATTATAGAAAAATTCAATAAATTTGAATAAACCCATTTTGGAAATGGTAAATAGAGGAGAAATTAATAAAAAAAATTTTAATATTTAATCAATGAATAGTGCCTAATTAGGATTTGAAGTTTAGGCTAATTATTATAATTAAGGATTAATTACTTGGCCAATTGACCCAAATTTTGTGGGTTTGTTTTATGGGATGTCATCTGCCTCACATAATTTTCTTGGGAATCTATTGGCTATGTAATTTGGAGAATTTAAAATCCTAATCTTAATTACCCTCCCAAATCATATTAGTAATAATTAAAATTACTAAATAATAAAATTTGAATGATTAATGATGTTTAATCATTATTAATAGTAGGAATGATGAGGGGAAATGATTAGGGCATCTTCCATAGTTATTTTCCTAAGTATACTCCCATGGAGGGGGGGGGGGTTAATTAATGCATCTGGTAATTAAGGATTAATTAAGTAAGTTAATGGTAAAATTAAATTAAATTAAAATGATAATTAGGTCAGGTAATTCAAATTGAATTCATGGGTTCCTCATTATGTGATTAATAATATAAAGAACCTTAAGGAAATTATGGTTAGCCCATGGGTATAGAAAAACCATATAAGTACTTAATTTAGATTTTTCTTTAATCTAATTAACCCTTAAGTATGAGCCTTATTGCATTAGGTCTTATTAAGTACATTGCAAATTTTAATTACTCATTGGATATCATTAGAGTCTTATGGTTAAAGGGTTAATTAAATTAAAGAGACTTAGGAAAGGGAAATTAAATTGATTGCTTAATGATTTGAACTTAATTAATCCATAAAATTTACTTAATTATTTTTTCTTAAATACATTAAGACATTAATGTGGGATGGGGACAAACAGCAAATAACATGTCTCCTCTTTAAGTTTAATAATTCAAATCCAAAAATTAAACTTCATAATAACTTTGGTTAATCTTAAATAATTTTATTTGACTTGATTGTCTGTAGGAATTAATATGATTGAATGTATCACATGGCAATGTTTAATTATTCCTTTTCAACCATTATAAATTTGTATGCCATTTGATATCATCCATTCATGTTTTTAAATAAAAGGATCAAATGAATATGGTTATATATGTGGAAGTTGCATGTGTTGAATTAATCTTATTATATGTGTGGCTATTATCACTAATAAATCTCAAATTATTTTCATAGTTATAAACTAATGATGAAGATTTAATTTGATGTTGACTATGAATATCATATGTGATTTACTTTTTCTTATAGCTTAAACATGTTAAAGATTGTTCTATTTTCATGATTCATTTGCATGTTTACATGTGTTTGAATGTTGATAAGTATATAGTCTGGACATCCCGGGAATACGAGGCTTTAAATAGCCCTAAGGAGGTTTTAGATTACCTCACTTCCCTGGTTTAACAATGGCACATACTTACTTAATTTCATTCATATGTTTACATACATTAGAATTTGGATAGAGCTCCACTTTACATGAATAAATAAATTTACTAATATATAATCTTTTGCATGATTTTTATTCCTATATTTATGTATACACTTATGTCTATTTAAGATAGCAAGTATATAGTCTGGACATCCTGGGAACACGAGGCTTTAAGTAACCCTAAGGAGGTTTTAAATTACCTCATTCCCTAGTTTAACAATGACACATACTTACTTAAATCTTTAATACATGTGTATGTATACTTAGCTAAAGAATAAAATCCCTCTTTTTTACCAAAAATATATGCATTCACAATCAGTCAAGTGTGCCAAAAATATATTGCATGTATAGGTATGTTAAGCTCAAAATCATATGCATGCTATTGATGATGAAAAGGAATGATGTAACATTATTCATGTGATAGTAATTCAATTTCATTAATCTTAAGATGCCTTTCATGTTTGAATAAGATTTTTTAAGATCAACCCAAATTTATGATTAATAAAATATTTAATAACTCATTTACTAAAAGAATCAAAACTACAACAACATGCCTTAGAAAATAACTTAGGATAAGGGTGAATGGGGTTAAACCCCTTTCCTCACTTTATAATAATTAGATGCTAAGTAAATATTAAGTGAAACAAAAAAATATCAATTAAAATTAGCCAATCCTTTTAATCACTTGAAGTGAAATCTCCCCTAATGTATAACTTGAACATTCCAAACCTTGGGCAATTTTAATATTCTAATGTGTGTGCTAAGGCTTAGTGTGGTACGCTTTAGAAATATAACATTCCAAACATTCCAAACCTTGGGAAGTGGCTAGAAGGCAAAGTCTTGGGAGGCACTGTGAAGCCTTGGAGCAAAACCAAATCAAAAGAAAGAAATAAGATTAAAGTATGAAGACCACCATAACATTCATTCAATTGTAATTGTAATATTCTTTTGTAATCTGTATAAGGGTAGATCTCAGCTACCCAACTTCTTTTATTTTTTAGAGTGTACAGCGATACTCGGCCGCACTGACCTTTTATTCTTTCACAAAATTTATAAATGTTTGATTGTCATGTTTAGCTTGTGCAATAGAAATTACATGATTTTCATAGATTTCTTAAAGTTTGATAGTTGAATGTGTGTCCTAGATGCGCTTGGCTCTTTAGGGTAAACTTAATTTTTCTACCACCATTAAACAACTCATAATTAAATTTTAAATAACTCATAACCTCACTTTAAAGCTTAGGTTATAAATAATAAAATTAAAAGATTTAGCAACTCTTTAGCTGAATGATGTATGTTACAACAATCATGCATATCATCTTATTTCGCTCTTAAATAGGGAGGGTCTCCACTCTTGTACGATAGGGGAATGCTTGACCTTGTAGTGGAGAACACCTCCTCCCACTGATTTATCTAATAACCATATTTCATCATGCATTTAAGCATAATTATCCTTGGCCTTTGTCCAAATGAATGTGTCAAAGTGATATAAAGAATTATAAAATCTTGCATTTAGTCTAAGTCATGTTCTGATGCTAATCATGATCTAGTCATTTACAGAGTGAGTTTAGGACTCTAGTCTCTTTTTAATTAAATAATAGTCTTACTATCTTGCACTTGCATAAGACCAGTCTGCATAGTTTCAAATCATAGGATGTGTTAGCTGGTGACCACTCTAGGCAGTTGTAAGTCGAGAAGAGTCAAGATGGGTTTACCCTCTCTTATGGAGGTGAACCGCTATGTCCATTTTTATGATTAAATTTAGGTCATGCTTTTAGCTTGTGTTAAAGCATCATAGATTTAGGATCTGAGGCTACTTATTTCATTTGGGCTATGAGTATAAGTTCTCATCTCTTTGGCATTTTCACATTGTTGTATTGATGGACTATAAGCCCTAACATTCTAATAAAATTCTAATTTAAACTAAAATAAATCAGCTCTTTCAAATATATAAAGCCTCATTATAAGGTAGACCAGAGCACTTACTAGGATTCCTAGTATCATGAGTGCTCCCTACTTATCTTCCTTTGGAATCTAAAAATAAGTCTTCCAAATTAAACTTTCTCACTTGATTTCAGAAAGAATAAACCCAATCCTTTGATAGTCTAACTTTGAAGTCTTTGGAGATATTTATTGACTACTTTAATCAAGATTTTTCTTAGGAAATCCCTATTTCCTATGATGTAATTAACTATGAAAGCTTGCTTCTATAGCGAACTAAATAACCTGACATAAAATATACCCTGCTTTACTTTTCATGTAAAGTAGGGGAAAGATCTCTGGTATATACGAAGACTCATCTTCCTTAGGAGTCCTTATTAGGTGATTAGGTCCATTGTAAGTTGATGTTTCCATCATTTGAGTTGATACATCATACCTTAATATCATACTCAATCACTTCAATAAGTTTCCCTTATGATCTGCATGGTGTCCCAATGACTCAAAATTAAAACACCATAGTAAGTTATCATCTCTTACCATAATTAATATCTTCCTATATCAAAGTATGAATAAGAAAGCTTCTAATTATCAACACCTTAAGACATTTGGCTATCTTTGCTACCCATTGGTACATCCACATTCATTGTATAAATTTTAAGCCAATTTTGTACCATGTGTCTTTTTTGCTATCTTAAAGCTTACAAATAGAAGTTCCTTAACCTTATTAATAGTCACATCATAATGTTATAACATGTTTTTCATGAAAACATTTTTTCTATTAAAATTCTAAGATAACATCATATTCCAGCACATCTTCCACATATGCTTTGCATTTAGCCTTAATATGTGGTTCCAATCATCTAGACTCTTAATAGGTGTCACAACTACTTCACCAGGATATCACCAACTATTAATCACATTCATCTTTCTTTTATATACTTGAATAATCATTAGCTCCAATTTGTTTGCTTCCTTTGCTTTTACATATCAATTCACATCTTATTGAGCAAACTCACAAATGCCACCACCTTAGACTTCATTAAAACATTCCATGGTAATTAACCTGTTGACTAGTCATCTTAAATTAATAGATAGTTTTATTTTAAAACATTTCCTTACTCAATTATCTAATTTGATTCACTACTCATAATTTGTTAAATAAAAAGTGTGGAAAAAATTTCATAGAATATTTATGCTTTATAGGCTCAAGGAACTTTGATTTTTATTTATAATATAACTGATAAAATTTTTTTAAGGTGTAAATAAATCTATTATATAAATTTAATTTGGATGATTTCATTGTGAGATGTAAGGTTAGATTGATTGTTTAAAGTTACAATCATGATTATGGACATGATTATTGATGCATTCAAGTTAATAGCTAAACTACCACTATTTACATTTTGCTTTCCATTGTAATCACATAGAGATTTAAAAAAATACTTAACTAGATTTATCTAATGCATTTCATTGCGGTCATTTTGATGATGCCATTTATATGTCTCAACCATTAGGGCTTGAAGATCTGCATAACTATTATCAACTTAAAAAGGCCATATATGATCTTGAACATGCTCTAAGAGAATCATTTGCAACCATCTATAGTTGCTTATAACAACTAGGCTTTCATTCTACTATAACAAATCTTTCTCTCTTTTATATCATCAAGATATTATCTATTGATATTTCACTTTAGGTTGATAGTATTATACTTACTAGAAATAATAAGAATGATATTAAAAAGTAATTGTATAAACTTCATTAATAGTTTAACATGTAAAATTTGAGCTATGACTCTCTTTTCTAGGCATCTAGGTTCAAGAATACCTTATGGCCATGTCTAAATCAATTTTGATATGCATAAGAGAACCTTCACTATTCAACTATACTAGATTATAAATCTATAAATCTTAACCCATGTTTCTACCAAATCTTGTATTACAATAGTTACAAATGAGTTATTTTCACCCTAAGATCTATCAATAGCTTAATGACTTACTATAAAATATTATAACCATAAGGCTAGGCATGTCTAGGTCTATTAATTCATGCAATCACCACTCTATCAAAATTTATCATTTTTCAAATGTATCATTTGTTTCATTGAAGAAACTCCATTTCATGGATTACTTATCCACCATTCTTCTCTCATACTGCATTATTATTATACTCAAATTGGGAAGGCAATTTATTAGACTAAAAGACCACCATTACATATTGTGCATTTCTCAAAATCACACTCATTTTATGATTTGTTAAAAATAATCTACCATACTACATTCATCTATTGAAGGAGAATATAAAACTCTTCTGATTTTTGCAATAAATATTATTTAGATGCACTATCTCCTAAAGGAGTTTGCAATATCTATGAATGCACACACTTAGGTAGTTGAAGATAATGTTTCAACACTTATTCTTTCAAATAATCCAATATTTATGCTTATATTAAGCACATTGAGATTGATTTTCATTTTATTCATGATTGCATTAAATCAAAAGACATTACTAAGTATCATATTTCTACTCAATATCATCTCATTAATATTTTCACCATGGATCTATCTCATATGTGCGATATCTTTTAATAGTATAGATTAACAATTTGTGACCACCCAATAACCTATGAAGAGGTGATAAGGAGATAGACCAAGCATACTTAGGGTTTTTATTTTGGATAGTTGAGATAATATAAAAAAATAGTGGTGGGGCTACTGTAGAAGAAGCTATTGCATGAAGAAGTTATGGTGGGTATATAACTTTTTTTTATTTTACAAAAGTCAAATCATTTATTTATGACCACTATCATAGGTAGTTAGGTCAAGTTAGAAAATGTAGCTTTCCCATTATAGAATTCTCAAAACAAAACCAAAATATAATTTCCAAATAGCACAGTAAATATTTTTACATCGCATCGCTGCCACACAACTCCCACAAATGCAACATTGTTATCATATGCATTATTTCAATAGCAAATCTCCACCACTACAGCATGGCCACTCTTCTCATCTTGTCATCATAATTTTTCATTAGTTTTGGCATCTTCAATCTTAACCAATACATTATAAAAAACATTGCATTTTGATACTAGGTTTAGCTGATCTTGTTTAAATAAGCTCTACAGCTCATGAGAATGAATGAAAAACTTCTCTTTTTTTCATATTATTTTCTATATTATCCTCATTTGTTTTTATGCAAACCAATCTAGGTGATCCTCTATGTTTTCCATTCATACCTCATAACTGAGTAAACTAAACATCTCTACATATTAAAAAATGCTAATTGAGATGTGAAAGAATAAAATAAAATAAATTTTTTTATTTTGTTTGATTAAGATATGCTTCAAACTACATTTCTTTAATGAAATCTTAATTTAAAGAAAGATTATTTTTACCACTAATTGATTTCTTGGATTTGGCACCTTTAAATAAAACTCAGACTATGCACCAATTGATTAGGGTTTTCATCCCATTCTAAACTCCTTTCATCTTTATCCAGTTCTATGGCACAAGCGATAGTTTCTAGGCCACAAATAGAAGAACAGTGATGCATCTAGCCTGTAACCTCCATCAATGTCACCCAATACAAGATAAACAACTTTGTATATGTGTGTGCGCACCAATCATATGCGTTATGAATACTTTTTAATAGTTTTGTTCCACATCGTCCTCACCCAAGCTTAAAAAATGATATTCATCTCTATGGAATTATGTGGTTTCCTATAGTTATCTTCATTAATTCTCCTAGCTACATTAAATTATTACTTGTTTGATTACTTTTCTATGATTTGTTTGGTGCTACTTTCATGAAGCTGATTGATGTTAGGATTATAGCTTTTCTAGTCTATATCAGAAATGACAAAAGGAAAATAATATTGTATAGAAAATCCACTCTAGGTAGGTTTCAAGAACATGGCTAGTACTTGGAACTTGATCAACTTCTAGGCTCAATCATAATATTCCCAAAAATTTTAATCAAAGTTCAAGACAATTCATCAACATTCAAACAATGCTTATACAATTGACTATGCTACATAATTAGTCATATCATTGTAACCATCACAATATATTTTTCTATTTATTATATAACCACTTATGTAGCTTAGCCCAAACATATAAACATAGGAGCCCACCTACATGGTGGGGGATTCTTTTTTTTGGACTTATTTTTTAGTATTCTTTCTAGAGAGCTAACAAAGAGATTCCATGAGCAATTCCACTATATTATTTAATTCTCTCTCTCTCTCTCTCTCTACCTTTTTTTCTCTTTTGCATTACAGCCACTTTCTTATATGGTGCGAGACCACAAATAATTTATAATGTAGCATTCTTTTAAGGTGCGGTGAACATGGATCATGCCATAAACTAGAAGAAGAGTTTTGCATAGGAAAGAAATCAATGCCAAAGAGAATTATGTAAACATAGAATGCACTAGTGAGTTTATGATGCAACAAAGAAATGGTTTGTAGCAGATAACAAGGATAATTCATGAGGTATTGGAGCATGTGCTGAGGGTGACCTCCAAAGTATAGATGTTAACTGGTTCATCATAGAGAGAAGAAGTGGTATTATTGAAAGCAATCAAAGCTTTGCCATATTCACTATTGAAGACAATGAGACTTATCATCTTGATTGTAAAAATTTCTTCTCCTTTTGATCATATGAAAGAGATAATAAGAAACTAAAGTAAGAGGAAGCAATCACTTAAAAATTTGTGGAGATCATAGAAGCTAAGGCACCAATGAAATTCAAAATTCGATCTTCAGTGTTTTAAAATGGGTGATCCGACCATGATGATCATATCACTTCATTTGAGTCAACTGCTTGCTTATTTAGGTTGAACAACACATCAAAATGCCATTTATTTTTTATGAATTTGAAGGAATTAGATCTTTGCTTGATCAATCATTTATAAGTAGTAGTTATTACCTCTTCCACAGTGTTTAAGTACCTCTTTATTGTGCAATTTACAAGTGGCAAGAAGCTACATAGGAGTTCATAGGCTTTGTCAAGAATTTACTAAGAGCCAAGAAGTTATTGAAGAGCATTATAAATAATTTCTAGGAGATGTTAAAAGTGAGCAATTTAGAGCTAGCAGTCACTCATGTTACATTAGCTTAGGGCCTGATAAAACATCCATTTCGATATGCTTTAGGATTACAACATTGGAAAGGGTGTTGAGTTGTTTGAGTTGGCCAACATATATTTTTGCTAAAGAATGCAACTCAGTCTAAGTTTGTTCGAGGTAAGGAATAAGGGAACACAACACTAGTTGAGGATAAACTTCATAAATTATATAAAAAGAATAGAATTCACCCTTTTAACAACTTTGAAAAAATTTTGAGAAGGGCCAAATTCATCCATTTCAAGGGCGAGTTCATTTTGAAGATTGGTAGTTAATAGAAGTGTCAAGAGGAGGTCTCCACCTCCAATTTGATCAGCACTAGATATGACTCCATTGAGAATGGTTGAAATCATTTAGGCCCTTTAAAAAAAGGAATACATCAAAAGGCTTGCACCAATGAAGGCAAGTGATCGCCTTCATGATCCAAATAAATATTGTGTCTATCATAGGGATCTTGACCATGATGCTGAAGAGTGAAATCATTTAAAGAGATTATTTGAAGATTTGAACAAAGTAGGAAAGCTAAAAGAGTATGTTATGTTGGAGGTGAACATGAGAAGAAAAAAAACACATATGGAGGAAGCTCATAATAGGCTTGTTTTAGTACAAGCAATCCATATCACGGGGATAGTTCATGCCATTCTTGGAGGTGATAGTTCAAAGGCTTTTTATCAATCTAGTCTCAAAAGACTTAGATTTTCCAAGGTAAACTTAGAAAATTCTTCTTAGTTGTCAATGGTAAGTCTCCTAGCAATTATCTTCACTAATAAAGATTACATCAAAGGGGAACCCATTTAATGATCACGGTCCTGATAATAATCTTACAAATTAGCATATCATAATTAAAATTAGGTGTTAGATGAATATTCTATATAAAAGTGTTTGTGAGAAGTTGAATTTGGAAAGTTTGCATCTTATCCCAACCTAAGGACCATTCATTGGATTTTTCAGACAAGAAAATTTATGGAGTTATCTCCTTATAGTGACTTAATGAAAGGCAAGAAGAAATTTACAACTATGCTTTACTTTGTAGTGGTAGAAGCTTTTCCAACTTACAATGCCATTTTTGGTCATCCTTTGTTTAAAACTTTCAAGGTGATCATATCAAACTATCATATAGCAGTGAAGTTTCCTAGGGGAGGATAAGATATAATAGTGCGAGGAGATTTGATGTAATCTAGGGAATGCTACTTAAAGGTTGTAATTAGTAGAAGGGAAGGGACCTGAAAGCTATAGAAGTTGTTGAATAAGTCATCGTAGTACAAGGCGAAGCTGATAGAACTTTCTATTTAAGTTCTATAATTGATGTTGAACTAAAAGGCAAGTTGATTACAAATCCTAAAGAGTATAAAGATTTATTCACCTAGACCATAAAAGAGATGCCAGATGTTAACAATAATGTTGCATTTCATAGATTCAATGTCATTCTCAGACTTTGGCCAATAACATAGAAGATGAGGCCTATTGTTACAACTTTTACTAAGCAAATTCACCAAAAAGTGTAGATAGTGCTTGATGTTGTGTTAATTTGAAAGGTCTAGTTTCTAGATTTGTTGGCGAATGTGGTGATAGTGCCTAAGTCAAATAAAAAATGTATAATGTGTATAGATTTTACTAATCTAAATTTGGCTTTCTCGAATGACAATTATCCATTCAAAGTCTTTAATGGTAGTGGGAACTCACCAAAACATATTGCATACTTCAAAGCTAGCTATTATAATGTAGGAGGCAATGATACTCTACTATTTAGATCTTTTAAATTATTTTAAATGACATCTTTAGTTTTCTCACTATAGAAGATTGAAAATTGATCACACATATACTAATCTCATATGCATCATAAAGCACTTTAAAATCCATAATAAAATTAAGTTGTCAAAGAATCAAAGTAAATGTCATAAAGACTTCATTAGCTCTAAACCCCTTTGTTCACCAAAAGTTTAATAAAAGTATCTTGCTTAAAAATATTAGTGATTAAAAAAAAATTTGAATTAATGTTCTCAAAGAATCTTTTATAGAATATGACCATGTTATGAAAACTTCTTAACTTAATGAAACTAATTAGGTGGGCTAGCTAATATTGCTTTAGCCTTAAAATATTATGTTCAAAGTAATATGTGGATATAATGAACACTAAAAATATCATATCAATTATAAAAAAATAGTTTTGAAATGAACAAAATCTTTTCCTCCCTAAGTATGTTAAAGACCACCTTATTGTGCTATAAATGAACACCATTATAACTAAAAATAAGGATGTCATCAAAATAGAATACTTAAGATTTTTAATACCTGTCTTTAAAATGATATCCATCAATCATAAAGACCTTAATAGTATTAGATGGGATAAAGGGCCTAAGTATTCATTTATAAATACTATATAAGGTCTTTAAGGTAGTCTTCAACTTTCACCTATTATAATCATGATTTACCAATATCCACCCTTAAGATTTATCTTGAATGAATAGTTGGCCATAGAAATAAAGTTTAATATGCCTCATGCATAGGTATGCAAAATTTATATCTTATTAATTTCCCTACAACCAACACACATCCTCTATTTTCCTTTATTATTTTTAAGATAAAATGCTAAGAATTCAATAATGGTTATCACTCTTCTTTAGGAAGAAATTTCTATGTTGTTCATCTACTTACCTTTTTAACCTAACATGCTTGTTAAGTTTAGTCTATAAAAACATTTAGGAGCTAAGACATAAGCACAAATCTATGGTGTATAATCTCTGTTAGCTCAAGCATAAAGCTACTGTAATGAATAGAACTTATTAAACTCTCTTAAATTTGCTATATACAACTCTTTTTCTATAATAAATTGGTGTAATCAAAGTAGAATTAGAAGTACAACCACCTCCATCATGAATAGAGGACTTCACTAATAACTCTGGCTTAACATTCTTGTAAAAAATTTCTTTCAGTTATATATAGGGGAGATTTTGTGTGGTGTTAAGGTAGATTTCTTTTCTACTAGCTTGATATTTATAAGCTTATCTTACTTTGATGCTTGAACACCTAAGTGTTATCCTTTCCATGATATAAGACACATAAATTTTATAATCAAGGTCAACTTTTTGAGAGGTGTGTTATATCCATAGTAAGAACATCACATCAAATTTTATCTTCATAACTATTTATCTTATGTAGGCCCAAACACCTATTACTAATGCTAAGAGAGGTATGGTTCATCTAACTCACTTGAAATGGGTCAGGGTAAGGATTAGGCTTAATGTCTTATCATATTATTATGTGTGGATATAATATTCATGGCACGCCCACCCCCACCATTATTAACAATCCTACAACTTTTATCATTTCATAGCACATGCATAAAACATTTTTGTCTCAAATCATATACTTTAATTTTAAAAATCAAATATCTAGTGATTCTAATTTGATTGTTGCAATCAATATCAATCTATTTAACATATAGAGATATCTCATTAGAAAGTTTTTATTTATCATCATCATTAAACAAATTAGATTATTATATATATATATATATATATATATATATATATATATATATATATATATATATATATATATATATATATATATATATATATATATATATATATATATATATATATATATATATATATTACTTTGCATTAGTGTTGTTTATTGCATTTCCTATAGCACTTGAAATAGGTGATTCCCTTAGTGGTCTTAAACTTCCCCTTAATAAGAGCTTTAATAGATCGGGAGCCACTAGTGATAGAGTAAGCCTAGCAATAGGCCTTTGGGAAGTACTAGGAGTGATTTATCACTAAAGTCTAAAAGAAGATGGAGCCTTCTTTTGGTTTTCCATCATAAGGTTATAATGAAATATTCAAAGCATTCTATAATGTTAAACAATTAAGAATCTTTATCTTATTCTAAATATTCATCTTAAGTTCAAATATAATTTTTTTTTAAAATTACTATTCATTATCATCATTGTTAATTCTAGAAATTAATTTTTATCTTAGAGTTTAAAGTTATAAATATAAAATTTTTTTATCATATTATATAGGGTAATACCTAGATAAGGTTTTATTCTTTTGTTATTATTTTATTCTAATAGATTTTTGCATGACATACAAACTTTATTTTGGGTTCAAATATGTCCATAGAGTGATGTTGGACCTTACTTAGGCATAGGTGAAGTAGGGCAAGATAAGTCAAGACTAGACAAAAAGAACGTAGAAATATAAAAAAGTTTCACTATTTAAGGATATGAATTTAAGTAGGGGATCATAATACCAAAATTAGTTCTCTTCCTCTTAGAAATAGTAAAAAAAGCTAAGAAAAAGGTTCCCTTACCCTCAAAATTCAATTTATTTATAAGATCTAATGGTGATTACAAATGAAAACTATATGTTAGTTTTTAGAATCTATATATCAATCACAATATAATGTGACTCACTCATGCTCTGGTGATTGTGTGAGTGTTGTATGCCGAGTACAAAGACATAGTGACAAATTTTCTAATGTGGTTACTTGATAGTGATGAGTTCTTCCATTGTCTTTCATGTGAGTCAAGTCTTCTATTTCATCGACCATGTGTGGGGAGTCCACTTAAGATGTTGGCAAGTTTTTCTATACAATTGTCTATATGAAGAGAGTTTATTTGGATGGTGGGAAAGTGAGTTTTTCCTTTAATTCTGCTACTTGTCATTGAGTGCTTTTCATGTTTGTTTGTTCACTAAGTTGTGTGTGCACATTTAAGTATACAATTCATTTAAGCAAAAGTGATCATTTTACTATTATCAATTCTTGGCCACTCAAAGAACTCCTCTATTTGCATGAGATAATCTAAAACTTTATTAGAATTATATATACCATTATAAGTTTCCTTTACCTATGGTACCTTAATATTATTTTTGTTGAAGGATTACTTAAGTTGTCACCATACTTATTTAGTTTCCCCTTTTATCATCCTTATAAAAATGATTGCCTCTTAAAGTGATAATATTTCATAGAGTTTAGATATGTTTTATCATTATATAAATTAAATTGAATGGTTTGTGTAGGTGTTCAAGGATGGTTGAGCTTTTTATCAATAATAATTTGTATTTGTTTCACTAAAATGGCAATCTAATTCAACATGTCATATATATGACTATAACTCTTAATCAATTTGGTTATCAATTTTAAAATAAATTCTTAATTTCTCATTTCTATTTATAGAGCATAGTATCTATTTTCTTTGTTATTTTGGTTATACTTTAACTTAATTTATATAACTAGACTTAGGTGGCATGATATTCAAGGATGAGATTTACAAGAGGCTTATACAACTTAATTTTTTAACAATTTGGCTTAGAATTTTTTAAATGTAAGCTATATTTTATTTATGAAATAAAATATGTCACTATGTATTAAAATATTTAAGCACCTAACATGAAATTTTGGCAAGCAAATGACACAATTTTTAAATCATAAGTTAAGTAATTTAAAATTTGGTCTTTGATTAACACTCAATATTTGTTATTGATTTGTCTATGGAACATTCTATTATATGGAAATTCACTTAATATAGGGTTATAATAAAATTTTATTATATAAAAATGGCTAGACCTTATAGGCAAAAGAAAATAGTTAGAACTACCACAAAATATCCTAAGCTTATCACCAAAAGTATAATAATCACTAATGTATATATATATATATATATATATATATGTTAAAAACCACATTAAAATGAACTAATTTCAATATTAAATATTACCCCTATGTGGATGATAAATAAATTAATGATAAGTACAAAAGGTTAAGGCTTTAAAAGATCTTTATTCTAAAATTGCCAAAGTATAATCGTTGGATCTAATGCCAAAATTCATCAACCCTTAGAGTTATAAATCCATTGCTTGTAAACTTTTTAGTGGGTTTGTAAGTTTATAGAAAATACCCCTAGATGATTAAACAAATTTTAATTGAGATGTAGGTTAAGTGAAGAGGATCACTAAAGAGCATAGAAGAATGATATAGACATGTGTACTCTTGAAAAATGTATGAGAAGGTTTGAAGATGTTATTTTTAGTTTTTATAAGGGATTCAATTTATTTTAGGGTGTTCATAAAGGTTATACTAATATTTGGTTTAACTATATTATTTAGGATATTTTAGGTTAATTTTTAAATATATGATTGGAGGGTGGGTCTAATTTCGCCTTCAGGGCTTATAAAGGATTTGACAGGATAAGAAAATATTTTATGAGTTAACATAGAGATTTTTGTTGTGATCCAGGGCATTTAGAGGATAGTGAAAAAGAAAGAGCCAAACTATGTCTAAGATTCCCTATTTTTAACCAACCACTTACAAAAGACGTAGATGATTTTTATTCTTACTATAAATGATGAGAAAAACCTATATAATGTTAGGAAAGGATTAAAAGAGTTTGTTAGCGAGACCAACAAAAGATAAGGAGGATACCAAGGCTATTCACTAAGAAGACCGTAAAGAGTTCAGCCACTAAACACTTAATTAAGAAGGTTCAGCCAACAAAAACAAAACCTTGAAAAATTCAATCTCAAAGGTTTTTTTATAGAATATAACAATAAATTTTATTTTTAAATACAAAAATTTAAAGTATTATATTATGTTCTACTAAAATAAATTAAAAAATAAAAATAATTCAAAGTAAATAATGCAAGGGGGTAGTCTAATCTAAATTGCAATCATGAGAGTAGTTAATTTATACCTCCCAATATAATAAGAAAATAGACTAATTAAAATAAATTTAAAAAATAAAAGGTTCCCATATGGAGAGAAAGAGTTAAATTTTAGAATTTAATTATTAAAATTTTAAATTTTAAATTTTAATTAAGCACACAATCATAAATATTTTCAAATATGGTCATCTTTTCTTATTTTAAGTTAAATGAATCTTCATAAGCCTTTGATCTTGATGTAGTGATGAGGCCATCATGGGCCTTCATCTCATTTTTAGTCCTTAATTATACTCTAGTAATGAAACCAATATAGTTTTTTTACTTGATATTTTGCATCAATGAGCATAAACTCATGTTAGACTTCAAGCTATTAGAGTGTTAAACTAAAAGTGAGTAAATATTTTGAGGTCAGCTTATATTTAAAGTCATTGAAGAGCAACAAACAATAAAAAATAATTTATAATAAGTTACAACTAAAATAATATTACTTAAGTGAATCACGACACATCCATGAAAAAAAAATTAAGTTCTTAAGCTAAGTTATCACATTTAAGTTAGGGTAGCTTAAAAGTTGAAGTCATATCTCACAAGATAGTACTATCAATTAATTTTATGAGATTATAAGTTTTCTTTTAGAGTTAGTTTGGCATGAAAATGGCGTATTAATTAAATTTATGTAAATTTTATAAATTATCAACCAATGAAACAAGGAAAATGCTAAATTTAAGCATAAAGATAAAATGACTAAGTAATTTGCTAACAAATAAAAAGAAAAAAAAAGATGCTTTGCTAGATATAAGCACTTTTAGAACATAGTTCACTAAAAGATATAGGTATGATTCTTTTTGTAAAGGCTTCTTTGGTGCACTAATAATTCATCTCTAGGTTGGCTCTAAGAGTTCTTTTACAAAAAAAAAAATGTAATATATATGATAGTGCTTGAAGTAGAGTTTGATAGTAATTTTTTTATTAATAATAAATGTAGAAGCATATATTAAAGCTATTTTATGGCTTGAAAATTTATGAAGTGGAATCTAAAAGGATGTGAAGTACCTTGTGTTGACCTCATTTTTGGATGAGGCTAACATCATCTCCAATCCTAATAATTAGGACACCCAATCTTAGGTTATAAGTTCTCTATTTAGGCACTTAGGATATTATTCTTAGTTACCCCATGTATAAAAAAAATAAAATAAATGAATAAATTGAATCAAACTTAAATCTAAAACTTTAAATTTGAAATCAAACTAAATTAAAATGGAAATCCAATGTAATACTATAAGGCTTAGGCAATATTAGTGAACCTTTCTTAGATATAACTTAACCCAATTGGATTAGGTGAGCCCAAAGTACACCCAAAACTAATAAAATTAAATATAGGCCTAAATCAAACACATTTTAATTGAAATTAAATTCAATTGAGCGTAAACCAAGGTTATTAGGGTTATTAACCCAATTAACTTATTTAAGCACAAAATCTCCTAAGTCCAAAGAAATTCAAATAAAATCAAAACAAATTGAAATCAAACCAAATAAAAAGCATAGAATCAATGCATGAATATAAATAAACCTAAAAATAAATTTGGTGAGATTCAAAATGGTCAGTAAGGTCATTTGACCTAGAATTGATCAATGTGAGTCCCATTAGGTAAAAAGGTCAAATCCTTAAATTCAACCAAAGTAAGACATCTTAAAGGCTCAAAACCATCAAATGACCATGTTTGAACATAAATCTAAACAAATCTATATTCAATAATATTTTAATTGGGTTGGTTTGGCCATTTAATCCAAATAAACCCAAATGCACCTTATTGGGCCTAAATTCAAATTAAATTGAAACTAATTCAAATAAAATATGAAAATTATTTGGAAATTATAATTAAACATTATTCAACCAATTATTGGGATTAATTTGTCTAATTTGGTCATTTAACCCAAATAAATCCATGTTAACCCATTAAGGCTAATTTGGGTAAAAAATGAGTCTAAATCAAAATAAACTTTAAATTAATTAAATTTAATAGATCCAAATTATTTTGAACACTTAAATAGATATAAGTGAAGCTCAAACCCATTTCAATTCAAGTCAAAATGGTTGTTTGACTCAAATCAATTCTCCTTAACCCATTTGAATAAAATATATGTTAAAGTTAATTTTAACCAAAAATTTAACTTGAAATAATTAAGGGTGAATAAAGATAACCACTCCTTAATACCATGGATGATCAATTATGCATAACGAGATCAATATACAAATCCTAAAGTGGCTAAGTTAACTAGAAAACTCAACTTGACCTATTTAGGTCAAGTGGGTTACAAAATAGTCTAAACCGACTTAAATCCGAACATGACTTAGACTAATTAGTCATAAATTCCATAATGGACAAATATCTTAATTGAAAGCAAAAATTCAAAGAAAATGATACAATTGAGCTAGCCTAAGTCAAACCAATTTTCCCAACTTAAAACCTAAAGCACTTAAGTCTAAATCCAAGGGAAATTAACTTGATTTCACTTGGACTCATCTTAAGATGGATTTAAGAAGTTTCCAACCAATTCTAAGGGTCCAAGAAGTTGCCAACTAGTTCAAAAGGATAGGTGGAGGTGCCATATTTGAGGAAAATCCATGGGAAGCCCAAACTGAGCCACCTCACTCCATCCAAACCCATTCCATCCACTTCCATCATCTAGAACATTTCAAACATGTGCTTTGACCTTCTCACCATTTTTAGTATCATCATGAGACCCTAATTTTAATGGCTGGCCACCACTTATCCTTTCCAAATGGACAAAACTCATAACCAAGTATAAAGGGAGTTAGGGAGACTGAATTAAGGGTTTTTTCTCTCATCCCATTAACTTACTGAGTGAAATTGAACATGAGTGTCCCTTCTCACTCCTCCAAAGCTTCTTTGATTATTCCCAACACCAAACACTGATGGGAAATAACAGATATTTGTCTCTACATCGATTCAAAGGGAAGTAAAATATGATTCCTTCTCCAAATGCTTCGTCCAACCTCCTTGAGTGTTTTCAAAACCAAAATCACTATTGAGACCCAATGTTGGCGAGGTATGGTCAAAATTGACTTTATTTTAAATTAATGTTGCTTATTGGTGAAATGAAATTACTTTTAGCAATGATTAAGCCACATAGTTCCCTTTAAAATCATGCTTTGATCATTTTTCAATAGAAATCTCATGATTTCACCACATAAATTGTCAACAATTAGCTCTGAAACTTCGACGGTGCTCAGTCACCACCACAAATCAAGGAGACAAAATTATAGCTATATGTTACTTCTATTTAGAACAAATGGCTATGATTAGTGGAACCGATTGATTGGATCCCTTAAAAAAACCATGGGTTAATCCTAGGTTGGATGATCAAAGATTGGATGATCCAAATAAAACTACATTTCAGCCACCAATTTAATGTGGAATCCACATGGATCTTACATGGCCCAATGGTGTCACACATAAAGTGGCATCCTGTCCATACCATGTGGGGCTAACTAGTTCAAAGAGGAAAATCTAATTTTTCAAGATTTAAAATACAAAAAATTCTAAAAAAGTTAAAAATTCATAAAAAATAAAATAGCTATCTAAAACTACAAATAAGGGCACTTTGGACTTATCTTAGTCAGGGGAATCTATTAAATCTAAAATTATCATATTTTATTGGGTAATTTTAGGTTAATTTCAATTTAATTAAAATAAATCCAATATTAATTATGCCAAAACTATTAATCTAATCAACCTAAGACTTTGGGGAAATGAAATTGAGGTCAAAATACACCTCGAATAAAATTCTTAGGATTTATTGGTGATTAGATTATAATATATAAAATTTTCAATGTCTAACCCTTAATTTAATGAAATAAATTAATAGCATTAAAACATTTTATAATTAAGTCCTAAGATTTTTAAAGTCCTAAGATAACAAGTCAAACAAGAATCTAAAAATCTTAAATAAACCCTCACTGATTTCATCTTCCAAAGAGGCGTTAAGAAAAATTAAAACACCTAAGTAGTTCTTATTAATTTAAGCTTAATTTAAGTTTTATTAAAATTATTAAAATTGCAATTAGTCCTAAAATACATGTTTTATTAAAATGAAATTTTAAGGAATTGAAATTGGCAAGGAACCCCACTTGCCATAAAAATTATAAAGACAATAATAAATTTTCAAGTCTTAAGATAATTTAAGTCGAATAATAAATCAAAAATTATAGAAATTATGAAAATTAATAGAGTCAACTCAAAACATTATAAACAACATTAGAGGACTTTAAGAAAATTCCTTAGACCTCTTAAATTAAGGAATTTAATCAATCTTATATTTAGTGTTTATGTAATTACTTAAGAATATAAAGTTAGTTAAACCCTCGATTATTAAATTAATAGGGTTGGAATAAAATAAACACTTAGCTGGAAACTAAAATTTATCAATCTATAAATCTCATGTTTAGATAAAAGTTCATTAACATTAAAGTCATCCAAGCTCACTTAACATTAAGAGATAGATATTAGTTATAAATAACAGGCATAATTAACTAAATCATCTAACTTAAATAACCAAAAAAAGGATGGCCTAGATTAGATTTGGGACCTAAGTAGTTTATTCCCTTAGATTTTATATACTATAATTAATAAGTAAATATTAATAAATAAAACTTCATTATAAGAAATTTAATTAAATAATGAACTCTTAACCATAAGATATTTCTTGAAATGAACCCAAATAAAACTAAGTCAAAACAACTTAGATCATTTAAGTTAATAAATGTTAACATTAGTGAATAAGGTTAATTCAATCAAAATAAAATGAATTAATCTTAAACATATAGAATTAAATAATTATTTTTATCTTAAACCTTAATCAAATAAAAAAATTATAAAATTGACTATAAACCTAAATTATGAAATCACATTCAATAATATTCATCTTAAACAACTAACATGAAATATAAATAAATTAAATTATGTATAACCAAATTAAAAGATTAAATTGAAATAAATAATCATTAAACTAAGATCAAACAACCAAATGATTAAACTTTCAATTAAAACTTAAAAGAAAATTTTAAACTCTAATTAAAAATCACAAATTAATTAAACTAAGATACATTAATCATTTCAAATGAAATTTAAATAAAAGAAGAGTGAAATCTTTAAATTCCAATTACATCTAAAACTAATCAAATAACATAAACACATAAGATTCAATTAAAATGAATAAGATAAAAATTAAAGAAAGGAATTAAACACTAATCTTAATCAAATCACATAAAGATAAATTAAATCTAATTCAAATAAATCCCTCAAATAAATTCAAAAGGGTTAATTAAGATACTTAGGTTCTTAGTCTGATCCCTAGAATGGATCTTCATCTTAGGATGAAAATTCCATTTTACTAGGATTAGGATGTTGAATGAAATGGGTTCTACCCGAAGTAGAATTTATTTCATTTTTCATTCTTTAAAAATCTAAAATTAACTTTAACATAAAATAAATCTCAAATTAAAATAAAATTTAAAATCAATTAAATCACTCGAATTAAAATCATCTGAAGATAAAATTGAACAAACTTGTAACTTAAATTGAAACTTAAACTTAAAAGCCCTAGTGTGGTATGGTGCAGTCATACCACACAAGCTCTTCTTTTACACACTAGATTGTTAGGTCACTAATCCTAGATTTAGATTAGGCCGATGATCTATGATGTTCTGTAATGTGAAACAATTTTTTATTATTTTATGGTGTAATATTTTAGACTAAATGATTACAAATTGTTTGCTTATTAGTCTAGATGTTAGGATGTTTTTTTCGACTAACAATATTTTTTGTAAGGGGTTGTGCTTAAAAGAACTATGGTAATAAATATGAAATAAATTTTATTTAATTGCAAGTGCTGCTTAAATCACTAAGCATAACCAAATAGGATAGGTAAGCTTGGCAACCATTAGTGCTAAGCTTGTATGTTTGAAATATAAACTATTAGTGTGTTGTATGTATTTCTTGACAATTGTTTTGTAAGGGCTAAGAATTTATTTTGGAATTTTAAATTGTAATTTGAGCCTAGGATTTAGTTAAGATTTAAGGGGTTTAAGAGTAACAAGAACTGACTTTACTAGTTGATGGTCCCCTATGAAGCCCATGGATGTTCCAAAAGAAGATGATGACCTTAAATGAAGATCCCCATAGATCAAGACTTTTAGTTCTAAGCCGAGATATATAAGGGCATAGCTCGACTATCCACTTTGCTTTTCTTTCAAGGTGTACAATGATACCGAACTGCATTAACCTATTTTAATTTTGGGATGCACAATTGAACTGCATATTCTTTTTAGATTTTTTCTATGACATGTTCAGTGATGAAAAGCCTAGAAACATTGGGCTCTTTAAAAAATTTAATTTTCTACCGCATTAAAATTAAACAACTTAAACATAAAATGAAAACTCATGACCTCATAATAAATAAAGCCATAAACATAACTTAAAAAGAACTATAAATAATTAGACTTTATAAATGATGTGAGAATATTATCCATCGTTCTTGAATTGGGTGCTTCAACCATTGTACATAAGGGGGCATTTGACCTATAAAGATGACCACCCTTCCTAAGGAAGTGTGCCTTCTCGTATTGATTTGACCTATAATCATTTTTTAATTGCATCTTATTGTAGCCATGAAATTGCATACCCAAGCCTTAAAATAAAATTATGAGTCAACACATAAAGCTTGAAAATGATTACTTTAGTTAAGTTAGGGAGTGAGTTTAGGATTCTAGTTTTTTTTTTCTAAATGTGAGTCATTATGGGAGGGAGTTGGGCATTATTGGAAAAGATAAATCTTAAATTTTAATTTTTAGTAGAAAATTAATTTTTAATTTTATAATAACAACATATAATTTCAATGCAACAAAAAATAAAGTATAGTAAAGTAAAGAGAGATAATAGGCACACAATTTTTATGTGGTTAGCAAAATCTAAAAATTGGCTTACGTCCACTCTTAGCCACCCCTGGCTATGAATCCACTAAATATAAAATATCTTACAAACCATACTCTCCTATAATGACATGAGTATAACTCCTATAATAACATATACTCTCCTATATAGGGGCAACAACAACCCTAATAAAAATTGTACAACATGAAAAAAATATAAAATAATAAATTTTGATAAAATTTATCTTTCAAAAATATACCAAACTATCCAATTCAAATAGTGATCTCACAACTTATAATGATCACTTTACAATTTATAATTTTGAGAAGATAGAATGCTCACTTAATTTTGATAAGAAATAATAAAATAAATATTTTAAAGTGATCTTACTAAGATGGTTATGTTATTACAATTTGTAGACTAATATAAAAAACATTTAAAATAGTCTAATGTATAATAAAATAATTTTCATCAAGGAATAATTTTAAGTTTCAGAAATATTATAACTAGTATGTATATAATAGTGTAAGAATGATTAACTCTACACTAAAATTATTTTTTCTTAATTATTAAATAATAAAAACAAATGTATTTACTAAATTTTAGCAAGATAAAATTATTTAAGCCTAGGATATTAGTTGGAATAAAATGATAAATGTTAAATAAAATAATTTAACTTTTTATAAATTTTATTTTGATAAAGAAACTTGATATATAATGGTTCTAGTATATACTCTAAAATTCTAGTAAATAATTTATTTTATTTCAACCAAAATGATGCTTTAAATT
The DNA here is from genome assembly GCA_021442155.1 of Cymbidium sinense. Classification (NCBI taxonomy): domain Eukaryota; kingdom Viridiplantae; phylum Streptophyta; class Magnoliopsida; order Asparagales; family Orchidaceae; genus Cymbidium; species Cymbidium sinense. The sequence continues at coordinate 25,444,557 of CM038223.1, read as the reverse complement.
AATGCAAATGATCACAAAATACTTAAATAAAATTAATATATGATAGATCTAAGTAAATTAGATAAGTTTTTAATTAAAATGAGATATGAAAGTATTTTTAGCGCAATAAAATAAATTTAAATGCATAAAACATACTTCAACATAGATCTAAGAATAAATGATTTTTCAAATAAGACTAATGAAGAAATATTTCAAGAAACCAAAAGAAATTTGTAGGAAGACAAAAATTTTAGCAAGATGAAGTAAATCCTACAAACTATCACAGGAGTTTTTTTACAAAAATTGATTGAAAAAACTTTGATGTGAAAAATTTAAACTTTGATTTCCAAAGACTAATCTACTAAAAATTAAAATTTGAAAGAACAAATAGATGGCAAAAATAGTATGAAGAACTAAATGAGATTAAGATTAAGAAAAACAAACTCAAGCAATTTAAGAAAGCTTGCTTAGTTGAAGATGTTGAAACGTCCAAACTAAGGATTTGAGCTTGCAATATTTGGAGAACACTTGGAAGAAAAATATAAAATGTTTTACGTTACAATTGCTGGAGAAATTTTAAATTTGAATGAGCAACTCTTTCATGATGAGAATGAGGGCTATTTATAAGCAAGAAGGTCATATTAAATTTTTTCAAAGAAACATATTATTCTAATATCATTTTATCATATAATAATATAATATTTAATAAAAATATAATTTATATTAAATAAATATTAAATTCAAATAGCCAAAAAATGGCTAGTCACATGGGCAAGTCAAAAATAATATAATATGGCTCTTAATATATTCAAAGTATGTAGCATGCATTCATTATTAAAATTAGCTAATGTTAAAAAAATCATAATAAATTCAATTTTAATCAAATGTAAATCATGTAACCTATCAAATTAAAGAAAAAAAAATCCACAAAATCCATTGGAGATGAAATCAGATCTAAATTCCTTGATTATAAATTGGCTTTGGCTGAAATAATAAATTTAATGTATTTTTGTCAATTTTTAAATATGGAATTCAAAAATTATGATATAATTTAGATATAATCAAACATATGTTAGTTATCATATAACTTTTAAATTAAATTAATATATTTAATTATATTACATATATAAATTAGTTAAACTCAATAATCATAATTAATTATCATTTATTATTTTGATAATTTAAATGATATGTATGAAACATATAAATCAAGGTTGATTAGAAAAAGATTATTTATTTATATAAATTAATCTCATTATCATTAATTAAAATAAATTAAAATAATATGTTAAGTTGTGAGCACATTAATTCATGCCAAAGAACTCATACAAACCTCTAAGATAGTTCTAAATGCATATAACCTAAAGTGTTGTATCTAGCTCCAAGCTATCCATCTCAATCTATCATTCATTATTCCATACTTGCAATTACATCAAACATGTTATGAGATGTATTGGATATGTATAACAATCTTGTGCAACTTCAAAATAAATATATTTGAAACACTTAAAACATATATTAAGCATTTGTTTGTTATCATCAAGATTAATAGGATTGAACATGATGCTCATAAAACTAACACTAAATATAACAACCCATCTATCTTGCATACAAAAGACCAAAATCATGGATTTAAAATCGCTTATGTGGTGTTAGCTGTCAACCCTCAAATGAATATTAAGTCTAAAAGAGTCATGGATAGGTTCATTTCTTAAATGAGAAAAAGAATCAATGATTCTTAAGAATTACATTAGATCGAGCTTTTGACTTATGTTAGAAGTCATTATAGACTGTTATGAAGCATCCTACTAGAATAAGTCTTCAACTATTAGACATTTCTATAGTCTTGTGCTATCATAATCTAAGTCTTAGATTTCTAATAAAATGCACATTTAAAATTTTACTAAATTAAATTTCAAAACTGTAAAGCCCAATGATAGGATAGTTGAAATTCTTACCAGGCATCTCTGTATCAATAAGCATTTCCTACTTATTTTCAATTGACTTTTAAAAAGAACTCTTCCTCCTTGGAATGTTCCTCTTTGAATTTCTGAATTGATAATCCTTTTATGATAAACTTTAAAATTCATAGAGATAAAAGTGAGTTTCTTTAATTAATAATATTCTTAGAGGGAATTCTCCTCCTTATGAAATGTAATTAACTATAGAGGCTTGCCTTATAAGGAACTACAAACTTTGCAAGAAATAAATCTTATTATACTTTTTTACGTAATTTAAGAGAAAAATGTCCAAAATACTAAAGACCTATTAACTTTAAGAGTCCCTATTAAGTAATCGAATCCATTATAAAGTAATATACTTATCTTTTAAGATAATATATTTATCTCTTAATGACGTATTTGATTACCTCAATAAGTTCTCTAAAATTTATGTGGTGTCTTAAATTTTCTCCACACCTTGATCTAGATTATTTTATATTAGTTTATTTTGGGAGGAGATTTGGAGTTGTGAGGGATATGAGTATTCCTTAAACATTTAAGAAAGTTAAATATAATGATCAAAAGTTATTTATTATGGTGGTTATGTAGTGGTTTTACTGTAATAAGTGAATTAAAAGTCAATTGTTTGGATAAATTTTATGTACCTTTGGTACTTTATGCATAACTTGGTGAAGAAGTCCGAGAAATTAGGGAAATGTTCTAGAACACTCAAAGGGGAAGTACAAATAAGAAATATTAAAATAAATCACTCATAAAAAAATAAAATAATTAGTATTAAATAACTCATCAAATAAGGATTTTAAGAGTCATAGAATTAAGGATAACAATTCCCATTAAGCTTTTCCTAAAGAGAAGATAAAACTTTTCCAAAAGATTTATATTTTAGTTTAATTTTTTTTCTTGTAGATTTTATGATATTTCAAAGCATTAAACCTAAAAAAAATAAAATAAAAATAAAATATAGTAAAATTATAATTAATATACATTAGAATCTATTTTTGACTTTATAACTTCTTAGAAATGGAAAAAACTTCTAGAAATCTCAATAGATGGCTAATCAAGTTAGATTTAACTTTAATAACTTAGAAAGGTAGGATGGAAATGATAATATGGCATTATAGACCCTACTTAGGTGATGTTACATCATAGCCACCACTTCAATAAAATTCTAGTTCATATTATTATTATTATTATTATTATTATTATTATTTTACATTCTTACATTCAAAACAATATTTTCATGAGTTTTAAGAAAATAATATAGATAAAATAGCATTCATGATAATATATAAAAGAACCAATATCTACTAGTAATCATAAATCTAACAATTTGTCTTACATAAGTTAAACTTATGTTAAATCTATCAATTTGCCTATGTCTCAAATTTGTTCTAACAATAGCTTAATATTGAATTAAATTTATCTAATTCGATCTCAACCTTTGCTAAACTTAGCCATGCTTAACTTCATCTAATTCCTATATGATGCTTAGTTTTTATTCAAATCAAAACTCAATTCAAATTTTAATAATTTTAACATTAATGATGTTCTTAGTATAGCATACATAAATGAATAAAATATTTGTAGTTATTGAAATAGTATATGTATTTTTTATGTATTAAAATAAATACATGCTTGCATACATGGATGTATGCATTTTTTACTAAAATAATTAATTTAATGCTAGCTCTATTTGACCCAAGCTCTTCTAAATCAAGGTAAACCTAAGTTGATAGCTTCTAAATTTTAATCCAAGGTGTAACTGACCTTAAATAGATCTAATATTTCACGAAATAGATTAAATGAGATAGTTTTATAAAATTTTGATTAAGGTGAAACTCAAAATTATTAAATTTAATTTTAGATTAGTATAATATAAACATTCATTAATTACTTTATATCACCCATACAGCCCACGTAAGCATTTTGCAAATCCATCCCAAGATAATAAGAACATTAGTCAAATTTAGATTCTTTTTGGGTTGCTTATGTTTTATAAATTAAAAGTGTTATGTTGTTTCAAATTTATTATTCGTGTTAAAAGGTACTAATTTCGAGGGCTGGAATTTATATTTTGTATTTTGGGAGAACATAAAAGTGTTATTTATCAATAGTTTTTACTTTTCAAACTCTTAATTAAATTTAAATAGCTAGAAATATAATTTCGTTTTGTCTAGATTTAGTTTTAATCTAATTGTAAATTATATAATAAGAACTTTTAAATTTTAATTTTTTGTTTATAAAATTTCATGAGCATATATGTTGAAGTTATATTTTTTATGTAATAATAATTTCGTTGCACACTCATAGAATATTTGTTGTTATGATTATAAATGTAATATGATTATGATGAAAATAGAAAATTAATGTGTTCTTTAAATTATTTTTCTTTATGGAAAATTGAAGCTAGTTAGAGTCTATGAGAAGTGTTCATTGGACTAATGTTAAAAATATGGTGGATTTGTACATATACCACATAAATTCTTCATTATTTATATATCTAATATTTAAAGTATGATATTCATTTATATAGTGCTTTAAGTGCCATAATCATATCAAAACATAAACATAAAAAAATAAAAAAATTCAATGATATTGTTATATGATACTAAAAATGTAAGTATTATATTAAACGTTAACATTTAGCTGTTAGAAATATAAATATACAAAAATTGAATAGTATGTAAGTAAATCTCTTTCAAATATATTTTTTGAACTTATTAATCTTGAAGATAGATAAAACAAGATTATATCCTATCTTATTCTATAAACCTTATTCTCAACTAATAAGCTGAGTTAACATTAGATATATATATATATATATATATATATATATATATATATATATATATATATATATATATATATATATATATATATATATATATATATATATATATATAGCAAGATGAACAATTTAAAAATATATAGTTAAAGGGTTTTCAAATAATTAAGATGATCTCAAGTTCTATTTTAGCAAGATCATAGGCAAGATGAACATTAATAATATTTTGTACTCTACTTTACTAATGATCTTTAAATGATCCTATAAGAAAATCTTTGAATTTACCATTCATTACTTTTTTAACTAGTTTAATATGGGCGATCATTTTTAAATATTTATTATCTTATTAATAATAATCTATCGATGATGTTCAAATTTATGTCCATTGACTTTGTTGCTAACTTCAAGATTCAAAAATTATTTTGGCATATACTAAGAACTCTTCTAATCCTCAGCTTTTTAATTATTTTTATCACTAATTATTGGGACACAACTGGGCTTCAAGTTAGCACTACTGCTATTAACTCCTTTTCTAATGAGATACCTAACATCATCAAAGCTATTGGGATTGCATTAATTTTCAAATTAGGTCATCCTAATGTCATATCAAAATATTTAATTTTATTGAAGATTAGTAAGGACCTAAACTAGTCATTTAACCAATACAAGCAATTGGATTCAACATTTATAATTACAATGGTCAAACTTAAAGTTACATTGAGCTCATGCTATTCAAAATAACATGACATACACTAGCCTAACTTAATACTAGGATCGATGACTTAGTATTCTAATGTGTGTGCTAAGGCTTAATATTGTATGTCTTAGTTGAGCTTTGGAATTATGATTGTCTAAAGTCTTAGAATTATTTAAATTACTCATTAAGGTTGGTTTCACTTTAAATCTTTTTAGTAGTTTGATTGGGTTTTAGTTTATATGTTTTCATTTTGTTCAATACTTACTTAACATTAAATTATTATAAAGGAAAGAAAGAGGCTTAACTCTTTCATCCCTAACTTAAGTTATTTTCTAACGATAGGTTATTATCGATTTAACTTTCTTAATGGATCACTTTTGAATTTTATTTAGCCTAAGTTTAGGTTGGCCTTAATGAATCTTATTCAAACATGAAAGGCTTGTTAGGATTAATGAAATTAAGTCACTACCACATGAGTAATACTCCTCTACATTATTTCATTATCAATAATATTCACACTCTTTGATTTCCAATTTCTTTAATATTTGATTTAATACATACATATACATGCAATATACCCATGCTTTTTCACACTTAATGAATGTTGATACATGAATTTGATGGAAAAAAGGAGATTTCATCTCATAGCTAAGCATATGCAAATATGTTTTAGAAATTTAAGCAAGTACGTGTCACTGTTAAATCAGGAAAGAGAGATTATCTAAGATCTCTTTGGGGATATTTAAAGGCTCGTGTTCTCGATTTTTCACACTATATACTTTCCAATTTAAATACATATAAACATAAGCATCAAACATAGAATTAAAATAATTCATTGCCATCTTTAAGATACAGCCAAATGAAAATTTCAATGAATGTTTACAATGAGCATTGATTTAAATTTCAAACTATTTGATTCATAATTAACTTATAATTTAAAAATAATTTGAGATTTATTAGTGATAATAGCCACACCATATAATAACCTTCATCCAACTTATGCAATTTGAATACAATCATATTCTTTTAATTTTCTTTTAAAACATGTATACATGAAACAAGTGGCATACACATTTATGATACTTGAAAGGAAGTAATTAAATATCACCACACAACATACTTGATTTCATTAAATCCTAAGGACAATCAAGTTAAATAAGCATTCCTTAAAATAAATCAAAGCTTTTTTAAGATTTAATTTTAATGTTCAAGTTATTAAAACCTAAAGAGGAGATATGATACTTAGGGTTCACTCCATCCCATATTGATTATTTGATATGTTTAAGGGAATAAATTAAACATGTTTTGTGATGTGATTTGGTTCAATATATTAATTAGATTAATTTGATTCCCTTCCCAAGCTTCTTTAATTTAATTAATCACTTAATCATGAGCCTTCAATGATATGCTTGAGAAAATAAAATCAGCAATGCACCTAAAGAGATTTAATGCAATTAGGCTCATGCTTAAGGGTTAATTCAATTAAGGAAGGAAAATTAATGGGATTAATGGGTTGGTACTTAGATTATTTAAGTTTATTGTATTTGAATTTAATTATTATTTTTTAATTTATCCTTCATTACAAAAACATATTAATTGAATTTATAATAGAATACATTTGAAATCAATTTGGAGAGGGGTCCTGATTAGTTCCCATGTTATCCTTACTATTTTCATTGATTAATTATCCCTAATTACTTAATTTATTGTTCATTAATTTTAATAATTATTACATCACTTAAAGGGGTAATTAGGATTAAAAATTTGAGGTTTCCTAAATTACATGGCAAAATAATTCCAAGAAAAATATGGGAGGCAGAGGACATCCTATAAGATCAACATGCCAAGTTTGAAATTAATTAGCTAAGTAATTTGGCTTTAATTAAGGTAATTATCTTAAGCTTCAAACCTTAATTAAGTACTATTCATTAGACATTAATTGAGAATTTTTTTTATTAAATTCTCCTCTGTCCAAGCTTTCCAAAATGAGTTTATTTGTATTTTTAGATTTTTCTACTATTTGTTATGATTTTTTTGAAGTTCTAGCCATTTAAATTGAAATTTTAAGCCTTATTAATCATTTTAAACTGTTGGTGTCACGTGGACATTGACATGGCAACGCTTTCCACATGGCATCCTAATATTGGCTATTTAAAATATCCAATGTGGCTACTAACTCGGTAGTAGCAGAATAAGTTTTATCCTGATTGTCCAATCTTAGATTGGACGGTCAAGATTAATCCTGTGATTAATAAAAGATTAAATCAAGATTTCTAGTGTGATTAATCAAGGTTGTCAATTCCATAAGGAATGGATGGCTAGTGATTCGTCATCCTATGAACATTAGAAGATGGACTCTGTTCGCCTTCTATTCAGTTGATTCAAGCTCATCAGATCTCATTTAATGATGAAATCAACTTTAAAATGATCAAGAAAGAAATCTAGGGAGATCCTATAGTGAAAATTGCATGAAGATATAATTTGTTTCGAAAATGACCAACACATAGAAGGAAAATCTATGGTTTTCTGATTTTTACCTCACTAGAGCTAAAGACCTGAGGTATGTCAATAGAGGTAGCTTGATCATGAAGAGATGAAGTGCTATTAAGAAGATCTTGAGTTGTCTCCCCGTCGATCTATTTGTGGACCAAATGCCACAGCAGAAGTTTCTAGAGTTGGTCTACGGACGCCTTCCGGTGGTCAAATCGATCGGTGGTCAATTCATTTTAGATCGCCATAGTGTGGGGAAAGTTAATTTGACTTTGGTGGAAGTTTGGTGAGGTTGGATCGATGGAACTCTCAGGCTTGAAGGGAGCTTGGTCTCACTAATAATCGGGTGCATGGGGAGCATAGGGAATGTTCTAAGGAAAGTATATGATGAGTTTGAATCGATGGGGAGGGGTATACTCTGCTCCCCACTTGAATCAAGGGTTGGGATTCGCTCAGCCTTTGCCAGTTGTCCAGATGGAGTTAGTGGCTAGAGTGGCAGGGGACTATTGAGGTGGATGTGTGTGAGAGGCTGAGGGAGTATAGTGGGCTGCCATGGAGTGTGCATTCTCTTGGCCAAAGGCTAAACTGAACAGCCTTGGGTTAAGTTGGGTTAGTGGTCCCTTGTCCAAGAAAGGCCAAAGGTGGCTGCGAAGGGGTGGAAAGTTGGAGAACCCATCCAAATATAAATTTTATTCCATTTGGAGGGCTTGGTTCAATGGGTTTGACACAACTCGGGTTCACCATGGGTTGGGCCCACTTGGGGTGTCCAATGGTGACCCAAGGATGAGTTATGATAAGTTCAGTTGGGTTTGGCTCAATTTGACTCAATTTATCATTTGTAATTGATTGGAAGAGTTGATTTGAATTGAATTATGAAGAGATTTAGTTCAATTTGACCCTTTAGGTCAAATCAAGCTAAGTAGGTCAATTGGATTGGGTTGCCCAAATTGCGTTCAATTGAAGGTTGGATCATGTCCAACATCCAATTGGTGATTGATTAGAGGCATTGGTTTCAACCAATTTGGTTTAGGATTTGATTTGGCCTAATTTGGCCATTTAGGTCAAATTGGGTCAACTTGGGTCAAGAGGCCAAATTGGCTTGGTTATGTCTAATTGATGGTTGAGTCATGTCCAATACTCAATTTATGATTGATGAGAATCATTGATTACAATTAATTTAGCTTAGAACATGGTTTTGCCTAATTTGGCCCTTTAGGTCACTTTGGGTCAAAATTAGCTTGGGATTAGTAATTGATTATATGTTCAACAATCATCAGGACATTAGGTAGCTTGATTTAATGCAATGGGGGGTTTGATTGAAGTGTGGCCTAATTGGACCTTTTAGGTCATGTTTGGTTAAGTGGTTTAGTCAAGTCAATTTGGACCGATTGAGGCTATAGATGGTTGGTAGTATACCCAATGATGAATTTAAAGTTGATTGGTGGCTTTGGCTAAAATTGATTTGAGTTTGATTGGATTTTGGATCATTTGAACCTTTTAGGTCAAATGGGCAAACTTGGGTCACTTAAGTCTAGCTAGTTTAGTTGGCTTGATCGCAACTGTTATAATAGTTCAAAATGATCCATTGGATGACTAAGATAATTGAGATAATTAAGTTTGGTTTGCTTTAGTTAGTTTGAATGAAATTATAGGATTGATGTGGGTTAGCTTTTCAAATTAATTTGGCTTGGAGCTTGGATTGGAAATCAAATTCCATCATGGTCAATTAATAAGTTGAGGTTTCAATCATTTGGTTTAGGTTCAAACAAATTGATGTGTTTGAGTGTCGATTTAGGCCTTAAGGTAGGTAAAGCCTACTTGCCCTAAGGTTAGCTCTAGGCCTAAGGTTATGCCCTATAAGTCTCTAGGCCCAAGTTTAGTGTTCACTTAGTCACTAAAAGTATCCTATCACTAAGAAAACCTAAGTATCTAGAAGAATCCTAGACCTTGGATTGGAATGAATACTCCTCACTCAAAAGGCAAGGTCAACAAAGGGACCCCTAATAAGTGGGGTGTAACTGATAAGACACACCTCACATATTGGCATTGACTGAGATGATCAATAGCATCCAAATAGGTCATGAATATCAATGGAGACTAAAATGGAGGGGTACCGAGAATTCATATTTTAGTTAAGTTTAATTTATTTTAATTCATGCTAGGGGCATTGGAAGGAGAGTTATTTGAATTTAATTTAGTTTGTTTGAAATTCAATGCTAAGGATTTAATCATGCCAAGAGAATGAATGAGAATTTGCTATAAATGATTGCTTGAGGTTTGTCTTCATGCTATGAACATGGAGAAGAATCTTCTAGGGATTGAATCATGCCAAGGGCATGAATAAGAATTTGTTAGGAATGGATGGGATTCATATTAGGATTAGTTTGATTTGATCAGTTTAATTCTGTTGTTTAATTGATTTGATTTGGTTTCATTAGTTGAAAGACTTTGTTTTATTTTGATTTTGATTTTATATTTAATTATTGAATGGATGTGGACCCTATCAATATGCGAAAGGCCACACTAAGGAGGGGCTTCAAGAGCCTAAGGCTACCTTTGATTTACCAGCCTAAAGGAGTAGCCCGTTTATCCCTAAAATAATGTTACCCAACCTAAAGGGGAAACTACTAGGAGAGGGGCCATAAGGGCTTAATACAAACCTACAATGGTCACTCGAGAAAAGAGCCTTAAAGGCATGATCCTAACCCTAAACATACTAGAGTAAACCTAGTTAGTGTGCGATGAATCACACCAAATTAAGGTTATAGAAACCTGGACTTACAGTAGACTTACTGACTCAAAGGAACAGTCTACTGGCCATATAGTAGAGTCTATCCAACCTATGGGTTGCCCATCAATTTGTGACGGTTGAATTTGGAAGAAATCTTAGGGAACTCACATCTTCCAGAGTGAAATCAACCACCAAGGTGACCCGCTGATCATGCAGCAAATCGAACCTCTCCTAGGGTGACTACTAAGTGAGGGCCTCTAGTGATCTTACCTTAGCTTAAATAGTTAAGATGATTCCTATAGGGAGTTTTACTAATACTGCCCAAAATGATAAGATGCCTACTTGGGATAAGGTGTTATTGGAGGTCTTACCCTAGTCCACAAGGGATTTTAGTTAATTAGTTTATTTAATACATACACTATTGGTTTGTGATGGGCCACACTAAGAAGGAGCCATGGGGGCTTTGACCTATCTCAAATTTAATGGCCCAAGGGATAGTATGTGCATCCGTAAAATGATGTTATTAGACTAAAGGGGTGGCTACAAAGAAAGGTGAACTTCCCAATGTGGTAGTAACTTCGGTCATGTTTAAATGGGGTCGTGAAGATGTAATCCAAATAGATTGCTCGTAGGGAAGGTGCCTCTGGGGTCTTATCCCAGTCCTTAAAATATAAAGCATGTAGGTATATGGTGGTTGACTCAGAGAGAAAGCTTAGGGACTCACATATACTTGAGCGATATTATCCACTAGATGGGTTGCTATCAGTAAGGCGAACAACAAGCAACATGAGGTGGCCATCGATTTATGAAGATTAATCTAGGAAGAAAGCATCAAGACTTACCTCTTCCTAAGTAGAACTGATCATCAGGATAGTCTGTCATCGACTAGACATCTATTATCCAACCTAGGGTGATTACTAAGTGGGGAGTCATAAAAGAGGACTGAACCCAAGCTTGAAGTAGTCACGAGGGAGAGGAGCCACTAGGGGTCTTATCTTAATCCTTGAATATATATATATATATATATATATATATATATACCCAAGTTCAATGCATGATGGCATGCTCAAGAAGAAAGCTCAAGGACTCACATCTTCTTAAGCAAAGCCAATCATTGTGATAGCTTATTGGTCATGTAATAAGAGGTATCGAACTAATAAGGCACCCATTAGTTTGCAGTAGTCAAGCTAGGAAGAAACCACCAGGACTCACATCCTCCTAAATAAAATTGACCATTGGGGAGACTCACTCATCAAATAGTGAATTGAGCCCGACCTAGAGCAGCTACTAAGTGAGAACTACTAGGTGTCTAATCTCTAAAGGGGGAATGGACTTAGACCTATACACTAAGATAAATGAGATGGATTGTGTTGGAGTTCTATATGTGGTGCTGTAAGCCCATAAAGCTTTGACTAACTGCTCATGTCACTACTACTTGTTACTGTCGAGCATCTTCTTGAGTATTTAAATGAGAGTTTTGTTGAAGGCTTATGCTAAACTATTTTCTCATGGATAGTAGATGGTAGAATACCTCCAATCTGTGTTATGTCTTCGGGCAAAGTTGTTGATCATGGTGCTTTTGAAGGAAGTACCATTATCAGATATGATTCACCAGGGTATTCCAAATATATACACTATATGATTCTTGAAAAATTAAAGCACATACTTATCTTTGACTTCCCTTAGCAGAATCGAATCTGCCTACTTGGAGAAATAATATGTAGCTTCTATGATAAAATGGTGATCCTTGGATGATGGAGAATCAATTTGACCCACTATGTTAGTACCCAAACACTTGAATGGCCATGAAGATATAGTCTCGTGTAGAATGTTGGGTGGTTGGTGTAGAACTGCTCCATGCACTTGACACTGGTGGCAACACTTAACTATGTCCATGCAATTTGTGATCATCATCGGCCAGTAATACCCAAGCCTCTTAATCTTGATCTTCATCTTGGGACCATACTGGTGAGCTCCGCATAATCCTAAATGCACCTTAATCATAATATGATAGGTTTCATGTTTTCCTAAATAGCATAACCACATATAATCGAAGAACCATCGGTATAAGACACCATCAACGAAAGCATTAAAGAGAGCGCTCTACTTAACTTGGTGGGCTTAAAATTTCTCTTGAGGTAGTTTGCCTTTATTTAAGTAATCAATGAAGGGTTTCCTCCAATCTAGCTCTTTATCCTTTTTGGTGATGACAATCTCCCCTTCAAGAGTATATTTGTTGATAAGTTCAACATCAATAAGAGGTAAGATCTATTTATTATGAAACTTTATTGATATGGACTCACCTTCTAGACATTCTAACTCTTTGGCGAGCTTGTCTGAGGCATCTGCTATGGCATTTTCTCCTCAAAGGATCTTATAGATTATGACCTCTAGGATCTGGGCTAGTAACTCCATGGTGTACTTATGATAGTGATGGAGTTTGGGCTTTAGAACCTTATACGACCCAACAATTTTGTTGACCACTAGTTATGAATTTCTAAATATATTGATTCTTTAGATGCCTAAGGAGATGACTAACTCCAAATCAGTGATCAGAGCCTCATATTTGGCTTCTTTATTGGTGTAAAGTTCAGACATATGATATGACAATCTCATCATATCGCGGTCTAGTGTTAGAGGAACTATCCCTACCCATGCCTTGCCTGGAAGAGTAGATTGTGGTCCTTCTCTATTTGAGAGGAAGCCGCACCATCCCCCAATGATCAGTGTTTGCATTCCCTAGATTCATTATTTGTTCATCAAGAAGATCATCATTGAGAGGGATATTCACATTAAGAGGGTGTACTGCCAAGAAATATGTGCGGATAGGTACGAACATGATATCAAAGTGTGATAAAATCATGGACCATCGTGCCAATCATCCAGATAGCATCAGCCATGTCATGATATATTATAGTGGATTGACTCTAAAAATTAAGTTAGCATTGTGAGAATGCATATAATGGCGTAGCTTTTGAGCTGCGAAGATTAAATCTAGGCAATGCTTCTCAATGGGAGGATAATTTGCCTCGGTAGGTATTAGATGACAATTAAGGTAGTAGAGCATGTTCTATTTCCCCTCATCACTATCTTATGCCAACAAAGTACCAAGGGAGTCATCCAATGTAGTAGTGTAGAGTATGAGGGGTTTGCCTAGGATAGGGGTGGCATCATAAGGTATTAATTGATACTTTCAAATGCATTTTAACATTTATCATTCAACTTGAATTTAGCATCTTTCTTGATTAGTGTTGATAATGGTTGACATCTGCTTAATAGGTTGGATATAAAGTGTCTTAGATATGCCAACCTCCTTTCAAATAATCTGAGTTGAGTTAGAACTTTAAGGGGTGGCATTTTCAATATCATTTTAATCTTCTCTGGATTGATCTCAATCCCATAGTGTCAGACAAAAAACCATAGAAACTTCCCTGACGTTACCCCAAATGCACACTTCAGATGGTTCATTTTTAGTGTGTATTACCTCAATTGCTCGAAAATTACTCTCAATTCAAATAGATGATCTTCCTTTTCTTTACATTTGACCATAAGATCACCAACATTGCACTTGACTTGGTGGTGAATGAGTTCATCAAAGATTCGAGTCATGGCCAGTTGGTATGTGGCATGGACATTTTTTAGGCCGAAATGCATAACCTTATAATAATAGATTCTGATCAGGGTTCTAAAGGTAGTGTTCTTTTCATCTTCAGGTGTCATCTTGATTTGGTTATATCCAGATGAGCCATCCATGAAATAGAAGATCGCATGAGATGAGGCAATGTCCACCATCAGTTTCAGTATTGGTAGTGAAAATTCATCTTTTGGACATGCCTTATTTAGATCCCTAAAATGGATGCATATGCAAATTTGAGCATTCTTCATTTTAACTGGGATTACACTGGCCAACCAGGTATCATATTTTCCTTCCCAGATGAAACTAACATTGATCAGTTTCTTGACTTTGAAAATAATTTATTATTCAATATCCAATCGTATGCGTCTAGGAGCTTATTTGACAGGGTTAACATCTGGCTATATTACTAACTTATGAACTATGACTTTAGGAGCTAATCCAGTCATTTTTTCATAGCTCCATGCAAAGTGGTCCTTAAACTCAATGAGCATCTTAACTAAGTCATTAGTTTTAGATTCATTTAATAAGGAATTGATGCATGTTAAGCATGTATTATCTTCAATGTCCAAGTTGACTTCTTTGAGCTCATCGATAGTCGATTTGATTTTCTCTTCAAATTCTAGGGATACATCTTTGACTTGAAATTCATCGGGATCATCTGAATTTTTAAACATACCTCTTCATGTGAATTAGTGTGGTTTAAGAAGAACCTATCAGACTCTAGGTGATTGGTGATGATTAAGCAATAATCATCATCATCTACTAGGCCTATTATGTCGAAGCCTAGTCTTGGTCTTAATTGAGAGTTCTTGCATTTGTTGTCGCATAGCTTTTCAAAGTACTCCAACTTGTACTTAGATTATGCATGTGAAATTAAACCTTTCTTTGCCAAATTTAAAACACAACATGAGTACCAATCAAATGGTAATTCTACTAATTCTTTGAATGATTTATCTTCAAGCCCTACATCAACTTTTTGGCTTGAAGATGTTACTTCTAGATAAAACCTCTTAGGCTTGGCATTTGCATATATTTAGGAGCTTCCTTAACTACTAAACCCTCAATATTTTGTGAGGAAAGTGGGTTTAGAGCTAAGGTGCTCATATGTTGTCTAATAATTTCACATAAAGAGACTCATATACACTCACGCTTTGCTTGGGGACCCAACCTTCATCACTATCGGGCTCAAGTGTCACCTCCAATGGGGTTTGTTGATGTAAAGAAGTAGCTGGTGTGCTCACTACACATGACTCATCCTCTGAACTAGATTTCAAGTCTATATAGATTGCAAGTGTACTCTTAGATGCTAGAATATATCATTTGGTAGGTGGTAAGTATTACCACCTCTAGGACTTCCTCTGATCTTGCCTCTTCCTCGTCTAGGTGGAGGTCAGGTCATCCTACCCACTTTGTTCAAATGAAGTGATGAATTGTGGCTGAAATCTAATCTCAGGCTCTATTTCCTCCCTAATATATTCTTCTCGCTCCCTTTTCTTTTCTTTTTCATTTTCATTTTTTTTTCATTCTTTTCTTCTTTTTTTCCATTCTAGTTAAGTTCATGAGAGAAGGCATTTTTTTCTTAAGGAGATAATATGTTTTGTCCTCAAAAATCCTAATCTCATGTACTACAAATGGCTTGAGATCTTCTTTGACATAATATTCAATCTCTTCTCATATGAATTTGATGCATTGATGTAAGGAGAATGGAACCATGTTGTCCTTGAATCTAAGGTCACCCTTACAAAGCATTCATAGATGTATCCGAGTCTATTATGTGAAACTTGGCCTTAGTCTTCCAGTCATCAATTTCAAGTGGTAACATTATGGAGCCCAAGGCCCTCTCTCCTTATTCATTGAATCCTTTCAACATCATCTTCTCATATTAAAGTTTAAAGATGTTAATCCTCAAGTAGGCAAGGGTTCTTAGACTTATAATGTTCACTAATGTAACCAGATCAACCAACACTCTAGATAACCTGAACTTGCCAATATCCAGTGTAATGTAGAGGAAATGGTTGTGCTCTATTATCCCTAGTAAAAGGTCTTCATTTAAGAAGGTTACTTCCAGGACTTCTTTTAAAAAACATGCTTCCTCTCTGGTTGGATTAGTAACATATGTGATATTTTAATTTAGAGTCATAAAAACATCACGAAGATCTTAAGGGGTACTTATTAAAGTGATCGGGTATGATATTAAAGTATGATGTACTATCTTAAAGATCATCACTGCAATGGACCTAATCACTTAATAAGGACTCATATGGCAGATGGGTCTACATATATACTAGAGATCTTTCTCCTACTTTACATGGAGAAGTAAAGCTGGATTTATTTTATGCTAGGTTCTTTAATTCCCTATGGATGTAAGCTTCCATTGTTAATTACATCTCAAAAAATGAGAATTTCTCAAGAATACTTTTGATTAAAGTAGTTAATTATCTCCAAAGATTTCAAAGATAGACTATCAAAAGAGTGGGTATTTTGGGAAATTAAGTGGGAAGGTTTAAATAGAAAGACTTATTTACTGATTCCAAAGGAGAATGAGTAGGAAGCACTCGTGATACTAAGAAGCCTAATAAGTACTTCAATTTATCCTATAATAAGGCTTTACATTTTTTAAAGAGAAAATTTACTTTTGTTTAAATTAGAATGCTAGGGCTTATAGTCTAACAATATAAGATTGTGAAAATGCCTAAGAGGTGAGGACTTATGCTCATAGTCTAAAGGAAATAAGTAGCCTCATAACGTAAATCTAAAATGCTTTAGCATAAGCTAGAAGAATGACTTAAATCTAATTGGAAAAATAGGGTATAATGATTTACCTCCATAAGAGATAATAGACACATCCTAAATCTTCTGGACTTATAACTTCCTAGAGTGGTTTCCAACTAACACCTCCTACACTTTAAAACTATGTAGGCCAGTCTTATATAGATGCAAGATCTCTAGGCTATTTTTTGATTCAGAAGGAAACTAAAATCCTAAACTCACTCCCTAAGAGACTAGATCATGATTGGTATGAATACATGACTTAGGCTAATGCAAAAATTTATAACTTTATAAACCATTTTGACACATTCATTTTGGAACAAGGCTTGGGATAGTTATGCCTACATGCATGATGAAATTAAGTCATGGGCTAAATCAATTAGAGGAGGATTTTCCACTACAAGGGATTATCCTCAAAGGTTAAGGATATCCCCTATCATGCAAGAGTGGAGACCCTCCCTATTCAAAAGTGGCATAATATGAAATGCATGGTATGATAATATACAACATTCAGCTAAGGGGTTTTTAAATCTTTTACTTATCTTGATTAAGAGCCTAGGCTTTAAAATTGAGGCTATGAGTTGTATTAAAATTTAGCTATGAATTTTCAATGAGGATAGAAAAGTTAATTATATCCTAAAGATCTTACCGCATTCAGGCCACACATCAAATCATCACACTTTAAGAAACCTATGAAAAACATGCCTTTTCTAATGCATAAACTAAACACAACAATCAAACATATGAATTTTGTAAAAGAATAAGAGGCTGATGTGGTGGGGTACCGCCATACACCCCAAAAAAGAGAAAAATTGGGTAGCCGAGCTCTAGCCTTCTACAACCCAAATTATAATTGAATATTATAATTAAAATAAGTGTTATGGGGGTCTTCGATCTCTTGTTCTTCTTTCCTTTCTTTGGATCCATTTTTGCTTTAGGCTTCATAGGGCCTCCTAGGTCTTTGCCTTCTAGCCACTACTCATCCTAATCCCCATAGCACTAACCCTAATCCTACTATAAAAATTACATATTTATGAAAAATGAAATCAAAATATACCTACAAAATAGACATTAGCTAAATAAACATATAAGACAAGCAATTGTATTTCACATATATGGACTTAGCAGTCTGCACTTGGGTAGCCAAGCCTACCTATCATAATTGGATTATGCTTTTGGGCATAAACAACACCTATAAGCAAGAATAATTATATTTACTTATTATTATGGTAGCTCCTTTAGCACAATCTCCTACAAAAGACATCATTAGACTATTACTGACCTAACATCCAATTTACGCATAAACAATCCAAATATCTAGTCTAAAATATTACATCATAAAATAAAACACAACACCATAGCATACAATGGCTTAACCTAAGACTAGAATTAGTGACTTAGTATTCTAATGTGTGTTCTAAGATTTAGTGTGATGTGGCTTGACTAAGTTTTAAAAGTATAATTATCTAAAGGTAAGAATTCAAGTTAAACATTAGGAGAGATTTCCCTTCAAATCTTGAAATAAATTAATTAATTTTAATTTACACTTTCTTATTTCATTTAATGTCTACTCAACATCTAATTATTATGAAGAGAAGAAAGGGGGTTGACCCCCTTCATCCCTACCCTGAGTTGTTTTCTAAATGGCATATTATTATGACTTTGGTTTCTTTAGCGAACCGTTTATAAACATTTTTTTGTTAAGCTTAAGTTTGATTTATTTAACGAGTCTTATTCAAACATATAAGACATCTTAAGATTAATAAAATTAAATCACTATTACGTGAATTACATTCCTCTAGTTCTTTTCATCATCAATAACATACACACTTCTTCATTTTCATTATTCATGATATTTGATTTAATATATATATATATATATATATATATATATATATATATATATATATATATATATATATATATTTGTACATGCAATCTATATTTATATTTTTGCATGCTTGATTAATGCATAAATTTGGTAGAAAAGAAAGATTTCATTTCATAGTTAAGCATATGTAGGCATGTATTAGAGACTTAAGCAAGTATGTGCCATTATTAAACTAGGGAAATGAGATTATCTAAGACCTTGTTAAAGCTACTTAAAGTGTCATATTTCTAGGATGTCCAAACTATATACTTGTTGACTTAAATGCATGTAAACATATATACAAGCATTTAAATGAAAATCATGCAAAAGGTATATAAAAGCAAATCTTTTATTCATGTAAAGAAAAGTTCTATCCTAAATTCTAGCATATGCATACACATGAAAGAAATTAAGCAAGTACATGTCATTGTTAAACTAGGGAAGTGAGATTATCTAAGACCTCCTTGAGGCTACTTAAAGCCTCGTGTTATCGGGATATCTAAATTATATACTTGCCAACTCAAACATATGTAAACATACACATGAACCATGAAGACAAAATAATCCTTTGCCATCTTTAAATTATAACTAAATGTAAACTTTATTGAACATTTATAACCAACATTATTTTAAATTTTATATTATTAGCTTATAGTTTTGAAAGTAATTTGGGATTTATTAGTGATAATAGCCACACCATATAATATTTATCCAACACATGCAACATAAATGGAACCCTATTCTTTTAATTCTCTTTTAAAAAAATATATATGAACATGTGAAAAAAAATGCATGCACATTTATAATGATTGAAAAAATTAATTAAACATTTCCACATAACACATTCAATTACATTAAGTCCTAAGGACAATCAGCCAAATAAATATTCCTTAAGACTAACGAAAGTTCTTATAAGGTTTGATTTTGATATTTAAGTTATTAAAAACTAAAGAGGAGAGATGATACTTAGTATTTACCCCATCCCATTTTGGTGATTTGATATATTTAAAAAAAAATTAAATAGGTTTTATGGATTGATTAGGTTCAAGTCATTAAGCACATCAAGTTAATTACCCTTCCATAAACTTCTTTAATTTAATTAAGTACTTGATCATGAGCCCTCAATGTTATGCTTTTCAAAAAGTAAAATTTGCAATGCACTTAAAGGAATTAAATACAATTAGGCTCATATTTAAGGGTTAATTACATTAAAGAAGGAAAGAATCTAAGTTAAGTACTCTTACAATTTTCCCATACCAATGGGTTAATCATAATTTCCTTAATGACTTTATGCTATTAAACACATAAAGGGAAATTAATGGATTATGTTTGAATTATCTAAATCAATCATTAATTATGTTTGATTTATATTTTATCATTGATATTTTTAATTAATCTCTAATTATTACACATGTTACTTAACCCTCTTAAGGAAATACATTTGGAAAAATAATTAGGAAAGGGGTCCTAATTACTTCTCACTATTCCCACCATTCACAATGATTAATTATTATTAATTATTTAATTTTCACTATTTATCAATTTTAATAATTATTTACTTAATTAATGAAAGTAATTAGGCTTGAAATTCCAAATTCTTTAAATTACATGATAAATAATTCTAAAATAATTATGGGAGGAAGAGAACATCCCATGGAATGATCCCACCAAATTTGGAATTAATTAGCTGAGTAATTTTGTTTTAATTAAGGAAATTAGCCTAAGCTTCAAACCTTAATTAAGCAGTGTTCACTAGACATAAATTAGGAATTTATTTTTCTTAAATTCTCCACTGTCTAACCTTTCCAAAATGGGAATATTTGCATTTATTTTTGGAATTATCTACAATTAATTATGATTTTTTAAAGTTATGGCCATTTAATTATATTTTTAAAGCCTAATTAACCTTTTAAACCATCAGAACCACGTGATCACTGATGTGATAGTGCTTTCCACATGGCGATGTGGCATTGGTTATTTAAATCATCTGACGTGGTAGTTGACTCAGCGATGGAGGATGAGGTTTTGTCGGATGGCCAAGATTAGTCCCATCATTTCAAAGGGATTAAAATAAAATTTTAGCATGATTAATCATTGTCGCCCGTTCTAATTAAGCTGGGCAGATGACTGGTGATCTGTCATCCCACCCACGCCAAAAGATGAACACCGTCCACCAACCGCTCTATTTGAGCTCACTGAAGCTCATTCGATGGTGAAATTCACTCCAAAATAATTAGGGAATGAATCTAAGAAGATCCTGCGGAGGTGATCGCACAAAAACATGATTCACTTTAAAAAAGACCAACACCTATGGGCCAAAGCTATGATTGTGGATTTTTACATCACTAGAGCTAAAGATCGGTGGTCCGCCGATAGAGGTAGCTTCATCTTAAAGAGATGAAGCTCTAATAAGAAGATCATGAGTTTCCTCCCCGTCAAATTCTCTATAGATCAAACGCCTCTACAAAGCTCATCGGAGTTGTTCTTGGGACATCTTATGGTGATCAAATCGCTTAGGAAATGATTTGTTTTGGTTCACAGGAGTGAGGTAAAGGTGTGGGAAGAGTTAATTTGCATTTGGTAGAGGTTTAGGAAGTTTGGATGAATGGATATCTCGGGTTCAATCGGGGGCTGGTCTTGTCGACAATGGAGTGTACGAGAAGCTTAGGAGAGGGTAAGAGATTATGTGTAATGCACTAGGGAAGGTGTATGCTGGTTTGAATCCATAGGGAGGAGTATACTTTCTTCCCCAACTAAACCAAGGGCTAGGATTGGTTTAGCATTTGGAAGTCGTATGGTCGGGGTAAGTGGTCAGAGATGGCAGGGGACTACTAAGGTGGCTGAGGGTGAGAGGTGAGGGAGTGTAATGGGCTAGCATGATGTGTACACTCTCCATTAGGTGGACCAATTGGTTTCCATGGGTGAACTCATCCTCTCTTGGCCAAAGGTTGAGCCTAATAGCTTTGGGTTAGGTTGGGTAAGTGATCCTCTTGTCTAAGAAGAGCCAAAGGTTGCTGCTACGGGGTAAAGGGGTGGAGAACCCCTCCAAATTAGGATTTTGTTCTATTTGGGTGGCTTAGTTCAATGGGTTTGACCTAAACTAAGTTCACCATGGGTTGGGCCCACTTGGGTAGGCACATGGTGACCCAAGGATGAGTTGTGCCAAGTTTGGTTAGGTTTGGGTTTAGTTTAGTTAGGTTTGGCTCAATTTGACCCATTTGGGTCAAATGGGTTCAATTGGGCTAAGTTGATCAATTTGACCAAATTTGGTCAAAATGATGATTTGAGTGAGTTAAATTGGTCATTTGGAGTAAATGAGTGCAATTTGTTTGATTCAATTTGGGTTATATTTGAATTAGGCTCATATGGTTCAATTTGGGTCAAATGGGTCATGTTGACTAATTTGACCAGATTGGCCAAATTGGCTTGAGTGTGGGTGAGGTCTATGTTGAATAGATTATTGTGATTGAGTGGAATAGTTGATTTGAATTAATTTGGATTGTGGAGTGAATTGGTTCAATTTGACCCTTTAGGTCAAATTAGGCTAAGTGGACTAATTAGGTTAGATTGACCAAGTTGGATCCAATTGAAGGTTGGATTATGTTTAACATTGAAATAGTGATTGGTTGGAAGCATTGATTCCAATCAATTTGGTTTAGGATTTGATTTGGTTCAATTTGACACTTTAGGACAAATTGGGTCAACTTGAGTCAACGGGTCCAACTAGTTTGACTAGGTTCAATTGATTGTAGTGGGGTGTTCAATATTGACTTACAATCATCAATGAATGGATTTGGTTGCTTAATTTAATCTAATGGGAGTTTAATTGGAGTTTGGTTCAATTGCCTATTTTATGTCACTTTGGGTCAAGTGACTTGGTCAAGCCATCTTTGACCAATTGGGTTATGGATGGTTGGGGTGTGTTCAAATGTAAATTTGATGTTGATTGGTGACTTTGATTGCAATTTATGTAGACTTAATTAGGCTTTGTCTCATTTGAACCTTTTAAGTCAAATGGGCTAACTTGGGTTAGTCACCTTCTTTTGGTTTAATTGGTTTGATTGCAAATGTTGAAGTGGCTTGAAATGATCTAATGAATAATTCGAGTGATTGAGAAAATCAAATTGGATTTAATTTACTTGAATGGGTTTGAATTAAGTTATAGGATCATGGAGGAGTTTACTTGGATTAAGGTCCAAGTTAGTTTGGCATAGAGCTTGGATTAGAAGATCAAATTCAATTAAGATTAATTGAATAGGTTAAAGGTTGGTTTAGCTCCATCTACATGAGCTTAAGTTTGGATGAGTGAATAGGTATGAGTCTTGGTTTAAGCAATAGGATAGGTGGAACCTATTTGTCTTAAAGTGTATTTTAAGCTTTGGGGTATGCCTTCTAAGTCTCTAAGCTTAAGTTTAGTGTCTCCTTAATCACTAGAAATTTCCTAATACTAAGAAAATCCAAGTGTTTAGAAGGTTAATAGATCTAAATGAGGAGGATTAATCCTCACTCCAAAAGTGAGGTCAACAGCAGCCAACAAAGCTAAGCATATCTCAGGGTCAAGAAATGCTACTTTGATTAGTGACTCCATCATTTCTTTGAATAAAATAAGGGTATCATATATGCTTAACTTAGCTAATAACTTTTTAAGATGCATCAGGATGTTGTAATCAGTTTTGGGTTGGTCCTCCATGAGCATATCCAAGGGTAGAGCATCTTGTGGAGGGGCTATATGCTCATTAGAACCAACGACCTGTTTACTCTAGCAGGTAGAACTTTGCCACTATGGAGGTTAGCTTTAATGACTTCTTGTAATGAGGAGCTTATGGAAGTTCTATTTGTTCATCGGGTATACATACAACTTCTCCTAAAGGATCATCAGAATCAGATAACTCCAAATCTATCTCAAGTGGCGAACCCTAAAGATTTAAAAAAAGGCAATCTATTTTTGAATCATAATGGAATTGATCAAAATCTTTTAAATTATCATTATTGTGACTTGGAGAGCTATCAATAGGAATGAAATCACTAAGGTCATTAAGAGTAAACAAGATGTAAAAGAAATTAAACTTCTTCATTGATTTCTTCAATTTAGGAAGTGCATAATAAAAGTCAAGAAAAGTAAGCGACTTGAGTGGCAGAGTGCCCTCATCCATAGATACAACACTCTTGCAAGTTGTGGTGGACCTTGTAGATATATTAGCTGCATCGGTGGAGAGAATGCTAGACTCATATGGTGGTGGTGATATGGAACTATCATGGGCATGTGGCTACTATTGTTATTGGGCTTCTACCCTCCCCGAGTTATCCGTCATAATTGGCATACCTTCCGTAGTGTTGGAGGTCTGAGTAGACTTAGGTACTTGTAGGAAACGTTTCTTGATTTTAGAGATTTAGAAGTTTGAGATAAAGAGATATCCCAACCTTCTGTTATCTTCAGAGGACCAGATGTCTCCACAAAGATTAGTTTAATGGAACCAGTTCTACTAAGTACTCTTTGGGGATCAGTATGACTCCTGAATTATAGCTGAGCTCAAGCCAATCCTTGAAAGTAAAGCAATCCTCTAAGGCATGGCCTAGCATGTAGTGGTAGGGGCAGTTGTTAAGATCATCACTACTACCCACTTCCTCCAACTTTCTAAGCTCAGGTAGGTGAAAGTTAGGTTTCTTAAAAAGATTTTTGAAGATTTTTTTGATACCTCCCTCTTGAATGAATATGGATTGTTGAGTTTTTCAATAAGAGTAGATGGGTAATAGCCACTTAATGGTGGATACTAGTATTTCCCCTGTTATGTAGGCTACTGAGGTAGTTGATATAGTGGAAGAGGAGGTGGAAGTGGAGGCTGTTGAACTCTAGGCCTCTTAAATAGTGTTCTTACTGGCTACTTCGCCTTATCTAATGTTGTTACAACCCCTAACTTCTTCTCAAATACATTTTGAGGCTTGTCCTTGAATGATTGGTCTAAGAAAGGTAACAACTTGGCTTCCTCTTATTGATTGGCCGCCTCACTGATTAGCTTCTCAAATATCTTAATGGTGAAGTATTTAAGTATAAAAGCAATGAGGTAATGAATATTCTTAAGAAGAATTTCAATCACATGTGTTCTTGTAGCTATGATTCACATTTCATACTCAAGTTTCATCACGTGAGAATATAATCAACAAGGGACTCATTGGGTTTTTATTTTTTTTATAACAAGGTCCCCTATAGTTACCCTCTACTGAGCTCACATGAATCTTATAAAGAATAACTATTCTACATCTAAAAAGACTTCACTAAATCATTAGGTTGTTTGCCGTATCAATCAAAGGCAACTCCAGAAAGGCTACTATCAAACTGCTTGAAGAGTAGGGCATCACTGTCACCAGCGTTGCAACAACTAGCCCTAAAGTGTGTTATATGTTGCTTAGGGTTCTTATTGTTATCAAATACCTTGAAGGATGGTGGCACAAAACCCTTGGGGTATTGAACTACATCGAATTCCTCTATGTAAGGTCTACCATTTGGAACCGATGAGCTTCCTTGGACTTATGCCAATGCTTCCATCACTTATTTTCCTACCATGTGCTTGATATCCTTCTCATGAATGAAAGTTCTATCAGTTATCTATCTATGCAGGCTACAAGTATCCTCATCCATCAGAGTAGTGCTCTTAAGATAGTCTAGGATGTGTACCAACTCAGGTCTATCGACCTCTATAAGAGTGGGTTGAGGGATAGGCATTTGATTCTATAATGCTAACACTATTGCCATCAACTCCTCTACTCTCCTCTCCATTCTATTTATTTGGTCATCCTTAATTTAATTTGTTGGAGAAGGTATTGAGTTGAGTCTGATACCTCACCTTTCTAAACTACAATGCCCTGAGCCTCTTGGCTAGGCTACTCTCTATGTAAAAACCCCCGAGTATCAACCATGTAGACCTCTACTACATCATCTAAGAGGACATCCTCATCGACATTAAAATCTATCATGTCCTCCACTTGGTCAAAGTGGTCATCTCCAACTATCTACTTGACTGCGACATGATAGTCCTCCAATATCTTCTCTAAAGATTGATTATCTACCGTACCCGAGACTATTGGGGCATATGTTGGGTGTTGACTTACTACTAGAATGTGCTGCAAGGAGGTGATGTACTTTATGTTTTGGATAGAAGGAGTGCTAGTTATAACTGGTTCGATAATAATAGGATCCAACTTGGAACTCCCTTCTTCCTCCTTCTCTAGTTGGGGGTGGTGGAGCAACTACAATGCTCTTGGGCTGCCACTCCTTCCTCTCCACCATTGAGGTCGGAGAGCGAGCTTGAAAGCTCAATCTTGCATCAACTAGCAAAGTGGATGGAGTGTGGTCCTTGGGATGTAGTCGTATCACCAAGGGGGGTGACTTCTCTCTAGATGCTGATTTAGATACTTGGTGGGAACCTCAGATAGTGAGAGATGAATTGGTGATGGTGGTCGCCGAGTGGAGCGATATGGTGGTGATGACACTAGTTGCCTCTCTATTGAAGGTCTTCTCCTGTGGCTAGAACTAGTGATAACTATCTGGTCTAAATGATCGGCTCTATCCGCTCACTCTTCAGGGTGGTTAATCAATGCTGAGGACATCGATTACTTGGCGAACCTCCTATTTTCCCTTTTACCTGATTGGGCAGCAATCCTAGCTTCTGTGACCCTCTCTCTTTTGATTTGATCCCTAACACTCCTAGGGATAACTTACTTCAAATCACTCATGGTAGTAGACTCAGATCATCAATGTGCTCTCCCAACTCACCTGAGTATGGACCTGAGGCTAGCATAGGGTCTCTTCTTATCCATATATAATGTCTCATACTCAGCGAGGTGTGGGGATGATGCAGCTATTCTTCTCACATCTTCCTCTCCCTCTTGAGCTCAGAGGGGGTGAAACTTACTACCACCAAGATGGGGAGAGGTCTCACGAATGGATCCCTCTTTATCTACATGGGAGGCTTCCTCAACCTCCTAGGTTATGCACTTATAATACCTCTTAATCTTTTATTCTTATTACAACATTGTGTCTTAGTCAAAGGCACATGGTGGGAGCTAGTACCGATCTTGAAGGTGGGGGAAACAACCTCAGATACTGGGGCAAACTTCCTCATAGAGACTAGGGCTATGGTAGAGGCGGTACTAGTCCTAATGGAGGTTGTGGCATGCATAAGTGATGCTCTTGGCATGGAACCTCTAAGGATTTCCTCTTCAGCAGTGGGAACTAAGTATCTGACTATAAATCAAATTATAGAAGTGGCTTTTTGTTGTCTAGCTCCTCCTTACTCACTCTATTGAGGGTAGGGCCATCACAAGTAATCTTGAAGTGTTCAAATCCAAGGTCAACATGATGACAAGGGCAGAGGTGAGTATGTCCTGATCCATGGCCAAATCCACACCCAAAGCAAAGGAAAAAATGAGTTTTCCATAAGACGTGATGATTAACTGCTCGAAAGGAAGAAGGATTGGACTTTCTCTTCGTTGTTGGAGAAGAAAAGTCATAAAATTAGACTTTGCTTTAGTTATTTTTTTTTTACTTAACTTTAAAGTGAAACCCTCATCTAACAAAATTGGTTATGTTAGATGGGGTTTATGTATTTTAGAGAGATTTATAATTCTGAGAGAAGATGTTTTATTTGTTTTGAACTTCAGTAAGAATGACCTCTAATGGGATGACGGATGATCCTTACTTTGCCATGCTTGCAGCAAGAGGTTCTTGAAAGTTTTAAATTGAGTTTGTTTAATTTTTTTAGCAGTTTTTTTGATTAATTCTTCTTGCATGTTGGAGGTCCATTAGGGGTTTTAGAACTTACTAGAGTGAAGTTCTAAAACCTAGAAGTTGTTGGCCACACTTGTCTAAGGATGAAATAGGTGAGGTGCTCAACAGAAAGAATGACAGCCTTGGACTTACATAAAAGAACCTAAGTTCACTATTGATGTTTGGAGATAACAATTAACTACTAAAGATGGAGTGTGGAACTCTCCATAGCGGAGTCACCAAAAAAATCTATGGTGTTTTAATTTGGAGTCGAATGGACACCATGTAGATCTTAGGGGGTACTTATTAAATTGATCGAGTGTAACATTGAGGTATGATGTACTATCTCAAAAGATAGACATATCACCCAACAATGGACTTAATCACCTAAAATGACTCCTAAGGCAGAAGGGTCTTCATATATACCAGAGATCTTTACCCTACTTTACATGGATAAAGTAGAGGTTTTATTTTAAGACAAGTTCTTTAGTTCACGATGGAGTCAAGCCCCCCATAGTTAATTACATCCTAGGAAATGAAAGATTCATAAGAACACTCTTGATTAAAGTAGACAACAAATATCTCCAAACATTTCAAGGCTAGACTATAAAGAATTGGTTGTTATTATATTTCAAATGAGATTGTTCAAATTGGAAGACATTTTCAAATTCCAAAGGAGAATAAGTAGGAAGCACACATGATATTAGAAAGCCTAGTAAGTGCTTCAATCTATCTTATAATGAGGCTTTATATTTTTGAAGAGGTGAATTTATTTATTTTTTAAGTTAGAATTTTATTAGAGTGTTAGGGCTTATATTTCAATAACATAATATTGTAGAAATGCCTAAGAAGCGAGGACTTATACTCATAGCAAGAGAGAAATAAGCCACCTTAGAACCTAGATCTAGAAAGTTCAAGCAAAAGCTAAGAGCTCGACCTAATTTTACTCAGAGGGATGGAATATAATGGCTCACCTTCACAGAGAGGGTGAACACATCATGACTCTTTTGGACTTATAACTGCCTAAAGTGACTGTCAGCTAACACCTCCTATGCTTTAAAATCATATAGGTTGGTCTCATGTAGATGTAAGATAATTAAGTTGTTATTTAATTAGGAAGGAAGCTAGAATTTTAAACTCACTCTCTAAGAGGCTAGATAATATTTAGTATGTAAATATGACTTAGACTAATGCAAAATTTATAAATTTTTAAACTATTTTAATACATTAATTTGTACCAAGGCTTAGAATAATTATGCCTAAATGCATGATGAAATTGAGTTCTTGACTAAATCAGCAAGAAGAGGTGTTCTCCACTACAAGGGATCACACTCACAAGTCAAGCCTATCCCCTATCATGCAAGAGTGAAGATCCTCTCTATTCAAGAGAGAAATAATATGATATGCATGCTGTTATAACATATAACCATTCAGCTAAAGGATTTCTAAATATTTTATTATCTTGTTTATGTGCCTAGCTTTAGAGTGAGGTTATGAGCTGCATTAGAATTTAATTATGAGTTATTTTGTGAAGATAGAAAATTTAATTTTATTCTAAAGAGCCTATAGCATCCAGACCACACATCAAACATACATACTTTAAGAAACCTATGAAAAGCATGTCATTTCAATTTCATAATCTAAACATAAAAATCAAACATTTAGATTTCATAAAATAATAAAAGGTTATTATGATTAGGTATTATCGTACACCTCAGAAAAGAAAAAGAGTTGGGTAGTCGAGCTCTACCCTTATACAGTCCTGATTATAATTAAATCTTATAAATGGAATAAATGTTATGGGAATGTGGTGTTTATTTTTGATATGTGTATGGGGGACAGCACATAGATCTGAGAGTGTACTTATTGAAATGATTGAGTATGATATTGAGGTATGATGTACTATCTTGAAAGATAGTGGCATCACCCTTCAATGGACCTAATCACCTAATAATGACTCCTAAGGCATGATGAGTCTTCGAATATACCAGAGATTTTTTTCCTACTTTACATGGATGAATAAAGTAATGTTTATATTAAATTGGGTTCTAAAGTTTCCTATGAGGGCAAGCCCCCATAGTTAATTACATCCTAAGGAAGGTGAATTCTTTAGAAATACTCTCGATTAAAGTAGGCAATTATTGTCTCTAAAGATTTCAAGGATAAGATTATCAATAAATTGGCTATATCTAGAAAATTAATTAGGATTGATCAAAAGGAGAGACTCATTATCAAACCCAAAGGAAATCAGTAGGGGATGGTTATGATACTAGGAAATCTAGTGAGCATTCCAATCTATCCTATAGTTGGGCTTTATATGTTTGAAATTGAGGAGATTTATTTATTTGAGTTAAAATTTTATTACAAATCTAGGACTTATAATCCCACAATACAAGATCATGGAAATACCTAAGAGGTGAGGATTTATGCTTGTAGCCCAAAGAAAACAGCAATCTCATATCATAAATCTAGGGAGCTTTAGCAAGAGCTAAAGCACGACCTAAATCTAAGCAAAAATGGGCATAAGTTTACCTCCATCAGAGAGGATAAACCACTAGACTGCTGGACTTACAACTGCCTAGAGTGGTAACCAATTAACTCCTCCTATGCTTTAAAATTATGTAGTCAAGTCATATGATTTTGCAAGATAATTAGGTTGTTATTATTTAAAAAGGGACTAAAGTCCTTAAACCCACTCCATATGAGATTAGAGCATGAGTGGTATGAGTAATGACTTATTCTAATACAAATCTTTTCAATTTTTATTTAATTTTGGACTCTTCATTTTGATAAAGGTCATATGATTTTTATATGTCTAAATGCATGATGAAATGAGGTTATTGGCAAGATCAGAGAGAAAGAGAGGTTTTCTGCCATAGAGGAGACCCTCAAAGATCAAGTCTTCCTTATCATGCAATGATGAAAACCCTCTCTTAGAAAGAGTGAAGCAATATAAGCACAGGATATTAGACATACAACATTCAGCTAAGGGGTTGCTAAATTTTTTTTAATTATTTTGATTTAATATCTAGGCTTTATGTGAGGTTATGAGTTATTTAGAAAATTTATTATGAGTTATAGTTGGGGTAGAAAATTTATTTTTCCTAAGAGCCTAATTGGATCCAGGCCACACATTAAATCATCATATAAGTAAGAAACTAAGAAAATACATGTTGTTTCTATTGCGTAATTTAAATATAACATTAAGCATTTTATAAATCTAACATAAAAGAATAAAAGGTCAGTGTGGTCGGGTGCCACTACAACCTAAAAAAGAGAAATGGGTAGCCAATATCTACCATTATACAACCATAAATATAATAGAATAATTACAATTTATAAAAGAATAAATATTATGGGGGTCTTCTTATCTTCATTATTCATATCTCTTTCATTTCTTCACTTGGATTTTCTTTCTTTAAAGGCATCATAGGGCCTCCCAAGACAAAATATTCTAGCCACTGCTCATTCTAATCTCCCATAACACTAATCTTAATTCTTAATGCAAAATTACATTAAAAATAGAAAAAGTAAATTTAACTACACCTGAAAAACAAGTGTTAGCTAAAAATATCATACAACCCAAACAGATATATGAATAATTTGGACTTAGCACCCACATAACCAAGCCCACCTATCCTAATTGAGATTATGCTTTGGGGTTAAGCAACCTACAGAAGAGAGCATTTATATTTATTTTAAGCACCCCTTAAGCATAATCCCCTATAAAAAATATAATTAGGCTAATCATGGCCTACCATCCAGTTTATGAAGCATACACCCTAACATCCAATCTAAAATAATACATCATAAAACTAAATATACATCACTCCATGCACGGCCCTAACAGAAAGCTAAAAGTGGTGACTTATTTCTAAAGTGTGTGTATTAAGGCTTGTGTGGTATGTCTCAACTAAACTTTGTTATAATTTTCTAAGTATGAAAAGAATTCAATTATAAATGGTGGTTTCCGTTTAAGTGGCTTAACTAATTTGCAAGTTTTATTTAATGCTTTTTTTATTCCATTTGGCTTACACCTAACAACTAAGTGTTATAAAGAGAAGAAAAAAGAGGATCACTCTCTTTTATCCCTACCTCAAGTCACTTCTAAAGCATATTAATTAGCAAGTTCTCTTTAGTGAATGGCTTATTACATGTTTTAATTAATCTTGTATTTAGGTGTACTTTAAATACTCTCATTCAATGAGAAAAGCATCTTAAGATTAATTGGAATTAATTACCATCACATGACACATATTCATTCATTTCTTTCCATCATATGTAACATGCACATGATTAAATCCTAGGCATACCTATACAATATACCTTAGCACACTTGAATGATGGATGTAAACATATACTTTTGGAATTTAGATGTTTCATTTGATTGAATTATTTTATCACATTAATTTAAAGCTCTATCTAGATTCTTATGCAAAAAATACATGAGAATGAAATTAAATAGGTACGTGTCATTGTTAACCAGGGAAGTGAGGTAATCAAATGACCTCCATGGGGCTAACTAAAACCTCGTGTTCCCGAGATGTCTAAACTATATACCCATTACATTCAAACATATATAAATTTGAATACATGAACATAAGAAAGAGAGCTCCAAGTCATATGATTAATTAATTCAATAACTTAATCATTCATGAATGCATGGATTTTTGATAAAAAAAGATAATGGGTTCTAATTCCATAATAAAATACACACGCATGTATAAGAGACATAAGCAAGTATATGTCATTGTTAACCAGGGAAGTGAGGTAATCAAATGACCTCCATGGGGATACTTAAACCCTCGTATTCCTGGGATGTCCATATTAAATATTTACTTTTCTCAAATACATATGGGTATATTCATAAATAAAAGAAAGAAAATATGCAAAAGTTATATTTTTATTTGATTGAAACATTTATGCACATAGAGTGAAGTCTTATCCAAACTCTAATATTAAAATACATAAGAATGAAATCAAATGGAGTACATGTCATTATTAAACAGGAAAGTGAGGTAATTAAATGACCTCCTTGGGGCTAACTAAAGCCTCGTGTTCCCGGGATGTCCAAGCTATATACCCATTAACATTTTTACTTATATAAATCAATACATGAATGAAAGAAAAGAAGCTTCACTTTATACACTTAAGCTATAATCATATACATCTCCTATGTATTTATAACTAGCATTCATAACATATATAATCATTCATTTATAATTTTTAAAAAATAGGTTTGGATTTAATAATAATAATAGCCACACAAATATTAGTTTAAATCAACACATGCAAGCTTAGCATAAAGGAAACCATTTAATTTAATTTTTTTTTTGAAAAAAGAAAAATGCATGAATCAAGTGGCATACAACATTTAATATGGTTGGAAAGAAATAAAGGGACATAAGCACATGATTTTATTCAATCTAACTAATTCCTAAGGACAACCATACTAAATAAGCTCATTTAAAATAAAAAAATTTTCTTAATGTCATTTTTAATTTCATGTTTGATTTGATTTAATATATGTGAGAAAGGTTTGTTAATCCTAATCCTATTCTATGTGTGAGTTAATTTTATTTAATGAGGAACAATTAGTTTGATTTCATGGATTAATTAGGTTAAGGTGTGAATTAAATCAATTAATTAAACCCTTACCTATGTTACCTTAAGATAATTAATTAAATGATTATGAGATAATGTAACATGCAATTGAAATGAAAAGTAAATAGCAATGCTCCTATGAAATGAAAGCAACGTAATGCAATTAGCTCACAATCATTAATTAATTAAGCTTAAGGAACTCACTTAATTACTTTTATGGTTTTCTCACACATGTGAGCTAACCATAATTTCATTAATTCTCTTTAAGTTATTGAAACTCTAAAGCTCTACCCATGGATAAATTAAGGGAAATCAGATGCAAATACCCTTTAATTAGGTTAATTAAGTCATTAATTCATTAATCCATTTCTCTTTCTTAATTACCAAATTGAATTGATTATCCTTTGAAATGAAATGGGCTTATGGGGGAAAAGGTTGGGAAAGAGTCCCCAACCTAATTCCATAAACCCTCTCATTTAATTAAACATGATTTGAAATGATTTGAATTTCAAATTAATTAATTAGGCCACTAATTAGTTAATTAAACATTAATTAGCATTTTTGTTGAAAAAAAGAGAAGGAAACTTAGGGAAAAGATCAGGAGAGAGGCTCCAATCCAATTCCCTAAATCACCCCATTGTTCAACAGTGATTAAGGGGTCCAATTTATTGATTAGTTATAGTTCAAATACTTAATTATCACTTAATTAAGTTAAAAGAGTAATTAAGGCTTAAGCAATCAATTTCCCCAATTAATCAACTAATAAATTCCAAGAGAAATAGGGGAAGCAGAGGTCATCCAAAACATTCTAAAAAAGTTTGAAATTCATTGGTTAATTAATCAATGAGTTATTGAGATAATTATAATTTTAATTAAATCTTAATTGAGCTAAAATTACTTTTCAAAATTACTTAAGAATAATTTTAATGGATTCCTCTCTAAAATAGCTTTTAAATGACCCATTATTTATTTTTTTGGATTTTTTATAATTAGTTATGAATTATTGAAGTTTCAGCCTTAAAAACACATTAAATAATATTAATCCTTAAAAATATTTAAATGCTTTCCATGTGATACTACATAATTCTATTATTTGTTGTCACATCCACATTAGTATGGATGTTGTATTGATCTCAGTTTCGATCGAAGATGCAGATCAAACCTGCAACATAGATGGAGAAAAGTAGACGGATCTAGCATGACCGAGACGCCCATTCCAATCTAACAGATGGCGTGATCCTTCATGTGAACATGAGGCGCCCACCATGGATCGCTTCTCACAAGCTCAAATTCACTCAAAATCAAACCACACTGGGAAGGCTAGTATCTAATGAGCAAGATCGACTCACATGCAATTTTCCTTCGAAAAGCTCCAACCAAATTTTCCTATTTCTATGATTTTGAAAAATTACCTCACCGGAGCTCAAGACCGATGGTGCGATCGATGGAGGTAGCTTTTTCTAGTAGAGACAGTGCCCTATTAAGTATCACGCAAGCTAATTCCTCTTAGTTCACTCGGTGGATCAACTTTGTCACTTTGGAGTTCAGTGGTGATCGAAATCCTTCCTCAATTAGCTTGGGAGCTTAGGAAATGACTTGGATGGCTTTGATGATGTGCATGAAAGGTGTGTGTAAGAGGAATTTAGTTTTGGTTGAGAGATGAGCAAGCTTGGATTGGGATTGGCCTCCCCTATTTCAGTTCTGCATGGGAAGAGGAAATGTCAAAAGAGGGAAGCTTGGGATGGCTCTAGGGATTGCAAGGGTGTTCAAATTTGTACTTAGAAGCTCTCATGATTTGAATTAATCAAATTCTTGTTTGAATTGAGGGGGTATACCCCTCAATTTTAAGGTGGACAAATGAGATGGCTTCTTATTTTTCGATCGGCCAGCCGCCATCAGAGCATCGGAGTGGTCGCACTCAAGTCCACATGGCTCGTATGGATTGGGAGAAGTCATGGCAAGAGGCTCCAAGCTTGATTTGTGCAGATCTTCTTTTCTTGATCCTTTGGGTGCTCGATTTGTGAAGGAGGTGAGTTGGCTCACGTCCTTTTGGTCCATGGTAAGTCCTATCCCTTGTAGAGGGGCTAGGAAGTCTAGGTGATGCCTCATTTGGAAGAGTGAGGGCTACCAAGGTGAAATAAAGAGTAGACTTTGCCATTTTTGGCAAGATCCCACATGGGGGGAGAGGATCCATGGAGGATTTGCATTTGGCTTGGCTCCAAATGGGTTTAAGATGATTTTAGGTTGACTCAAGATTAGTTTGGGTTGGGTTTGGTCAGCCTCCAATGGGTCGTGGGTTGATTTCATGGGTTTTGGCTTCATTTGGTCAAATGGGTTCATATTGGGTCATGTTGGGTTAAGTTGACCAATTGGTGAAATTGGGTCAAACCAAGGCTTGGGTTAGGTTCAAATGATGATTTGAAGAGTTTTGGTCTAAGTGGTCTCAATCAGTTTGGCCTAGGTTTGATTTTGGCTCATTTGGACTCATATAGGTCAAATGGGCTAAGTTGACCAATTTGACCAAATTGGCCAAATTGGCATGGGTTGAGTGTTGGATCATGTTCAATTGGTTAATTGAAAATGATTTTAGGCTTTTAGTTTGAATCAATTTGGATTTAATTTAGATTTGGCAAACTCGACCCTTTAGGTCAATTTGGGCTAGGTTGGGTCAAGTTTACCAATTGGTCAAATTGGGATCAATTATGGCTTTGGTCAAGTTCAATAATCAATTTGAAATGAACTTGAGCCATTGGTTGCAATCAATTTGGGTTAGATTATGATTTGATCCATTTTTCCCTTTTAGGCCAAATTGGGTCAACTTGGGTCAAATGGCCGATTGGACTTGGTTTTGCTCAATTGAGGGACAAGTCATGTTAAATCATTGATCATGAGTTGGTGTGAATCAATGGTTTCAATCAATTTGGTGTATGGTGGGTTTTAGCTATTTTGGGTTTCATTTCGGCTAAAGGTTGACTTTGTTAAAAGACCATGTTAACTTGGTTTGACCCAATTCAAAGTGATTAATCATCCTAGGCTGATTGTTGATTCTAATATGAGGCTTGGATGAACTTGGTACAATCAAATTTGGGTTGAATTAGAACTTGGCTCAAAAAGGTCCTTTAGGCCACTTTGGGTCAAGTGGAGCTAAATGGGCCAATTGGCTTGGTTTTGACTTGATTCAAGTTTAGTTGAACTTATATATGAGCCTAGGATTGAAATATAAATCTAACTGCAATCAATTTAAAGTCCAATGGATTTTGGCTGATTTGAAGTTTTCAAGCTAAAAGTGCTATCTTGGGCTTGTCTTGGGTTGACTTGAGTTTGGTTTGATGATTGTAGGTTTCATTTATACTTAGATAGATGATTGAAGGAATGATTCATTTAATCAAAAATCCATTAGTTTTGGCTTGGTTTAGGTGGATTTTGGTTAAGTCCAAGAAATTGGCTTAAAGGGTATAAATTGGATTTTATTTTGAATTTGAAATTGGTTTTGGCTATTTGAATTTATATTTCATTTATATTTATGAATATAAATGAAGATATAAATGATTCATGAGAAAATCACCTGAGTTTAGAGTGATTTGGAAGGAAATTTGACCAAGCTTATAGATGTAGGTCAAAAGGGCTAGGAAGGAAATCAATTTAGTTTGATTTATTTTTAGTCATTAGAAGGTGGGTTTCATTTATATTTATGAATATAAATGATAGATTAATTGATTTATAAAGAAATTGATTGATTTTTGGTTGATTTGGATTAAGATTTGGTTAAGCTTATGGAGGTAGTTCCATATGGCTTAAGAAGGGATTTTGGCTTGGTTTGACTTAATTTGATTTGGTCTTAGTCATTTGAGTATGGATTTCATTTATATTTGTGAATATAAATGAAGGAATGATTGATTTATAAAGAAATCAATCAGGTTTGGGATGACTTATGTGGAGAGTTAGCTAACTATCCCTAAACCCTAAATCTTAAACTCTAAACCCTAAACTAACCTAAACCCTAAACCCTTATGAGAATGGGTCTTATGGCTTAGGAAGGAATTTTGGAACTTGGATTTGATTTTTGGATTGAATTATTTGAAGTTGGATTTGAATTGAAATTTGATAGTTTGATTGAAGGATTGAATTTATATTTAAGAAAATCAAATTAATTGGGATTGATTTGAACTTGGTTAAGGCTAAGCCTATAAGATGAAATCAAAGGGTTTAGAAGGGTTTTGAATTCAATCATAAGTTTCATGGAAAACTTTTGAGCTAGAATTTGATCTTGGGATTTATTATGAATCTTGGAAATTTGTTTTGGATTTTGAATGAATTTGAGGTTTGGTTTGAAAAGGAAAGCATGGATTTGGTTTAGGCAATAGGGCAGGCAAATCTCCCTAAATTCTTAAGGCATGACCTATCCCTATGGCTAACCCTTCTAAGTCTCTAGGCTTGGGTTAAGTGTTCACCTAATCATTAGAAGTGTCTTAAGACTAAGGAGCTCTTAGTGTCTATAAGAGTCCTAGATCATAAGGAAGTTGAGAACTCATTCCAAAAGTGAGGTTAATAAAAGGACCCCCAATAGATGTGGTGTAATTGATAAGGTACACCGCATGTGTTAGTGTTGACTGAGATGATCAACAACATCCAAAGGATCACAAGCACTAATGGAAATGAGCTATCCCTAAACCCAAGATGTAGACAAAATCACGATCTTAGTGCAATGCAGCTCAACTTATGCCAAAGGCATAAGAGAGGGAGGAGGAATCCACTAAGGGATTGAGTATATGAACCTTCCACTAGGGAAGCAGGTTCAGGTTATCCATAGAGGATAAGGGTTTGAGTTTGATTACAAATATGATTTAGGGAGAGAATATCCACTGGGATTAAGATTTATAATTCTAGGGATGGGTGCATGAAGCTTCCACTAGGAATAAAAATTTGATATGGCTTGACTTGATGAATTTAGATTTTGATCTGGGTTCCACTATAGGTATTAAATCAATTTATGCCTCGTTAGGGAAAATTTTGATTTGATTTAATTGGTGGGCAACCACTGGGGGATGAGAATTTGATTTGATCTGATGTGGGGCTCCACTGAGGAGAAGATATGATTTGGTTTAAAAGAAGTTGAGGGTATATCTACTGGAGATATAAGCTCGGATCTGCTGGGGGTATAAGGTGGATTTGATTTATGGATTTCTTTGGTTTTCTTGGGGAAGTATCCGTTAGGGAAAAGAGTGGATTTAATCTATAGACCCCATCAGTATGTGATGGATCTACTAAGAAGGGGCTATATTAGCCTCATCCTATCTAAAGTTTACAAATCTGAAGGGAAAATCTACCAGCCATCAGGTAGAACTATCCAACCTAAGGGTGACTATTAAGAGAGTGCCTCTAGGGGCTTACCTCAACTCAAAAATAGTCAGAAATGTCACTTTAATTTAAATGGACCCTATTGATGTGTGATGGTTTCATTAAGATGGGGCTATATTAGCCTTGGCCTATCTCATATTTACAAATCCAAAGGGATAGCCTACTGGCCACAGGGTAGAGCTAACCAACCTAACGGTGCCTTTCGGTGTGCAACAGCTGTGCTAGGAAGAAAGTGTGTAGAGTTACATCTTCCAAAGTAGAGACCAACCGCTGGGTTGATCGATTGGTAGCATAACAAATCAAACCCAACCTAAGGCTGCTCATCGATGTGCAATGGTCGTGCTAGAAAGAATGCATAATAGACTTACATCTTCCAAAGCAAGGATGACTACCGGGTGACCCGTTGGAGGCACAACAAGTTGAACCCGACCTAAGGGCGACTACCGAGAGAGTGTCACTTATGACTTATCTCAACTCAAGAGTAGTTAGCCAATTCCTATAGGGTGTTTTGCTGACACTGCCCTAAAGATAGGATGTCTGCTTGGGAAAAGGTAACGCTCGGGATTTCATTATAATCTGTAAGCAAAAATATATTTTTTATTTATATGTTTATGTGGACTCTGTTGGTGTGCAAGGTACCACACTAAGAAGGGACTTATAATAGCCTAGTCCTAACTCAGACTTACTGGACCAAGGGAGAATCTACATATCTGCAAGATAAGTTCTCCAACCATAGGGGTGGCTACTAGAAAAGGGGGACTATCCAATTCAAGAGTAACCCGGGTAGTGTTTAAATAGGGTCACTAAGTATGTGATCCAAATAGAGTACCCACAGGGGAGGTGCTGCTAGGGGCTTTATCCTAGACCCTATAAAAGAAAGCCTATAGGTATACGGTGGCCAACTTTGAGAGAAAGCTTATAGACTTACATCTGTCATGAGTGGTGTATCCACCGGGTGGGTCGCTATCAGCATAGCGAGAAACAACCAACCTAAGATGCCCATCAGTTTGTAATGATTAATCTGAGAAGAAATCTTGTAGACTTACATCTTCACATATGAAAATGATCATCAGGATAGTCTATTATCGATGGGACAAATGTTATCTGACCTAGGGCAACTACTAAGTGGGAAGTCCCGCAAAGGATTAGACCCAGACTTAAAGTAGTCAAAAGGAAAGTAACCACTAAGGGGACTGTTGACCTCACTTTTTGAGTGAGTTCTCAACTTCCTCATCATAGACCTAGGACTTTTATGGACACTAAGATCTATTTAGTCTTAAGACACTTCTAGTGATTAGGTGAACACTTAACCTATGCCTAGAGACTTAGAAGAGTTAGCCATTAGAATAGGTTATGCCTTAGGGATTTAGGAAAACTTGCCTACCCTGTAAGCTTAAACCTAATCCTAACTTCCTTCCTCTAAACCAAATCTCAAATTCAAATCCAAATCATAAACCAATTTCAAATCAAATGATTGAAACCCATGATCAAATTCAAATTCCAAAACCTTTCCTATGCCCTTTCATTTTATCTTATGGACTTAGCCTTAACCAATTTAAATTAACCTCAATTCAATTGATTTTCTCAAATATCCATTCAATCTCAAATCAAATTTCAAACCAAATCCAACTCCAAGTGATTGAAACCCATGATCAAATTAAAATTCCAAAATCTCTTCCTAAGCCATATGAACCACCTTCATGTGCTTAGCCAAAACCCCTTTAAACTAAATAAAACTTGGTTAATTTCTTTATTAATCAGTCATTCCTTCATTTATATTCACAAATATAAATGAAATATAAATTCAAATGAGCCAAATCAAATCAAACTAAATCAAACCAAATCAAGACCTTTCTTAAGCCATATGGACCTACCTACATAAACTTAATCAAACCTCAACCCAAATCAACCCAAACTTAATTGATTTATTTATAAATCAGGTATTCCTTCATTTATATTCATAAATATAATTGAAGCCCACCCTCCAATGACTAAAAATAAATCAAACTAAATCAATTCCTTACTTAAGCCCTTTTGGCATGCAACCTTAGGCTTGGTCAAATTTGCTTCCAAATCACTCCAAACTCAAGTGATTTTCTCATGAATCATTTATATCTTCATTTATATTCACAAATATAAATGAAATATAAATCCAAGTATCCAAAACCAAAACCAAACCAAAATCAAATCAAATCTCCAATTTTAGCCTTTTAAGCCAATTTCTTGAACTTGGCCAAATCCTATCCAATTCAATTCAAAACCCATGGATTTCTTCATGATTAAATCATTCCTTCAATCACTTACCCAAATATAAATACAAACTATAATTATCAACCCTAGTCACTCAAGTCAAGCCCATGTTGATCACTTTTGACTTGAAATTATCATATAAACCAAAATCCATTTGACTCCAAACCTATTTGCAATTGGATTTATATTTTCATCCTAAATCCATGTATAAGCTAAACAAAACATAAATCAAGCCATGATCAAGTGAATTGACCCATATAGGTCAGCTTGACCCAAAGTGACTTAAAAGACCTTTTTGAGCCAAGTTCTAATCCAACCTAAATTGGATAAAACTAAGCCCATCCAAACCTCATATCATGATCAACAATCATCCTAGGGTGATCAACTACCTTGAATTGGGTCAAACCATGTCAACTTTATCCTTTGACCAAGTCAACCTTTAGCCCAAATGAAACCTAAACTAACCAAAACCCACCATATACCAAATTAATTGAAACCAAACCATTGATTCAAACCCATTCATAATTATTGATTAAACATGATCAAACCCTCAATTGAGACAAACCAAGTCCAATTGATCATTTA
Organism: Cymbidium sinense; assembly: GCA_021442155.1. Taxonomy (NCBI): domain Eukaryota; kingdom Viridiplantae; phylum Streptophyta; class Magnoliopsida; order Asparagales; family Orchidaceae; genus Cymbidium; species Cymbidium sinense. Next base: position 25,403,077 of record CM038223.1, on the reverse strand, counting down.
ACCTAAGTTGACCCAAATTAGCCTAAATAACCAAAATAGGTCAAATCATGATTTAACCAAAAATGATTACAACTAATGGCTCAAGTTCATTCCAAATCACTTATTGAACTCGACCAAAGCCACAATTGAGCTCAATTTGACCAATTGGTTGACTTGACCCAACCTATCCCAAATTGACCTAAAGGGTCAAAATAGACAAAATCTAAATTAAACAGAAATCAAATCAAACCAAAGCCTACAATCATTTTCAATTAAACAATTGAACATGAATCAACAACTAACCCAACTCAATTTAGTCAAATTGGTCAAATAGGTCAACTTAGCCCATTTGACCTATTTCAATCCAAATAAGACAAAATCAAACCTAAGCCAAATTAATCAAAACCACTTAAGCCAAAAACTCTTCAAAACATCATTTGAACCTAACCCAAGCCTTGGTTTGACTCAAATTGACCAATTGGTCAACTCAACCCAACATGAATTCAAATGAACCCATTTGACCAAATGAAGCCAAACCACCCCCAAACCAACCCATGGGACCCTAGGAGCTGGCCAAACCCAACCCAAACCATCCCTAGATCACACCCAAACCAGCCCAAATCCAAGTGGGTCAATCTAAGGGGATTATCCATTGGACAAACCTCCCCACATTGGATTCTTTCCATAAAAAGCCAAGTCCACTCTCCCATCACTTAGGCAGCCATCCAAGTGGCAAATGGATTATGCCTAGCCCTTCTAGCCCACCCTAGAATAGCTAGGATCAGCCATGGACCAAGAGGAGTTCACCTCCTCCCCTCTCAAGCCAAATCAAGCTCCCAAAGGACCAAGCTAACACAATCTCCCCATATCTTTCCTTGAGCTCCCTGGCACAACTTCCTCCAACCCTGGTGTGCACGTGGAGCTGACAGTGACCTCTCTAATGCCTTGATGGTGGTGAATCAACAAAAATTCAGGGATGGATCCTGTCCATCCGTCACACACAATTAAGGGGTATACTCCATCAATTTGAGCAAGATTGAGCATGATTCACACTATCTAAGTTCTTTGAGTGATTTGAAAATTCCAAAAAGCTTCTTAGAGCACCCCAAGCCTCCCTCAACCAGCCATTATTCTCTATGTGTGAAACCTAAATAGGGGAGACCTCTCTTGATTCAAATCCACCCATTTCTTAACCAAACTCTAATTAAACTTGCACACGCCTTCACCACATCTAATCAAAGCCAAGCAAATCATCCCTTGAGTTCCAAAGCCACTGGAAACCATACTTCGATCAAGACCAAATGCCAAATAGGAGGAGTTTGGTCCATAGAGCAAACCATCTCAAATCAAGGTTGCATATAGCTAAATAGGGCTTCATTTCTACCAAACGAAGCTACCTCAATCATTGAAACCACCGGTTATAAGCTTTGGTGAGATAATTTCTCAAAACTAATCCTTGAATGAAAATAATTTGGAGCTTTATGAAGGAAACTTGCATTTAAGCCAATCCTAGATGTTGGATCTTTGTGGATCATTCATGCAAAGGTGTGGATTGAGTTTGGAGCAGATCTGAGCATAGGTGAGCTCGAATCGAGCGATCCATGGTGGCTAGGCTCTATCTCCCGTCGCTAGTAGGAAGGTAGATCATGGGCTATCCATTCCATGTGATTGGAATGGATGACCGTGATCAAATCACACATAGATCCTTTGATTTTTTTTTTCCTTTGGAATGGCAGATCTAATCGTGGCCATCCGATCTTAGATCAAATAGCCCATTAGAAAGTGTGTTCATTGCAATCTGAGTCAGCATCCTGACATGACTACTTAAATAGCATATCCCATCGAGCTACATCGAAAGCATTGCGTCGCGTCTTTCGTTAAATACTAGACGGGATTAAGGGTTTAAATAGGTTAATTAATCCATTTTTTAAGGTTGAAACTTCTAAAATTCATAATTAATCCTAGAAAAATTTAAAAAAATACAAATGAAGGCTCATTTTAAAGATATTTCAGAGAGGAATCTATTAAAATTATTATTAATTAATTTTGAATAGTAATTTCTACTTAATTAAAGTTTAATTAAAATTTTAATTATCCTAATTACTCCGTGATTAATTATCCAATTAATTTCAAATTTTTTAGAGATGTTTAGGGGGATGACCTCTACCTCCCAATTTTTATTGGAATTTGTTGGATAGCTAATTAGGGAGATCAATGGATTAAGTCTTAATTACTCTCCTACCTTAATTAATGATAATTAAGAAAATTAATAATGGATTAATTAATTAATTAAGCTTATTATCCTCTATTAACAGTGAGAAGTCTTAGAGAAGTGGTTTGGGTTTACTCCTTATAACCATTTCATTAAGCCTCTTCATTTGTTTCAAATTAATTAAAGCTTATGTAATTAATTAGCCTCTTAAATAATCAGTTAAAATAAGAGGGAATCTAATTATTTCAGAGTCTAATTAATTTTGAAAATGACTTAGGGATTGGGATTGAGGCCTCTTCCTTGATCTCTTCCCCTAAGTTAATTTCATCATTCTATTTAAAACATAATCAAATGATTTAATTAACTAATTTAGGGTTTAAATTAATTTCAAATCCATTCATTCATAACTTTAATTAATTAACCTTAGGTAGCTCTTTAGTTGTTTAATAATCTAAAGAAATTTAATGAAATTATGATTAGCTTACATGTGTAAGAAAATCATAAAAATAATTAATTAAATCCCTTAAGCCTAATTAACTATTAATCATGAGTCAATTGCATTATACCCCTTTCATTTCTTAGGAGCATTGCTAATTTACTTTTCATGTGGTTGAATATCATGTTGTCTCATCATTAATTAGTTAATTAATTTAAGGTGTGTAGGTAAGGGTTTAATTAATTGATTTAATTCATACCTCAACCTACTTAAGCCGTAAAATCAATTTAATTATTTTAATTAAATTAAATTAACTCACACATGGGGAATTGGATTAGATTAGCAAACCTCTTTAACATCCCTTAAATCAAATCAAACATAAATTAAAAGGGTTTTAAGAAACTTTGGTTTATTTTAAATAAGCTTATTTAATGTGTTTGTCCTTAAGAATTAGTTGGACTGAATAAAATTACATGCTTATGTTACTTTATTTCTTTCCAATCATGTTAAAATATTGTATGCCACTTGTAGTTATGCATTCATTTCTTTCAAAAATTAATTAAATAAAATGATTTTCTTTATGTCAAATTTGCATATGTTGACTTAATTAGAAATATGAGTGGTTATTATCTCTATTAAATCTCAAATGTATTTTATAAAGCTTATTAATGAATAATAAGAATATAATAATAATAATAATAATAATAACAATAATAATAATAATAATAATATATTGTGACTTTAGTTATACATGCATAAGAAATGCATGTGAATATAAACTTAGTGTATGAAGTGAAGTCTCTTTCTCATATGTTGATTTCCATAAGTTTGAATATTAATGGGTATATTAGTCTTGACATCCCAAGGACGCATGGCTTTAAGTAGCCCCAAGGAGGTTCCTACCTCACTCCCCTTGTGTGGAACAATGGTGACGTACATGTTTGATTTCATTCTTATACATTTTGACGTTACAATTTAGATAGAGCTTTAATTCATTCACACAAATAAATTAATTGAATAAAATACTACTTTTGCATGGTTTCCTATCATTATAGTTGCTTATACATCTATATGTATTTAAGAATAGTGGGTATATTAGTCTGGATATTCCGGGGATGCACGACTTTAAGTTACCCCAAGGAGATTCCTACCTCACTCCCCTGGTGCCGAACAATGGTGACGTACTTGCTAAAAATTTCATACATTTGAATGTGTAGTTAGCTGATGAATGACAACCCCCTCTCTTTCTATTAAAAAAAGACATACATTCATACTTTGTTCAAGTGGTTGGATTAATTAAACATAAATTGAAGTTCTTTTTCTTATGATTTTGTATAAGATTTTAGATAGAGCTATAAATTAATATGATAAAATAATTCAACCAAATGAAACATCAATTCCAAGTGCATTTGCTCACATTCATCATTTAAGTGTGCTAAGATATAAGTTGCAAGTATAGTTATGTTTAGGATTTAATCATATGCATGTTATATGTGATGGAAAGAAATAAACAAACACGTGTTAAGTGATAGTAGTTCATTCCAATTAATCTTAAGATGCCTTTCTTATTGAATGAGTTTATTTAAAGTAAACCTAAACTTAGGACTAATTAAAATATGTAATAAGCCATTCATAAAAAATAATTGATTAATTAATTTGCTTTAGATGTGACTTAAGGTAGGGATGAAAGAAAGTGATCATATATTTTCTTCTCTTTGTAACACTTAGTTATTATAGGTTAAGTGAAACAAAAGGAAATATTAAGTAAAATTTATAAATCAATTAAACAACTTAAGTGAAACCACCCTTTATAATTAAATGTCCTTCATACTTAGAGAATGATAACTCTAAAGCCTCATACCACACAAGCCTTAATACACTCACATTAGATTAAGTCATCATTTCTAGTTTTATGTTAGGGTGCATGGTTTGATGTATGTTTATTTCGTGATGCATTATTATAGACTAGATATTAGGGTGTACGCTTCGTAGAATGGATGTTAGACCATGATTAGCTTAATCATGTTTTCTCTAGGAGATTATATTTAAGGGGTGCTTAAAATGAGTATAAATGTTCTCTTTTGCAGGTTGCTTAACCCCTAAGCATAACCTAAATTAGGATAGGTGGACTTGGTTACCCATGTGCAGGGTGCTAAGTTCAAATTATATATATGATTGTTTGGGTTGTATGGTGTGTTTAGTTAACACTTATTTTATAGGTGTAGTTAGATTTAATTTTCCATTCTTTTAACATAATTATTCTTTAGCATTTTAGTTAAGTGTTATGGGGGTTAAAGATGAATATTGGCCAGAAGGTTTAATCCTGGGGTGCCATGTGATGCCTAGAAGCCTACTAAATCAAATGAAGAAAATCAAATGAAGAAATGAAGGAAGCATGAAGACTTGAAGACCCCCATAATACTTATCATTTATAATTTGTAATTATTCTTTCATATATCGAGTTGTATAAGGGTAGTGCTTACCCATTTTCTTGGGTTGTCAGCGTGAGACCACAAACCTATTATTCTTTTACGTTGAGTTTATAAATTATTTGATGATTTGTTTACATTGTATAATAGAAATTCCATGTATTTTCCTTGTTTCTTCAAGTATGGTGATTTAATGTGTGGCCTAGATTCGCATAGTCTTTTAGGAAAAAAAACTTTTTACCCTAATCATAATTCATAATCTAATTTTCTAAATAACTCATAACCTTATTTAAAGCCTAGGTATTACATCAAGTTAATTAAAAGATTTAGCAACCATTTAGCTGAATGTTGTATGCTTAACATCATGCATATCATCTTATTTCATTCATGCTAAGAGAGGGTTTCCATCCTTGTACGATAGTGGAAGGCTTGACCTTTGAGGGTCTCCCTTGAGGTGGAAAACACATCGTTCTCTCTAATTTATCCAATGGCACTATTTCATCATGCATTTAGGCATGTAAAATCCTATAGCCTTATCAACATGAAGAGTCCAAAATTAAATAAAAATTGATAAAATTTATATTAGACTAAGTCATTATTCATACCACTCATGCTCTAGTCTCTTAGGGAGTGGGTTTAAGGACTTTAATTTCTTTCTAAATAATAACAACCTAACCATCTTGAAGAATATATGAATTGACCATATGATTTTAAAACATAGGAGAAGTTAGCTGGCTGCCACTCCAGGTAGTTATAAGTCCAACAGCCAGGTGGTTTATCCTCTCTTATGGAGGTAAACCATATGCCCATTTTTCTCCTTAAATTTAAGACATGCTTTGGCCCAAACAAGTAACCACTGGGGTGACACACTAGCAAGGTAGCATGTCAGCTAGACCTAAAATAGCTAATGAGTGAGTGTCACAGGGGTCTTTATCCCACATCAAAGTAGCCCGAGATAAAAGATATGTGTTTATTTTATATGTGGTTGTGTGTAATTTGTGTTGGTGTTGTGTTGATAAAGGATAGGATGCCGCTTGGGATCCTTACACGTACCCTAAACACATCATGGCTGATTCACAAACAAAGATGTTTCTCAACATAGAAGAGAGATTTGAGATGAAAAGAAATTTTTTATAATTATTTTGAAATAAGATTTATGGATAGTATTTCTTAGGTAGAGCCTATTGATTGGAAGCATTGAGCACTCTCCCTCATAATTTATAAGTTGATAAGATCCTCCTTGGTAGGCTTTCTCTATGACAAAAGGGTCTTCCCAAGTGGGTTCAAACTTGCCTCCCATCTTTTGACGGGCAACAATTGGTCTCCTTAAAACTAAAATAAGCTCTCCTACTTGAAAAGCTCTAGGATGAACCAACTTGTTATGAGCTTGAATCATTTTGGCTTCGTACAACTCAAGGTTCTAGCATGCCCGGAGGTGTCTCTTCTCCAAACCTTCGAGCGCTTCTAACCAAAACTTGGCATTCTGCTCCATTGTGATCTTGCTACCCACAGCTATTCTTAGTGATGGGAGTTGGACTTCTAATGGTAGGACTTCTTCGAAACCATACACTAAGGAGAAAGGGGTATACTGAGTTGGAGTTCTGTATGTGGTGTGATAAGCCCACAAGGCTTCAACCAACTGCTCATGCAACTGTCACTTGTTATCATGAAGTTTTTTCTTTAATATCCAGATGAGAGTTTTGCTAAAAGCTTCTACCAAGCCATTTTCTCTTAGGTAGTAGATGGTAGAATATCTCTAATCTATGTTGTGCCTCTGGGAAAAGCTATTGATTTTGGTGCTCTTGAATGTAGTATCATTATCGAATATAATTCATCGAGGCACCCTAAATCTATATATGATATGGTTCTTGAAAAATTGGAGCACATGCTGAGCTATAAACTCTCTAAGTGGGATTGCCCTATCCTCTTGGAAAATTAGTCGGTGGCAGCTAGAATGAACCGATGACCTTTGAAAGAAGGAGGGTTAATCAGACCCTCTATGTTAGTACCCCAACACTCAAATGGTCATGAGGCCAACGTAGGGTGTAGAATGTTGTGTGGTTGGTGTAGGACCATACCATGTACCTGATATTGGTAGCATCTCCTAGCTACATCCATGCAGGCTATGATAATCGAAGGCTAGTAGTATCTTAGTCTTTTAATCTTGGCTTTTATCTTCAGACCAGATTGATGAGCTCTATATAAACTTGAGTGTACCTAAGTCACAATCTTATGGGCTTTGTGTTTGTCCAAACAACATAGTCACATATGATCGAAGGAGCATCGGTACCAGGTACCATCCACGAGAGCATAGAAAAGGGCTCTCTACTTCACATGATGTGCTAATGACTTCTCTTGAGGTAGTTTTCCTATATTTAGATAATCCATGAATGGTTGCCTCCAATTGCCTCCAATCTGACTCATCATTTTTTTTGGCAATGACAACCTTCCCATCAAGAGAGAGTCTCTCGATGAGTTTAGCATCAATACGGGATAATACTTGTCTATTTTGGACCCAAATTGGTATGGACTCATTTTCTGAACATCCCAACTCTTTGGCAAGCTTGGCTAGTGCATTTACTACTGCATTTTCTCTTCGATGAATCTTGTAAATGATAACCTCTGGGATTTGGGCCAACAATTTCATAGTGTACTTATGGTAATGATGGAGCTTAAGCTTTAGAATTTTATAAGACCCAGTGATTTGGTTGATGATTAACTAAGAATCCCCGAATATGTTGATACTCTAGATGCATAACATAATGGCTAACTCCAGACCAGCAATCAGAGCCTCATATTTGGCTTCATTATTGGTGCATGGATTGGACAAATGATATGAGAATCTCATCACATCATGGTCCAAAGTTAGGAGAACTATTCTACCCTCTCTTCCTTGGAAGAGTAGATTGTGATTCTATCCCTTTTGAAAGGAGCCACACCATCAAAATACATCTCCCAGTGGAGAATGCTAGTGTCCCCTAAGTTCATGATTTGTTCATCAGGGAGGTTATCACTAAGAGGGGAATCAACAAGAAGTGGGTGTGCTGCTAAAAAATCTGCTAGTGTCTGTCCTTTCACTGCACGGAGGAGTACGAAAGTGATATCAAACTGTGATAAAATCATGGACCAATGTGCCAACTGTCCAAAGAGCATTGACTGTGTCATGAGATATTACAATGGATTAATCCTAGTGATCAAGTTCACCTTAGGAGAAAGCATGTAATGCCATAACTTTTAGGATTCAAAGATTAAAGCTAGGTAGTGCTTTTCAATAGGTGGATAATTTGCCTCAACAGGGATTAGATGATGGCTGAGATAGTAGAGTGCATTCTCTTTCCCTTCATCATTGGTTTGGGCCAATAAAGCACCAAGGGAGCCATCAAATGTAGTAATATATCATATCAATGGCTTGCCTGGGATAGGGGCTCCTAGAACTAGCAGCATCATCAGGTAGTGCTTGATGTCTTCGAAGGCATGTTAGCACTTGTCATCCCACTTGAACTTGGTGTCATTTTTGACAAGTGCTGAAAATGGTTGGCATCTTTTGATAGGTCAAAAATGAAGCATCTTATATACCCCAACTATCCTTAGAATGATCTAAGTTGAGTTAGGCTTTTAGGGGGTCGCATTTCTAATATCGCTTTGATCTTCTCCAAATTGATCTCTATTCCCCAGTGTTGGACAACAAACCCAAGGAATTTCTCTAAAGCTACTCTGAATGCACACTTCAAGGGATTCATTTTAAGGTTAAATTATCTTAACCATTCAAAAATTACTCTCAAGTCAAAGAGATGGTCTTCCTTTTCTTTACTTTTGACAATGATATCAATGACATAATGTTCGACTTGATGATGAATGAGTTTATCGAAGATTCAAATCATGGCCTACTGGTAAGTAGCACCAACATTTTCAAGGCCAAAAGGCATGACCCTATAGCAAAAAATTTCGATTAGGGTTCAAAATGCAGTGTTTCTTTCATCTTCAAAAGCCATCTTTATTTGGTTATATCTAGATGAGCCATCTATGAAAGAGAAGACTACATGAGATGAGATAATTTCCACCATTAGTTTTGAGATTAGTAGTGGGAATTCTTCTTTTGGACATGCCTTATTTAGATCCCTTAAGTCAACGCATATGCAAATTTGGTCATTCTTCTTATTAACTGGGATGACACTGGCCAACTAGGTATGATATTTTTCTTCCCTAATGAAGCCAGCATCGATCAGCTTCTTGACATCATAAATGACCTATTGTTCAATGTCTAATCGCATGCATCTAGGAGCTTGCTTGATAGGGTTATCACTAGGCTCTATTGCTAGTTTGTGGACTAGTATATTAGGAGATAAATCAGGCACTCTTTGTAACTCTATGCATAACAGTCCTTAAACTTAGTCAATAGCCTAACTAAGTCATTGATTTTAGTATTTTTCAATAAAGAACTGATGTATGTCAGACGAGGATTGTCTTCAATTCTTAAGTTGATTTCTTTGAGCTCATCGATGGTTGATCTGATCTTCTCTTAGAACTCTCATGGTGCATCCTTGACTTCAAAGTCATTAGGATCATCTAAACTTTCTAAACAGACCTCCTCATATGAGTTAGCATGATTCAAAAAGAACCTATCAGATTCCAAATGATTGGTGATGTCTAGGCAATGATCGTCATCATCAACTAGACCCACTATATCGAACCTTAATCCTGGTCTTGATTGAGGATGTCTTCTTTGGTTGTCCCATAACCTTTCAAAGTAGTCTGACCTGTGTTTAGACCAAGTATGTGCGATTAATCCATTCTTTGCTAGATTAAGAACACAAGGTGAGTACCAATCAAAAGATAATTGTATTAAATATTTATATGAATTATCCTAAAGTTTTACATTAATTTCCTCACTTGAGTATGATGCTCCCAAAAAGAACCTCTACATATTCCCAATTATGGATGACTTAAGGGCTTCCTTAACTACCAAACCCTCAAATTTTTATGAGAAAAGTGGGTTAGAGCTAAGGTTCCTAACTGATGCCTGATTGTCTCATATGCAGACTTGGATACATTTATGTTTTGCTTTGGAGCCCAATCTTCATCACTATCTAGCTCAAGTGTCACCTCAAAAGGGATTTGCTATTAAGAAGAGTTGGCTGGTGTGCTAACCACATAAGACTCATCCTCTGAACTAGATTCTAAGTCTATGTAAATAGTAATTGTACTCCTGGTGGTTGAGGCATACCTCTTATTGGGTGGCCAATAGGGATGCTTTCCACCTCAGGGGTTGCCTCTAGACTATCCTCTACCTCTGCCTGGTGGAGGTCAGGTCATCCTACCCATATGTTCAAATGAAGTAACAAACTAAGGGTGGAATCTAATGTCAGGCTCTATATCTTCCTCTGAGTCCATTTCTCGCTCTCTTTTATTTTCTTTTTCTTTCTCTTTTTCTTTTATTTTCCTATTTCTTTTCTTTTCTTTTCTTTCTTTTTTCCCTCATGGAGATCTTAAGTAGATTTGCGAGAATGGACTTGTTGGTTTTGGGGGAGAAAATAGGTTGCATCCGCATATATCCCGACCTCATGAACTGTGAAGAGTTTGAGATCTTCTTTGATGCAGTACTCAATTCCACCTCGCATGAACTTCATGCACTAATGTAGAGAGGATGGAATTGTGTTATTTTCATGTATCCATGGTCTCCCAAGCAAAGCATTGAAAGATGTATCTAAGTCTATGATATGAAACTTGGCTTTAGTCTTCCAATCATCTATCTCCAATGGCAACACTATGGAGCCTAAGGCTCTCTCACCTTGTTCATTGAATCCTCTCAACATCGTCCCTTCTTTTAGAGTTTGGAGATGTCAATCCTCAAGTAAGAAATAGTTCTTAGACTCATAAAGTTGACTGATGCACCTTGGTCAACCATAACTCTTGATAACATGTATCTGCCAACGTCCACTATAATGTAAAGAGGGCGGTTGTGCTTGTGTGCCTCCTAAGATGTCCTTTGAGCTGTGTGCCTCCTCTTCAATAGTGGTTAGTTGAGCTAAGCATATCTCTGGATCAAGAAGAGCCTTGATTAGAGATTCTCTCATCTCTTTGGATAAGACAAGGGCGTCATATATGCTTAACTTAGCTGGCAACTTTCTAAGATATGCTAGGACATTGTAATCAACTCTGACTTGCTCCTCCACAAGCATAGCCATAGGTGGAGCATCCCGTGGAGGGGTTATATGCTCACAAAATCCATTGACATGTTTACTCTTATCCTGAGGTGCTACCCTAGGATGTAGAACTTTTGCCACTACGCAAATTGACTTCAGTGACTTCTTGAAATGATGAACTTGTGAAAAGTTCCATCTTCTGATCAGGTATATGTATAGCTTCTCCTATGGGACCCTCAGAGTCAGTTGACTCTATTAATCTCAAGAGGTGAACCTCATTGATTCAGAAAAGGAAAGTTTGATTCTAAATTGGAAGAGAAGGGATCGGAATGACTAGAGCTATTACTATTTTCTAGACTTGAAGAGTTTTCAATAGGAATAAAATCTAGAGTATCAGAAGTGGACAAGAGGTAAGTGAAATCTTTCTTCATTGGATTCTTTTTGGGTGGAGGTACATGATAGAAATCTAATAAAGTAAGCAGATTAAGGAATTTAATGTCATTATCCACTAATACAATGCTCTTGCTGGTATAATGGGAGTTAGTAAAGGAAGAAGTAGTAGCTGCAACTATGGATGGAGTGTTGGACTCGGTGGTGGTTGCGCTACTGAACTATCTTGGGTAAGTAAGGTGAGCTACTGCTGCTACTGCTGGGCTGTCACTTTCTTCAAGTTGTCTTTGACAACTTGCAAACCTTCCTTGATGTTGAAGGTTTGGGCTACCTCAGTCACCTGTAAAGAGAGTTTCTTGATTTTAGAAACTACTTTTTTAGAGGTTCGAGATAAGGCAACATCCCAACCTTCTTTTATCTTAAGGGGATCTCAAGTATTCCCAAGAATTACTTTAATAGAACTGGATAGTTGTTCTAATAAGTATTCCTTAGGGATAGATATAGTGCCTGGCTTATAGCTACACTCAAGCCAGTCCTTAAAAGTAATACAATCTTTTAAGACATGATTAGCCATGCGGTGGTAAGGGTAATAGGTAGGATCATTAATCTTGCCCACTTCTTCCGACCTCTTGGGCTCTGGTAATTGAAAGTCAAGTTTCGTTAAGAGATTCTTAAAGATTTTTCTAACTATCTCCCTCTTGAATGAATATAGCTTATTCAATCTATGAGCAAGAGTAAGTGGGTAATAGCTATCTAGCAGTGGATAGGAGTGCCGCTATTGGGTATGCTGCTGTGGTGGTGGGAATGGCCATTATGGCAGCTGATATGACAGCCGAGGCGGTGGCAGAGGAGCTGGCAAACGAGGCTGTTGAGCTCGAGATCTCTCATATTAAACTCTAACTGGCTACTTTGCTCTATCCACTAACATAATTATCCCTAGCTTCCTCTCAAACACCTTTTGTGGGTTGGGCTGAGATGATTGGTCAGGAAAGGGAAACTATTTGGCTTCCTCTTACAGGCTAGCTATCTTATTGATTAGTTTCTCAAATGCCTGGATGGTAAAGCCTTTAAGCATGAAGGTGATCGGGCCATGAATATTCTTGAGAAGAATCTCAATGGCGTGATGTTCATACAGCTACGGCTCACATTTCATGCTTAGTTTGCACCACCTAAGAATATAATCAATAAAGGACTCATTGAGAACTTGCTTCACTATAACGAGGTCTCCTACAGTCTCTCTTTGCTGAGCACCAGCAAACCTCTTAACAAAGAGGTGCTCCAACTTAGCAAATGTCCTAACTGAACTGTTGGGCAGTTTAGCATACCAATCAAATGCAACCCCTGCTAGGTTGCTGATAAAGAATCTGAACAAGAGTGCATCACTGCCATCGATGTTGCAACAACCAACTCTCAAATGTGCAATATGCTAATGCAGGTTCCCACTACCATCAAATATCTTGAAGGAAGGCAGCACAAAACTCTTGGGATATTGAACTACATTGAATTCCTCAGGGTATGGTCTACAATTTGCAATGGATGAGCTCCCCCTGGCTTGCGCCATCACTTCCCTCATCTACTACTCTACCATATGCTTGATATCTTCTTCATGCATGGAGGTGCCATATATGACCTTCCTATGCAAGCTACTAGTATTGTCCTCTACAGGAGTACACCTAGGATGGTCTAAAGAATGGTACGTCAAGGGGTATGGTCTACCCTTTGTAATGGATGAGCTTGCCTAGTTTGCACCATCGCTTCCCTCATATACTACTCTACCATATGCTTGATATCTTTTTCATGCATGGACAGTGACCTTCCAACAGAAGAAAGTAATGTTCTAACCATACTATTTCTTCTCCATCTTGACAATGTGATCATCCCACTGCCTGAGCTGGTGGAGGAGGTGCTGAGTCGAGTGTGAAGTGTAACCTTTCTGACTAAGCTAATCTTGCTATAATGACCTCATGTATCGACCATATGCACCTCAACTGTGTCATCTAACATGTTATCCTCATCAGGATTGAAGCTGGCTCTATCCTCCTCCTGATCTGAATGGTCACTCTCGAGAATTCATCTTTTCTTGGTAAAGTAGTCCGCTAATATGTCATCTATCAATCGATCTACTATGCTTAGCTGGACCGATATAAACACCCACTGATTGTTAGTCGTAGGACTATGCTCATCTGTCTATATGCACTGGATGCTGCTTAATATCAAAACTTCCTCACTGGGAGGATCAACTATCATGGGGACTATGTCATGTCCCTCCCTCTACCTCTATCTGGGTGGTGCGAATGACAATGTTTCTAGGTTGTCACTCCCACGAGGTAGAGGGTCGAGCATGGGAGCTCGATCTCACCTCAACAGGTCGAGTGGATGGAGTGGGATCCTTGGGCCATAGTCGGATCAATAGTGGGGATGGTCTTTCCCTAGATGGGGGCTTCTGAATCTTGACAGGAGTGGTGGATGTTGTAAGCTGAATGGGTGATGGTGGATGATGAGGGGAGCGATGTAATGGCAACACTAACTGCCTCTCAACTAGAGATTTTGACCTACATCAGACTACACTAGTAAGAACAATATTGTCCAAATGATTAGACTTGATAGGCGATGATAAAACACAAATTTATCAAGAATCCTCCATCCTCTTTTCTTGCTCGCTTGGGTAGATACTCAAGCCTCCATGGCTCCTCACCGACCGACCCAAGTACTCTAGGGATCATGGATCTCAAATCAAATCAAGATGCACTGAGCATGTAAGCTCACCCAGCTGAATAGTCCTAAGTCTAGCATAGGGCCTCCTACGCTCCCTAGTCGGTGTCTCAAAATATGCTGGTGGTGGAGGTGATGCAACGATCCTCTAGTAATCCTCCTCTCCATCTGAGGTTGAGAGGGGGTGAAACATACTGCCACTCAAAAGTGGAGAGGTCTCATGGGGAAAACCCTCCTCAGCTGTGTGGAAAGCAGAATCGAGCTCCGTGGCTGCCTGCTCGTGGTCCCGCTTGACCTTCCTATTTTTGTTGCAGAGTTGGGTGTGGGTGAGCAAAGTAGAGTGAGAGCTAGAACCTACCTCAAAGATGGGGAGACAATCTCGGAGGCCAAGATAGCTTTCCACTTTGGGGTGACCAAAGAGGAGGTAGCATCTCTCACTAGAGCTATGGCAAGGAAAACTTACTAAACCTGTGTTGAAGCAGCTGGTACTGACACTGACACTGAATGGGGTGTGGGAACCACTACAGCCTTCCTCTTCAATGAGGGGAACTCAAATTTAGATGACATGTCAAAGCAGATAAGTGGTGTCTATCCTGCCACCTCCTCCCTACTAACTATTGTGAGGGCTTTCCCCTCATAAGTAATACAACTCCCACAAAGCCATGGCCAAAGTAAATCAGATGTGCAACATAAATCATGGTGAGATTGTCCTGATCCAAGGCTAGATCTACACTAGAGGGGAAAGAGAAAACAAACTTGTTGGGAGCCATGATCACCACACTGACTGAAGACTGAAAAAACTGACCGTGCTAAAATCACTGCATTTGTTTAAAATGTAATTGAATCAGGGCCTTGCTTTAGTATTTTTCTTCAATTATTAACTTCTAAACTTGAGTTAGAATTTGAACCCACACTTAACAAATTTAGGTATGCTAAGTGGGGTTCATTGAAAATTTGGAGAGATTTTTTATAATTGGAGGAGAGACTTGGCCATATGATTTTGATTTAGAACCCATACTCATCAAATTTAAGTATGTTGGGTGGGGTTCAAATTTTTGGGGAGACTTTGGAGATATATATGTTGTATGTCTTGTTTGAAAATTTGATTTGGAAAACCTTTACTTACCAAATTTGGGTATACTAGAAAGGATTTCAATTATGTGTTTGAAAATTTTGTGAAAACATCTTTGTTGGTGATGATTGGTTATGTGCGTAATACATGTTAATTTGATTTGAAAGTGGAGCTTCTTACTTGACAAATTTGGTATGTTAAGTAGAGGCCAAATATGTTATGATTTGAAAATGAGGCTCTTACTTCACAAATTTGGTATGTCAAGTAAGAGTCAAGTGTATTCATGATTTTAAAATGAGGCTCTTACTTAACAAATTTGGTATGTTAAGTAGGAGCCAAGTGTGTTATGATTTGCTTTCTCTTTTTCAAAATAGTGGGGAACTCTTTGTTTGACAAATATGGTATGTCGAATAGAGTTCAAAGTGCATTGATTTTGAAAGAACGAAATCTATTTAACAAATTTAGGTATGTTGAATGGAATACAATTTATTTTTATGATTTTTGGAAATGGGACTCTCATTTGACAAATTTGGGTATGTCAAATGGGGTCCAAATGTGTTTTGATTTTCAAGACTTTGGAAAAGAGAAATTCTATTTAACAAATGTAAGTGTGTTAAATAGAATTCAATTTGTTTTGATTTTCCAAAAGAAAGGGAACTCTCATTTGACAAATTTGGGTATGTCAAATGGAGTTCAAATATGTCTTGATTTTATGTGTCATTTCTTGCTTTTGAAAAGAGGGAAACTTCAACTCTAGCAAATATGAAATATGCTAAGTGGAGTTTCAATTTTATGTCATGATTTTATTTCAAAATAGAATCTTCATTCAATAATTTTGGGTATGTTTAATGGAGATAGCCATTTTCAAAAATATGCTTTCAAAAATTGGATTTTAAAAATTATTGATTTTGATTTTGAAAAGAACCTCCATGTAACAATTATAGGAATTGTTAAATGAGGTTTGGTTATGTGAATTTTGTGCTTTTTGAAAATTTCTTGTGAGTTTTGTGCAAAATCTTTTGTTATGTAAATTTTGAAAAAATGTTTTTAGAAGGTGGCTTTTTGCAAAAGTTTATTTTCTTAAATATAAGATGAATATTGCCTCACCAAGCTAATGGTAAAGAGGTTCTAAATTTTAGTCATCTCCTTTCATCAGTTAATTTTATCTTTTACCTATTGGGTGACCCAATAGGGGTTCCAAGACCTACAAGGAGTGAGGTCCTAAAACCTAGAAGATGTTCACTAGCTTTTCTTAAGAATGAAATAAGCTAAGTGCTAGAAAGAGAGATAGTTTCGAACTCATATGAAATATAAGTCCACTATCAATGCTTGGAAACAACAATTTTCTACTAGAGATGGAGAGAGGAACCATATCCTCAGTGGAGTCACTAGAAAAATCTATGGTGTTTATTTATTTATATGTGTATGGGGATCACCACATAGATCTGAGGGTGTACTTATTGAAGTGATCGGGTATGACATTGAGGTATGATGTACTATCTCAAAAGATAGAGGCATCACCCTTCAGTGGACCTAATCACCAAATAAGGACTCCTAAGGCATGATGGTCTTCGAATATATCAGAGATTTTTCCCCTACTTTACATGGATGAATAAAGTAGGGTTTATATTAAATTGGGTTCTAAAGTTCTGATGGAGTCGAGCATTCTTTCTTTTGATGAGATTGAGACAACTTGGGTATTGGAGGTGAGGGAAGAAGATATGTTGGATAACTAGTGCTCCCACCAAGGATTGCTAAGGTTTGGCCACCAAGCTCTCAAACCACAAGAATAACTCAATAATTTATAATTGCCAAAAGATCTCCTTCATTCTAGTAAGGGGGGCTATTTATAGCCATTATAAGCATCTTTTAAAAGGAAAGAATTCAAAATATGAAGGAAAAGGTGGGTAGCCATATTAATGTGAAGCATTAAATTGCCTCATTATTTTATGTCATCCACCCAATTCACATGCTATTATTTTATGTGGATTCAACCACCTCACATGTCATGCTTTGAATTTTTAAATGCAAATTTTCAAACATGGAGTTCCTAGAAGAAAATTAAAAATTACATAAATAAAAAAGATGAAATCATAAAATGGGCCTTAGTAGGCTAATGGGCTATGCCTTCTTCTTTCTTGAATTTTCTTGGGTTTTAGCTTGGATCTTGTAAATGAACCTTGAGCTCTAATTTTTGGATCCTCGTGATGTTCTACATCAACTCTCCTGGGCTCAATTGAACTTTTCTTCATAGAGTTGAAATCTAAGAAGTCTTCTGCTAATTATGGGGCTAAAGTCTACAAATCAGTACAAGTCAATCATGTATCTTCAGCTGATGACTTATTCTTCCAATGAACTAGAAAATGATGTTCAGAAGTTGGATTAATGGGTACTTTCTCAATGATACTATAGTCTACTTCAAAGGAAAAGGGCTTCTGTAAGTACAGTGTTATATCTCCTGCTAAAGAGTTAGACTGAATAAGTGGAGGTTTGTTAATTCCTTCATATGATAGAATATCTTCAATATTAATAACTAGATGAATGAGCATATCAGTAGGCAAATCAAGGTGATAAGAATTAGTTCTAATTTTCTTAAAAATTTTAAATAGACCACAAGCTCATGCATGTAATTTCTTATATCTAGTGGTTTGATAATGCTCAGGCCAAATGCGAATCAATACATAATCATCTTCTTTATATTCTTTTGTTGAAAGATTATGATTTCCCTTAGAAGCATAGTTTTCATTACTTATAGTAATTTGCTTTCCTATATCTTCATGGAGAATTTGAAAATCTTTAGCAAATGAGAATGTTGCATCAAAAAATACATGAGATGGTAGGTTTGCTACATCTATTGGTCATCGTGGGTTTTGACCATAGACTATCTCAAATGGTGATTTTTTTATAGTTCTAGAAATAGTACAATTATAAGCAAATTTTGAGGTTGGTAAATGTAAATCCCAATTTCCTAAACTTTTACATACCAAGCATCTAAGAAATTTTCCTAAGGTATGATTAACTACTTCAGTTTATCCATTAGTTTGTGGGTGAAAGGTAGAAGAAAATTTTAATTTAGTACCTAATAATTTCCATAATGTTTTCCAAAAATATGAGACAAACTTAACATCTCTATCAAAAATAATGGTTAAAGGGATATCATGGAGTCGCACTATTTTCTTAAAAAATAACTTTGCTATATAAGAAGCATCATTTATTTTTTAACAAGATAAGAAATGAGCCATTTTTGAGAACCTATCTACTACAACAAAAATACTATCATGTCATCGAGATATCCTAGGTAATCCTAGAATAAAATCCATCGATAGGTCTTCCCAAGGCCTATAAGGAACAAGTAAGGTAGTGTATTGGCCAGACCTTTGTTTGATAGTTTAGCTTGTTGACAAATTAAACATTGAGCCACTAATTTCTAAACATCTTGTTTTAATGAAGGCTAATAAAATCTATTTTCTAATAAACATATAGTCTTATCCTTTCTAAAATGACCAACTACACCCCTAACATGTAGCACAGTGATAAGGAATTCTCTAAGAGAAGATCGAGGAATGCATAGTTATTTTTCTTTTTATAAATATCATTTTGTTATCAAGAATGTCCCTTGAAAAGTTATTGGTTTATCTAGGTGTTCAAGATAAATTAGGTGAAAGTCAGAACACACAATATAATCATCTTTAATTCTATCAAATCTTGGGATTCTTAATTCTAAAGAGGAAATCATTAGGTTTACCTTGGATAAAGCATCAATAAGTTTATTCTCAATTCCAGGCTTATGCTTTAGAACAAAAAAGTAGTGTTGTAAAAATTCAACCCATTTTGCATGCTTATGACTTAATTCTTATTGAGTATTAATGAATTTTAAAGCATGACAATCAGAATTAAGTATAAATTCTCTATGTAAGAGATAGTGTTGTCAATTTCTTAAGGATTGAATTACATCATAAACGCTCTATCATAAGTGGAATAGCATTGTTTGGCTTCATTTAACTTTTCACTAAAGAATGCTATAGGATGATTCTCTTAACTTAAAATTCTACCTATACCATTTCTTGAAGCATCACATGTCACTTCAAAGGCCTTAGAAAAATCAAGAAGCCTAAGGATTAGTGTAGAAGTGATAAGAACTTTAATTTGCTATAAGGCCTTTTATGCATTAGCAGTACAACAAAATTTATCTAATTTTAGTATATCAGTTATCGGAGAAACAATGGTACTAAAATTCTTGATAAATCTCTGATAAAAAGTGGCTAAACCATGAAAGCTTCTAACTTCAGAAAAACTTTTAGGTGATGGCCAGCCTAAGATTGCTTTCACTTTAGAAGGATTAGTTTTAAGTCCAGTAGCGGATATAATAAAGCCTAAAAAAGATTACCTCAGCATGCAAAAAGAAATATTTTTAAATTAATGTATATTTTATCTTATCTAAGTTTTTCAAAGAATTTTTTAGGTGTTATAGATGCTCATTTTCACTTGGACTAAAAATCAGAATATCATCAAAATAAACCACCAAAAATTTACCTATATATGGTTTAAAAATAGTATTCATTAATTCCATAAATGTGTTAGGATCATTTGGAAGTCCAAAGGGTATGATAAGCCATTCATAAAGTCCATCAAGGGTCTTAAAAGCTGTCTTCCACTCATCTCCTGATCTAATCCAAATTTGATGATATCCACTTTTTAGATCAATCTTTGAAAAAAAAATTTGCTCCTGAGATTAAATCTAACATATCATTTAATCGGGGAATAGGAAACCTATATTTGATAGTAATTTTATTTATTGCTTGACTATCAACACACATTCACCATGTTCCATCTTTCTTTGGACTTAATAATGTTGGGACTACACAAGGGCTAAGACTCTCTTGAATAAAACCATTTTTTTAATAATTCCTCAACTTGTCTTTTAATCTCAACATGATCAGTAGGGTTCATCCTATAATGTGGAAGATTAAGAAGTTGAGAACCAGGTAAGAACTCAATAGCATGTTGAATGTCTCTTAAAGGAGGTAGCTCATCAAGAAGCTCATTGGGTGCAATATCTTTAAAATTAGAAAGAAGAGAAGAGACCACAACAAGTATGTGAGTCTCATTAGAGTCTGGTATGACTTCTTTTACATGTAATATGTGAAGAAGAAATGGATCAAAAAATTCTTTTCATAAAGCTCCAAAACATGTTGTTTCTATCTTTGGGGTCAAAGAAGGAAGAGCAGATGTTTTAAAGTAAGAATAAAAAATGATAGTATTAAGCCTAATAGTAGGATTTTCCATGATAATTAATTGAAGTTTGGCATTTTTCTTCAATAGAGGCTTAGGTTGCAAGTCAGAAGTTATTTTGTGTGATATTATGGAGGGTTTTTTTCTATTGGCTTTATTGGTAGGAGTTTAATAGTCTTATTATTATGTTTAAAAACATAAGTATTATCCCTACCATAGTGAATAATATTCATATTATACATCCAAGGTCATCCTAATAGAATATGAGCAATGTCCATAGGGAGAACATTACACCAAATTTGATCCTCATAGCTTCCTATTTTAATTGGAACTAAAAATTGATTGGTGATGGGAAGAGATGTATGATTTACCCCTAACATGAAATGGTTTGAGGTTGATTTTAGGTTGGCTTGAGTTAAGGTGTGTGTTGAAATGACATTCATAGCACTTCCTTCATCTATAAGTAACCTACATCTCTTTTCATTACACAAAACATACATGCTAAAAATGTTCTCTTTCTCCTCCAATCTTCTGCCCCATTTTTAATTACAGTAAGACATCTCATCACATTAACCTCAGGGTCATCAGTTAATTCCAATTCTTCATTAGATAATGGGGTGTCATCATAAACTTCTTCTAGATTATTATCCATTGGGTTTTCAACTTCTTTTAAAAATAATATTTGGGCTTTACATTGATTTTTCATATGACCCTTTTTATGAAAATTAAAACATATTATTTCCTTAGTGCTCTTAGAGCTCCCTTCAATTAAAGTTTTAGGCTGAAGGATTGGGTCATTTGGATGGGTGGGTTTAACAATAGATCTATGGGATGAAATGAAAAGTACTTGACTTTTAGTTTTATAGATGAAAATAGATTTCTTTTGTTGTTCAACCAATAATGCATAGTAAAATACATCCTCTAAAGATTGTGGATCAAATAATTTAACTTCATTTCTAATGTTAGTCATAAGTCCAATAACAAATTTATTAGTTAATTGTCAATCATTATTAGCACAATCATTTCGAGAAACTAGATCTTCAAAAATATCCAAGTATTCTTTTACAAGATGATTACCTTGTCTTAAAGTTAATAATTAACTATGTAGCTTCTTATCATGATGCCTAGGATAGTACTTTGCTCTTAACATTTCTTTCATTTCTATCCAAATGAGATTTGTCCTTCCTAATCTTTATTCTTTAGCTAAAGTATTTGTCCAATAAAATTTAGCATGCCCTATCAATTTCATTTTAGAAAAAGTAATCCTTTGGTAATTATCCATTTTATACCAATCAAAGAAGTCATCCATTTGAACTAACCAATCAAGAATTTTATTTGGGTCATGTATACCATCATAAGTTGGGGCTTCTACTTTAACTCTTTGAGATGGATCATTAGAGTCTTCTATAGTCTTAAAATAATTTTCTCCCCTTCCACCATTTTTAGCAATTGAAGGTCTTCTAAGTGGTTGGTTTTCTTTATGGTTTGGATATGAATCTTCTTCATCTATCCCTATTGGCACAGTCTGAGCAGGTATTGGAGGAGAAGCTAGCACTCTATTATTTTGCAGATGAGCTATAAGAGTTTGCATTTGTTGTTTAAGCTCTTACATTTGATTCTCACTTTATTCTAATATTTGTTGAGTTTTTAATTCATTGTTATGGATCCTAAGATCTAAGGCATCAATTAATCTAGCCAAATTTTCAACTTGATCTTGAGAGATAGATTTTGGTGCCATGATATTTTTTTTAAAGAAAAAAAAAGATATGTGAAAAGGGATCAATGAAAATAAAATAAAAAAATAAGTATAATATAACTGTGCAATCAAAGTGAAATTTTAGGCTAAGAGAACTTCCAGGTGAGGAGGGGGTTACACAGTTTAGGTATTTGTGACAAAGTTCTATTTAGCTTCCAAAATCACCAAGTTTAACACACTTATATTATTATGCATGCATATATTTTTTATTTTTTAATGCATTGAAAAAAATTCTCAAATTATCAAGCCTATTTTTTTTTTCTTAAGAAAGCATGTTATCATAAGTTAATCAAAGAAACATCTAAAATTAACCATAAATAATAACAAAGATAATAAAGCAAGTAATTAGATTTTTATTTGCACAAATGGCTAGGTTGTTTTTAGGGTGAAGCACTACCTAACTAAGATGCTCTCTTTTTTTCTTTTTTTTTTTTTTTTTTTTGCGGGGGGGTGGCACAAGTTCACACAATTGGAAAATGACTAAAATATATAATGGAGCTTATTAATTGAAATTTTATGCTATCACCATAAACTTGCAAGCAATATATATCTTTTCAAGCTACTAATATGTATTTAAACTATCATATAAAAGAGAATTAATTAACCTCACAAGTCCAAGAAAAACTCAAAATTTTGAAGACAAGTCCACCATTTGAGATGGTCCCTTTGTTGAAACAAACTGTTGACCAAATTTTCTCCTTCTAGGCTTTGCTCTGATGCTAAATTTGATGGAGGTGGGCATTCTTTCTTTTGATGAGATTGAGGAACTTGGGTATTGGAGGTGAGGGAAGAACATATATTGGATAACTAGCGCTCCCACCAAGGATTTCCAAGGTTTGGCCACCAACCTCTCAAACCACAAGAATAACTTAATAATTTGTAATTGCCAAAAGAACTCCTTCATTCTAATAAGGGGGCTATTTATAGCCATTACAAGCATCTTTCAAAAGAAAATAATTTAAAATATGGAGGGAAAGGTGGTTGGCAACATTAATGTGAAGCATTAAATTGCCTCATTATTTTATGCCATCCACCCATTTCAGATACTATTATTTTATGTAGTAAAAATATATAATGGAGCTTATTAATTGAAATTTTATGCTATCACCATAAACTTGCAAGCAATATATATCCTTCCAAGCTACTAATATGTATTTAAACTATCATATAAAAGAGAATTAATTAACCTTACAATTCCAAGAAAAACTCACAAGTTTGAAGACAAGTCCACCACTTGAGATGCTCCCTTTGTTGAAGCAAACTTTTGACCAAATTTTCTCCTTCTAGGCTTCGCTCTGATGCTAAATTTGATGGAGGTGGGCATTCTTTCTTTTGATGAGATTGAGAGAACTTGGGTATTGGAGGTAAGGGAAGAACATATGTTGGATAACTAGTGCTCCCACCAAGAATTTCCAAGGTTTGCCCACCAAGCTCTCAAACCACAAGAATAACTCAATAATTTGTAATTGCCAAAAGAACTCCTTCATTCTAGTAAGAAGGGCTATTTATAACCATTACAAGCATCTTTTAAACGAAAATAATTTAAAATATGGAGTGAAAGGTGGGTGGCAACATTAATGTGAAGCATTAAATTACCTCATTATTTTATGCCATCTATCCATTTCACATGTTATTATTTTATTTAGCTAAAATATATAATGGAGCTTATTAATTGAAATTTTATGCTATCACCATAAACTTGCAAGCAATATATATCTTTTCAAGTTACTAATATGTATTTAAACTATCATATAAAAGACAATTAATTAACCTCATAAGTCCAAGAAAAACTCATAAGTTTGAAGACAAGTCCACCACTTGAGATGCTCCCTTTGTTGAAGTAAACTTTTGACCAAATTTTCTCCTTCTAGGCTTCACTCTGATGCCAAATTTTATGGAGGTGGGCATTCTTTCTTTTGATGAGATTGAGAGAACTTGGGTATTGGAGGTGAGGGAAGAACATATGTTGGATAACTAGCACTCCCACCAAGGATTGCCAAGGTTTGGCCACCAAGCTCTCAAACCACAAGAATAACTCAATAATTTATAATTACCAAAAGAACTCCTTCATTCTAGTAAGGGTGGCTATTTATAGCCATTACAACCATCTTTCAAAAGAAAATAATTTAAAATATGGAGGAAAGGTGGGTGGCAACATTAATGTGAAGCATTAAATTACCTCATTATTTTATGCCATCCACCCATTTCACATGTTATTTTATCTGGATTCAACCACCTCACATGTCATGCTTTGAATTTTTAAATGCAAAATTTCAAACATGGAGTTTCTAGAAGAAAATTAAAACTACATAAATAAAAAATATGAAATCATTAAATGGGCCTTAGTAGGCTAATGGGCTATGCCTTCTTCTTTCTTGAATTTTCATAGACTTTAGCTTGAGATCTTGTAAATGAACATTGAGCTCTAATTTTTGGATCCTCATGATGTTCAACATCAAGTTCCCTATGGAGGCAAGCCCCCATAGTTAATTACATCCTAAGGAAGGTGAATTTCTTAGGAATACTCTCGATTAAAGTAGTCAATTATTATCTCAAAATATTTCAAGGATAAGACTATCAATAAATTGACTATATTTAGAAAATAAATTAGGATGGATCAAAAAGAGAGACTTATTATTGAAGCCAAAGGAAATGAGTGGAGGATGCTTATGATATTGGGAAACCTAGTGAGCATTCCAATCTATCCTATAGTTGGGATTTATATATTTGAAATTGAGAAGATTTATTTATTTGAGTTGAAATTTTATTAAAAAGCTAGAACTTATAATCTCATAATACAAGATCATGAAAATGCCTAAGAGGTAAGAATTTATGCTTGTAGCCCAAAGGAAACAGCAATCTCAGATCTTAAATCTAGGGAGCTTTAGAAAGAGCTAAAGCATGACCTAAATCTAAGCAAAAATGGGCATAAGGTTTACCTCCATAAGGAAGGATAAACCACCCAACTGTGAGACTCATAACTGCCTTGAATGGTAGCCAGCTAACTCTTCATATGCTTTAAAACCATGTAGGCAAGTCATATGATTTTTCAAGATAGTTGGGTTGTTATTATTTAGAAAGGGACCAAAGTCCTTAAACCCACTCCCTAAGAGACTAGAGCATCAGTGGTCTGAGTAATGACTTTATCTAATGCAAGTATTTTCAATTTTTATTTGATTTTGGACTCTTCATTTTGACAATGGCCATAGGATTTTTTTTATGTCTAAATGCATGATGAAATGAGGTTATTGGCTAAATCAAAGAGAAAGAGGTGTTTTCCACCACAGGGGAGACCCTCAAAGGTCAAGTCCTCCCCTATCATGCAAGGATGGAAACTCTCTCTTAGTAAGAGTGAAGGAATATGAATACATGATATTAGACATACAATATTCAGCTAAGGGGTTGTTAAATCTTTTAATTATCTTGATTTAATGCCTAGTCTTTATGTGAGGTTATAAGTTATTTAGAAAATTTAGCTATGAGTTATTGTGGGGGTAGAAAATTTATTTTTTCCTAAGATCCTAATCGGATCCAAACCATACATTAAATCATCATATAAGTAAGAAACTAAGAAAATACATGTTATTTCTATTATGTAATTTAAACATAACATCAAGCATCTTAGAAATTTAATGCAAAAGAATAAAAGGCCAATGCGATCGGGTGTCATCGTACAACTCAAAAAAGAGAAATGGGTAGCCGAGCTCTACCCTTATACAACCTAAAATATGAAAGCATAATTATAATTTATAAATGAATAAATGATATGGGGGTCTTCTTATCTTCATTATTCATATCTCCTTCATTTCTTCACTTAGATTTGCTTGCTTCAAAGGAATCATAGGGCCTCCCAGGACAAAACCTTCTAGCCACTGCTCATCCTAATCTCCCATAACACTAATCTTAATTTCTAATGAAAAATTATATTAAAAATAAGAAAAGTAAATCTAACTACACCTGTAAAATAAATGTTAGTTAAACACACCATACAACCTAAGCAGTTACATGAATAATTTGGACATCGCACCTTGCACATGGGTAACCAAGCTCACCTATCCTAATTGGAATTATGCTTAGGTGTTAAGAAACCTACAAAAGAGAGCATTAATATTTATTTTTAGAACCCCTTAAGCACAATCTCCTACATAAAATATGATTAGGCTAATCACGGCCTACCATCCAATCTATGAAGTATACACCCTAACATCCAGTCTAAAATAATACATCAGAATATCAAACATACATCACTCCATGCACTGCCCTAACATAAAGCTAGAAGTGGGACTTATTTCTAAATTATGTGTATTAAGGCTTGTGTGGTATGCCTCAATTAAGCTTTGTTATAATTTTTTAGTATGAAAAGGATTCAATTATAAAGGATGGTTTCACTTTAAGTGGTTTAGTTGATTTGCAAGTTTTATTTAATGTTTTCTTTTATTCCATTTGGCTTACACCTAACAATTAAGTGTTATAAAGGGAAGAAAAGAGAGGATCACTCTCTTTTATCCCTACCTTAAGTCACTTCTAACGCACATTAATTAGCAAGTTCTCTTTAATGAATGGCTTATTACATGTTTTAATTATTCATGGGTTTAGGTTTATTTTAAATACTCTCATTTAATAAGAAAGTCATCTTAGGATTAATTGGAATTAACTACTATCACATGATACATATTTATTCATTTCTTTCCATCATATGTAACATGCACATGATTAAATCCTAGGCATACCTATACATGCAATATACCATAGTACACTTGAATGATGGATGTAAACATGTACTTTTGGAATTTAGATGTTTCATTTGATTGAATTATTTTATCAGATTAATTTAAAGCTCTATCTAGATTCTTATACAAAAATACATGGGAATGAAATTAAATAGGTATGTGTCATTGTTAACAAGGGAAGTGAGGTAATCAAATGACCTCCTTGGAGCTAACTAAAGCTTCGTGTTGCCCATTATATTCAAACATATGTAAATTTTCATACATGAACATAAGAAAGAGAGCTCCAAGTCATATGATTAATTAATTCAACAACTTAATCATTCATGAATGCATGGATTTCTGATAAAAGATAATGGATTCTAATTCATAATTAAATGCACACACACACATGTATAAGAGACATAAGCTAATACATGCGATTGTTAACCAGGGAAGTGAGGTAATCAAATCACCACCTTAGGGCTACTTAAAGCCTCATATTCCCGAGATGTCCAAACTAAATATTTGATTTTCTCGAATACATATGGATCTATACATAAATAAAGGATGGAAAACCATGCAAAAGTTATATTTTTATTTCATTGAAATATTTATGCATATGGAGTAAAGTCTTATCCAAACTCTAATATTGAAATACATAAGAATGAAATTAAATGGAGTACATGTTATTATTAAACTAGGCAAGCGAGGTAATCAAATGACCTCCTTGAGGCTAACTAAAGCCTCGTGTTCCCGAGATGTCCAAGCTATATACTTATTAGCATTCTTACTTATATAAATCAATACATGAATGAAAGAAAAGAAGCTTCACTTCATACACTTAAGCTATAATTACATACATCTCATATGTATTTATAACTAGCATATAATCATTTAATTATAAGTTTTGAAAAATAGATTTGGAGTCAATAATGATAATAGCCACACATATATTAATTTAAATCAATACATGCAAGCTTGACATAAAGGAAACCATTTGGTTTAACTAATTCTTTTTTGAAAAAATATGGATGCATGAATCAAGTGGCATACAACATTTAATATGATTGGAAAGAAATAAAGGGACATAAGCATATGATTTCATTCAATCCAACTAATTCCTAAGGACAACCATACTATAAGCTCATTTAAAATAAACCAAAATTTCTTAATGTCATTTTTAATTTCATGTTTGATTTGATTTAAGAAATATGAAAAATCCTAATCCTAATCCCATTCCATGTGTGAGTTAATTTGATTTAATGAGAAGCAATTAGATTGATTTTATGGATTAATCAAGTTAAGGTGTGAATTAAATTAATTAATTAATTAAACCCTTACCTATGTTATCTTAAGATAATTAATTAAATGATTATGAGCCAATGTAATATACAAATGAAATAAAAAGTAAATAGAAATGCTTCTATGAAATGAAAGGGGCACATGCAATTAGCTCACAATCATTAATTAATTAAGCTTAAGGAACTCAATTAATTATTTTTATGATTTTCTCACACCTGTGAGCTAACCATAGTTTAATTAATTCTCTTTAGGTTATTGAACACCTAAAGCTCTATCCATGGATCAATTAAGGGAAATCAGATGTAATTACCCTTTAATTATGTTAATTAAGTCATTAATTCAATATCCATTTCTCTTTCTTAATTACCAAATTGAATTGATTATCCTTTGAAATGAAATGGGCTTAAGAGGGAAAAGGTTGGGAAAGAGGCCCCAACCTAATTCCATAAACCCTCTCATTTAATTAAACATGATTTGAAATCATTTGAATTTTAAATTAAACAATTAAGCCACTAATTAGTTAATTAAACATTAATTAGCATTTTTGTTGAAAAAAAGAGAAGGAAACTTAGGGAAAAGATTAGGAGGGAGGCTCTAATCCAATTCCCTAAATCTCCCCACTATTCAACAGTTATTAAGGGATCCAATTTGTTGATTAATTACTATTCAAATGCTTAACTATCACTTAATTAAGTTAAAAGAGTAATTAAGACTTAAGCAATCAATTTCCCCAATTAATCAACTAATAAATTCTAAAAAAAATAGTGGAGGCAGAGGCCATCCCCCTAAACATTCTTAGAAAGTTTGAAATTGATTGGTTAATTAATTAGGGAGTAATTAAGCTAATTAAAATTAAACTCTAATTAAGCCTAAATTACTATTCAAAATTAATTAAGAATAATTTTAATGGATACCCTCTGAAATACCTTTAAAATGAGCCATTATTTATATTTTTTATATTTTTGTACAATTAGTAATGAATTATTGAAGTTTCATCCTTAAAAAATATTACATAACACTAATTAAGCCTAATCCCATTGGCTCCATGTGGCATGCTGACACGGTGCGGTTTTCATGTGGCACCATGGGATTGGCTATTAAGTTATCACATCCGCATGATGTGTCAGCTGGTGGTGGACTCTATATTGATCTTTGCTATTCGATCTGAGATCAAACGGCGTAGATCAAACCTGCAACATAGAAGGAGAAAAATAGATGGATCTAGCATGATCTAATCAGAGTCATCCATTCTAATCACATGGAACAGACAACTTGTGATCCTCCTTGCGATGAACGAAGGAGGTCATCTACCATGGATCGCTCTATCAGAGCTCACCCGAGCTCAGATTCACTCCAAAATCAACCCACACAATTAGAGAAGGAAACCGCACACATCCAACGGTCAAGATCGATTCACAAGCAAATTTTCTTCAAAAAGCTCCAACTAAATTTTCTTATTTCTATGGTTTTGAGAAATTACCTCACTGGAGCTCAAGATCAGTGGTGGGATCAATGGAGGTAGCTTCATCTAGTAAAGATGAGGCCCTGTTGAGTAGCATGCAAGCCAATTCCTCTTGGTTCACTTGGTGGATCAACTTTCATCACTTTGGAGCTTGATGGTGATCGAACTCCTTCCTCCAGTGGCTTGAGAGCTTGGGAAATGACTTGGGTGGCTTCGATGATGTGCGTGGAAGGTGTGTGTAAGAGGAATTTGGTTTCGGTTGAGAGATGAGCAAGCTTGGATTGGGATTGGCCTTCCCTATTTTGATTACGCATGAGAAGATGAAATGCCAAAGGAGGAAAGCTTGGGATGGCTCTAGGGATTGGGGTTCAAATTCATGCTAGGAAGCTCTCACGATTTAAATTGATCCATTTTCCATGTGAATTAAGGGGGTATACCCCTCAGTTTGCTGAAATAGATGGACGGGATGGGTTCCCATTTTTGGCTGGCCACCGAGAGCATCGAAGTGGTCACACTCAAGTCCATATGGCTCGTATGGATTTGGAGAAGCCATGGTAGGATGCTCCAAGCTTGATTTGGGCAGATCTCCTTCTCTTGATTGTTTGGGTGCTCAGTTTGTAAGGCAGTTGAGTTGGCTCACCTCACTTTGGTCCATGGTAAGTCCTATCCCTTGTAGAGTGGGCTAGAAAGTCTAGGTGATGCCTCATTTGGAAGAGTAAGGGCCGCCAAGGTGAAATGAAGAGTAAACTTTTCCATTTTTTGCAAAATCCCACATGGGGAGAGGATCCATGGAGGATTTGGATTGGGCTTGACTCCAAATGGGTTTGGACTGATTTTAGGTTGACCCAAGATGGGTTTGGGTTGGGTTTGGTCAGCCTCCAATGGTCATGGGTTGGTTTCATGGGTTTTGGCTTCATTTGGTCAAATGGGTTCATATTGGGTCATGTTGGGTTAAGTTGACCAATTGATCAAATCTAAGGCTTGGATTAGGTTTAAATGATGATTTGAAGAGTTTTAGTTCAAGTGGTTTCAATCAAATAGTCCTAGGTTTGATTTTGGCTCATTTGGATTCACATAGGTCAAATGGGCTAAGTTGACCAATTACACCAAATTAGCCAAATTGGCTTGGGTTTTATGTTGGATCATGTTCAAATGGTTAATTAAAAATGATTATAGGCTTTAGTTAAAAAAATTTGGATTTAATTTGGATTTTGGCCAACTTGACCCTTTAGGTCAATTTGGGCTAGGTTGGGTCAAGTTGACCAATTGGGTCAAATTTGGCTCAATTATGGCTTTCATCAAGTTCAATAATCAATTTATAATGAACTTGAGCCATTGGTTGCAATCAATTTGGGTTAGATTATGATTTGACAAATTTTGGCCTTTTAGGCCAATTTGGGTCAACTTAGGTCAAATGGCCAATTGGACTTGGTTTGGCTCAATTGAGGGTCAAGTCATGTTTATTCATTGATCATGAGCTAGTGTAAATTAACGGTTTCAATCAATTTGGTGCATGGTTGGTTTTGGCTAGTTTGGGTTTCATTTGGGCTAAAGGTTGACTTGGTTAAAGGACCAACTTGACTTGGTTGTACCCAATTCAAGGTGATTGATCATCCTAGGGGGATTGTTGATCAATATGATTCTTGGATTGGCTTGGTTCAATGCAATTTGGATTAGAATTTGGCTCAAAAAGGACCTCTAGGCCACTTTGGGTCAATTGGAGCTAAATGGGTCAATTGGCTTGGTTTTGGCTCAAGTTTAGTTGAACTTATATATGAGCCTAGGATTGAAATATAAATCCAGTTGCAATCAATTTGGAGTCCAATGGATTTTAGCTCATTTGAAGTTTTCAAGCTAAAAGGGCTATCTTGGGTTGACTTGAGTTTGGTTTGATGATTGTAGGTTTCATTTAAATTTGTATAGATGATTGAAGGAATGATTGATTCAATCAAAAATTCATTGGTTTTGGCATGGTTTAGGTGAATTTTGGTTAAGTCTAAGAAATTATCTTAAAGGGTATAAATTAGATTTTGGTTTGATGTTGGATTTGGTTATGGCTATTTGAATTTATATTTCATTTATATTTATGAATATAAATGAAGATATAAATAATTCATGAGAAAATCACTTGAGTTTGAAGTGATTTGGAAGCAAATTTGACCAAGCTTATGGATGTAGGTCAAAAGGGCTAGGAAGGAAATCAATTTAGTTTAATTTATTTTTAGTCATTAGAAGGTGGGTTTCATATATATATATATATATGAATATATATGAAGGAGTAATTGATTTATAAAAAAATTAATTGATTTTGGGATGATTTGGGTTAAGATTTGGTTAAGCTTATGGAAGTAAGTCCATATGGCTTAAGAAGGGATTTTGGCATTGTTTGGCCTTGTTTGATTTGGTTTTGGTCATTTGAGTATGATTCCAATTATATTTGTGAATATAAATGAAAAAATAATTAATTTATAAAGAAATCAATTAGGTTTGGGATGACTTAGGTGGAGATTTGACTGAGTTTATGAGAATGGGTCATATTGCTTAGGAAGAAATTTTGAAACTTGGATTTGATTTTGGGATTGAATTATTTGAAGTTGTATTTGAATTGGAATTTGATAGTTTGATTGAAGGATTGAATTGATATAGAAAATCAAATTAATTTGGACTGATTTGAACTTGGTTAAGGCTAAGCCCATATGATGAAATCAAAGGGTTTATAAGTTTTGAATTCAATCATAAGGTTTATGGAAAACTTTTAAGCTTGAATTTAATCATGGGATTAATTATGAATCTTGGAAATTTGGTTTGGATTTTGATTGAATTTGAGGTTTGTTTGAGAAGGAAAGCATGGATTGGGTTTAGGCTATAGGGCAAGCAAATCTCCCTAAATTCCTAAGGCATGACTTATCCCAGGGCTAACCCTTCTAAGTCTCTAAACTTAGGTTAAGTGTTCACCTAATCACTAGAAGTATCTTAAGACTAAGGAGATCTTAGTTTCTATAAGAGTCCTAGATCTATGATGAGGAAGTTGAGAACTCACTCCAAAAGTGAGGTCAACAGGGAGTCTTCAATCCTTATTTTTCTTTCCTCTTTTGGATTAACTTGCTCCATGCTTCACAGGGCCTCCCAGGTCTTTGCCTTCTAACCACTGCTCATCCTAATCCTATTACAAATTTATATCTTTATGAAAAGTAAAATCTAACTACACCTGCAAAATAAATGTCAACTAAAATAAATATACAAATAAAGCAATTATATATCACAAATTTGGACTTAACACCCTACACTTGGGTAACCAAGCCTTGCTGCCCTGATCGGATTATGCTTAGAAACTTAAGCAGCACCTGCAAGCAAATATATTTTTTATTCATTTATTTTTACAGTGGTCCCTCAAGCAAAATCCCCTACATAAACTATCATTAGGCTAATAATGACCAAACATCTTGTCAATGCGCAAATAATCCAAACATATAGTCTAAAACATTACCTCATAAAACAAAAGATATTATCACAATATATCGGTCTAACCTAATACTATGATCAGTGACTTAGTATTCTAAGAGGTGTGCTAAGTCTTAGTGTGTTATGTCTTGATTGGGCTTTAGAATTAAGATTTTCTAAAGTTTAGAGTTGTTTAAATTATCCATTAAGGGTGGGTTCATTTTAAGTTTTTAGTAATTTGATTAAGTTTTAACTTATGCTTTTTTTATCATTTCTTACTTAAGGTTGGATCATTATGAACAGAAGAAAGAGAGTTAACTCTGTCATCTCTAACCTAATGTTGATTTTTAAAGGTAGATCATTATTGCTTTAACTTTATTAATAGACTATTCATGAATTTTATTAGCTTAAATTTGGATTAGCATTAATGAATCTTATCCAAACATGAAAGCCATCTTAAGACCAATGAAATTGAGTCACCGTCATAAATACTCATATATTTTCTTTCATTATCTATAACATTCATATCCTTTCTGTTTTAATTTGTTTAATATTTGGTTTAGTATACATATACATGCAATGTACTCCTATTTTTACACATTTAATGAATGTTAATGCATGATTTTGATAGAAAAAGGGATTTCATCTCATATTTAAGCATATGCAAACATGTATAAGGAATTTAAGTAAGTACGTGTCAGTGTAAACCAGGAAGTGAGATTATCTAAGACCTCTTTGGGGCTACTTAAAGCCTCATGTTCCTTGGATGTCCAGACTATATACTTACTAATTTAAATACACATAAGCATATACATAAGCATAGAAACAAAATCATGAAAAGGTTATGTATGATCATCTTTTACTTATGTAAAGCTTAATGACTAAAATAAAAGGGTTTTACTTTATGTTCTAATGTATGCACACATAAATAAAATTAAGCAAGTATGTGACATTGCTAAACTAGGAAAGTGAAATTATCTAAGACCTCTTTGGGGCTACCTAAAGCCTTATATTCTTGGGATATCCAGACTATATATTTGCCAATTCAAATACATGAATATATAAGTATGAACATAGGAATAAAATCATCAATTGCCATCTTTTTATTACAAGTAAATGAACATTTTATTTTTCCCATAATTAATTATTTATAATAAGAACTGATTTAAGATTCATAATTTACATATAGTTTCAAAATAGTTTGAGATTTACTAATTATAATAGCCACACCATATGGTAACATTTGTCCAACTCATGCAATTTAAGCGCAATCATATTCTTTTAGTTTAAAAACATGTATAAATGAAGAATATGTCAAACACATTTATGATGATTTGAAAGAAAGTAATTGAGCATCACCACACAACATACTTGATCTCATTAGAACTTAAGGACAAGCAAGTTAAATAAACATCCCTTAAATCTAATCAAAGTTTTTTTAATGCTTAATTTTAATTTTCAAGTTACTGAAAACCTAAAGAGGAGAAACAATGCTTATAATTTACTTTATCCCATGTTGGTTATTTAAGATGTTAAAGGAAGAAAATTTAAATATTTTATGGATTAATTAAGTTCAATCTATTAATTATATTAATTTTATGACCCTTCATAAACTTTTTTTGATTTAATTAATCACCAAAATATGAGCCTTCAATGAAATGCTTTGGAAAAAATAAAATTTGCAATGCACCTAGGAATCTAATGAAATTATGCTCAAGCTTAAGAATAAATTAAATTACTGAAGAAAAAGATTTAAGATAAATACTCTTGTGATTTCCCCACAGTAATAAGAAAATCATAATTTCCTTATCAACTTTATGCTATTAAACACATAAAGCGATTAATGGGTTGCACTTCAGTAAAATCAATTTCATTTCATTTCATCATTAATGTTTCTTAATTTACTCTTAATTATTAAGCATATTAATTAAACCCTTTATGGGAATACTTATGGAACAATTAGGAGAGGGGGTCTTAATTAATTCTCATGTTATCCCCACTGTTTACATTAGCTAATTAAGATTCATTAATTTTAATGATATTATTAAATCATTTAAAGAGAGCAATTAGGATTTAAAATTTAAAATTTTCCAAACCACATGATAAATAATTCCAAGAAAATGTGGGAGGTAGATGACATCCCCTAAAATCAACATGCCAAATTTAGAATTAATTAGCCATGTAATTTGGCCTTAATTAAAGTAATTAACCTAAAACTTGAACCTTAATCAAGCACTATTCATTAAATATTAATTAGGTAATTTAGTTTAATTAAATTCTCCTCTATCAAAGCTTTCCAAAATAGATTTATTTGTATTTTTTATTTTTTTATAATTAATTATGATTTTTTGAAGTTTTAGATATTTAATTATATTTTAAACCTAATTAAGTCATTTTAAACTATCGGCGCCATGTGGACACTAACACGATAACGCTTTCCACATGGTGTTGTGGCATTGGTTATTTAAAATGTTTGATGCGGCTGCTAACTTAATGGCAATGGATGTGATTTCATCTCGGATCGAATGATCAAGATTAATCTTTTAATTATTAAAGGATTAAATTATAATTTCTAGTGTGATTAATCAAGGTCGTCCGTTCTAATCATGCGAAATGGACGACTGGTGATCCGTTATCGTATGAGCGCCAAAAGATGGACACCATTCGCCTTTTATCGCTCTCTCCGAGCTCCCCAATTTGATGGTGAAATTAAATCTAAAATGATCAAGGAAGAGATCTAAGAAAATATTACGATGAAAATCACATGAAATCACATTTTGTTTCAAAATAGATCAACACATAAGGCCCAAATCTACAATTGCTGGATTTTTACCTTGCCAGAGCTAGAGATCAGAGGTCCGTCAACAAAGGTAGCTTCTTCTTGAAGAGATGAAGCCCTATGCCCTCTGATGGTCGAATCAATCGGGAATCAATTCATTTTTATTTGCCAAAGTGTGGTGAAGGTGTGGGGAAAGTTAATTTGGCTTTGGTGGAAGTTTAGTGAGGTTGGATGTGAGCTGGCTCTCGGAAGACTTGGTCTGCAGCTGAATGCTTTGGGACTACTTAGAATGCTCTAAGGAATGTGTGTGTTGAGTTTGAATGGATATAGAGAAGTATACTGCTTTTGAGCCAAGCATTGGCCTTTGGCATTCATCCAACCAAAGTTAGTGGCTGGAGGCAGTAGGGGACTGCTGAGGTGGATGTGTGTGAGAGGCTGAAGGAGTATAGTGTGCTTCCATGAAGTGTACACTCATCCTTAGGTGTACCAATGGTTGCAAATGGGTGAGCTCACCCTCTCTTTGACAAAAGTTTCACCCAACAACCTTGGGTTAGGTTGGGTTAGTGGTCATTCGTCCATGAAAGGCCAAAGGTGGCTTCCAAGGGGTGGAGAGTTGGAGAACCCATCTAAATATGGATTTTATCCCATTTGGAGGTCTTGGTTCAATGGGTTTGAACCAACCCAAGTTCACCATGGGTTAGGCCAACTTGGGCAAGCCTATAGTGACCCAAGGATGAGTCATGCCAAGTTTGGTTGGGTTTTTCTCAATTTGATTCATGTAGGTCAAATGGATTTAATTGGGCTAAGTTAATCATTTTGACCAAATTAGGTCAAAGTGAGAGTTTGGTTAAGCTTAATTAGTCATTTGGAATGAGTTAATGTAATTAGTTTGATTAAGTTTGGGTCAAATGGGTCATGTTGATCAATTTGACCAAATTGGCTAAATTGGCTTGAGCATGGTTTAGGTCCATGCTCAATTGATCATTACTGATTTATTGGAAAAGTTGATTTGAATTCATTTAGATTAGAGTGATTTGGTTTAATTTGACATTTTAGGTCAAATAGGCCTAAGTAGGTCAATTTGATTGGGTTGACCAAATTGGGTCTAATTAAAGGTTGAATCATGTCCAACATCTAATTGTTGATTGATTATAAGCATTGGTTTCAACCAATTTGGTTTCGGATTTGATTTGACCCAATTTGGCCCTTTAGGTCAAATTAGGTCAAGAGGCCAAATTGGTTTGGTTAGATCCAATTGATTGTAGTGGAGTGTTCAATAGTGACCTACAATCATCAATGAAGAGATTGGATAGCTTGGTTTGATCCAATGAGAGTTTGATTGAAGTTTGGTCTAATTGGCCTTTTTAGGTCACTTTGGGGTTAAGTGGTTTAGTCAAAGTCAATTTGGACCCATCAAGGCTATGGAAGGTTGGAATATATTAAATGATGAATTTGAAGTTGATTGGTGGCTTTGACTGCAATTAATTTGAGATCAATTGGGTTTTGGCTCAATTGAACCTTATAGGTCAAATGGGCTAACTTAGGATAATTAAGTATAATTTATTTAATTGGCTTGATTGCAAGTGTTGGAATAGTTTGAAATGACCCATTGGATAATTAGAATGGTTTAGAAAATTAAATTGAGTTTGGTTTGCTTGGATTGGTTTGAACGGAGTTATATGATTGAAGTGGGTTAACTCGGGTTAAGATTTAAGTTTATTTAGCTTGGACCTTGGATTGGAAACCAAATTCAATCAAGGTCAATTGATTGGCTTGGGGTTGATGTTTCAACCATTTGGTTTAGGTTAAAAATATTTGATGGGTATGAGTGTTAGTTTAGGCCTTAAGTGGTATGTGAAGCCCACTTGTCGTAAGGTAAGCTCTAGACCTAAGGTCATGCCCTATAAGTATCTAGTTTGGTTTAGTTTCCACTTAAACTACCAGAAGTGTCCTAGCACTAAGGGAACTTAAGTGTCTAGAAGAATCCTAGAGTTAGGATGGGAGTGACCAATCCTCACTCCAAAAGTGAGATCAATAATGTGCATTGGAGAACTCTAAAATGGGCTATTTATTTTTAACAACCACCTTAGCAATAGGAGCTAATGTCACTCCATTTGCTGTGATATTTAGGTTATCAAATCCAGATCCAAACTTGATGACAGACTTATTAGCCAACCTACTACTGTCCATGAAAAAGCTAATCCTAGTTGTAACAGCAAAATTAGTTGTCCAACCATTGTCTGTTTGTAAAAGTAATAACTTTTAAATGAGTCATTATTCATAATAATTATAATGTAGTCAAAAGAAAATTTTTGACCCATTGTTGACCTCACTTTTTGAGTGAGCTCTCAACTTCCTTATCATAGATCTAGGACTCTTATAGACACTAAGAGTTCCTTAGTCTTAAGACACTTCTAGTGATTAGGTGAACACTTAACTTAACCCTAGAGACTTAAAAGAGTTAGCCATAGGAATAGGTTGTGCCTTAGGGACTCAGGAGAATTACCTACCCTATAACCTAAGCCCAATCCTTGCTTCCTTCTTTCAAACCAAACCAATTCTCTACTTAAGCCCTTTTTGACCCACATCCCTTAACTTGGTCATATTTTCTTCCAAATCACTCCAAACTCAAGTGATTTTCTCATAACCCATTTATAACTTCATTTATATTCACAAATATAAATGAAATATAAATCCAAATGACCAAAACTAAACCCAAATCAAATCAAATTCCTAACTTTAGCCCTTTTAGCTAAATTCTTGAACTTTGCTAAATGATATCCAAATCAACTCAAAACTCATGGATTTTTCATGATTCAATCATTCCTATAATTATTGACCCAAATATAAACATAAACCACCCTTGTCAAACCAAACCCAAGCCAACCCAAGTCAAGCCCATGTTGACCCTTTTGGCTTGAAATTATCATATGAACCAAAAACCATTTGACTCCAAACCACTTGTAATTAGATTCATTCCTAAGTCCATATGTGAGTTCAACCAAACCTGGAATAAGCCAGATCAAGCCAACCAACCCATTTAGGTCCACTTAACCCAAAGTGACCTAAAAGACCTTCTAGAGCCAAGTTCTAATCCTACCCAAATTGGATTGAACCAAACCCATCTAAACCTTCAATCATGATCAACAATCATCATAGGGTGATCAATGATCAATTGCATTGTTTTGACCAAGTCAACATTTAGCCCAAATGAACCCCAAACTAGCAAAAATCTACCATAAGGCAAATTGATTAAAACCATTGACTCAAACCCATTCATGATCAATGTTTGAACATAACCAAACCCTCACTTGAGCCAAACCAAGTCCAATTGGCCATTTGACCTAAGTTGACCCAAATTGGCCTAAAAGGCTAAAATAGGTCAAATTATGATTTGATCCAAATGGATTGCAATCAATGGCTCAAGTTCATCCCAAATCACTTATTGAACTTGACCAAAGCCATAAGTGAGCCCAAGTTGACTAATTGGTCAACTTGACAACTAAATTGACCTAAAGGGTCAAATTGGCCAAAATTCAAATTAAATCTAAATTAAACTAAACCAAAGCCTCATTTTAAATTGACCAATTGAACTTGACTCAACACCTAACCCAATTTGGTTTGGTCAAATTGGTCAACTTGACCAATTTGATCCTTTGAACCCAAACAAATCAAACCTAAGCCAAACCAACCCAAATTAATTGAACCAAAACATCCCAAATCATCATTTGATCCTAACCCAAGACTTGGTTTGACCCAATATGACCAATTGGTCAACCCAACCCAACCCAACCTAGCCTAAATAAACACATTTTGACCATATGAACCCAAACAACCTAAAACTGCTTTGTGGAACATTGGTGGCTGACCTAACTTGACCCAATTGGACCCTAGGTTAGCCCCAAAACAACACAAGTCCATGTGGGACCCAACCCAAGAGGATTAACCAATGGACACCCTCTCATTTGCATTGGATCCTTCCTTAAGTGGAAAAGTCCACTTTATCTCCCCATGGTTGTCATCAAATGGCCAAATGAAGCACTCCTAGAACTTTCTAGCCCAACCTAACTCACCCTAGCATATGCCATGGACCAAGAGAACAAAGCCAAGCCATTCCCCCTCATGGCCGAACCCATTGGAAGCAAGGAAGATCAATCCCACACAATCCCTCCATATAAAGCCTTGAGACTCCTGCCACTGCCTTGACCACTCCTGGTGAACCACGTGGCACTGACGACAACCCCTAATGACTACCAATCGGTGGAAATTATGGATGAATCCCATCCATCCATCATGAGCAATTGACGGGTATAAACCCTCTATTCGAGCAAAAAATAAAAAATTATGCATTGAGCCTCAGAGCGCTCCTACGCATCCTCAAGCCCACCTTGATCAGCATTGTCGATTCCTAAGAAAAGCCAAAATAGGACATCACCCCTTCAAGCAATACTCCCCCTCCACTAAATCAAACTTCAATTCCTTGCACCCACACCATTCTTGTACTCTATCAAAGCCAATCAAACCTTCTCCAAGCCTTCCTGAGCATCGGAGATAGGAGTTCGATCGGAACTGAGGCATTTGAGTTCATGGATTGGTTGACCGAGCACTGTACCCTAAATTTAGCTCAAATCTTCTTAACAAGGCCTAGCCTCAACTAGGCGAAGCTACCTCTAATGACCCACCGCTGAACATTAGCTCCAGAGAGGTAATTCCTCAAAACCATAGCTATAGGAAAATCGTGCTTGGTCTTTTTCCAAGAGAATATGAATCCCATGTGAATTTGACCATTGGATGTGCATCTCCCCTCCTTTTGAAGGTGTGGAATCGGTTTGATCCCAATCTGAGCTCGGGTGAGCTCGAATTGAACGGGGAAAGATGGACGGTGCCCATCTTTCATCGTTCATGAAAGAGGAAGATCATATGCCATCTATTTTGCATGATTGGAATGGACTATGATTAGATCATGGTAGATCCCTATTGTTTTCTCCCTTAACCCGCGACTCGAATTGTGGCCATCCAATCTTAGATCGGACGACCCACAGAGAAATTGCATCCACCGTCAGTCCTTGGATGTGATAACTTAAATAGCCACTCTATCATGGAAAGTGCAGTTTTGCCGCCATGATATATTAAAGCTTTAATTAGGCTATTTTAATTAATTTTGAAGCTAAAATTCCCTAAATTCATAACTAATTATAAAAAAAATCCAAAAAATGCAAACTTTGGGTCATTTTGAAGATATTTTATAGTAGAATCTAGGAAAATTATTATTAATTGATTTTTAATAGTGATTTTGGCTTAATTAAAGTTTAATTAAAATTTAATTAGCTTAATTACCCCTTAATTAAGCATTCAATTAATCTCAAATATTTTGTGGATGTCGAAGGGGATGATGCTTGCCTCCTCTATTTTTCTAGAATTTTATTGGTTTCTTAATTAGGAAAATAAATTGATTAAATCTTAATCACTCTCTTAATTTAATTAGTTATAATTAGTGAATGAACAGTATTTTAATTAATTATTTAAGCCTAATTACCTTTATGTAATAGTAAGGGAACTTAGAGAGTGCAATTTCCTAATTCATTTCCTAGATTACCTTTACTTTTTAAAATTAAATTAATTGATGATTAATGAGGTAATTAATTGCTTAATTAATTAATTAATTCCCAAGACCAAAATTAAAGCCTAATTGAGCATTTGAAATGGCTTAGGGATTAAGGATTGAGGCCTTGTCCTTAATCCCTTTCTCTAAGCTAATTTCATCATTGTAATCAAAATATAATCAAAGAATTCAATCAATTAATTAATAAGCTTGATTTAACTCAATCTAAAATCCACTTCACATCTAAGCAACCTTTAATTGATCTCAGGTAGCTCTTTGGGTATTCAATAACCCAAGGTGAAAGATAATGAAATTATGGTTAGCTTACATGTGTGAGAAAACTATAAAAGTAGTTAAGTGAGATCCCTTAAGCCTAATTAACTATTAATCATAAGCCAATTGCATTAGGCCCCTTTTATTTTTTAGGAGCATTGCAAATTTACTTTTTATGTGGTTGCATATCATATTGGCTTATTATTAATTAGTTAATTAACTTAAGGTGGTTTAAGTAAG
Source organism: Cymbidium sinense (assembly GCA_021442155.1). Taxonomy (NCBI): domain Eukaryota; kingdom Viridiplantae; phylum Streptophyta; class Magnoliopsida; order Asparagales; family Orchidaceae; genus Cymbidium; species Cymbidium sinense. The sequence continues at coordinate 25,360,908 of CM038223.1, read as the reverse complement.
GGTTAATTAAATCACTTAATTCATACCTTAACCTAATTGAAACATAAAATTAACTTAAATATTCTTCATTAAACCAAATTAATTCACACATGGGGAATTGGATTAGGATTATCAAACCTCTTTCATATTTTCTATGTCAAATCAAACTCAAAGTTAAAAATGTCTTTAAAGAATTTTTATTTATTTTAAATAGCCTTATTTAGTATGATTGTCCTTAGGAATTAATTAGGATGAATGAGATCATGTGCTTATATTATTTTATTTCTTTTCAATCATGTTAGATGTTGCTTTCTATGTGTAATCATGCATTCATTTCTTTTAAAATTAGCTAAATGATATGGTTTCTTTTATGTCTAATTGCATGGGTTGATTTAAGTTAAAAGTATGTGTGGCTATTATCACTATTAAATCAAATGTTATTTTCAAAAGCCTATAAAATTAATTATTATAAATGAAGTGATATTAATTACAAATATATATATGTTTGCATGTGATGATAATATAAGATATACAATATGAGGTTCTCTTTCCTTATCTTACATGGATTCACATAGGATTTACAAATGTATAGTTCATTTGAAAAGAACACAACATTTATCTAAATCTACTCCTATGCATCTCCATGTTAAGACTTACAAAGAAATTCATATCACATATGTAAATCATACAATAAAATCAAAATGACTTCTTGCATGGCTTCTTATTCTTGTAGTTCCTTTTGTACATTCATATGTATCTGAGAAACATGGTATATTAGTCTGGACATCTCGGGGCTACGAGGCTTTAAGTAGCCCTAAGTAGGTCTTGTACCTTATGCACCTAGTGTAGAACAATGACGTCGTACTCACTTAACACTATTATATACATGTATGTATAATGTGACCAATAAATAAGAATCATAAATCAAATATAACTTTCACATGGCTTTTCCTATCTTTATAGTTATTTACACATCTACATGTATCTAAGAAAAGTGGTATATGTTTGGACACCCCCGGGCTGCAAGGCTTTAAGTAGCTCTTAGTAGGTCTTGTACCTTATGCCCCTAGGTCAGAACAATGGTGATGTATTCACTTAAACTTTTTATACATGTGAATGTGTATCTAACTAATGGATAAAAAATCCCTCTTTTCTATTAAAAAAATGCATTCATAATTCAATCAAATGAAATATTTAAAGTCCAAATACACTTCTTTGCATTCATCATTCAAGTACACTAAAAATATAAATTTCATGTATATGTATGTTTAGGATTTACTCATATGCATGATACACATGATGGAAAGAAATGAATGAATATATGTTATGTGATAGTAATCCATTCTAATTAATCTTGATATATCTTTCTTATTGAATAAGGTCATTTAGAGTGAACCTAAACATAGGATTGATTAAAATATATAATAAGCAATTTACTAAAGTAAATTGATTAATTAATTTACTTTATAAGTGACTTAGGGTAGAGATGAAAGAGATATTCCCTCTCTTTCTTCTTTTTATAACACTTAGTTGTTAAGTGTAGGCCAAATAAAATAAAAAAAATATTAAGTAACATCTTCAAATTAATTAAATTACTTAAAGAGAAATCAACCCCTTCATAAATTAAATCCCTCACACTTAGCAAATTACAAATCTAAAGCCTAGTTAGGACATACCACACAAGCTTTAACACACACAAATTAGACTAAGTCACCATTTCTAGGTTTATGTTAGGGCGGTGTATGGTTTGTTGTATGCTTATTTTATGATGTATTATTGTAGACTGGATGTTAGGGTGTAAGTGCATAGTTTGGATGTTAGGTCATTATTAGCCTAATCATGCTTTCTATAGGAGGCCATGCTTAAGGTATACAAATGATTTTTTGTGGGGTTGCTTATACATGGCAGTTAGGATAGGTGGGCTTGGTTACCCATGTGTGGGGTGCTAACTCTAAATTATTCATATAAATACATGGGTTGTATGATGTGTTTAGCTAACATTTATTTTGTAGGTGTAGCTAGATTCTTTCCTTCTTTAATGTAATTTTGCATTAGGATTAGGATAAGTGTTATGGGGGATTAGGATGAGTATTTGTTATAAGACTAAGTCTTATGTACCATATGATGCTTTTGGAGTAAGCACATCCAAATCAAGATAGAAGGAAGAAAGAAATGGAGCAAATCAAATGAAGAAATAAAAGAAGAAAGAAGAAAGAATGAAGAATGAAGAATGAAGACCCCCATAACATTCATCATTTATAATTATAATTATTCTTTCATTATGTCAGGATGTATAAGGGTAAAGCTTGGCTACCCATATTTCTTTTAATTAATGGTGTGGCGTGCAGGCATCGACCTCTTATTCTTTTGTAATAGCTTTATAAAATTATTTAATATTCTATTTAGCATGTGCATTAGAAAAACCATACCTCTTCATAATTTATTTATTATTTGGTGACTATTGTATGGCTTAGATGTGATTAGGCTCCTAGGATAAAAATTAGTTTTTCAACCCAAACAAACAACTCATAACTAAATCTCTAAAATAACTCATAATCTCATGTAAAAGCCTAGGCATTAAATCAAGATAATAAAATATTTAGCAACCCCTTACTTGGATGTTGTATGTGTAATATCATGCATAACCAACTTGTTTCACTCTTGTTAAGGGAGGGTTTCCATCTTTGCCAAATAAGAATGGGCTTCACCTTTAATAGCCTATGATGGAAGAACACCTCTTTCTCTTTTGATTTGGCCCATAATCAACTTCTCATGCATTTAGGCATACAAAATCTTATAGCCTATGTCAAAATAAAGAGTCTTAAATTAAATAAAAATGTGATAAAAATTTACATTAGATTAAGTCATTATTCATACCCCTCAAGCTCTAGCCTCTTAGGGAGTGGGTTTAAGGACTTGATTTCTTTTCTAAATAAATAATAGCCTAACCATCTTGTAAAGCATATGACTTGACTACATAGTTTTAAAGTGTAGAAGGAGTTAGTTGGCTACCACTCCATGCGATAATAAGTCTAGTTGTTGGGTGGTTTACTCTTTATTATGGAGGTAAACCATATACCAACTTTTGCCTTAGATTTAGGTCATACTTTGGCACTCACCAAAGCTCCCTATATTTAGGATTTGAGGTTGTTGTTTCCCTTTATGGGCTATGAGCATAAATCCTCACTTCTTAGGCATTTTCACAATCTTGTATTATGGAATTATAAGTCCTAGATTTCTAATAAAATTTTTAAATAAATAAATCTCCTCAATTTCAAATATATAAAGCCCAACCATATGATAGATTGGAGTGCTCAATAGGTTTCCTAGTATCATGAGCACTCCCTACTGATCTCCTTTGGTTTTGATAATAACTCATCCCTTTTGATCCATCCCACTTGATTTTCTATAAACATAGCCAATTTATTGATAGTTCTATCTCTGAATTCTTTGGAGACAGCAATCGCCTACTTTAATCAAGAGTATTGTTAAAGGATTCAATTTCCTTAAAATGTAATTAACTATGGATTCTTGCCTCCATAAGTAACTTAATGAACTCAGTTTAAATAAATTCTGCTTTACTTTTTTATGTAAAGTAGGGGAAAGATCTCTGGTATATTCGAAGACCCATCATGCCTTAGGAGTCCTTATTAGTGATTAGGTCCATCGTAGGATAGTGATTTCTATCTTTTCACATAGTGCACTTTTCCTTGATGTCATAACCGATCACCTTAATAAGTACATCCTCAGATCTATGTGGTGTCCCCTCACATATACACACACAAACATTCCCAAAAAAATAAGCACCACACCCATTAGAAAATTTTAGCCAATTTTGTTGTGGCTAAGATTTTTTTATTTTAAAAGATATTATAATTTTTTGAAAATATAGGAGTTATAAAACCGTTCCACTTGATTTCAAAAAGTGGGATATTTTATACTCTCTCTTTTGTTTAGAAGATGTTGGATATACTCTATCATGGATGAAATGAAGATATATTTAACTAAAAGATAGGCAATCTTGACCCATGAAAACACAAGTACATTGCTGATATATAGAAATAATAACTTGTTTATAAATATGGAGAGAGGAACCATTCCCCAACAGAGTTGCCAAAAAATATCTCTATAAGAAAAATTTATGACACCACATAAGATTTAGGAATTTCATATTTGGATGATTAAATGCATAATTTATTTTTTTTATTATTATTTAAATTTTGTAAAGCATTTATTTATTATTTTGTTCATTTATATTTATTTAGTAAAAAAAATTGGTAGCATCATCGCATCTTTAAAAAATTAAAATTCCAAAAATAAATTTCACGTTGTGTCAACATGCCTTCAAAATTTGCTAGCCAAGTTCAAATGAATAACTTCAATGGAAGAATAAAAGAACTTGCTTTATAAGCTGAGGAGAAATTCAATAGAATCCAAGACATAGTTATGAACTTAGCCATCCAATTTTAAAATATGAATATTAGGGCACAAACCCTAATTGTACTACAAAATCCTATAGAGATTGATCTTTTAAGAGAAGAATTCATAGAAAATAATAAGGAACACATACACCCCAAGAGAGAACCCTTGAAAAATCCCCTTAGGAACGAAAATCATAGAATCCTTGAGATTTTAAATAATCCCATTGAGAAAGTTAAGAATGATGCCCATATATATGATGGAATCCATGATTCCAATAGGTTCTTAGATTGGTGTAATAAAATAGACGAGTTCTTTGATTAATATCAAATGGATGACTATCAAAAGATCACATTTGCAAAATAAAATTATTAGGTTATGCATAAATTTAATAAAACAACTCTTAATTAAAAGAGAGATACTAAGAAGGCACATATTCACTTAGGTAGAAATGAAGAAAATGCTCAGGGTCAAGTACTATCCTAGAAATGATAAAATGATATTATATGAGCAGACCTTATGCAAGAAATTATGCTAGTTATAGAGTACATGAACAAGTTTAAGGATTTGATAGCTACAACTAATTACACTGATTAGGAATGATAGTTAGCTAATAAGTTTATTATTATCTTAGGTGTGACATTAAGAATAAGGAGGATTTAACCTACAGATACTTGGTGATGCATTTAACTATGATTTTATTAATTAAAAAGCATAATATAACAACCTCTTGATCTAGGTCCAATGGTCAAATTTTATTTTATTAATATCTTTTTATTTTACCTAGAGGTATATTATTAGATCTAGACCTTCATTCTCTAATTCCTAGTCTAATAAGTGTTGTCCCTTAATCATCATCCAAGGCTAAAAAGTAGTTTATTTCAAGTAACATAAGAAAGGTCATATGTAAAACTAATATGAAGCAAAATCATGTACTTAAAGGAGGATGAGCTAAAATATTAAGCAAAGGGTGTAGATGATGCTGAGAAGATTTATAATAATACCCCTCTTTTTTATGGTGACTTAGATAATATGGGGAATTAGGTGAGTGATATTAGATACATGCTAGTAGCTAGCGATGAGGATTATAGGAGAAGTAAAATCTTTACCATGTATGTGTTTGTAAAGAGAAGAGATGCAAACTACTCATTGATGAGGGTAGTGTTGTGAATGTATTTCCACTCGCACTCCTTCTAGGGTGAACCTTATGCTAGAACCCCATCATAACCATTTCATGTGGCTTAGGTGAATCACACATCCTTACCCATCATATATAGATGCCTTATACTTGTTAAGATATGTATCTATAAAGATCATATTTGTAATGTTTTACCTATGGACATAACATATATCTTTTTAGACAAACCTTGGATTTATGATCTGAATGTGATTCATTATGATTGTGAAAAACCATTTATCTTTAAACATAATGAAAAACCATAAAGTTATTTAATAAAGCCAACAGACAAGTAAGCACCAATTCCTCCACAAAAGCCTAGCTTTAAGATTTAGTCTAAGCTTAGTCAAAAGAAGAATATAAAGGTTCAACTTATTATTTTATCATCTCTTACTACAATGGAGGCCATTTTGACTAGAACACAGTGAGTCTTACAACTTCACATTATCATTTAGACATTAGAGTAGAAAAGGTAGGATTCAACACCATGTTTAGAGATTTTTCAGATCCCATATAATGCTACTTACTTCAAGTGAGATAAGTTATAAAAGAGACACTTAATTATCATATTCCTAGAATTACTTATCCCCTTCATTTAAATTTAATGACCTCTACCTAGATGACCTGCTAGATGGTTTGCCACCCATTAGAGATATTTAACATAGACTATTAAGTATGTATTGATTGATGGAAATCTTTATAAGAGGAAGAGGACTTTCATGTGGATATTTCTTATCATTGAGCTACATTTAGGAGAAGTAACAAGAAATTTTATAAAGTTAAATATAATACACTTATTAGAGCATATGTGTTATTATACATCATTGAAGAGAGATGCAAGAAAAGTGATAATGCAATGTAATATTTATAGAAAAGTCAAAAGTACCAAGTTGAAAGTAAGGAAATATTGTGCTTTACCTATTCTATTTAGACCAAGGATGACACCTATTCTATTTAGTCCAAAGATGACATTTTCAAATATTTTGTAATTAGGCTTTCTAAGACACATAGAGGACATGATAACATATTTGCTGTGGAAGATCATTTTCTTTTTCAAAATGACTCACTTGTTATTTTGATCAAAATCTAATGGCACATCTCATATACTAAGGTTGTTCTTTAAGGAGATTGTTAGATTGCATGGACTCCCTTCCATAATTATTTCTTAAATAAAAGTAAATTTTGTAATTTATTTTAAAATAATATTTTGGAAACTTATAAGCATAACACATAAATTCTCTTAAGTTTTTTATTCAAAAATTGATGGTCAAACTAACGCAGTAAACATAGCTTTAGAGAACCTTTTGAAAAGTTTAGTGGCTAAAGTTTAGGAAATTGAGACATACATCTTACTACAGCTAAGTTTACATATAATAAATTGATCTTTGGGGGTACAAATAGAACACCACTTGAGATAGTCTATGGATATAATCTTAAAAAACTTGTTAACATTTCTAGCATTTCTTTACATGCATTTCTTGAGTCTATACTTACATTTGCAAAAGATTTTCAAAGCCTTCATGAAAGTACTAAACATCAATTAGAAGACACTAACACAAATATGCTAAAATGAAAAATAAAAATAAAACTTATAATAAATTCAATGTGGGTGATCATGTGTTAATTAGAATCCATCATGAGAGGCATACATTCACTTAATTTTGAAAACCATAAGCTAAAGCATGTGGGCTATTTGAGATTACTAAAAAATTAACACGAATACTTAAGTTATTGAAATACCAAAAGATAAGTTTATCAAATTAATTTTTAATGTGGATATTTAATATCATTTATAGGAGTTAGACAACCTCCAAATGTTCAGGATGAATCTTTTTCAAAAAAAATAAAATCATTCTTTATAGGTAACAAACCATCATTCATTCTTTGGCATGAGCCATATCATCAAAGATGAGGAAAATTAGAATAGATATTATAAATTTTTAGTTAAATAGAGAGATAAACCACTTATAGAGGACACTTGGATGAGTAGAAAGGACTTGGAGAAGCTAGCTCTAGAGCATGCAGTTGACTACATAGATTTTAGCTGATCAAAGAAGAGTTCTTATGGCCTAGGAAAAATGGTGTAGCACAAGCACTAAGCCCCCATAATAAGAGCTAAAGCAATGGTGATGAAGGCTAATCATAGAGGTCCTATCAAAAGAAGCAAGAGTGTCATGAAGAAAAATTATGCTTAAAAAAAATGAAGACCAATTAGAAGACTTTAGTTTGTATTATTCCATGATATATTTTAACATTTTTGGTGTTGTTGCATTCGTTTAAATTCTATGTGTAATTGTGCATTATTTTGTGAATTTCATGTTAATTTCCAAGTATCAGGGGCGAAACCAGGCTTAGTTTTTAGGATGAGAAAATTTATATTTTTTGTCCCCCCGCCCACCACCCTCAACTGTACCTGGGTCCACCCCTGCATCTATGGTGTAATATTAGATAAAAAGAGAAGGGACTAAGTGTTAGTTGTTATTATTATTAATTAATTATAATTATTGTAATCAAAGTATAATCTCTCCCCCCTTCCCCTCATCTTGGCCTCGCTCTAATGGGTAGAGTAGTTTTGGAGGAGTTAAGACTAACCCCCCACCCCTATCCCTTTCTCTCCTTTTTCGATTTTGAATGGTTGTATCTTGTATAAAACTATATTATATCACTAAAATGAAGGCAAATGACAATTTAAATAAAATTATAAAAATTTCCTACATTTGTGAAGGCTTAGTGGTTGGCCAAACACAAGCAAGGATTTGATGATCTTTTCCTACATAAGCTACTTTAGTGAATGTTCTAAATTTATCTTTGTATTGTTTATGTGTAAATTATATTTTTTTTAAGTATTGTAATTCTCTTTATTGTGTTAAAAAAAATTTCCCTAATTTTTCTCTACCAAAAAGTAAGTTTACTATATGCTTTATGTGGTCAGCCAACATTAGGGTTGAATTAACCACTTGTTGTTGTGATTGATTTTTAATGCACTCAAACTCCACAAAATTTTGTAAAATGTTCCAAAAATATTTCAACACACTTTATTTTAGCTTTCATATCTTATTTGGGATTTGTATTTAGTGAATTTCAAAGTTCTATCTATCCTAATTGTAAAATAAGAGATTAGCATGGTTGTTTGAACAATGACAAGTCTTGGAAGAGTATATGGGAAAAATATCTAGACCTCTTCAAAATTTATGAAAAACTATTGATTATAATTAGACTTTTAATCTATAATTTTGTTTTCATTTCATGTAATTTGGACTTCTAGAGAGAGGGATTTCTAATTGTTAGAAATTTGAGTTCTAGATATCAACTTATTGTCTATTTTTGTGTTGGTCAACTTTAAACCCTAATATATCTCCATTGTCAATCAAAACCTCTCTTACTATCCTAGCCATTGAAGGAGAGCCCCCTTCCACCAATTGGGTCGTGCTAAGTGAACTCACCATAACCCACACCAAATGATGTGGGATTAAAAAACTCTGTCTAAATGGTGATATTTATAGGTAATGAAGAAGGTATAGAATTCTCAATGGTGAAGTCCAAAATACTTTCTCTAATAGTAAGGGATGATATCATTATCAAGTGAAGCTTTGTATTATTTTTCTAGCAAGGCTTGGGTTAAAATTTAGAGCTAAGCTTGCATAAAGGAGTAGATGCTTGCTTATCTATTAGCTTTATTAGGATTAGTTTTATGGTATTGTCATTATGTTGAACATATATATGTTCTCCCAACCATAATTAATCACATTCAGATCATAAAGTCAAGATTTTTCTAATAGAATATCTATTATATCTATCAATATGACATTACACTAAATTAAATTTTAATAACTACCTATCTTAATAGGCATTAGGCATCTAGATGTGTGATTTACCCAGCTCATATGAAATGGTTCAGGATGGAGTTCTAATTTTAAAATAACCCTTCATAGTAATAACCAATTTGTATCTTTTCTCCTTACAACATACATAGCTAAAATATTTCTTCTTCTCCTATCTTCATCATTATCCATTATCATATATCTCATGACACTCACTTGATCTTCTACTAGATAAAGAGGTGTCATCATATATATCTCCTCAATCTCATCCTCCACTCCATCTTTCAGTCCACCTGAGAAAATAATCTTTGGCTTATATTGATGTTGCATGTGCCCATTTTTATGGCACATATATCTTTTGTAGGTGCAATACTAAAAGTAGAAGGGCTACACCTGCAAGTGAACTTCTAAGTATAAAATATAGAAGTTTGGTAGACAGATTCATAGCCTTTAAAACTAAAATAAGATTATTTCTTATGCTTTTTAAGGAGTAAAGCACAATGAAGCTTTTAATGTTTATGAATCTAATAGTTCTACTTCATACTTTATATCACTTTTTAGTTCAATTATAAATTTATTTTATAACTATCAACCTTAATTAGAGAAATTGACCCTAGTTATAAGATCCTCAATGACACTCATATGGTCAACCACTTTTTTTTTTCCTTTGTCTTAAAATCATTAAATGTTCATGTAATCCCTTTTCATGGTTCCTATAATAATATTTAAACACAAGCATTTATTTCATTTCTACCAAGGGTAGTATTGTTTTACCTAGTCTCTCCTCTTTTAGTAAAATTTTATTCTATTAAAATTTTGTATGATCAAGTAATTTTACTTTAGCAAAGGTGATTCTTTGATAGTCATTTATTTGATATCAATCAAATTACTCATCCATTTGAGAGAGTCAATCTAAAAACCTATTAGGATCATGAATGTCATCATAGGTTGTGCCCTTTGCCTTAACCTTTTTGGTAAGCTCATGATCATGATTTCTAAGTTTTTAAAAATCACAACCAAACCAACTGATTCAACTGAATTGGTTAGCTTTTAAAACCAACAAATCAATTTCGGCAATATATAACCTATTGATCCAAATGTTTCCCTTTTAATAACCTTTAATCCACAATATAACGATTAAAGTTTTTCTTATAATAAGTAAACTGATACATTATATTACAATGAACTTATAATTATAGATTTAAAAACCATATGAAACTGACTAGCCATATGATCAATTTAACCAATCCATAAACCAAACATTTAAATTTTACATATTTTAAAATAAATCTTTTAAATCTTAAAATTATTATAGAAATCCTCATTAAATTGATCTTAGATGCCCATCAAGTCACTACCCAAATGAGTTATTAGCTCAAATTATAGAGTTTTTATTTTCTATATAAACAGTGCAACACTTCTCCCTTGTGATGAGAAATTTAGAAATTGTGAATATACTAAAATCCTGTGCAACTAGGAATTAGGTTGCATGATTTGGGATTTGAAAATTTTATATAGACTTTGAGGAATGTGAATGAGTTTAATTTTTAACTTTAATTTTTTTATTATAAATTATATTTTATAATATTAATATATTTTTTAAGAAAATAATGTTTAAAATAGAATTTACAAATATTTTATACATTATAATCTTATTATTATCTATATTTTATAGAACTTTCAAAAAAAATAACTTCATTATATTATAAACTTCATATTCTTATTACAAATTATATTTATATTTATAAATTTATGTTATAATTTTTCATTATACAAATATGATCATATATTGACAAGCTTTATATTAATCTTTAAATTTATAATTATTAAATATATTACTTGTGCATTAGTTCTATTTATTTTTTTTTCACAAATTTGTTGCATATGTATATTATTGTATCATTTAGATCATTTGTTACATGAAATGATTCAAGCCTTGTCAAACTATTAAACTTAAACCTTGAAGCTCATCTTCTTTTGATTCTTTATCAAGTCTATTTTTCACAACCTTAATGATTTTATTGATTTTTATTCCTAATATGGTTTTCAATTTATCCCCTCTTAAGTGAATGGTCAATTTTAGGGTGATTTTATAAACACTTCTCTTAGATTATTTTGGTCATTTGTTTGGGGAACCAGAGGTGGGTTTCATGCTTTAATATTCATGGTTTAGATGTAAGAAGCTAAGTTCATGATTTTTTTCATCAAATGAGCCGTCTCTCCCCTCCTAGGTACAAACTCCACACCTCTAGGGCACAGTTCCATTAGATATGGTTCCATTGCTCTTCTCTTCATGAAAGGCCCATCTTATGCAGGCGTCCTCTCCATTAATCTTCTAACAGATGAATCTTTTGATCCCTCCATCAAACTCATTTTCTTGCAATCATATCATGATAAGTTCACTGAAGGTAGTGAGGTCAATTTTATCAAAAAAGCTAGTCAGGAGAATGGGAAAACTGCTCTATTTCTTTTAGAAACTGAATCTGCTCAATTAGTCGAACCTCTTAAGTTCACTTTGGTTGAAAATTTTACCTGCAAGCATCCTAAGATGGACACTATTCAAAAGCACTTTGATGAACTTAAACTCATTGGTGATTGGAATGTTGGACTACTTGATGGTAGGCATATCACCATCTAACTTAATAGGGAGGAGGACTATGCTAGGCTCTTCTCCAAAAAAATCTACCACATAGACAATGTCCTAATGAAAATACTTAAATGGACCCCTACTTTTGTCTACAGCATCAAACCTCTGTAGTTCCTATATGGATTAAGTTTTCTAACTTAAAGCTTCACTTCATCAACAAATAAATTCTATACTCATTGGCTACAAACTTTGGTAAACCCTTTAAGCCTCATCTACCTACTTTCAACCTCACTAGGCCATCTATAGCCAAAGTTCTAGTGAAAATGGACATTACAACACCTTGTGCTGATGAAATTTGGATTGGAACACCAACAAATGGCTATTGGCAACAAGTAGTTATTGAAAAAAAGCCACACTACTGCCCCAAATGTAGGATGTTTGAACACTTACATGAAGACTGCTACATTGCTCTTCTAGAATTAAGAATAAGAAACATTAAACATAATGGTGTTCAAGAAGCTAATCCCGGAGAGCTCCCCGATTTATCTCCAAGAGTTCACCTAAATACTACCATAAACCATATGGATCAAGTGCTGACTACAGAACAACCAATAGATGCTTCAAAAATAAACACACATCAATTCCTTCAGAAAAACAAATGCATATGCCAACTGGGAAACTACAGCCCATTCAATCTAATCACTTGAACCAAAATATCACTAAAACATAGACTCATACAACCTTACTCCCAGACCAAACATCTGCTTAAAAGGGTATCAACATTGATCCTTTAAGTTGTTTTCCTGAGCAAACACAACCTGTTGATGTGCTTCTTACTGAAATTATGCAACAGGAAGCCAATCCTGAAGCATTGGACAATATGTTCAGGATATAGAAGATGAATGGATTATTCATAACTTCAAAAGAAATAAACACAAAGGTATAAGGTAATTAAGATATATTAACCTAAATGTTGCATTCTCTATAGGAACTACTTCTTCAACTAGTATTCTAGCCAACCTTGATGATCAAATTGCTGCTAGAGCCTCTAGGAGCCCTATGTACTCTAATCATGACTACTTTCCTGATATGGAACATTAGAAGCATTGCAAATCGTGCTGCCTCTAACAGACTTAAGAGTCTTATTAGAACTTACAACCTTCAAATCTTTGCAACCCTTGAACCACTCATCTAACCTCAAAGCATTGACAAGTTAAAAAAAATTTCCAGCAATTCTACATAACTCAAAATTGCACAAATAAAATTCTACTTTTCTAGAAAAATCCCTTTCATGTTGATCTCTTGACTTATGACTCTTAATTTTTGCATATCCATATCCTGCAGCAATTTTTCCATTCAAGCTACCATTGTCTATGCACCCTGCTCTAGAGAATCAAGAAGGGAATTTTAAATCAAAATCATCTCTTTTAGTCATAATTGCCAACTTAGTTGGCTTGTTGGTGGAGGCTTTAATATGATCGTAAACTCAAATGAGAAGAAAAGTGGAAGAAAGCCAAAAGAAAAAGTCATGGGAGAATTTACCAACTATATTGAAGAATCACAATTAATTGATCTTGGTTTTCGTGGATCTCCATTTACTTGGAATAGAGGAGTTTGCTAATTTTTAGCACATTGCCATTAGACATTTGAATAGGACCTATTCAAATCATGCCCCTTTACTCTTAATTGTTGACCCACTAAGCAAGCCATCCATGGGAATCATCTTTTTTCACCATTGCATCATATTAAGTATCATATTTTCATTTAATTCTAATAAATTAAGGTCATTTTTATACTTCCTAACCAAGTCCTTTTAGGTCTATCTTTTTCTTTCTTAATATAGGTCGAATCTAATACTTCTACTCTCCTAAATGGGTCATCAAAGAACCAATGTTTTATGTGACCAATGCACTAAAACAACTCTCTATAATCTTATCTACCAGTAGAGCTATTCTAACCTTCTCATGAATATATTAATTTTGCATTTTGTCTCTAAGTGTAAATCCACTTATCCACCATAGTATCCTCATCTCTACAACATTTAATTTTATTCTTCTCTTTTACTAACCAACATTTTGCATCATAAAACATTGCAGGTCTCACTACCATCTTATAAAAAATTTTCATAACTCAAAGTGATACTTTTCTATTACACAACATGTTTGATGCATTCCTCCACTTCAACCATCCAATTTGAATTCTACTAATAACATTCTAATCTATTTCACCATCACTTAGAATAATAGACTAAAGATATTCAAAATGTTTACTCTTTTTAATGGCTTGATCAACCATTATCATAACATCACCACTATACCTACTGCTATTAAAAGTACACTCTCTATATTCGATTTCAATTCTACTCAAATCAAAGCCTTTAAACTAAAAGGTTGACCTCCATAATTCAAGTTTTTCTTAAACTCCCTCTCTAGTCTTATCAACATGAAGAATATCATCAATAAAAGCATACACCAAGGTGCATCCTCCTATAAAGGTCTAGTAAGAACATCTAAAACTAAAGCAAAAAAGATAAGAGCTTAAAGCCAATCCTTGATGTAATTCAACTGAAATATAAAAATACTTGGTCAATCCTCGTTGTGTTTGAACACAAGTAATAACCCTACTATATTTAAATATAACCAATATTAAATTTTTTTTCTTTTTTAGAACTCTCCAAAGTCTATTTTTTTTCTTTTTGAACTTTATCATATGCTTTCTCTAAATCAATAAATATCATATGTAGATCCTCCATACTATCTATATACTTCTCCATCAAACTCTCAACAAATGTATAACATCCATAGTAAACTTACCCAGCATGAATACAAAATGATTTTGAGAAACTTTTATATAACATCATATCTTATGCTCAATTACTCTCTCCCATAATTTTAATGTATGACACAATAACTTAATTTACTTATAATCTGCACACTCTTAAGCATCTTTTTTGTTCATAAGAATAAAAAATTAACAAACTTTTTCTCCACTCAACTAGCATCTTTTTGTCTTTAAAATAATATTAAAAGTTTAGTAAGCCAAGAAATTTTTTATCTCCTAAATATTTTCACACTTTTATTGTAATAACATTAGGCCATTCTACTTTTTCACACTTCATTTTTTTAAAGTCCCTCCAACTTTGATTTTATTAATACAATGATAGATAAAACCTTTATTTTTATTTAGAATTCTAAAGTTTTTAAAGTCAATCATATTCTCGCCCCCTTCATTAAAAAGTTATCAAGATATCTCATCCACTTATATTGAATATCCTCTTCTAAAAAAATACTTTTTGATCTTCATCCTTAATACACACTTGAATTAAATCTTTACTTCTCATATATCTTTTCTTAACGAACTTATGCATACAGTTTTTGCCCTCTTTAATATCCAATATATTATATAAATCATTCAATACTAAATATTTTATATATCATATTTCTTTTTTAGAATCCCTATATGTCACTCTATATCTTTCTTAATTTTTTGACCTTTTACATCTAACCTTTTATAATAAAACTTCTTATTTTTATCTTTTCTAGGATATTTTAACTCCACCAATAACTGCCTTTACTAATGAGAGCTTTTCTTTTCTATTCTCTAAGTACATTTTTTTAACTTGCTTAATATAACAATAAAATACAATGCAAGAGTTCAAATAATATCATAAATTTCTTAATATAAGGTTTCTTATATTGATTTGAATCTATGTTAAGGTTTATTTTATATGTGGAGTAATCCCTTATTAATTTGGAGACACTCAATTCAATTAAGGTAAGTTCAAGGTATTTAGTTAAGTTAGTGAAAGTAGATGCAACTAGTTGACACTTGTGCAATGATCTATAAAATTGACTTAAATATGTGAATTACCATTAACTTTATAATAAAAAATTAGTTAATTTAAAAATATAAAACTTCTTATGGAATTCAAATTCCCCACTTACAGGCACTTTTTTTTTTTTTTTTTTTTCAATGGATATCCACCCAACACCCCACTCAACTTGTAGGTGGGGATGTCGTTGTGACTAATCTCACGGGGACCTAGCGCCACATTCATCACCCACACATGTCGAGTCCCCACTTACTTTCCTCATCTTAGGTATAGGCGCCTCTACCCTGGAGAGAAGTCGAACTCGGTCCGAGGGGGGGAGGGGGGTCCCCACCGCGCTCACCCACCAACTGAGCTAAGAGACTTACATGCACTTTGCTAAGCATCCAAACTCCTTGGTGAGCAATACTCTAATGCTCCTCTAATAATCTGCCTTTGAAACAAATTGTGATGAGGCCTGGGATTGGATGACTTGGAGTGATAAAAAAAAACGGAGGATTTTCTAAGAGGCTTAGAAAAGTGATATATGATGTGAAGAGTAATACTCGAAGTAGATTTAAAGTTTGGGTCACTTAAGGGGAGATAGAACTAAGATCCAATAATATGAAACTATAATAAAGTCAACACATAAAATTAAAAATCACTCATCAAAGTGATTTGCAAGATATCACTAAATCTACCATAGGGTTGGCTGACCACCTAACCCCACCCAAGGTCACCAAAAATTTCATCCAATGACAAACACAATCCATTATTAATTCATACAAGAGACTATTGAAAATTAGAACAAATGAGGGAGAAGGTAAGAGAGAAAGGAGACAACCAAACTTCTTACCATAACCACTCTCACTTTATAGCTAACTACTCTTATAATTATAATTAATTATAATTGTATTGAATAAATCACTTCTGCCCATTCTAAGCAACTCTGCACACCATAAATTACTACATAAGTTTGTTAGCAACACAATTATAGTTATGTCAATGTAAAATCCACATAAAATGCATAAAATGAAAATAACATAAAAATATTATAATTTAATTTTCCCATCTACAATTTTCTTCTTGTAATTGGTCTTCCATTCTTGATTTCATCACTCATCTCTTAAGCTTATAGTGGAATCATTTTACATTGATACATTATGGCACATTACCCAATAAACCAAAATATAAGATTAGATTTATATCAATCTCATAATTAATTTTATCAAAAGCCTTTTAAAAGTATGATAGCCTCCCAAGTAAATCTTGATAATAACAAATGTGATATTATATTATATCTTTGTACTCACTTTCAAGCCAATTTAAAGAATTGCATATAATAATAAGGGGGATTTACAGACATACCACACAATTCTTATGTTGTACTTACATATCTAACACCTAAACTTTAATTTTTACATATATAACACCCTAATCTTCAAAATCACATAAAAAATACCATCATTACTCACTTCTTAAAAGTGAAATACACCTTTCAAAGCATAGAAAAGTGTTAGATAAGCAAATATCTAATTTTAAATATTAAATATATAAATGCATAAGAATTATGTGATATATATGTAAATCTTCCTAATAATAATCACGACTATTTTTCATTATTTGATGACATATCAAGAATAAGTTTTTAGTATGCCAAAAGTTTGATACCTTATTACATAGCTACATCTTCTAATATAAACTATGTTGGTTGTTAAGTTGATCAAAATAGTACCTTAAGCACATATTAATTTTTGCAAGTTTCACTTATATCTTAGTTTTCTTAGAGGCCGAATTTGATAGCCTTATCCACTATTAAAGATAAGTTCATACCTACATAATGTTACAAAGGTTATCCATCAGATAAAAATTAGAACACATTTCAAATAAGTGAAATGATAGGAGTGTTGTCAACCTAACTACAAATTTAGTTCAATACTCACAGAACAAATGCATAGATATTAGTCACCACATCATTGTAAGTCATATTTCTAAGGGTGATTTTGAGGTATAATTTGCAAATATTGATTACAAATAACTTATATTTTTTATAAAGTAGTAATCAAAGAATCCTTGGTATGACATTCTTAATACTTTAAAGTTGCTTAAATATATAATTTTTTTTAATATCAAATATACTTAGATCTAAATTACATACTTTTTGAGATAAATTTCATCAAAATTTGGATCAAAAACTCATAATTTTCCATGACACACTATAGACAATGCATAAACATATAACAATTTTGAGTATTCAACATCACATCTCAAAAAATCAAACTCCACACTTCTAACTTTACAATTTCAACCTCTACTATTTTTTCAGCTGAAATTACAATTAGTTATGCTTATTCAAAAGACTTACCGGTTGGGTGTGTGCCTCTGCCTCAGGCACCATTTATTTTGCTTCTATTTGCAGCTCATCACACCTCTTATATTACTCATTTTTCTATATGATTGCTAATAACACTACTTATTTTGGTGCTGCTTGCCAGCCACTAGACCTTCACAACTCTGCAGTATTTATTTCGCTGACTGCCTTGTAACAGCTCTCTATTCATTTCAATCTCCTTTTCAGCTCTTCACCTTCACGCCTCGAGAACAATTCAAGAGGATCTAAATCAAAAATCACTCGCAAGACATCTTAGGCTATTGCTTGAGAGCTTTGAATTTACCATTAAATTGGCTCAAATGTCTCAAAAAAATCAAAAACCTCTTTACTATTTTTCTTTTTTTTTTGCTAAGCAGTCTTTCTCAAAATAAAATAAAAAGAATTATAAGGTCTTACATTCAAAATCTGTCTACATAATAATAAAACTCCATCTTACCTACTTTGATGTAAAAAAAAAGTTGGATCTACAGGAAATCAAATGTATTTTGTTTTGCAAACAAAGCTGCAGAGATCAACACATGAGAAGAACATGAAAGGGATTTCAAAATCAAACTCTTTATTCCTTACAACTGAACTGGGAGTTCCCATTAGAGGAGTGATTATAATGACTACTACTTTGAATAAGTTAACTTCAAACGTTCCTTGAGGTAATCGCCACTGCGGATTGGAGGAAATCTGCACGGAAAAAAAAATCATTTATCAGATAATGAAGTGCAAAATATGACCAAAGTAGAATTAAGGAATCTCCGAAAACAGTGCATTTTTATGCAGAAGCTAGCTGATGAAGTATTTTGTCCTTAGTATATTACGGCCGCATCTGACCAATAGTTTAATTCAACAACATTATTTTTTTTTTAATATAACAAAAGGCCCACAATGATTAATTTAGTAGATGAATATGCTTTACATCTTTTTTAAAAATACAAGTCTCCTTGTTAATCTTCCTCAAGTTATAGGTAATTAATGGCTTCAACAAAAGGAGAAATAGAGATTTGTCACAAGATATCATCTTGGTCAAAGTATCAGCAATATCATATATATATAGATAAGAATTAATTCCACAATTCCTTGGAAGATGAGCTGAAAGAAATTCATCTCTTAAAGCAACTAATCGCAAATGTTGTCTTCCACCGGAATCATGCTTCTTAAAACTCAAGGATGAGGTGCTAAATGTGCTAAACGCTGGGGAAGAGATGGAAGAAAGACGCTTTCAAAGAGAAGACAAGATGCTTCTAAAAATTCTAAGACTTCTTGAACCATGGTGTCATTTGTAAGTACGTAGTTTCAAAAATGAATCATCTAACAATTCAAATAACTAGGAAAAATTATAATAAAAATTTTAAGGTGTCATCTAATCTAATTGGTAAGGTAACTGAAGCCAAAAAAAATGAAATGACACTAGGTCAAGACATTATTATATTTGTTTGAGATGAATGCAATACATAAATAATTAATCAAAATTTGTGCTGCACTACTCCCAAAGTGAAAGAAATTGGATGGAATTGATTGAGTTTAATTCCATCAATTGTACAAGATTTATGCAATCCAAAGAGAACTAATTTCAGGAAATAATCAAAATCGAGGACTAAAAATTAGCTACATCCCAACTTTAAGTATTACTTTCAACAAATTTGTTACATATTTTTGTTGTTATGTGAAGATTTCTTGCCAAGAGTGTGCAACTTCAATTTTAAAAATCAATAGCTATTTTTTTACTTCAAATTCTTGGTGCAATTTTTTTATTTAAATCTTCATTATTTCAAAGTCATTGCCTATCACAATGATGTCATCGATTCTTACTCGATGTGATTTACAAATTGACCTTGTGTTTGTATTCCTCATCAAGCATTACATCGATGAATCTTCCGAGCTATATCCTTTGGAGATTGCTTTAATCAATAAATTACCTTTTTTTTCATTCTGTTGACCTCACTTTTGGAGTGAGCTCTCAACTTCTCCATCTTAGACATAGGACTCCTCTAGACATTAAGAGTTCCTTTGTCTTAAGATACTTCTAGTGATTAGATGAATACTTTAACCTAACCCTAGAGACTTAGAAGAGTTAGCCATAGGAA
Source organism: Cymbidium sinense (assembly GCA_021442155.1). Classification (NCBI taxonomy): domain Eukaryota; kingdom Viridiplantae; phylum Streptophyta; class Magnoliopsida; order Asparagales; family Orchidaceae; genus Cymbidium; species Cymbidium sinense. The sequence continues at coordinate 25,340,650 of CM038223.1, read as the reverse complement.
TAAATCATGCCTTAGGGGTATTAAGAAAACTTGTCTACCATTTAGCTTGAACCAAATCCTTACTTCCTTCTTTCAAGTCAAAATTCAAAATCTTTCCTAGCTCAAATCAAATTCAAATAATTCCAAACTTAAAATATTTTCTCCTATTTATATTCTCATTTATATTCACAAATATAAATGAAATATAAATTCAAATGACTAAAACTAAATTCAAAACTCAATCCCAAATCTAACCTAAATTCAACCTATACCCTTTCAAGTCAAATTCTTGAACTTAACCAAATCATTCTCAAATCAATTCAAACATTTAGATTTCCTCTCCAAACAATCAATTTTCACAAACCAAATATAAACATAAACTTCATCAAACCAAAATCAAACCTAGAATCATCATATTCACCTTTTGACAAATTGTCAAATGAATCAAAACTCATTTAACTCCAAATCACTTTCAATTGGATTTATATTTTAATCATAAGTCCATATTTGAGTTCAACCAAACTTGAATCAAGCTTTAATCAAGTTAATTGACCCACTTAAACTCACTTGACCCAAAGTGACCAAAACCTTTTGAGCCAAATTCTAATCATCAAATTGGATTAAACTAAGCCCATCTAAAATCATTATGAGCAACAATCATCCTAGGTGATCAATCACTCAAATTAAACCAAGACCAAACCAAGCATTTGACCAGTGCAATACTTTAGCCAAAATCCTAAATTGATTGAAATCATTGATCTAAATCAATCCATGATCAATGATTGAACTTGACCAAGTCATCATTTGAGCCAAACCTAGCCCAATTAGTCACTTGACCCAAGTTGACCCAATTTGATATAAAAAATCAAAATAGGTCAAATCTTGATCTAAGCTAAATTGATTGCAACCAATGAGTTAAATTCATTCACTTGAACTTGTAAACTTTATTGGATAAATTAGACCCAACAGCCCAATTAATGAACCAACTTGACCTAAAAGGTCAAATCAACTTGAAATCAAACCAAACAAAATTTAATTAAAACCAAAGCTTGCAATATATTTCAAATGATCAACTAAGCCTAAACCAACCCATGACCTAACCCAATTGAGTCAATTGGATCAAATTGGTCAACTTGACCCATTTGACCTAAGTGAACTCAAATGAACCAAAATCAAATATAAATCAAATTGAACCAACTCAATGATACCCATAGGCTCCAAATGATCATTTGAACTTGACTTAACCCATCCAATTTGACAAATTGATCAACTTGACCCAAGTCGACCCATTTTGACCTAAATGAGTCAACATGAGCCAAATCATATTAAATCAACTCCAAATTCATTGAAATTTAATCCACCTATTCTTAAAATAACTCAAATCTGCCCAAATCAAAATCAAGGCCAAATGACCATTTTACCCTTGAGTCAAAGGTTAACCTATGGCCAAATTCACTCTGAATTTGGCCAGTTTCTTTTCAAGGCCACTTGGCATCCTCCTAATGGACCACATGGACACTAAGGAGGGTGGTGAACATGACCCAATGAGTTTGGGTAAGCCATGACCCAACCCAAGGCCAAACTGACCCCTCCAATGGAAATTCTCCACTTGGATCACCTCCTACACTCACCTAGCACATGTGCACCTCCTCCATTCCAATCCTCACCAAAACCGAAGCACATGGAGCTCCTAACAACCTAAACAACTCAATCAATCTCCTTGATTTGATCAAAAACAGCAAGGCAAGCCTCGACCGTCCAATCTTAGGAGGAGGAGATATGCTCCCCCACATTCCAACTCAAATGAGTGACTCTGAATTCGATTGAGCCCTAGGAAGTAAGAGCAAGCTTCTCCAAGCCCCTCCAAGCATTCCCAAGCTTCTTTGAATTTCCCTCTCTTGATTTTCTTCATAACCGAAACAAAGGAGGCCTAAGGATTTTCCAACTTACTCAATTCTCCACCAAATCTCAATTCACTTTGCAAGCACCATCAAGGAGGCAAGTCGAGCTCACCCAAAATATTTCCCAAGCATCCAAGCCACGGGAAGGGGGATTTCGATCAAAGCCGCAAGCCATTGAAGGGGAGCTTGGTCAATCCACACATGCACTTCAAATCAAGCCTTGAAACTTTCAACAGAGCTTTGTCTCCACTAGACAAAGCTACCTCCTCCATTGGAAGCACTGGTGATAGCCTCCAGCGAGGTATTGTTCAAAACCGGTCCTCATTTGAAAAATGGTTGATCCTTTGTGAAGGGAATTGTAACCTAATTAAAATTCAACTGTTGGATGTTCTTCCCTACATCTCTTGATGGTGTGGGATGAATCTCAGCCTAATCCGAGCTTAGATAAGCTCGAATGAAGCCATGGAGGACGGGCGGTCTCCGTCTCCCGCAACTTAGGCAGGGATGAATCATGGGTCGTCCATCCCGCGTGTTTTGGATGGACGGTCCTGATTAAAACGCATTAGATCTCTGATTTAAATCCTTTAAAACCACGAGTTTAATCCTGGCCGTCCGATCATTTGATCGTACGGCCTACGGAAAAGCGCATTGTGCCGCCGACTAAAGCGGCATGCGATGTGACAACTTAAATAACAATCCCGTCGCATCACGTAGAAAGCGCACGCCGCGTCAACAGTCCATGCGGCGTTGACAAGATTAGTTAATTAATTAGGTCATTTAATTAAACAATAATCACAAAATTTCATAAATTCATAACCAAATGTAAAAAAATCCAAAAAATGCAAACTCAAGTTCATTTTAAAGATAATTAAGTGGAGAATCCAATAAAATTATTTTTAATTGATTTTGAATAGTGGATTTTCATTAGTTAGGGTTTAATTTAAAATCTAATAACCTTAATTACTCTCTAATTACTTCATTAATTAATTCTAAATTTCTCAGACATATTTAGTAGGATGACTTATGCATCCCCTAATTTTCTTCGAATTTATTAATGAGTTAATTAGATAAATTAATTAATGACCCCTAATCACTCCCTTAATTAATTAAGTGATTAATTAACTTATTAAACAATGATAAATCCATTAATTAAGCTTGTTAATCACTATGAAATATTGAATGGACTTAGAGAATGAGATTAGAATGCCTTCTCCAATCTCTTCTCCCTAAGTTCACTCCATTTGGAAAACACTTAATCAAGTTGTAATTAATGGCTTAATCACCTCATTAATAAATTCAATTAATCAAAATTCAAAACCAAATCATTCCAAAACCAAATCGTAATTAATGGCTAAGTCACCATTTCTAGCTCTATGTTAGGGTGGTGCATAGTTTGATGCCTGATTTTATTTTGTCATGTAATATTTTAGGCGAATGTTATGTGTATATCGTAGTTTGGATGATAGAACGATCTTAATCTAATCATTGTCTTCTGCAGAGGATTGTGCTTAAGAGACACTGTAATAAAAATATAAATGCTTTTGTTGTGCAGGTTGCTTATATTCCTAAGCATAATCTAAATTATGACAGGTGGACTTGGTTACCCAAGTGTGAATGCTAAGTCCAACTTATTCATATACATGCTTGTGTTATATGATATGTTTAGCTAATCTTTATTTTACAGGTTTAGTTAGATTTACTTTTCTCATTTTCATGTAATTTTACAATTAAGATTTGGAATGAATGTTATGGGGGATTATGACGAACATTGGTCATAAGACCAAGTCTTATGTACCATGTGAAGCCTTGAAGAAAACTACATCTCATATAACCAAAAAAAGGAAAGAAATGAAGAAATGAAGAAAGAAGAATGAAAACCCCATAACATGAATTCATTTTAATTGTAATTATTCATTTCTAATTCGAGTTGTATAAGGGTAGAGCTTGGCTACCCATTTCTTTATGGGTTTGTGCGGTGGAGCCCGACCACATCGGCCTTTTATTCTTTTGTGCTAGCTTTAAAAAATTGTTTAATATTTTCTTAGCTTGTGCATTAAGATGATATGATTTTCTAATTTCTTCATTGATTGATGAATGGCCTGGATGCGATTAGATTTTTAGGGAAAAATAAATTTTCTATCCAACTAATCAACTCAAAATTAAAATTAACTCATAACCTCACCTAAAGCTTAGGACATAAATCAAGATAATAAAAGATTTAACAACTCCTTAGCTGGATGTTGTATGTCTCACATCATACATAAAAATCATCTTACTTCACTCTTGTTTGTGGCGCTTAGAAACTTGGCTCGTTTTAGAGCATAAACACACTCTCTTCTTAATTTTGGCCCATAATCAATTTCTCATGCATTAGACATATGAATCTCATAATCTGTGTCAAATAAATTGTTCAAAAATCAAAATAAAATTTAACAAAATTTACATTATATTTAAGTCATTATCCATGCCCTACATGATCTAGTCTCTTAAAGAGTGTGTTTAAGGACTTAGTCTTCTTTTTAAATAAAAAATAACCTAGTTATCCAAGAAAAGCATAAGACTTGCCAACATGTATTTAAACTCGTAGGAGTTAGTTGGCGCCCTAAGCGATAAGTCATCAGTGGTTTATCCTCTAAAACCATATACTCATTTTCTTTTAGATTTAGGTCATGCTTTGGCCTCATCAAAGCTCCACAGATTCAAAATCACGAGGTTATTATTTCCTTCTACAACATAAATCCTCACCTCATATGCATTTTCATGATCTTGTATTATAGAATTGTAAGCCCTAGATTTATAATAAAAATTCAACCCAAATAAATAATTCTTTTAAAATTTCAAAAATATAAAGCCCAACTATAAGATAGTTTAGGATGCTTTCAGCTTCTTATCATGCATCCCTACTCATTTGGTTTTGATAATAACTCCTTCCTTTTGATCAATCCCATTTGATCTTCCAAAAATAACCAATTTGTTGATAGTCCTATCTTTGAAATCTTTGGAGACAACGATCATTTAATTTAATCGAGAGTATTTTTAAGAGATCTCATTCCTTAAAATGTAATTAACTATGGGGACTTGCCTCCATAGGAAACTTAACGAACTCGGTTTAAAATAAATCCTATTTTACTTATTCATGTAAAATAGGAGAAGAATCTCTAGTACATTCGAAGACTCTGTCCTTAGGAGTTCTTATAAGATAATTAAGTCCATTTGTAAGATGGTGACTTTTGTCTCTCGAGATAATACATCATTCCTCAATGTCGTACCTGCTCATCCTAATAAGAACATCTGCGGATCTACATAGCGTCCAACAAGTATATTTTTGTTTTCATTTATTTTCAAGATAGATGAAGACAACAAAAATAATTCACCACACATTCACATATCTTTTGTTATATATTTAAGTCAACCCTTGTGGGATCTCCATTACTTTCTCCTCTAAAGTATTCTTCACATCAAATTTTGTTATCTTTCAATCGTTATTAGCTACTAATGATAAAATAACTTAATCAATATTCAATTGCCAGATGTAAAAGTTTCAAAAAAATCAATTCCGCATATTAAAGTGTAGCATTTTGCTACTAACTGTGCTTTATACCATTCTCATAAATCATTAGATTTATATTTTATAATCATACATATCTCACTAGTTTCCCTTCTTTGGTAGTGTCACCAATAACTATGTAGTACTTTTTTTTAAAGAACTTCCATTTTTTCTCATAACATTATTTCAATTCACATTATTTATAACATCAGAGATAGTTTTAGTAATAAAAATAATATGAAGGCTTATAAGAAAGAATACATGAGAAAGATGATATTTTTTTTTTTTTGCATAATAGAAACAAGTATTAAAAGATAAGTCTTAGTACCTTCAATGGTTCTCTTAGTAGGTTCAATGGCATGGATTGATTCAGTTGATTGAACTTGCATATTTTAGGATGTCTTTCTTGTTGACTAAACTTGTAATAACTTAATAGAAAATATTTCTAATATAGACTTGATCTATATAGGAGTGGTTGGTTCTAAAAATAGAGTTGTTTGCTGGTGATGGATTAAAAAGAGAAATTGGGAAAAAAAATTACATGTAAATAATATGTTTTCCTTAGAGCAAGTACTAACACAATAGTGATCTTTTTTATTGAAGGTAATATCAATAGATACAAACTTTTCTTGTTGAATATAATAGCATTTGTACCTTTTTGTGCAAGACCAGAAGAAAATATCAATAGGTTCGTACATTTCTCATCGGAATACAATAGTATTTGTACCCTCTTTGTGTGAGAGTAACCAATAATAAAGATATATTTAATTTCTCTTAAATCAAGTGATCTTCTATTTTAAGGTTGTGTTGGAACAAAGGCAACCTTCATAATCATGTGTCCCAGTTTTAGTTTTTATCACTTATTATAAGTAGTTATGCTAGTAAGCTATCTGTTTCCACTAGAAAAAAATTGAATAAAACCACATTTGGCGAGGACCAAGAAAGCGTGCATAGACTGCAGAAGTGAACAATACCTTGGAGGAAGGTTTCACTGCAACAACTCTCTAAACATTCTATCAAGCAATCAGAGTTTGGATCAAGAAAAAAAGCAACCTGAACAGTTCAAAATGGTTAGTAGACTGTGGTAACACTTCCCTTCGGGTACATTTCAAAAAGAATGAGCTGTGACTTTCATAATAAAAAAATGAAGCAGAGGCTCTCTTTCAAAGCATTAAGAATATAAGCAAAATATCTGTTTTCTAAGCATAGAGGAAATGATGGTGCATTGAACATTAAAATTCACCGAATAGCGCTCTTTCCCAATTGCAACGACCCTATGCAATGTAGATCTGCATGGTATTTATCAAGTATGATATAAGCAGCATACAAAATTACACATTTGCTGAATTCGAGTAAAATTTTTTAACAATTTAAAAGACATTCTGGAAAGGATATGCAGTTTAGTACCGGAATAAACAGTTGGTCCATCTCTCTAGCATGTCCCCAATATTAACAATGAATGTTCTGCAGACGTACGAAATGCAGCTGTTTAGTTTACGGACATGTGCTACCATGAAAGCAGCTAATAAAACCTAGTGAATCACAAAGAAGCTGTAATACCCAAAAATACATTAAACAGATAATATATATCATATATATATATATATATATATATATATATATATAATACATTTTTATTAATTAATTAAAACAGTTAAATGAATTAAAATGGGTAATTAATTAATTGATATTTAACTAGTGATTTAATTCCCTGTTATTAATAATCCGGTTACGGTAGCAATTCCATTTTTTTTCTCTTATTTGAGCATGCAATGTCTGATTAAATGGGTGGATGAAGTGTATGGCTGGGATTTAAAGAAGATTTAATTGTTTAAGTACTCTAATTATATATATATATATATATATATATATATAGAATTGAGCTGGCTTATCTTTTCTTCCATCAGGTTTTCCGTTACCCCGTCTCTGGCATGTTGCAGTTTCAGCCGGTGAAAAGCAAGCCTGCTAGATGGCCGCTAGGTGGTTTAGAGAAGATCGAGAATCTCAAACTGGAAAAGGAATTGGGAAGAATTAAAATTAATCAATCTATTAGTCAACTTTGTTTTTCCCCCAGTTAATTCCCTTCTACAATTTAAAAAAATAAGGGAATATAAAATGAAATTTAGGAAGAGCTGTAGTATATATACATAATACATTAAGAATTCAAAAATTATTAATTTCAGATTTTAATCCCTGTCAATGCAGATAAGAGAACTGCTATTACCGTAGGAAGGAAAAATTGGGGGTAATGACAAACATACATACATATAAAAGTTAATCAATTAATCTTCCAAGTAAGTATTATTTTTTTATCTTTTAACTCAAAACTTAGTGTTAACCCAAAGATGGGAATTGGATTTTGTGATAAAAAAAATTAGAAATTAGATATTAGTAGGTATGCAATTGACTAATTATATATATATATATATATATATATATATATATATATATATATATATATATATATATATATATATATAATTAGTCAACATTTGTAGAATTAGCAAAATGGCATAAGCGTAAGAATAATATTAAGTTGTTAAAAGTTTAAATGACATGTTGTATATACAATTAAAACAAATCATTGTAATGTTATTTTATTCTAATCAATTAAGCTGCATTTGACATCAATTGGAGTCATTGAGTGAAGTTTGGTTGTAAATCAGGAAAGCTTAAATGAGAAGTCAAATTCAGGTAAAATGCAAATTGAGATTATACTTACAACAACAACAACAACAATAAGCCTTTATTACCACATGGGCTTCGCCTCCATTGTGTCCTATTATGTGTCAAATTCTCATTTAATTCAAGATACTAAAGTCATTTTTTATGCATCTTAACCAAGTTTTTTAGGTCGCTTCTACCTTTCTTAACACAAGGCAAATCTAACATCTCCTAACGTCATCTGGACGACGACGCTTTATGTGGCCAAACCATCTAAGGTGACTCTCTAATCTACTCCACAAGAGCTACTCCAACTTTTTTCCCGAACATACTCATTTCACATTTTATCTCTAAGAGTAAAGCCACTCATCCACCTGAGCATCCTCATCTCTGCAACACTTAACTTAGTCATATGCTTCTCTTTTATTGGCTAACATTTTGCACCATAAATCACAGGTCTTACCACCATCTTATAAAATTTTCACTTAAATTTAAGCAATACTTTTCTATCGCACAACAGGCCAGATGCTTCCTCCACTTCAACCATCCAACTTGAATTCTACTAATAACATCTCTATCTATTTTACTATCATTTTGAATAATAGAGCCTAAATATTTGAATCACTCACTCTTTTAAATAACTTGTTCACCTAATATCACAATACTACCACTAGAACTTCTACAACTAAAATTACACTCCATATATTCAATTTTAGCTCTACTTAAATGAAAATCTTTAGACTCTAAGGTTGGCCTCCATAATTCAAGTTTCTCTTGGACTCCCTCTCTAGTCTTATCAAGAAAAGCATACACCAAAATACATCTTCCTGTAAATGCCTAGTAAGAACATCCAATGTGCAAAAATGTATTAATTATGCCCCAGTAAGAACATCAAGTGTAAATGCATTAATTATCATCAAGTGTGCAAAAATGTAAATATATATTGCATGTACATATATATATATATATATATATATATATATATATATATATATATATATATATATATATATATATATATATATGATCAATAAAAATGAAGAAGTGTGTATGTTATTGATGATGGAAAGAAATAGTGGAATGTTATTCATGTAATAGTGATTCAATTTTATTAATCTTAAGATGCATTTTATATTTAAATAAGACTCCTTAAGACTAACTTAAGTTATAAACGGATCACTGACATAATCGAAGTCATAATAATATGCTTTAGAAAATAACTTAAGGTAGGGATGAAAGAGGTCAAATCCCTTTTTACTTTTCATAATAATTAGATGTTAAATAGACATTAAATGAAATAAGAAAGTGCAAATTAAAATTAATTAATTTATTCTACGATTTGAAGTGGAATCTCCCCTAATGTTTAACTTAAATAATTATAAACTTTCGATAATCACATGCTTAAAGTTTAGTTCTATCTCACCACACTAGCTTTTGCACACACCTATTAGAATACTAAGTCACCAATCTTAGTGCTAGGTTAGGCCAATGATTATTGTGATGATGTGATGTTTTATTTTATGATGTAATATTTTAGACTGGATGTTAGAATTATTTGTGCATCGATTGGATGTTAGGTCATTATTAGCCTAATGATATCTTATATAAGGGATTGTGATTAAGGGGCCGCTGTAATGCTGAATGAATATAAATATTATTGCTCCCAGGTGCTGCTTATGCCTCTAAGCATAATCCACTTAGGATAGATGAGTTTGGCTACCCAAGTAAAGCATGTTAAGTCCAAATATGTAAAATATAATTGCTTGACTTGTATGTTTGTTTAACTAATATCTATTTTGCAGGTGTAATTAGATTTTATTTTTCATGAATATGTAATCTTTGTAATAAGATTAGGATTAATGCTATGGGGTTTAAGATAAACAGTGGTTAGAAGGCAAAGACCTGGGAGGCCCTGTGAAGCTTAGAGCAAATAGATCCAAGGAAAAGAAAAAAGAACAAAGGATTAAGACCCCCATAGCATTTATTTCAATTGTAATTCGAGTTGTATAAGGGTAGAGCTCGACTACTCAATTTCTTTTCTTCTCTGGGGTGTACGGTGGTACCCGGTCGCACCGGCCTTTTATTCTTTTACGAAATTCTAAATATTTGATTGTTTTGTTTATATTACGTAATAGAAAGAGCATATTTTTTATAGGTTTCTTAAAATATGTATGTTTGATGTGTGGCCTAGATACGATAGGTTCTTTAGGATAAAAATAAATTTTTTATCCTCACTAAATAATTGATAACATAATTTTAAAGCAACTCATAACCTCATTTTAAAACTTAGGCTTTTAATCAAGATAATAAAAGATTTAGCAACCCATTCGCTGAATGATTGTATGTTATCACACCAAGTATATCATATTATTTCGCTCTTGAATAGAGAGGATCTCCACTCTTGCACGATATGGGACCTATAAGAGCAATCCCTTATAGTGGAGAACACATCTTCTTGTTGATTTAACCCACAACACAAATTTATCATGCATTTAGACAATTATCTCAAGCCTTGGTCCAAAAATAAACGTGTCAAATGATTTTGAAACTTCTAAATTTTTTACATTAGCCTAAGTCATGCTTGCATACCAAATATTATTTAGTCTCTTAGGAGTAAGTTTAGGACTTTAGCCTCCTTCCCTAATTAAATAACAGCTTAGCTATCTTGTATCTAGGTTAAGACCGACCTACATGGTTTAAAGCGTAGGAGGCGTTAACTAGCAACCACTCCAGGCAGTTGCAAATCCAGAAGAGTTGGGATGTGTATATTCTCTCTTGTGAAGGTAAATCATTGTCTCATTTTCCTGATTAGACTTAGGTTATGTTTCTAGCAAATGATAAAGCATTTTAGATTTAAGTTATAAGGCTACTTATTTCCTTCAGGCTACGAATATAAGTCCTCACCTCTTAAGCATTTCTACAATCTTGTATTGTTGGACTATAAGCCCTAGCATTCTAATAAGATTCAAATTTAAATGAAAGTAAATTCTCTCTTTCAAAAATGTAAAATCTCACTATAAGGTAGATTGAAGCACTCACTAGGCTTCCTAGTATCATAGGTGCTTCCTACTTATCCTCCTTTGAAATCTATGAAAAAACTTTCCCATTCGAGCAATCACATTTGATCTCTAATAACAATCAATTCTTTGATAGTCTAGTCTTATAATCTTTGGAGATACTCATTAACTACTTTAATCAAGAATATTCTTAAAAAATTCCTATTTCCTAAGATGTAATTAACTATAGAAGCTTACTTCCATGGGGAACTAAAGAACACAGCATAAAATAAACCCTACTTCACTTATCCATATAAAATTGGGAAAATGTCTCTAATATATACGATCAATTTGTCTTAAAAGTCCTTATTAGGTGATTGAGTTTATTGTAGGGTGATGTTTCTATCTTTCGAGGTAGTACATCATCCCTTAATATCGCACTCAATTACTTCAATAAGTACCCCATAAGATCTACATGGTGTATTTATGACTCCAAATTAAAACACCACTTATCACATATATAATCCACTCTTAAGACAAGGGCCTTTTGGAAAATCAGATGTATTGGATATACCTTTTATTTATTACTTGATATCACACCACATATAAAACTGCAACACAAGTAACACTATATTCATTAGTCTTCGGGGTAGAATTCATACTTCCCCTTGAACTAAAATTACCTTCACTTCATATTGCAGTCTAAAATAGACTCACAATAGAAGAAAATGTCCGAATATGACTCGATGAACTTAAAGTCTTAGATGTAGTTCGACTCCAAGCTCAATAAAATCTAAAAATGTATAGAATAAGGATTACCCGAGCTCATGACTATATGGTTCATCCAAAAAGCTTTAAGGAGGGCAAACTAATGTTGGTATGCAGAAAACTAATAATTCTCCATTGTTGAATTGGTGAAAAATTCGACCCAAATTAAGAAGGATCTTATATTATTGAAAAAATATTTGAAAGGGGAGCCTATCAATTCATTAATGCAAAAGTTATTAGGCGCATGCCCCCTATAAATAGACAATGGCTTAAAAAATATTATGCATAACTAATAAATGATAAATAATCAACATTGAAACTCAAAAGAGAGAGCTAAAATAATTTCATCCTAAATGAAAACCCATGCCAAATAGAAGACAATTTTATATTTCTTGAAATGTAAGAAAAAATATCTATTAAAGAGGAACAACATCTAATTGAAAGAAAAAGTTCATTGATTCATCAAGCCTTAAATAGATAAGCTCAACAAGCCTAAAAAGAACCAAATCTAAATATAAATATAGATTCAACAAGTCTAAAAGGGACATAATTTAAATATAAATATAGATTCAGCAAGTCCAAAAAGTATAGAATTGAAACACAAATCTAAATCTAGCAAGTTCAAAAAAGATTGAAACTAAATATAAATATTGATTCAATAAGTCTAAAAAGGATCAAATCTAAATAACTATAGATTTCAGTGTCTTTGCCAATTAACTATAGAGTTCCTTGAATCTACCATTAGGGCATCATCCTTCTGATTGAGTTACCAATTTGAAGCTGACACATAATCATGATGTTCCTTTAGAATGAGTTATAGATCATCTCAGTTAAAGAAATCAGGATATATTTCAACCAGTTGCAGAAAGTGCTCCTTGAAAGTATGCATTTGCATTAATATTTCAAAAGAGAAGTACAATAATGTAAACTATGCCCTTAGGCATTTACAAAATATGATTTATCTTCTCCAAGTAAAGAAGAAAAAATAGAGTTCTCACTAAAGTCTTTAATTACAAAACCATTCTATAAAAGCAAATTGGGCATAAAGCCATTTTATTAGTTACTGCTCCTCCTACAGGTGTCATTCAGTTATAGATTATCATATGCTACATCATGTGACAGAGGACTGGAGCCCTAAGTCAATATTTAGTACTCTTTTAGCTATCAGTGGCTATTTACACTAGGGACGTCACAATTTACAAGTGCATTGTGATAATCTCAGAAAACCTGATAATTATCATGCATTGTATGCACACTCTTTGATTACGGTCGTCTTCCTTTTACATGAATTTGTGGCATAGTGGAGCACTGGGATAGGCCATTTACACTTGCTAAATTTGACAGTATATTAACATATATGCAGGATATCTCAAGTCTCCCTATCTTACGCATTCCTTATACATAATGGATTTGCTAGATCACAAGCATTTTCAGCATTAAGAAGTTGGCCAATAGAGGAGAGGGGGTTATATATATTCTTCCAGCCTCCATCATGCCTTAGCTGATTATTAGAGACTCTTCAGAAAGTGGAGAGCAGGCTATGGTCACTGCAAGACTATTACTCTTGATACATGTCTGAGGGTTTTCTTCTGCGAGAGACAAACTCATCACGTTTCACTTGCTTGGACAATCATTTGATACTAGTTTGCAGTCTTTCAAAGTTAAATTTAAGCCTGAGGCAGAGGTTAGCTCTCGACACATTTTGGCTAGAGGCATCAACAAGGAGTAATCCCTTGTAGCCTCTCTTGCTACATGGTTGTATTGCTTTGTGTTTCCTAAGCGCAACAAACTTTTCCACCTTTCTAGTATCCTAATGGTTAGCTTACTTTCCCACGGTGAGATGATTTCATTAACACCTACGGTACTAGCCTATTTGTATCACGGATTAGGCAAAGTCAATGCTATGTCCCACTCATGTCGTTATAATATAGAGGCTCCTTAGCATATAGATGAATTCACATATATGTCTATGAGCTTTCAATTGTCTTGAAACACACTAGCATTTTCCTCTAATTATGCAGTTAAGCAAAGCCACAACTACTATAAACTGGCTCAGATTCAAATATTTATGTTTGCTCCATCACGTATGACAAATCGTTTTCAAATTATTCAGCAATCGGCTTTATATAGCTTGTTTGCTCAGAGTTTGGGTTAGCGATTCATAAATTCTCTCACTGACAGAGGCATACCCCTTTTACTTTCAAAGATAGGATACAGATGTATCGTAGAGTACCTCATAAGAATGAGACCTTCCTAACTTTGTTATCGTCATCATGAGTCTATGATTTTGAAAGGATACAACCCCAACATAATAGTTAAATAGTACGTCTTCACTCAGGCAATTTATATGGACTTTCATAAATACTTGCTATAATGGATATTCATTCTCTAAGGCTATCACCACTCTCTATCTGTTTGGAGGCAACATCTATGGCTTGTTGTTTTCTACTCCGCTTAAGAACTAGTTCTTATTTCTATATAGCTCCACGGGATATTGACACAGTGGTTAGCTTATGGCAACTGTGGATTTGCCATACATTCTCTTCCTTCTTGGAGCTAGATTTTTGCATATATAACAACAAATTTTGGAGATCCCAATTGACAGGATACTTGCCTTCCTCCAGACATATTACCCAGGCCTCTGAGGAGTCATTAAGTGAACAAGTCAGTAAGCAAGATCAAGAGCCTTTACTTATTCATACAGGTTGTAAACCTTCCTCCCCTCCAGAGTGAAGTTCGAAGCAAAGTAGGCCTAGATTACCTCCTTTCATTAGAAGCCCTCTTCGAAGTGAGCTTTCTCCTTCCTTTGAAGATCCAAACAAAGACATTTGAGATTCTTCTCTAGTTGAGCATGATACAAAGGTAGCAGGCACATCTAAATCTACTCATGTTCCATCTCTACCTTCAAATGAAGGGCCATCGTAGAGCTAATTAAGAGTGATTCCACTCTAACCCTATCGATTGATGTCGTACGACTTCCTCAAGCTCTCACTCTACCAAAGCTCGTTAAAAACAATCATAACATGTTGGAGATAATATTGAGCATCCATCTGTGGAGGAATCAGATGTTATGGCTCTTGCCTTTAAGTCACACAAATTAGGCTTCACTTGGATGATAGTGAGTGGTGCATTAGAAGACTTCTCAGCAGATCTTGATTCTTGTGTGGAGAGCCACCCAAATTCCATAATGAAGGATATAACTCAAGAGCGCTTATCCAGTCTAGAACTTTCATGTTATGTCTCCAGGATACATTCCAAACATTCAAGCTCATCTTATTCCTCAATAAGTTTACTCTATATGGTGACAGCATTACACCACTTGCTTTTGAGTGTTGACTTGAAAGTTTTGCCCAAGCTGCTTAGCTTCTGGGTGGTGGTGAATTCACGACTAGACTATGATGCTGATTTAGGTTTTGATGCAAGAGAGTTGCAACTTTGAGAGTCTTTATACTGAGATGTTGAATTTGGACTATTTAGTTGCGCACTACTTAACAAGAGGTCTTGTCAAACACATTCATTGATGTAAAGACTTCATTCATTACTACATCAGAGCAGGTTCCTATCGATTGTATGGACCTCGAACACAGCCTCAAGGCTTTGAGAGCATACTAGAGAGAGCTCACTCAAGCACAACTTCATCTTTGCTGAGTTGAGAGATTTATAGTAAAGAAGACAGTATTTATTGGAAAGGAGACCTACAATGAGACAAGCTGTCACTGTTGTAGAAGAGGATTGTTCACAGATGGATGCTCGGGTGTCTGAACTTAATTAAATATTTTCTTTATTAGTCTGTGATCAGGAAGCTACCTTTCAACATCTTCAGAGTATACAGGAGAGGCAGTCGATTCTAGCTTATCGATCTCATATTGCTTCAATTTGTATTCAAGAGATTCAGACTTATTGATCTCATACTGCTTATATTTATATTCAAGAGATTCAGACTTCTTATCTATAGTTAAATTTTCTTTTGATTGTCTTTCTATCACTTCAAACATATGGCATATAAATTTGATGATTAATAATTTCTTAGATATAATGCTCTTTTCTTTTCTTTAGCTATTAATCAAAATAATCAATAAAAAAAGCAATGAAAGCATCATGTCGAATCGACATGATGCATTCAGTGGGGCCAATTTTTTACGGTTGAAAATCACACAAAAAGAAATACAAGCCACACTTGGCAACCATCTTCCACGTCAGCAAGATAGCCTAAAGAGGGAGACAAACGATTGAAAGCTCGAAACACTAAAAAGGGACAAAGAGGGTTCGGCCGAGGAGTTTTGGATCATACCTCACATAAACGAGAACGGGAGCTCATTGCTTAAAAGAGTTGAGGCCAAGTACTTCTCGTAATCATAAACCCGATCACAATTTGCAAGGCAGACTTCAAATTTGACATTCTAAAAGATCTAAGCCTAGCTATATTTTGCAAGGTAGACCTCACATAAACATATGGCTTTCTAACATATGTAAGCCTAACTTATGTTTGCAAGACAAACATCAATCACATTAATAATTGCATTCTAATGGATGTAAGCCAGTTTGCAAGGCAAACTTCACTCATATAAATCAATAGCTTTCCAATAGATATAATCCCAACTCAACTAAGCGTTCCAAGGATATAAGCCTAATTTATGTCTGCAAGGCAGACTTTATTTAATAATAACCCTATCTAATCCATAAATTTAAATTATTGAGACTTATAAGTTATGTTTGATTTAAATAATTCAATAAACACTTGCACAACCTTAGTTTACTCGAAATTCCTAGGAGGACACAACCCATGGCTGCTAATCAAGTTCTCTAGATATTGCAACTAATAACCCTCTAATATTGATAGACTGGAATAATAATAGTCTCGGGATGACAAAATCATGGGATCCTTATCGGGATTACTCTCTTTTACCCAAAATAATCATCAATACCACACCACCAAACACAGATTTATATTAAAGATTAATGCTTACTTCCAACTTTAATCGAGAGTGCTCTTTTACTACGGTAAAGGGGGTAATAAACTACGGATGCTTTTGTCTATAGAAAGTAGAACCCAAATCTAAATAAATCCTAACATAACATTAGGGGAAACTTGGTTGAATAAAAAATGAACTTGCCACACGAAGAATGAATCCCTAATATTCTAGGATGGTGGAGATTTCCAAGTGTTTTTCCTAAGCGATCACACACTGAATATTTTCCTCTAAATTTTGAGTTTGTTTGATTCATGAATTTGCAAAAAAAAAGATATTCCTTTCTGTGAATACAATAAGCACTCATCTCACTACATGGGATCGATTATATGAATCCTTCTTCTCCATTGTGTCCTATTAAGTGTCAAATTCTCATTTAATTCTAATAAAATAAGATCATTTTTTATGCTACCTAACAAAGTCTTCTTAAGTCTACCTCTACCTTTCTTACAAAGGTCAAATCTAATACATCTACTCTTCTAACTGCATCATCCGACATCTAAGGTGATTCTCTCGAATCTTATCTATCACTAGAGCTACTCTAACTTTTTCACGTATATATTCATTTTGCATTTTGTCTTTAAATGTAAAATCACTAATCCACCTGAGTATCATCATCTCTACAACACTAAATTTTATGCTTCTCTTTTATTGGCTAACATTCTACACCTTAATTCATTGCAAGTCTTATCACCATATTATAAAATTTTTCATCTCATCAAAGCAATATTTTTCTATCACACAAGAGGTCAGATGCATTCCTCCAATTCAACCATCCAACTTAAATTCTACTAACAACATCCTCATCCATTTAACCATTATTTTGAACAATCGACCTGAGATATCTAAAACTTCACTCTTTTTAATGACTTGATCACCCAAAATCACAACCCCATCATTAGATCTTTTA
Organism: Cymbidium sinense; assembly: GCA_021442155.1. Taxonomy (NCBI): domain Eukaryota; kingdom Viridiplantae; phylum Streptophyta; class Magnoliopsida; order Asparagales; family Orchidaceae; genus Cymbidium; species Cymbidium sinense. The sequence continues at coordinate 25,322,915 of CM038223.1, read as the reverse complement.
AAACTAAAATTACACTTTAGATTCTAAGGTTGACCTCCATAATTCATGTTTCTCTTAAACTCCCTCTTTAATCTTATCAATAAAAAGAATATCATAAGAAAAAAAAGCATACAACAAACGTACATTCTCCTATAAATATCTAGTAAGAACATCCATAACTAAAACCAAACGATATGGGCTTAGAGCCAAACTTTAATGTAATCCAACTGAAATAGGAAAATAATTGGTCAAACCTCCTTATGTTTGAATACAAGTAACAGCTCCAATATACATATCCTTAATGACTTTAATACAAACAATATTAACTCCTTTTTTTTCTAAAATTCTCCAAGCACGTCTCTTGAAACTTTATCATATGCTTTCTCTAAATCAACAAATATCAAATGTAAGTCCTCCTTGATCTCTTAATACTTCTCATCAAACCTCTCAACAAATATATAGCATCCATAGTGGGCCTACCTAACATAAAACCAAAATGATGTTCCTTTCCTATGAATAAAAAGTTAAATATTAAAACCATTTGACAATGACCTTATACATTTTCAAGCAATTTGGCCAGTGATGCACTATTCATTTAAGTCAAAATATGTTTTACAATTAGGTAGCCATGCCTTATGAGGTAAAATATAGATCAATTTAAACATCTATGTTCACACTGAAAATAAAAAAAGGGAGATTTCGATCAATAACAAGCAATTGTCGGCTCCACGTAATCAAAACCACACACGAAGAGAAAAACAAATGATTATAAGATCAGTCGGCTATAAGAGAAGTGCATAAAGGAGTTGGATTTTTACACACTCACACGAGACCTCACACACACACACAAGAAACACACGCACACCAGACACTTTTCGTATAAGAGTGAGTGCGAGAGAGAGAGAGAAAGAAGCCAACTTGCCATAGCCATCAATTCCTCCTTGAGTGAAGCCAGCCCCCACTATGCACGTGTGAAATCCTCTTGGCTGAGCAAGAGCCGAGCCAGAGCGATCTTCCCTATCATGCGAGACAACCGAAGCCAACCTTCTCATTACCCTAGCTGCTCGACCAAACTCCCCTTTTTTTCTTTACTCTGCTTGCCACATGACCAAGCCTGATAAAAGGAGATATTTATCTCAAAATTAAATCAAAGATGTACCTTAAATATGAAATCAATGATTCATCTCAAACATCAAATTAATGATGTATCTCAAACATTGAATCAAAACTCATCTCATACATAAAGGAAATTGAGTCAAAGACTCATCTCAAAATTGGATCAAAGAATCATCTCAAATATAGAACGAAATTAAAATCAAAGATTCACCCAAAACACAAAATGAGATTGAATCAAGGATTCATCTCAAATATAAAATGACATTGAATCAAGATTAAAATATAAATGAGATTAAATCAAAGGATTCATCTCAAAATACATAAATGAGATTGAATCCAAAATTTATTTCAAAATATAAATGAGATGAAATCAAAGATTCATCTTGAAACACGTAAATTGGATTAAATCAAACATTCACCCTAAACATAAAATGAGTTTGAATAAAGATTAATCTCAAACATAAAATGAAATCAAACCACTTTAAATTGGCATTCCAATGGACATAAGCCAATATTTGTCTACAAGGCAAACATCAATCAATATATTTAACATGACATTCCAATAAATGTAAGTCTAATGTCTATCTACAAGGCAGACTTCAATAAACATATTAAACATTGGCATTGCAAAGATACAAGCCCAATGTTTGTCTACAATGCAGACTTCAATTAACATATTAAATAGATGACATTCTAAAGGGATGAAAGTCCAACTCAAAATTGCATTCCAAAAGGATGTAAATCCAACCCAAATTGGCATTTCAAAGGAATGAAAGTCTAATCAAAAACACGGCATTCCAAATGGATGTAAGTCTAATCCAAATCAATATTCCACAGGGATGTAAGTCCGATCCAAATCAGTATTCCAAAGGAATGCAAGTCCAATCCAAATAGACAATCCAAAGGAATGTAAGTCCAATCTAAACTCTAATATGTATTCATAAAATGAATCAATCAAGGCAAGATATAAACCTAACCTATGTTTGTAATTCAAACATCACTCCAAACCTAGCATTCCAATGATGTAATCCCAACTATTGTTTGCAAGGCGAACTCCAAATATAAAACATCATTCTAATGGATGTAAGCCCAACCTATATTTGCAATGCAAACATCAATCCAAATCAACAATTCAATGAATATAAGTCCTATATATGTCTACAAGAAGACTTCAATCAACAAATCAAATCATGGCATTCCAATAGATGTTACCCCAACATTTGTCCGCAAGGCAAACTTCAATCAACATATCAAATCATGGCATTCAAGTGGAGGTATGCCCAATATTTGTCTACAAACTCCAATCATGTGAACACAACATTTTGATGGATATTAACCCTACTTCATCCATAAATCACTTTGTCCAAAGGAGAAAATAATAAAAAACAAATGATTAAGCAAACTTATAATCTAAGTTTAGCTTAACTAACTTAACTAATACCTGCACAACAACTCTAGTCTACTCAAGATATTTGGGGACGAGGCAACCCATGGTTGTTAATCAAACACTCTAGACATTACGACTAATAGCCCTTTAATATGTTAGTAGATTGGAATAATGGTAATCCTGGGATGATGAAACCATGGGATCTTGATCTAGACTACCTCCTGTTTTTTAAAAACAGACATCTATACCACACTAATAGACATTGATTTATACCAGATATTCATATTTATTTTCAACCTTAATCGAGAGTGCTCTCCTACTGTGGTTAGGGAGATAATTAATAATGAATGCTTGTGTTTATATGAAAAAGAACCCAATCTAAATAAACTTTAACAAAATGTTGGGTGAAATCTAGTTGAATAAATTAATCTGTTTCATGAGGAACGGAGATTTCTAGATGTTTTTCCCGAAGCCAATCTACAAATGAAGAAGGCTGTACCACCTCTCGATGAAGAGAGTATGATTTATGTGTCGATGAAATTTTCAAGAGGCAAATGGAATAGTAGATAAGACATCATCCAGAGATTTCGCTCTCATTTTGTGAGGATTTTAGATCTAGTTCCAGGTTTCTTATAGGCGCAAGCACCTATAGTTAATTACCCCTCCCAATGTTGAGAGAGAAATTTCGATTAAGGCTAGTCCTTAAATCGCTAAATGCATAGCGTATAGTAGCACCATATGGAGTTTAAAATTTAAGGTTTAGAATTTATGAAGCATGTAGTTGGTGGAATGATGACGTACCTGATCTAAATCTCATGGTTCCGTCATCCCAGGATATCGTGGTCCATAATCTACTTAGTCAGAGGAGGTAATCGACCCAACCTAACTGAAGGATCCTTCGTATATGAGATCGCCCAAGTAATCCTCAGACGGGTGGTGTTTGTCCAAGGACAATCTTAAGTCTACCCTTAACAAAAGTTTTTGCTATCAAATATATCCCATGATTCATAACTCAGCACGAAAGAAACATAGAGTTCGGATGCAATATAATAATGTCATTTGGCGCAACCACTGATCGGATGACTCGGTATGCATCATGGAATCTACTTGGTAAAACCACGGAATACACCCGCCACTTATCAAGAGATTATTTGATAACATAGTGATTTATTTGACTTGACATTAGCTCATGAGCTAAAGTTTTAATGTCATCCCCAACAAACAATGGATGAATGGATGAATTATTTGCTTTAAGCATTTAAATAATAAATTTCATTTAGTTCAAATATTTACTTAGTTGAAATTTAATTTTATGATGAATTAGAAATAGTATCTTTTGATGATAATATCTCCTGAAATTTTCAATCCATTATGATATTTCATGCTATTTAATCGCATCGTCAATTTTATTACTTTAAGAGGATCAAATTTTTATATTTTTGAATTTGAGAATATTGAATATAATATTGTAAATATTTTGATAATAATTATCCTCGGTTGATATCTTCAATCAACTCCTATCATTAAACCTTCTACTTATTTTTAATAGAGGATCGAAGTTTAAATTTTAATTCTCTTTAAAAAATTGATATTATAACGTATACATTGTCAACTCTATCAAATATAGAGGAGTCTTATAATCTAATATAGTTTGAGTTCATTTGTTGATCATTTAAGACCTTTATCAACTCTATCGAAAACATGTAAGATTAGAATTTGTAATCACATTTCTGGAATATATATATATCTTTCATTGTCTTGAATTAACATTGACGACATTCATTAGCTTGCATGCATCTTAAATGATTAAATTAATTTCATCATTCTTCTTTTTTTTAACCCACGCAGCATCCTCAGACACTAAGTTTAAGTATTTAGTATAAGTGTCGGGGCCCATACAATTATTTAGTAATTTAGATAATTTTATTTCTAAATTATGAGAATAATTTCATATATATTTAATCTTAACTCAATCTGCGCAGCCTTTTTAGACATTAAAATTTGCACTTTAAATTTCTACGTCCGAACACATGCAGGTATTTATGACTTAGACAATTTCATCTAATTAATAAAATCATTGATTTTAAAAATCATAATTAGAATAAAATTTCCTTTATTTTTGGATTAAAGGAAGCTCCATAACTCGTGTAGAATTTAATTTAGTATAGAAGAATTGTAGATTCAGTGGTGTGGAAGGCGTTTTAAATTATTCTAACATTTTATTAGATTCCTTAGAATAACATTTGTTTGCTTTCTTTTATTCAAAGTTGATTAGTCTTTGAATGTTCAATAGACTCATTTATATCTACTGACAATTCTCAAACTCATCACAAACTATATTCAACTTCTTCTTAATCCAATTCGAGTATTTAATAAGACGAATAATGTGTTTCAAATATTTTCTAAGAATTCATTGATTATACTTATTAGCAATCATTCGATCTCATTGAAAATCTCTTATGAATTCCTTAATTTTCTCTAATTCATTTGAAGTGAATTATGATTTGAAAATTATATTCTAATTCCAAAATCTTTTGTGCTCTAATTGGATATTCAGTTAGGTCATCTTCTAAATCAATTGAACTGAGATATTAAAGTGTCAAATTTATATTTACTATCAAAATATTCAATTCATTTCAAATTCATAAATCTAGTTGAGTTCAGTCTATCTTTCTTTATTTGAAATATAATCTTTAAATTCATTTCAAATTCATTCTCATTTATAATTCAAAATTCAATTCGATATCAATTTATTTTAGCATGGCTATTTGTTTAAATCAATTTTATTTATATGAATTTTGGATAAAATTTTGGAAAGATTTCAACAAGATTCGACGTTATCCCGCAGGCTACATCTAATCGCTTTACCACCCATCATGCCCTAATGAACATTGCTGATGAAGCACTCTAGAATTTCAATCCTTTACATGAACATAACGAAACCTCCAATCACCTGCATGAAAGCAAATATATATGCAACTTCTACACATTCAAATTTAGTTTTTTTTGATGTGCTTGATTTCTTTTTAAATAAATCTTGATTATTCCCTTTTTTTCCAAGTCAAAAATTGACGATTTTAACATAATGGGATCTAACAATTTTTTGCTACCCATCACGCCTCGATGAAGCGTTTGGTGTTTTGAAACACATCGGTTTTCATCTCACATGCTCACACGAGAATGCGTTTCAAACCTGCATAAAGAAACACATATATACATATAATTTTCACACATTTTCATACATCCACAACTAATGACAATAATAATTTTGCATGAGTTTGGCTAGACAGAATTGAATAAAAGAGATTATCAGGTTGATTATTTGGGTTGAATAAGTGGGGGAAATGCCGAAAACCGAGACGAGATATATGTTGTCAGCTTGAAAAGGGAATTAAACTCAATCAAAGAGGGATCTGAATAAGAGAGATAGTTGAGGGGAATCCATCTGACGAAGTTTCCTCTCAAAAGAGTTAACAAGATGAACCGCCTGATGCAAAGTTGCCCCTCGACTATACTCGGCAGAAAGGAAGGCCAAGTGTGGGTATGAGGGAGGAGGAATCAGGAAGGGCAAGCCGAGAGGAACCCGCCTGATGACAGAGTTGCCCCTCGGCTACCAAAAAAAAGGGTTAAAACAATGTTCGGTTATAGGCTTCAGAAGGAAGACGAGACGAACGAGAGAGGGGGTGTTGTTGTTCCAACCTGGAGGGTTGTGCTAGTTGCTCGATTGAAGAAGTGAGAGAAAGGAGGGTCGGAGGAAAGCTCGTAGCATGGATGGAGCTCTGCTTACTACTGTTCGAAGAGGAGAAGAGGGAGGCTGCTGTAGGTGATGGATGCAGCATGGAGTTGAAGCCAAAAGGGAAGAAAGGGAGAGAGCAGTTAGAAAGGAAGCTGAGAATACCAAGGGAATGGATGGGAGGAAGTCTTGTGTGGCTCGTCCAACTTGGATGGAGAGACGGGCAAAGGAGCTCGGTTTGTTGGACTCGCACGGATGAGAGAAGAGAGTCGCGTGCTCCTTTCCTCGGCTAGGACGGATCGAACGGGAGAAAAGTCTCCTTCGGTTGCTCAACTCGCATGGACGGGAGAAGAGGGGGAGGGAGCCGAACGAAAGAGGGAGAAGTCTTCGGTTCGGCCACTCGGTTTGCACGGATGGGAAAGAGGGAACAAGAGAAAGGAGGGCAGCCGCTCAGTTTTAGAAGCTCGAACCGAGAGCTCTTGCTCTTGTGCGGCACGTGGAATGGAGGTATTGGACTGTTGTGAATCGAGGGGTTAGGGTTGAGAATAAGGATGTATATATAGTGTCCCTTTTTTTATTTAAGTGTTTAACCAAGCATAATTCGGATTTTTGTGTGACGAAATCAAACAATTAATATGTATGTCAATCTTAGGTTATTCCAACGTTCGGATGAACGGCGATGCGCGACATCGGAGCCCGTTTGACGTCGCCGACATCGAAGTCAACTTCAGTTCAAAATTGTGCGTTGCCGCTTCCGACCGCTCGAACTTTGTGTAGACTCATCCGAATTGAGCGCGGACAATCTCATTCAATAGGTTTCAACGTTTCAACGCTAACGACGCTGATCAATTTTGCGAACGAAAGTCGTTTGGGCATTATCGCAGCCTCCCGACTCCAATATGCATGTAGTACATCGGCTCTCTTTTCGATCGATCGACATCGACAGTTAATGTATTTCGATTTCGGCATTCAACGCGATGACGAAATCCGTTCGTCGATTGGAGGTCATTTCGACCAATTTTGGCGATATCCAATGCATTTCAGCTCCGATTTACGCACTATTGTATCTGAAGTCCGTCGAATTCGGCTTGTGAGCTCGACTCAAATTATGTAGTAGACATTGAGGTCAACAGTTTGTTAATAAATGTGCAAGTTATACCCAGCCTAAATTTATCATGATTAGGCTTATTCCAACTATTTGGAGAAGGCTTTATGAACAATCATTCTCCATTTGTCTAGTATTCCACATAAGGTGTTAAATCAAATTTATACAAATTCTTTTACGAAATCTTTATCCAAGCTACTTTTAATCTACCCATTTCTTTGCTAATCATTTTATATCAATTTCATCCACCCATTTTGATGCATCTTCTACCCTTTATTTTGTTACTCAAAGGACATAAATTTATATTTTGAAATAAATCCAAAGATGATCCCCCTGACTATTTGCAAGTCGTCATTTTAGTCCCAAAGTATCATATTTTTTTCCAATTTAGTCCCTTACTATACAAAATTGATCCATAATGATCTCTCATGTAGAAATAATGATATAAAATTAATTCTAATTTAGTCCCCCAAACGATATAAAATTGATCCTAATGTAGACATCAAGGGAAAATTTTGAATCAATTTTGTAAAGTTAAAGACTAGTTTGAAAAAAGTGATACATTGGAGCTAAATTGATCACATGCACATAGTGAGAAGACTATTTAGAGATTTAACAACCCTTTTTTTTTCATCACCTTATCTTCAATAGATACTATAATATAATCATTTTTCAATCTATCTATTTAAGGTTTGACACAAATTAATCTTAATATTGTCAGTTCCTCAATGCTCAATTTGCTTATCAACACTTTATTACTGGCCAAACTCAAAACCATACAACATAGATAAAATGGAGATTTAAAAAATTTACTTAATTCCAAATAATACTTTCATATATTACTGTACTCCTATAGCCCATCACTATTTTATTAACCAAATCTTTAACTTAGATCCTCATTTATATATACATTATTGTATATAATGGATCCAATTTACTAAAAGATATCACACCTAAGTATCACCCATAAGCTAGATTAAAATTTCTATACACCCCTATCAATCAATTAATTAAGCACCCATAAGGTTCTTTATCCCAGTCTAAGTAAGCTAGTCCCAGGTAAGCAAGGTGATAGGCGCTAGTTAAGGCAACTGTACGGGCGTCTTTTTTACGCTAATGAGTCAGGGGATTCTTTTCTTTATAGAGCTAGAAAGCTTTTCTAGCTAGCCAGCCAATGAGTATGCCAGTTTAGCAGTCAGAGTCAGAGCAGATAAAATCACTCCGTTCCCAAAAGCTAAAGCTCTTTTAGAGCTCTGAGTCCAGATGGCCTCCATTGTTTACTTATCTTTCTTTTGAGAGGTAGAGGCTCGAGCATTAGGTGAAGGCTGATTAGGAATGAGGACGTTCAACCAAAAAGAAACAAGGATCTTCCTCCAATCGGGAGATAAACCCGGGGAGTGAGAGAGATTGAATGACCATAAATCAAACCTCTCCTTCACAGTCGAGTAAAAACAAGCTGACCTCTCCTTTCAGTACTCGCAAGAAGAGTGATTTTTTCGGCATGATGGTGAAGGATATGTTTATCCCTAACCAGGTTCAAGTGCAGTAGACAAAAAATTATTTTGTTAGGGAGATGAGCCCTGGCCGACGTTCGGTCTGCTGCTGAGTGCAAACCAATCCCAAGGGACTAAACACATTTTTGAAAGCGAGGGAGGGGAGGGATCTCTTTTCTGCAACGGAAAAAAATGGAGCAGATTTTACTCTGCTTTCTGTTCTATAAATTTGTTTGGTTACCAAAACAAAAAGGAAAGAAGTAAAATTTCTGCATTAGCTAATGCACTTTCTAGAAGCATGACAACAAGGTTAAAGTTCATATTCATGCGCAAATATATAACAGAAGCTTTTGATTACAACATATCTACGCATGAGAAACTCAGAAGATAGGTGCCATAACATGAAAGAACATATGCTTAAGCTTAAATTAAACCCCACCAACACAACCATCAGACATCAGACATCAGACATCATCCCAAATGCATGCACCATTCATGGTGTACATGGGTTGGGGAGGTAAGCTTTGCGTTTTGACATTCTAAGCAACTGCTTTGAAAATTATGAAATTCTTGTCTATAACTTACCCTTCAATATGAGGCACATCCTCCCATAATTGTGGCCGTCTATCCTTTTCCCTGCATATCTATGCAATTGAAAGAATGCTTATGAGGAAGATATAACCTGGACAAGTATAGTGTATATAGCGTCTCCAGAAAACATGCCTGAAGTCCAGGGACCCCATTGGTTACCAAAAGAGTGACCATTCCATAGTCTGAATGGGCAGAAGCGCCATAATTATCATAATCCTCAACCTTAAGCTCACCTAAAGATTATTTTTATGAATATTTTAGTATTTTATGATTATGAACAGAAATATTAAAACATTATCAAAAAAAAAAAAAACAATGTAGATGATAAGAAAAAACATTAAGAATTTCAAGGAAATAAATAAAGTGGTAGAATCCAGGAAGAAACATTTGAAAGTTGAAAACTACACATATTACATATATGTCTACATACATGTACATATGCATATATGTGTGTGTACTGAGTTTTCTGAAAAGAATAACAATCATGAGCTATCAAGATTCTCTAGAGTGTTAAAGCTCCAAAGGATTTAGTTTAAATCTATTTTTTTAAGTTTGTTTCCTTTGGTTTCATCTCTACAAAACATGCGATTGTTATAATAATAATAAGAAATTCATCCCTTACCTATTCAATGTTCTACCTTTCTTTTTTACCTGCAAATTGTCATTCAAAAATGGTCTTTCCCCTCGCTTCATGTCTTAGCGCAGACGAACAATTTCTTGTTTTCATCTCATTTTTATGTTTATGACATTTCTATTTTTTTATTTCCAACATGATTTTTAGTAATTTTTAGAATACCATGCTCTATTATATTTAAATAATCCACACTAGAGTTGCATTTTATAGGTTGTTAAAAAAATAGTATCTTATTCGCACGCAGGTAACTGCTTTGCATCTCACCTCCTGCATCTTTTTCCCAATGAGTATGGTACTTTCAAAGTCATTAATCTTGTAAAATTACATGTGATTTGCATATCCCTTCTTCCAGCATAATCTCTATCAAAATGAGCCCAAGTATGTCAACATGTTTTTAATCTCTCAACCTTTACCTCCTTCTAAATTTGTTGTTTACTTAGATGAATCCAAAAAAAAATATTAAGTTTAGGGTTCATTTGACTACTTGATGTTAGAAATCATGTTTTAAAAAAAATGAAACCATATTAACCACACAATGTATTTAGACAAACAATTTCAAATTCCCACCTCAAAAGTGATGATTTTATTTTCACACTCAAAACGAATGAAAACAAAATCATCATTTTATAAAACATGATTTCAACTTGCAATGTGTACTTCAACGCATTCTACAGTCCTGATTTGATCCGAAACCATAGTCCTATGATTGATTTCCCATACAACTGATGGTCACTACTTCCAACTAAGAAACAACATCTCTGTTCAGATATAAGTCAACATATCATCCGCAATAATATACAGCCACTAATCATCAAGTACTTGCTCTACATGATTGACCGTGGATCAACAACAACATCAAATGGCATTATTGATTTGGATCAGTTGTGGTTTAGTAAGTACAAATTTAAGTCAATAGAAGACAATGTATTATCACTTCCAAGAACATGAACTAACAAAAACTTCAAAAGCTTATTAACTGATACTAGTAGAAAGTTAAAAAGAAACAGGTTCCTATAAGAACAATGAAGTGATAGAAAGAAGCCACAAACAGACCACAAAGAGGTAACATAACTGGACAAACACGTAAACTGTAAATGGAGTATGTTATTTATTAAGAGAATCGAGTTTAAATCTTATAAGCTGTTGCACAAGAAAATACCTAGTAAAAAAAATGTACCTGGGTAGTGCAGTAAGCGAACAAATCCCATTGGAGAATCCAGTGCCCCAATTCTTTCAAAGAACCGTTCATCAAGTTTGAGAGACAAAGCAATCAATGAGAGTAAGTGTTTTCCAATTGTCCTGCCACATTTATTCTTAATTTTACCAATTATAGTTGTTTACTTTGTAATTAATGCAAATAAAAGTGCCAAACTAGAAATTTTTCGTACCAGAGGCTGATCAAATCTCTATGCATCCTCAACAAAAAAATTGAAAAAAATAATTATTATATGAAGAAAAGAAAACATTATCCTATTCATGTCAAAAACAGAAATGATGAAAATCTTAAAACACTCTGATTTAATGACGTAAGCAATGTTTTATTTAGCTTATTTTCATTGTTTTTATTTCACAATCCTCTTATTTTAATTTTAGTTGATTTGTGTAACCATGCCTATAATGATGGCCTTCAAGAATGAATGTATTCTCTAATTTCCAGATTCGTCTAGTCCAATCGGTGCACTAAATTCCTTAATTTATTTGATTTATTTTGATAGATGTTCTTAGGTTTGATTGTTACAATGGTAGCCCAACCTAACGATCTCTTTGCCATCCTCTACTCCTCAAGCTTCTTGCACAATGTTTTATTAATATTTGTCTTATCAGTGCAAATCCTTATGTCACACTAAAACTACCACTCTCATGCATTATCCACATGATTCTTTTCGTGTATATTATTTAAGGGGCTAAAACCCAATATGGTCTCCTGATTATTTGCGAGTGCCCAATTTAGTCCCCAGTTTAGTCCATGATTAAACAAAATTGATCCAAAATGATCCCTCGAGAACTAAATTGGGATCAATTTTATATAGTTAAGGAACTAAATTGGGGTGAATATTATATCATTATTTCTACATGAGGGATTATTTATTTTAAAACTAAATTGGTCACATGCAAATAATTGGGAGACTATTTTGAGATTTTTTTTTTTTTTTTGGACCATTTGAGTCATTTTCATGGCAAACTCATACACCCATGCATTCCTCAATATTCGAACTCAGGTTCTCTAAGAAGAAGCAAGACCTCAACCAACTAGTTGAGGCAAGAAACGCAAAGATTTTTTTCATTATTTAATTTTATTTTCACGATCTCTAAGCCTTTTGTGCATGATTTCTTGATGGCATTTGTTTTGAGAAAATTTTTGAATTTGAGAGTTACAAAAAATGTATTTGTTAGACAAATAAACAATTATAATTTAATGAAAATTTCCTTTTTCTCTTTATGCATGATAGTTCATTGAATGTGAATTCTTTAATTGTTGTGCAAATAGTGATTATGAATTGTCAAGGAAACAATCTCCATGTACTGACATGGCCATGGATTTCTAATTTTGATCATTTCTTTCTTAGTTATTTTTCTCATATAAGTTTAATAATTAGCTTGCTTGTGTGATTTGAATTTGGCTAAAACTTATAAAATATGATTTTCTAGTTGTGGCATAAATTTAAATCAAAAGATTTTTTTTGTAATGTTAAATATCTACACAAAAGCTCAAGCAGGCAATCACTAAGTCTAAATGATTTTTTGTGTGGATTCGCCTATCGTCTAACTCGCAACAAAAGGAAAGAATATTTTTTTAATTAGTGTTTTGTGCAAATCTTGGTTACTATACCTTAATATATTTATCATATTACTTATTTGCCTCATAATCCTAACACTAAAATATCTTGCACATTTAGAATCTCTGAGATCGAAATAAAATCATGTAACTCGAATTGGCAATGCTAGAAAGAATAATATTATATAAAAATTAAACAAATCTCAAACACAGATACAAACCTACTCACAAAGTATATAGATAAAAAAATAAGGATGAAAGTAGTCAAATAGATACAAAGATGAAAAAGAACAAGGATAAACGTCATAAAATAGAACATCTAAGCTTCACACCAGGACAAGAAGAAATCTTGCCAAAAATATTGTCATCAACCTTTACATCGCACATAAGAAATCTGCATCTTACAACACACAAATTTGATAGAAAATAAGAAATTATTGAATCATTGAATGAAATTTATATGCCTAGAGTCCTATTTATAAGCAAAACTAAACATACAATTGATAATTTACTAAAATCCCAAAATGTGATAAAAGCAGCAAATCTTAATTTCAATTTACACAAAAATAGTAATTTTCAATTTCAACAATCAGCAAATAAAGCAGCCGAAATCAACCAAACACAAGCAGAGGACCAGCATTAGCTACAACACCAACATGGAATTGACTCCAGAATGAGCTATAATCAGCACCAATAGTAAAAGTACAACAAATATCAACCCCTTAAATCTGTTTCTGGACAAAATCACATTTATAAGGAAACTAACAAAAATAGTAACATCTTGATGTCTCTGTAAAATATAGATCACATATAGAGGGAAATAAGAAATTGCAAGCTGGGGTGGGCTCCAAAAATGATGTCTTCAATGAATAACAAGGGATCCACGGACTTGTAGAAAAGAACTTTGGGATAGAAAAAAAACAGAGACCCACTATAGCAAACATTTGAGAACCAATGTCTAAAGCTAAAGGTTCAAATCAACATATGGAATCAAACTGAACCAACTTTCAAGGAATTCAACACATGCTCAATAGAATCATCAGACATATTTTATCAAAAAAATAGAAAAACAGAAGCTATAAAACAGAGACCACTAAATCAATATCAACACATAAGACTCGTGTATCTAACGGATATAGAGTTTTAGATTTGCATCACTCTGTTCAGCTTGAAAAGGGCAGTAATACACAATATGCGGTTTCAATATTTGTCCAGCATTGCATATCTGCTAGCATCATTTAAAAAAAATACCCCATACTTTATCTTAATGCTCAAATGTGAAATCCTCTATTGATGTTCATAATATTGCAATTAAAAAAATTTACTTCAGCAGAGACCAACATGCTTTTAATCCAATTCAGAGGAAAAGGAATAATCAATACATAATTCTATTAAAGAAATAGACGTTACAGGATTGAGAGCATGGTCACAATAATCCAACTATAAGGAGCATGTTTTGTAGGAAAAAAAGAAGTGTTGCACGTTCCTTTCATGGAAGAGTATGTCAGTATTATGAGTACACTGACATAAGCCTGCATGTTACAATATCATGCATGTAGGAAGCACTCAAATCCTATACAATAAACAGTATATTTTTCTATGCAGAAGAAAGAAAACAGACTAAGACACTTGTGTTCTGTAAATTATAAACATTTGATTAAGCACTATTCTTATTTTAACTGTTGAAATGTAGCAATCATGCATGTCAAGAAGCACATCATGTGTAGCTGTTCCAACAAGAATGAAAAGATATAGCTCAGCTCATCAAAGCCTTCCCGTTATATTAATGATTGCATAAGCATTGTCATGAAAAAAACAAATTTTAGAAGTCTCCATCTGTATCCTAAGTTTTGAAATATGAAGCGTAGATACAAAGCAACAACAATTAGAAATCTTATAAGTTTGCAAGTGAACATCCGCAGTTATATGGTAACTGAATATGTTACCAAGTGCAATATACATCAATGCTAGAAGACGAAAAACAATACAAGAAGATGGTAATATGGATAGTAATGACAGGTAAAGGAGGTCAAAAAGGCACTTACAATATTTTTTCATAATAAGAAACCATCGTAGCTCTCCATAATGGCAAGCATTCTAGAATTTCCCAGACAACGTTTATTCAAATAAATTAAAAAGAAATAAAAAAACTTGGGCAAGCAAAAAAGGTAAGCTTTACAATAAAAATGGTTTAATATTACTTCTGAACAAGAATACATCAAAACATAAACAACAGTTCTTGTAAGAAGTTTCTGCTCAACTAGACAATGAAAAAGGTTAAGGATGAGTATCATTTTATACCTTCTGATGGCCATTGATTTGAATCAAGAATAGATTTGCAGCTTTTGGCTGGACCTATGTAGAAACTCTCCTTCAAATCTCCTGATTTCAAATTAAATAGACTTTATCAGTTGAGTTGCATACCATATAGCAATTAAAGTGGAAAAAGAAAGCTGAAAATGCAATTTAAATTAATGCCAAAAATTTTAGGAAAAATAGATAGAAAGAAAAGGTAAGATTTGCTATAGTTTCTAGCAAAACAAGCACCAAAACTATCGTTTCCACATAAAAGTACATATCTTGTTTATCTGATTGGTTCATATATGATGCATAGAGGAACCAACACGAAATGCAAAGGGGAACTTATCTTTTAGAGGAATAAGCGTCAAACGTAAAACCTTTTCTTCTCATGCATTTGTAGATAATCCTACCACAAATATCCATCTTCTTTTGCTTTTTTTGAATCACGAAGAATGATGAATAGCTACCCAACAGCAGGTGATGGCTTTAATGTTATGAAATGAAGCAGAAAAATTGATAGTATCCGTCAAGACTTATGTATATAGTGACTCCCAAAATACTCACTATCGTGCATGGGAAATAATCTTTTGAATGTTGGGAGAGACCTTTAGAATAAGTCAGTCATCTTCAACCCGATAACATACCCTATATGCAATCAGCAAAATAAAAAATCAATAAGAAAAACCAATGATTTTATCCTCGAGAAGACCCTCTGACATTTAAGACAGTGCTTGATCATGAATGTGAGTAAAAAATAAAATTAATTCAATAGACTTTTCCCATTAGGATTAAGAGAGAAAACCCAAAATCAAACACTCTTTTGAAAGAATGAATGACAATTAGAAGTCAATTATCTTCCCTTAAACGGTTTAAAGAGATAAGGGTGAATTTTAGTTTAATACTTGTCCAAAGACCATTTTATCTTCAATGACCATGTTGGTCTCCACACTATTTCCGTAAGAGATATCAAGCAAGCATGGCAATGATCGTGACATCATATAGATCAAGTGCAAAAATACTCCAATTGTGAAATGTCACTCATCCACAAAATGGACCTTGTGATGCATCCAAAGGACGTCCCCGACTAATTTAATGAAAGAAGATGTACAACGAATGTGGCTTCGTTTAAACCCGAGTCAAGATGCTTTGAAAATGGACTGTGCTAATGCATTCAAAATATTAAAATTACCTAAAAATGATGTCCAATTTTCTCAGATACCCACATAAATGCAAAATGCAAAAAATACCTATGCTCGAGGTCCATGACAAAGTCTGACATATGTGAATGACGAGATGTTACAAGCTAAAATAAAAATGATTGTTTACTTAGATGCAAACGAGAGCGATCGAAGCCCTAGCCACCGACTCCCATGCATTTGATTGAAGCCCTAGTCAGATTAAGCCCCTAGACTCCTCTGCAGTATGAGAGAGTCAAAGCAGAACACCTTCTTTCCTGGAAGAACTGACCAAGCCCCTTGTCGCATGAAGTGTCAAAACCAATCCCTCTTTTTTGGCTATTTCATGTGAAATAAAGCTCTAATCCCCATCTTGCCCCTCCTTAAGTCTTGGGTGCGAGGGCATTTTTGTCCAACAGAAGAAAAAAAAGGGCTTTTGAAAATCTAATTTTAAGTAAATTTTAAAACAAAATTTATTATAGTTAATTTCCTTATTTAACAGGTTAAATTGAATGTCTCCACTACCGATCTTGAGTCTTGTGCGAGATGAATATACCTCCCTCCATCGATCTTAAATCTAGAACAACAGAGAAAAAAAAAATAAGTTTGCGCTACTACAAAAAAACCCGCATTGCTAAGATGAAATCCTACCAAAATAAAAAATGATTAACTTGAAATTTAAATTATTTGAGATTAACTAAATTAGAAGTTTTAAAATTCAAAGATCGGCGTCAGTTGATACTGAGTCCAGCAGAGAAAATTTTGAAGACCTCTGTCATCGATCTTGGGTCCAACAAGAGAAACACCTCCATCCGTCAATCTTTGATCCGAAATAAGGGAGAAGAGTACGTAATCGCATGTAAATTTCACGAATCACAGCACTGTTGAACAGTCATGCAACTAGAATTTCATTGAAATTATTAAACTTAAATGTTTTTCGTAGAAATTATAGAAATAAAAAAGATGGGATTTTACAATGCAACAAAAATCATTTAAAATATATATATATATATCAAAAGATTAAAATTGAATAAATCAAGTTAAAAAACTATTAAATGCAATTAACTCACAATCCCTCTTCTCTCATATTAAAATAATTCGATTTAATTAAATTGCATGTTCAAAATTTAAAGATCCAAACCTAGACTAATTATTCCCTTGATACATTAATGAATTTCAAAAAAATATTCCACTTATATGAGGGAATTTGTAAAATTCGAAATACATAGAGATTCAAATTAAGGGATACATAAAAAAAATGAATGAAATGATAAAATGATAATTGCATAGTCATAGTTGGACACAATCATGAACAATTATCAATTATTTGGTTGATCAAACACAATGTATTAAAAACTATAATATAATCTAATGATCAATATAAAAATCAAAATAGTTTCATCAAATATTTAAGACCTATCTTATTTAGATATCACATCGAAACTCAAACATTAGTATTGCAATATATGCAAGTCTAATTCATCAATTAATCATTTAAGTAAAACACAAATTATTGAAGATCAAAATACATCACAATCGACTCTAATAAAATTAGAATTCATCTAAACAAAAGAATGAGATTAAATCAAAGATTCATCTCCAATATATAATAGAGACTGAATCAAGTATTCATCTCGAACATAAGAATGAGATTGAATCAAATATTTATCTCAAACATAAAATGAAGATTGAATCAAAGATTCATCTCAATATAAGAGACTAAATCAAAGATTCATCTCAAACATTGAAGCAAAGATTCATCTCACATTAAGAGGATGTAATATCTCAAATGTAAATGAGATTGAATCAGACATTCATGAAGATTGAATAAAAAATTCATCCCAAATATAAAAGAAAAAGATTTATCTCAAATATAAAAATAAAATCAAAATCAAAGATTCAACCCAACACAAAATAAGATTGAATTAATCATTCATCTCAAACATAAAAATTGAGATTGAATTGAAGATTCATCTCAAATAATAAAAAACCAAATCAACGATTCATCTCAAATATAAAATTAAGATTAAATCCTCTAACCATGACAGTCCAAAGAGATGTAAGATCAAAATGTATTCATAAAATGAGTCAATCACATAAATTCCGTTATTCCAATAGATGTAAACCTAATATGTGTCTACAAAGCAGCCTTTAATGATATTAAATGTCATTCCAATGGATGCAAGCCCGGTTCTTTATCCACAATGCGGGCCCCACAATTAGTCTAGACACTTCTATGAATATAAAACTACCATGTCGGAATTATTTATGTTAGAAAGCGGTTTCTAGCAGCCCATTTAGTGAGGGTAAATCATCAATTGGGTAAGATTTACAATTCTAATACAAAAATAAATTTTCAAATTTATGTACTATTATTTATATAGGATATAGAATGTAATACATTATCAATTCTTCATATTGTGAATTGAAAGTATTATGGATTCCTAATAATGTGTAGAGTATAAACACAATTCTTGTTACTACTGTATTTTAATTTTTTAAAAATTATAATATATGTTGTTTTTTGTAACATTCAATCATATAAACATGCTTATAACACTACAATTTGTCTTATTTCATTAGTATCTACTTTTCAAAGATATACTATACAATTCATGCTTAATATTTATTTTAGTTATAAAAATAAGCATAAATGAGAAATGTCATGTGATAGAGATCGGGTTAGCAATATGTTATGATGTTACTTGTGCGAATTTGGGGAAAATAAGTCCCGAGAAACAAAAGGGTCCTCAAATGATATGAAATCGGGCAAAAAGATCCGCTATAAAGGAAAAAAGGTCCTCAATATAGCTTTTGAGATAGTTATGTTAGCCAATAACCTTGACAACTATACATGACATATATTCTAAAACTAATATTGTGATATATACGTTATACGTGCAAATGTACAAATCCTGTTTCTTAGAAAAAAATATTATAAAGCAAATTTGAACACTACCAATTGTATGATGACATTGCTCATATGTATATATTTTTGTCTTACTTATTTCAGATTAGCATGCATATTAATTTATGATTTTTAGTATTTAAATTTTATATTAAATTTACTTATATTGCAGAGTCATATGACTTATTAGTTGAAAATAACTATTTTACAGGAAAGAGAAAAATAAATTAGAAGAGTAAATTTTTACCCTTTTTTTGAAGTATTGCGAGGAAAACTAATGTAAATAAGTTTTGAGGTAAATTTAAATGAAATTTTACATTTAGCCTTTTACATTTAATGCTTTAGATGCTTTGTAGTTTAGCTGTAGAAGTTTCAATTTTAAATTGCTTCGCTTGCTATAACTATTGATTGATTTTGGCAAGTCATTATTATGTAATTGTTTTTGTATATTGTTCGGGTGAATTTAGATAACTGAGTAGATCTCCTACTCTATTTAATGGCAAGTCAAGATTTTCATAATAAATGTTTGAGACACATTCTGGCTAATTCTAACCTTCTCTATTACATTTCACTTCAATGTGTTGTACGATATTGTTACGGAGCGTGACAGAAAGTAGTATCAAAACATTTGAATTTTAATAATTAATTATGGAAGCATGATTGAATTTAGTGAATAATAGGAAGTGAATTGAATATAATTTGATTACTATAGAGCATAGGTGGGTGTAGTTTCAATAAATGAGCGGCATAACACAATTGTAAGCTCATAACATATGTTTTGTGTCATATGGATGTATTAATATAGATACATAAAAAATATTTTTTTTATGTTATAAATTTTCATATATGGCTTAAGAGTGCTTGAAAGAAAAGATAGTTAGTCAATCCAGATCAGTAGAAATACAAAAACTCTTGAAACTACTATACCAGCTAAAGGAAGTACATTGTGAGGAAAAAATAGTACTAGATTCTACTGCCATAATGTAATGCAACTAATGAAAATAATGGAAAAAATGTAGTCTTTTGTAGCACCTACAACACTTACAGTGCCACAAACACCAACATCAATATCAGTGTCAATTATCTGCAGTTCTAAACACCAATGCCAGTACAAGCATCAATTGTGATATTGATAAACAATTAAATTATTTCAGAGTTTAAAGCTACCATTATTCAAGGGAGGAGTAGATGCCAAGACAACAGAAGACTGGATTGTCAGGATTGAGAAGATTCTAAATGGGATCAAATTCCTGAAGGATAGAAGAGTATCTCTTGTAGTATTTGTGTTAGAGGGGAAAGCAGAGCACTAATGGAGAGGCCAACATTTATAAAAATTTGTAGGCAGATATGAATATTAAATTACTTAGAAAGGGTTTGAGCAGGTTTTCAAAGCCTGATTCGTTCCTCCTTTTGTCAAGCAAGCAATGCAAGAGAAGTTTATAAATTTGACTCCATGAAGCAAAATAGTCGTTTAGTATGATGCAGAATTCACATCACTATCAAGGAATGCTCCGCAACTATTAGCACATTCAGTAGAAGTGTTATAAATTTCTTAAAGGATTAAGAGATCAGTTGAGATGGCCTTTAATTCGTCTAAAGATTAAGGACTTTGCTAAGTTAATAGAAAGTGTCAAACTTCTGGTGCATGATATGATTATGATCAGAGAAAAATGAGATACTAACAATAAAAAAAGACAGTTCAATGCCAAATCTTGGCCATTTAAAAAGTAAAAGTTCATTTAGAGGGCATAATAATAATACCAGCAAGGATAATAGCAACATCAACAAAGAAGTCAGTCTTTAGTATCAGTTTGTAACATTTGTGGAAAGGCACATTCTGGGAAGTATTTAGTAAACTCAAAAAGACGCTATCTGTGTGAGAAAATAGTCTATATTAAAAGAAACTGTCCAAGAAATATTCAAAAAATTAGAAAATTAAGACTTGCACCAAGGCCAAAATTGTACAGAGGCATGAAGCCCACACTTAATAAGTCAGCACAAAAAGATAAGGACAAGCATCTAGAGATAGTGTAAAATCAATGTCAGCCTATATTTTTGCCTTAACTTCTTAAGAAGCTAGGGAATCTTCAAAAGTGGTGACAAATATGATAGTCATTTCAGATATTCCTACTATAGTATTTTTTTTATTCTAGTACATCACATTCATTTATGTCTAAATTATTATGAGATAAATTGCATCTACCACTTGTCTGTTTTAATCCTGATATTCGAATTTTATTACCGTCTGATGATTGTATATTACGCAATAATCTGTGCACTGTTGAGATTGTGATAGCTACTAGAAAATTTTCATCTGATTTAATGTTCTTACACTTAACTGAATTTAAGGTGGTCATGAGGTTAAAATGGCTAATGAAATATTTTGTTACAATTGAGTGTTGGAAGAAAAAGATTAGATTTAATTTGTCAGGTGAAAAGCCATTCTACTTTCAATGTGAAAATAGATTGTTAGCCTTCTTGATAAATTCAATTAATATTGATCAATCCATAAGAGTTGGAGATATGATATATTTGGCCAAGTTAGAAATTATTAAAGATAAGATCAATGACATAAAGTCTATTTCAATGATGAATGAATTTATTAATGTATTTGCTGAAGAACTTGTTGGGTTGTCGCCTGAGTAAGAAGTAGAATTTGTAATTGAAGTGCAACCAGAAACTTCTCTAATAGTTAAAACACCTTATAGAATTGCTACTAAAGAATTGTGTGAGTTAAAGAGTTAGTTATTTAAGATGATTGAGAAGAGTTTCATTAGACCTAATACATTCCCTTAGAGTGCACCGATTTTATTTATCAAGAATAAAGATGATTCGAAGAGATTGTGCATTGATTATAGAGAACTAAATAAAGTGATTGTTAAAAACAAATACCCTCTTCCCAAGATTAATGATTAGAGAGAGTTTCTGTATTCTCCAAGATTGATTTAAAGTCTAGATATCATCAAGTCAGAGTTTGAGAAAATGACATTGCAAAGACAGCATTTGGTACCAGATACGAGCAATATGAATTCTTAGTTATGCCTTTTAGATTGACAAACACACCTGTAATGTTTATGGATATGATGACTAGAATTTTGAAGCCCTACTTTGATCAGTTTGTGATAGTATTCATCGATGATACTAGTCCACTCTAAGAATAAGGAGGATCACGTCAACCATCTAAGACTAGTCTTAAGCCTGCTGAGGGAGCATAAATTATTTGCTAAATTTTCTAAATATGAATTTTGGCTAAAGAGCATTGCTTTCTTTGGACATTATTATTTCCATAGACCTAGAGAAAGTCATAGTAGTAGACCAGCCAAGCCCAATCAATGTGTCAAAAGTTAGAAGTTTTTGAAATTGACAAGTTATTATAGGAGATTTGTAAAGGGGTTTTTGTAGATTGCACTGCCTTTATCCAGCCTTAATAGAAAAGTTGTTAAATTTAACTAGACCGATGAGTGCGAGCAAAGCTTCTTTAGAACTTAAGAGGTGATTGACTACTGCACCTATTTTAATAATTCTATAAAGTACGAAAGGTTTTTAGATTTATAGTGATACTTCTCTAAAAGGTTTCAACTGTGTTTTGATGCGAAACAAAAAGTTAATTATTTATGTTTCGAGACAATTGAAACCACAAGAGAAGAATTACCCAACACATGATTTAGAATTAACTGTTATTATTTTTACTTTAAAGATTTGGAGGCATTATCTTTATGAAACAAGGTGCGATATTTTTACATATCATAAAAGTTTAAAGTACATTTTTACCCAGAAAGAATTTAATTTGAGACAAAGATGCTTGTTGGAGTTGATAAAAAACTACAATTTTGATATATAGTATTGTCTTCGAAAAGCAAATGTGGTTGCAGACGCATTAAGCAAAAAATTAAGTGGGCAAGCTAATTGACTATTAACTCAAAGGACATATTTAATTCGAGAAATGGAAGCCCGCATCTAGGAGTTAAAGTTTAAAGTGAACAGAGTACAACTAGATTATATCATATGGATATTAAGCCTACTTTGGAAGACAGGATTAAGACTGCGCAAAAAATCAATAATGATTATCAAAAGTTAGTTGATCAAATGCAAGTTGGTAAAAGAAAAGATATCAGCATAGACGAGTAGGGTGTAATTCAAAGCAATTTATATTTGTGGGTGCCAAAAGAAGCAAACTTAATTCGAGATATTTTATGTGAAACTCATAATTCGAGTTATTCCATTCACCCAGGAAGCACAAAAATGTATAGGGATTTGAAAACACTTTTGATGGCTTAGAATGAAGGATGTGACTAAATATGTATCTAAAAGTGAAGCTTGTCAAGTTGTTAAAGGAAAAAACATCAGTAAACTAGAGGTATGCTTCAATCACAAACTATAGCAGAATGGAAGTGGGAAGATATAGCTATGGATTTTATTACAAGTTTTCTCAGATCTAGGCAAGGACACAATTTTATTTATGTGATTATTGGCAAACTAACAAAATCAGCACACTTCCTGCCTATTCAATAGACTGATTCTATAGAGAAATTGATAAGATTGTTTATAAAAAAAATCACCAGATTACATAAAATTCTTAAGGTTATTGCATTAGACAGAGATGACAAGTTTACATTGATACTATGGAAAGGTGTTCATGCAGACTTAAGTACTAAGTTACATTTTAGTATTGCATTTCATCCACAGACATATGGGTAATCAAAACGAACTATTCAAGTATTAGAAGACTTGCTGAGATTGTACGTTTTAGATTTTGGTGGGAGCTAGGAGGATCACATTCTTATGATAGAGTTTGCCTACAAAAATAACTACTAGTCTAACATTAAAATGGCACCATATGAAGCACAGTATGATCGAAATTGTAGGACTCCTTTGAATTAGATTGAACGGAGAAAAGCAATTATTGTGACCAAAATTGGTTGATCATGCAATTAAAAAGATTAAAATTATCAGAGATAGATTGAAAAATGCACAAGGCCATCAACAAAAAAATTATGATCCTAAACACAAAAGTATAGAATTTGAAATTGGTGACTTTATATTTCTA
The DNA here is from genome assembly GCA_021442155.1 of Cymbidium sinense. Taxonomy (NCBI): domain Eukaryota; kingdom Viridiplantae; phylum Streptophyta; class Magnoliopsida; order Asparagales; family Orchidaceae; genus Cymbidium; species Cymbidium sinense. Next base: position 25,298,670 of record CM038223.1, on the reverse strand, counting down.
AAAATCAGACATATAAAAGGTATATCCAAATTTGGCCAAGGGGAACATTTGAAATTCTTGAAAAGGTTGTTTCAGATTAGCATTACCTTCAGATATATCTAATATACATAATATATTACATGTTTCAATGCTTAAAAGATAAATTTTAGATGAAGATCAGAAAGTATTGCCTAATGAAATTGAAGTTCAAAAAGAATTGACTTATGCAATAGAACTAGAAAGAATATTAGAATTTGAAATTAAGAAACTAAAACGTAAATAAATCCTTTTTGTGAAAGTGAAATGAAAAAATGGGCCAACAAAATAGGCAACTTGGGAGAGAGAATATGAAATGAAACAGAGGTTCTCCTATGTCTTTAAATGACTGCTCATAAATTTCAAAAACAAGTTTTTTATAAAAGGGTAATACCCAAAAGAACAAGATAAATTGGAATAATAGATTTTGCCCTTTTGAAGTTTTCCAGGGAAAACTAGTATAAATAAGTTTTGAGGTATTTTAATGAAATTTTAAGTTTAGTGTTTTAAATATAATACTTTAGATGCTTTATAGTTTAGCTCTAAAAGTTTTAATTTTAAATTGCTTCTGCTTACTATGAATATTGATTCATTTTAATAGGTCATTATTATCTAAATGTTATTGTGTACTGTTGGGGTAAATTTAGATAACCAAGTGGATCGTCTATTTTATTTTATGGCAAGTAAAGATTTTTGGAATAGATGTTTGATAAACATTAGATCCGTTTCGATGTGTTATAGGATATCATTGTAGGTCGTGACAACGCTACTATAGTAACCCAAGCCATTGCAATCGTACTCACATTCACCTCTCATCTAGCTCCATTCTACCACAAACAAACAAAAAAACAAAAAAAAACAAAAGAAAAACAACTACTAATCTAGTTGCTCCAAATTCTAGACATTCATTGCACTCCTTCTCAAGCTCTCCAGTGAAACTAGTCTCTCCTCCTCGTCTCCCTAGGCTTTCGATTCCCATTCATATAGCTCCCGCTCAGCTCCCAACTTGATTCTTCCTCACGTAAGGATGAGCATCTCTCACCCTCATCCCTCAAAACCAATAGTAAGATAGCTGCTCCTAGTCCTGCCCCAGCTCTTTTCCTCCTCCCTTCCAAGTTGTAGACTCCTCTCTCACTCACGCAAATGTTGCACAAAGCAACTCTTCTCCTTGATCCCATCTCTCATCATTCCTTTACACATATAACACCACCCTCTCCCTTGACTCACCTTTGTACTCCATCTCCCCCTCACGTAAAGCACCTCACGCACGCCTAGTAGCCATCTCCTCTCTTCTCTCATATGCCCTAGTCCATCCCAGTTAGCAGCTACATCCACACAAGTCACCAGTCGACCTTACCCATCCCACTAGCTTCCCTGCCATACCCAAACGGAACCCCCTCCTCTTCTCATAGTTGCACAACACTATCCCAGTTCGAAACAGCAAGCACCACTCATCTGCCCTCCACCTCACATACAAGCTAACCTCACCTTTCCTCTATATCCTTCTATTCTCTATTAAACCGCCTAAACCAACTCACCTCCCAAATCTTCTCCCTCTCCTGACTCCAATTTTATACAGAGTTGGTCTGTCTTAGTCTCACACCAGGTCTCTCCTCCCCTACACTTTCCCACCATCTTCACACCTCAAGCCGTACAACCCAACTCAACATCTGTGCCTCCCATTCTCACCAATACTCTCACACAAGGCATCTTCCTTCTAATCGATCTCTTGCATAGCCCATGTTTAGGGAGAATTCCTTTTCCATCTTGGTAGTTTCTCTCTAGCCTCTTTTTCTTTAAGATCAGAAAAGAAAATCATTCTTTCTCTATACAAAACAAAACAAAAATATCCCTTCCTCTACCTTAAACGAAGAAAGAGAGCCAATATTCTCTCTAAATCTACTCTATAAAAACAGAATAATTCCCCACTAGTTCTCTCTCTAAACAAGATTAAAGGAATCAAAATCAAAATCTTGCAAGCTCTTCATCGCCACCTCTTTCAAAAGTATAATAATAAAAGAAATATGATGTGTGCAAACTCATACTTATTTCATACAAGTGACTCAAGACCCCGTTACGCTCAATAAAGCATGATGAGTTTGAAGACCCTATTACACTCATTAGGGTATGATGGGATTGAAAACTAGATCATTGTGTTACAAAGCACTGACCGTTAGACTCATTATGGTGTGACAGGTAGGCCATGTAACCTAGATGCAACCCCTTAGACGGAGATAATGAGAGATGCTGCTAAATTTTTGTCTGATATAGAATTTAAAAGTACAAAAAAAAAACTCAAACAAAACAAAATAAAAAACTTAAACTAAAAATTTAGACGCACTAAACTGAAAATATACATACATATATATATATATATATATATATATATATATAATGCAAATATTAAACTTAAAAATAGGACTTAAAGCAACCCCGATGCAGTCTCTTATACAGAGATAACATAGAGATGTTGTTGAATTTTTGACTGGTATAGAATTTAAAAGTACAAAAAAAAAACTCAAACAAAACAAAATAAAAAACTTAAACTAAAAATTTAGACATACTAAACTCAAAAAAAAAATGTAAAATGCAAATTCTAATCTTAAAAAAAGGACTTACTGGCACTGAAAAAGAACTTGAACGCTAGCTTAGAATGGGAGCAGAACCCCACAACTACTTCCAAAATGCACAAAATACTCAGAGACTCACCTAGGGCATTTATGATGAAATGAAACCCCTATCCCCTCAATTTATAGAAGGAAAACAATATCATTAGTGAGACCCAGTACAATTATTTTTGAATATATAAAGACAAAAAGGCAAAATTATTGTACTTCGAAGCACATAGAATTTTTAAACTTACCTAGAAGATTTCAATTTATAACAAATGCTACAAAATTAATAACACTTAAATATAAGTGGCAAAAGATGTTAAGGAAAACTTTAAAAGACCTTCGCACACATAGCAAGGTGGTCATATGTTTAAAGAGAAAATTTTTAAAATAGGCACAATGTTAATCATAATTAGGAGTTTAGACATGAAAAAAAAAAATTTATGAAAATAGGCATAGTCGTCCGTTGATGACCTAGAGATGTATTGTCGGCGCACCATCCGTCAAACCAATCGGAATTTAAATTTTTTTTTCCGTGATTTTCAAGCAGAGAGAGAGAGAGAGGTAGAGTTTTATTTTTTTTTTTAATTAATATAATTATTTAAAATATTTAAAATATATAATTTAAAAATATTTTTATAAAATATTTAATAACTAAATATTTATTTATTTAGTTATTAATTTTTTATTTATATATATATAATTAAATATATAATTTAAAAATATTTTTAATTATATATATAAATTTATAAATTTATAAATTTATTTAATAATTTTTTATTAATTAATATAATTATTTAAAATATATAATTTTATTAATTTTTTGTTAATATATAATTTAAAAATATTTAAAATATATAAATAAATAATTTTAATAAATAAATAAAGAAATGAAATAAATTATATAAATATTTTATAAATTATATAAATAAAGTAATTATATATATATATATATATATATATATATATATATATATATGTTTATAAATTTATTTAGTTATTTATATATTTAAATTATATAAATATTTTTAAGTTATATAAATAATTTAAAAATACTTAAAATATATAAATAAATAATTAGTTATTTATATATATATTTATTTATTTAATTAGTTATTTATTTATCTATTTATTTATTTATTTAAAAATATTTATTTATTTAAAATATATAATTAGTTAAATAAATAAATAAAAAAATTTTAAATTATATAAATATTTAGTTATTTATATATTTATAAAATATTTAGTTATTTATTTATTTTTTTATATTTTTATATTTTTTATATTTTTTTTTTATTATTATAGACTTATATAAATATATATATATATATAATTAAAATATTTTATAAAAATTATTTTTAAATTATATATTTTAAATATTTTAAATTATTTATATAACTTTAAAATATTTATATAATTTAAATATATAAATAACTAAATATGTTATAAATATATAAATAATTAAATATTTATATAATTTAAAATTTTTTATTTATTTATTTAACTAATTATATATTTTAAATAAATAAATATTTTTAAATAAATAAATAACTAATTAAATATATATATATAAACTAATTATTTATTTATATATTTTAAATATTTTTAAATTATTTATATAACTTAAAAATATTTATATAATTTAAATATATAAATAACTAAATAAATTTATAAATATATATATATATATATATATATAATTACTTTATTTATATAATTTATAAAATATTTATATAATTTATTTTGTTTCTTTATTTATTTATTAAAAATTATTTATTTATATATTTTAAATATTTTTAAATTATATATTAACAAAAATTAATAAAAATTAGATATTTTAAATAATTATATTAATTAATAAAAAAATTATTAAATAAATTTATATATATAATTAAAAATATTTTTAAAATATATTTTAAATATTTTAAATAATTATATTAATTAAAAAAATTAATAAAACGGCTTTACCGCTCTCTCTCTCTCTCTCTCTCTCTCTCTCTCTCTCCCAGCTCAAAAAATCACAAAAAAAAATTTTAAATTCAGTCGTTTTGACGGACGACCGACGCCGACGTGGATATTCGCACCGTCCATCAAACGACTATGCCTATTTTCATAAAAAAAAAATTTCATACCTAAACGCCTAATTATGATTAACATTGTGCCTATTTTAAAAATTTTTCCCACATATCAAATAAGTTGTGTGGAAATACATGTAAACACCTTGAAGGATCAAATTTTGCACACATCATAAGGCGATCTGATGTTTAAGTTTTTTGCCTTAAAATGCATGCAAGCATCTTTAAAGACTAAGCTTTACATGCATTATGAAAAGATCATATAATTAGACACATCATGTCAAACTCTTAAGCTGTGTGTCTAGGGAAGTTGTGTGCTGAAAATGAAACAAATTGAATATCCTGCATTGAAGAGCATGAAACTTTGTTGAAAGATCAACAAATATTTTGAAAATTTAAATGTCATTTAAAGTTCAAAATTACTATACATGCACACACTCTAATGGGCCACTTCACTTATGTGGAGTAATAAGTCCCACTTGATCAATTTCTACTTTTTATAGGGATCAAAGTTAATAATGCCTCCGAATGATAAAATTCAATAAAATAAAAAATAAAATTTCATGGAATTCATGATCTTGACTCGATATCATCAATTTTTCTCTCTCATTTGTATATGACTAACAACTATCCTAATAAGGAAATTTCAAAGTTCAAAAATATACACATTCAATTTAAAAATTATATAGTACAACTACAAACTTCAATCAAACTTGATCCTCTTCCTCCATAATAGAGATAAGATACCATAATAGAGATAACGGGATCTGCAATGTGATAAATCGTCAACTGAAAATAAATTATACACAAATCACGGACTCAATCCTTTATTAGCAATCAAATAAAGTTGACAAGGTTTAAAATCATAAAATAGATTCAATCAACTAATTTTTCTCTAATGATGGTTATGTTGATTGAGAATATCAACTAGAGTAGTTATTAATATTATGAAAATTTATAAAATTTTAATATCTAATTATCTTATACTCAAATTCTAATTAAATATAAAATATTGAAGAAAATTTTAAAATTAAAAAAATCACTTAAATGAATTTATAATAAAAAACATAAAGCAAAAATTCATTCATCCTCTGCAATCATTTATTGAGGGTGATAATTTAAGATAACTCTAACTCACAAAGAAGCTAGTGTTGGATCAAATGCATCATTATATTCACTCTCAAATAATTTAAAGCTAGAACGAACGTGGCATTTTTTGCTCTAACTAGTTAGTTTGGCCCCTCAATGGCCTACTAAATTATGATTATGACTATAATCCTCTAATCAGGTGATTTTGTCCTAAATGATCTCACTAAATTATAATTACAATTAGAGCCTTCTAATCTGGTGGTTTTTTTCCCTAATAACTCCACTAAATTATGGCCATGGTCATTAACCAACAAATTCTCAAATGGCTTAACCCTTTAATTTTGAACAAAGCTCTCTATTAGTTAGGATGGACTTAAAATTATCCTCTTAGACAAAGATCAACTTAGATCTGCAAGCTTCTCTTAGACAAAGTAACCCATAGCAACTGATAAATACCCTTTGATCAAGTTGGATCAACTACCTCCTCTGATGACAAAATCATGTGATCTTGATTGGGCTTATCATCAATTCATTTTAAGTTAATAATGATGAATTTTTGAAATTTCAAATTAAATTCGCTACTACTATATGTCTTCAACAACATAACAACTAGTCTTAATCGAAAATTTTCTCTCATCACCAAGAAGGGTAATTAACCATAAGTGCTTGAATTTATTAGAAACTTGAAACCAGATCTAAAGTCCACACAAAATGAGGATGCAATCTCAAAGTTGCATCTTATCTATAAATTCATCTGCCTTCTCAAAATTTGATAAGCACTAACCTAAACTCTCTTTATCGAAAAAAAAAAAAAAAAAACTCTCTTTATCATAAATTGGGTGCGAATTTCAGAGCCCACATGCGATATTGGACAAAAATGCCCCAGCTTGAAGGTTATTTTGGTCTCCTAACTGATGAAGGGATATGAAGTGAGACCCCCCATTTCAAATATCTATGTCAGACATTTTGCCCTTATAGGTGATTAATGGATAAATGAGATTTAAGCATTAAAATTAGTGTTATTAACAATTCAAATCATTTGATTTAATGTGAATAGTAAGAATTTGATTGATGCCTAAAGATCTGTGCTTGTTTTTATATAGAATCAATGGTAGGGTCTTCAAACATATTAAGTGATTTGATAGATGAGAGGTGAAAGTATCCTACCCACATTGTATAAAAACTGCAAAAGCATAAATCTTGTCAACATTGTTTGAAAGATCAAAATTAATTGGTTCTTATAATTTTATAAGGGCATATTCATTACCTCTTATTTTTAATCTTCTTGTAAATAATAATCTAAAATATATTATTAAGGTGACTAGCTTTATATAAGTCTTGAGTCCTAATTAGAAGGATTTAGGTTCAATCTTTGCAATCCACATCCACTCTCAAAATATCAATATAGACATCCTCTTCGAGTTGCAAAATGAGATCATATGAGCTAAGTGGATGTGATGCTTTGGGACATGATATTTGGATAGCATCACTTGGATTTATCATAGATTGTGGGAAGCTTGATGTCAAATAATAGATGGTCCTTCATTTTTCTATAAATCAAATTGAGTGGATTGGACTTTAGGTATGGCCCATTGAATATATTTCTTCATAGATCTAGCCTTGGCATGAACGAAACTTGTAATGTGTTGATCTTATAAGCTGGCTTGGATTGGACCTTAAGCTTGTCCCATTGGGCTTATTGTGTGGATCACACTTCATGGTTCATGAACAACAAGGCGCATGAATATGACATTCTTGACCTTATTCATGCCTAATTGAAACCCTTTTTGCTAGTTTTTATTAAAGAAAGTTACAATATCTGATGTCAGTGATGGGTCCCATGCCTGTATAAGAAGTTGCTTAAGCATTATTTGGCTAAAAATAAGAAATGTGAGCTTGGACATTGAATGACAGTCCACACCAACTATGCAAGCTATATAGCCAATCATTGCCAATTATTGTGCAGCTGTCTATTG